>CM062813.1:47054828-48258835 GCA_031772625.1 Pinus tabuliformis
ATACAGAGCTTATGATAGCTCCTTTGGCATGATTGTCATTGGGATTGTGGCACGAGGAATATTTCTTAGTACTCGCTTTGGTTGAGCAACTGATATCATCATTGATGAGGCTAGGGATCTTAAAGCAGTTAGTGCTCGTTATTCTAATTATCCTTTTCATGATGGCCTCACATTGCTGACGAAGCCTGCCGTGCTCCAGGTCAATCCAAGCCAACAAACGTAGATGGTAGTTTCCCTCGATGCCTTCATTTTCTAGCCTATCAGCTAGGCCATTCCTATTGTGCCTGATATCTTGGAAATGTAACCCGCTCATCCTCTCTATGTGGCCTTTCATTCTTTGGAGGATTTTGTTTAGGTGCTACTTGTCTGACACTGTGGTAGCTTCAATTCCTTGCTGTAATTCGCGGCTGGCCTGAGTTGCCAGCGTCAAGTCCCTTTGATGATTAGGGGCCCAAAGTTTTGGAGTTTAGAAATGGCTCGCCTCTATCCCAGGGCCTTTAATTCCACTGCATTGTTGGTATTGTTTCCAAGATTGTCTGCATAGATCCATCATATTTCTCCATGTGAGTTCTGGAAGATACCCGTGAAGGCTGCTCTGCCTGAGTTACCTTTTGTTGGCCCATCATAGTAGAGTTTGAGAGTGCATGTCTCCAGGGGAGACTAGTGGTCTGCGTTTCCCTAATTTCCCGGAATTTTTGAGGCCTTGGAGTAGTGGGTGAGATGAATATCCAGGAGGGTGAGAATACGCAACTCCGAACTACTGGGAGGGTTGCTGGGGCATTGAAGAGTGGAGGAAGCACCTGTTTCTTGGATAGTTTGCTCAACTATGGAAAGAACAAATTCTTCTTGATTGTGGATTCCTCTGAAAATTATAGCATTCCTTTCCTTCCACAGCGCCCAACAAATGATACTTGATATAAGGTTCAAGGATCTATTCACTAGAGGATTAGGGAAAAGGGAGGACCTAAAGTTTTCAATGGTATTGAGGATGGAGGAGATATCCCTATCTTAAACCTTGAAAACTAAATATACCCAATTCCACAGCTTGTTCACAAAGGGGCACTCGTTCAACACATGGTTTGATGTATCTTCCTTTTTCCCATAAGGATTTCATCTAGAGGGGCCAATGAACCCTTTCTTCCTTAATTTGTCCTAGGTAAGAATTTTTTTGTGCATGATGAGCCATAACAAAAGGGTGATTTTTGGCTAGTATTTCCTTTCCCACAATGTTTTCCATTTTCACCTCGTCTGATGTTGGTCATGGAACACAATGTAGTTGTAAGATTCCTTTAAGTTGAAGTGACCGACCAGATTCTTCCCCCATCTGATATTGTCCTTAGTGGTTTCAACTTGAATTTTTCTTTTCTGGATTTCACTCGAGAGCTTCTGCGACTCTAGAGGGTTAGTTGGGGGTTCCAAATCTTTTTTTGTCTAACCATTCCCTCGAATTGTCACTACCATTGCTTGGTTTCCAATATTGGTTGAACCTATTCTTTCCCCTGTTTTTCATACCTATCATGATCTGTCTAAATTGATCATTGATAAGATCTGACCATTGTTTCCAGGCATCTTCCCAAAATAGAGCTTTGTCCCCATTTCCTACCTCCCAAAAATCGTGATTTTGTTTTACTGCTCTATTGTCCCAAGCCTCGTTCCATATGGGAGGGCTCTTAATGGTCCCATTGAACCTGATGATATCTTCATGTGAGTGGGTAGAAACATGTTTCACTTTCCATAGGATGTCCCAGGGGGATCTTGGGTTTACAATCCAACGCCACAACATTTTGGATCCCAAGGTTTTCCCTAAGAGCTCAGGGTTCCTTAGACCAAGACTGCCTGCTTTTTTGTGTTTACCCAATTTTTCCCAAGCCACCAATACCCACTTCTACTTATTTTCCAAGCCTCTCCATCGGAAATTTCTTTGGAGGTTTCTGAGAGTGTTGGAAATGGATTTGGGGGCCACAAGTGTTATAGACATTTTTGTGCCTTACAGCATGAAGCATGAAATGTCAATAATCTAAGGGATCCAAAGTCCCTAAACATGTTGTTCCTACCCCTAGAGGAACAAGGTCAGCAAACCATAGCACTGAATATCAGTTCTCCACCTGAAAACACTCAAAAACAAGCTAATTCTGGATCATGTCAACTGCTCCACTGAGCATCTGCGCTGAATGTCAACTGCTCCACTCTGTACCTGCGCTGAATGTCAACTGTAATGAAGGCTACCTGCGCTGGGCGAGATTGGCCAAGTGGCACAGTCATTCCTCAAGGTGTCAATGCCCAGGAAGCTTCCAAAATGACACTTGGATCAGGGAATTCGCCTAGTGATGAGTAAGAGGATCTAGATCTCCAAGTGGAAGCAAGAACCTCCAAGTGGACTCAAGAACTGAAGAATAACTGAAGTGGGAGAGGACACTAGTCAGCTTCATGCCAGCCTCAAGCTGACTCATCCTTTCTCCAAAACTCCTATATATAGAGCTCTCTCATGAGGTCTAAGGAAGGCTGGAATCTTGTGAATGTAAGGAAGTGCTGTTGGTTTGAGTATAGAACTATTGGGTGATTTGCTTGAAGGAGGTGAAGAGGAGATTTCTTTCTGCTGGGAGGTGTTGCTGGATTGGGCCTCTTATGGTTGTAACACTCTCAGAACTTTACTTCTTCCATTAATAAAGCATCTGAGGTTCTTCTATATGCATGTGTCTCAATGGTGAATTGTTATACTTGTGTATTTGATTTATTCTAATCCTTGAATCAATTATGAATGTATGCTTCTTGTAGTTTCCCTCTCTTGCCCTTTTGCAGGATCTTTGTGTAGCTGGGCCAGTGAAAGAGCAAGGAGCTGGGAGCAAGCAGCAAAGAGAGAAGATTGGATCAATCATTAGTGGAAGACAACGGTTAGTGGATCTCTTTCTCCCCTCTCTTACATCTCATAAAGAAGTAATCTCGAATAGCTTTGCATTCGGTTGTTGCTGAGGTACTATCACCCTTAGAGTGGGATAGGGTCATTCCGTATTGGATACTTTTCCCAACAACAAATTGGCGACTCCGCTGGGGATCGTATCTTGTTGGTTGTTTGTGTTTTTGCTATTCATTTCATAAACACAGGGAGTACCGAATCGAACTGCATTTGGATCTTTCAAATGCAAAGTAGAGGGCAGCTACTCTAGCTCAGTTGCTGGGCAAGTTTATGATTTGAAGAGCTGATCCACAAGGACTCTAAACAGCTCTTAGTGATAGCTTTTCATCCTCCTTTTCATCCCTTAGTGTGTACTTGACTGATAGCTTCTGATTTGGCCAAAAACTGTGAATTTTTGAGCAATCTGTGACCCGGAAACTGAGAAAAACGAAAGTTTGTCTCTTCAGTGCAGGTGCTGTGAAGGCAGTCTGCATTTCAGCGCAGTTCCCGAAGGGGATACCTGCGCTGAAGGTCAAACTGCCAGTGTACTACCTGCGCTGAACCAGTTTTGCCTAGCGCTACTGGGGTTCCCTCCTGTTTATTGCCTTGTTTTCACTCTTGTTTTTGCAGCCTGTTACCAGTCAATGTACCTATCTGAAACCAACTTTCCTTGCCAATATTCTGCCTCGGTTGTATAAAGAAACTGTGTTTGTTCTTTGTGTATTTCTTGTATCATTTACAGTTTCCCATAACGAAAGTGAACTAGTCTTGCTGTGGCCTCTTAGATCTAGACCTGTGATAAGTGTCGGTCTGATCTTAAGAGTTAGTTTATTTGCTGTTCATAGTTGATTGAGCTTTTGCTTTCATCATATGGTTTGAATTTGTATATTTCTAGTGTCGAAACAAGTAAATCTTAAGGTGTCTTTTGATTTTGGACAAGCTTGTTTGCTTTCACTTGAAATTGAATTTAAAGTTATACAACAGCTTTCTTTTTGTATCGCACCAACATTAAGAAAAAGAAAAGAAATACCTGCATTGTGCATGTGCATTATGACAGCTTGCATGTTGATTTAGGAAAAAGTGCATTAGTGTGTGCTCTATGATCTGTGTGAAAAGATGTTGTCTTTCTTTTCCCTCAGTAGTTAAGATTTTCAAAGTTGAAAGATTGAAAAGCTTGCTTATCATCTTAGACTGCATTTAGGAGTGTTACTATACATCTCGTGGTGATCCATAAAGGCAAACTGCTAAACAAGATCAACCTTAAAATAAATTGAATTTACATAACAACGCATTGAAACATAACGCAAACACATAGAGGTCTAAGCTAGAGACGTGTTCCGGCGTCGTTAAACGTGATATCTTAGCGTTGAGTGGTTGGGTGATTCCTCCACGGTGAAGCGATAAGTATCAATACGGACTTGTGCTCCCACGTACCGTCGCGTATATATTGGGAGACCCCTATAGGAACAAAGCCTTTATCCATAGGAATCCGTGTCGGCCGCCCTACTGATCGCAATGCAGTGAACACAGCATTCATGAAGATCGACCACTCGTACCGTAAAACGTATTCTGTGGTTTTGCGAAAAGTTTGGCACACCCTCTGCCTAGAACTCCAGAGCAGTTTCTTTTGGCCTTTTTTAAACTCTATAACTGAAAAAGTCCATCCGAGCATTTGTCACTTTGGGCTCGTTAAAACATCGAAGGAGACTAGAGTCATCTTTAGCTTTTTCTCGACTCTTAAAAAGTGAAAAAGCAAGTTGTGTCTAAAGCGTCGTTATAAAATTTATTTTAAATGGAACATAATCACCTCCTATTCCTGCGTTGATCTGTAGGTTGAGAACATGGAACGCCCCAACCAAGGAATTCCACATGATGGAAATCCTAGTCCTTTCTCCTCTTGGGGAGAAGTTGGTGCGCCCCACATGGCCACATTGTCGCTTCCAGGACTGACAATTGGCCTGCCTATTTGGCTATTCTCAACCAATGTAGTTCAGAACACCATGGTTACTGAATAGTCGAGTCAACAGTTAGATCAGTCTAGAGCTGCCCACCAGCCTTCTAATTCCTATAACTCTTCCTCCGATCCTTCATCTTCGCAAGGTAGAGCCGGCAAAAGCCAAGCTCCCATGAAGAAGAAGGAGAAGAAGGAGAGAGAGAAGAAGAAGAAGGAGCCTAAGGCGACTGGGGGCAAGCAAAAGACATCTGACAAAAATCCACACACAGCACGGACCGGGCCTAAATCGCCATGTGTCATATGTAGAGGAGACCACTTCCATAGAGATTGTCCCTGTATTCCCCGGATACTAAGGGACTGGTCACCTCGTTTGCACAATTCGGGAGCATCAACCTCTGATAGCCATGTTGAATGCTTACCGTCAACCAGCGAAAGTGAAGGTTCAAGACAAAGAGGGGGAGCAAGATCCCCCTGAAAACTGTGTAAAGGCGATCACGCCATCCAACGTTGTCCCTTCTTAGACGAAGCGAAGAGAGTTTTGGAAGATCGTCCGGTTTCACTGTTGAGACTTCCTCCTGGATACAAAAAACTCGTGCCAAGTCCTTCGTTGGTTGAAAATACAGCTGGCCCACTCAAGTGGTCAGCTGAAGCGTTAGTCATTGAAAATGAACCTACTGAATCCAGACCAGACGAAAGTCTAAAGGTCGATACGGCAGTTGACCCGGTTCTTCCTTCAGAGGTTTCATCCTCAAATGACACCGTCACTGAAGATTCATCTTCAAATGACACCCTCACTGAAGAGAATAAGGATGACACCATCCAGATTCTTTTCATCAACACAGACTCTGATGAGCATCAGGGCAATGCACCCATTCCTTTATCGCAAGAAGGAACATCGTCAGGGTCATATCCGGCCGTGTATTCGGTCCCACCACCAAGCAACCTGGTTGTATCCTTTGATTGGAACCAACTAGGCAGACCCCGGTTGCCAGCCAGTGTACCATTCAGAATCATAGTCCAAATTTATAGAATGGTAATGGCTGGAACTATCATTGATGAAGGGGCATCTGTGAGTATCCTTTCCTCTATTGCTTGGAAAGCACTGGGTTCCCCAGAGCTTTTTCCTGAGATAAGAAATCTCTTGGGTTTTGATAAAGGAACCAGTCGACCATTAGGGATCCTCCCCAATGTACCTGTTACATTGAAAGGGAAGACCGTTCAAATGAACGTGATGGTTGTTCAAGGACCCTTGGATTATAACCTACTCCTTGGACGAGACTATATATATTGCATGGGAGCTATAGTCTCCTCACTCTTTAGAGTTATGTGTTTTCCACACGAAGAAAGAATGGTCAAGCTCGTAGACCAACTTTCATTTCCGGGATCACGCATCGCAAATAGTCACATACCAACCCTCAATGGTCTATTCACTCAAGAAATGTCTCCACCCCCAGTCCTCCTTCCCGATGAGTGCGAGTGATTCGGAAAGATGGGACTGGAACCCAGGGGGCATGCATCCTGGTCTGCTTCGGGCAGAGGAAACCTCGGGTATAAGGTAGAATTTCCGCGAAAGAATATGACTAGTCCGTACCCCGTCCGTGGATGGAAGAGGGGTTGTTCTAGAACATGATTCTTTTGTTAAGGTTACTTGCTTGAAAAAGGTCATTCACCATTGTCTACTTCAGTAGACAGTGCCGAGGAAATGTTTTCGTTTGATGGTGTTAACAAAACAATCTTTGGGTAACCAGAAAGAGGCAAGCCTCACCCTTTAGAACAAATTTTTTATCGGATAAGTAGGGGCAGCCTTGAAATTGTACTTTATACCTGGGGGCATGCAAACATTTTGGAGTGCAAGCAAGGGACGACTATTTATTTTTTAAATTTTTAGGTCCTCCCTTTAAACCTGTAGGTCTAACCCTTTAAACTCGTAGGATTAGCCGTTTCCAAACTTGCATAAAGAAAGGATATGAGGAGCATAGCTTCGTGAGATAAAGCTCCATAAAAAATAGCTATCTCACAGGAGACATTTCTTATCTTATGACTGGTATATCGAGCAGTTTTACCGCGGAATTTATGCTCGTTAAAAAATAGAAAAGCGAGATCCGAGCAGTTTTAACGCGGAATTCATGCTCGTTAAAAAATAAACATAAGCATTGAGCAGTATTTTGGCGCATTCAAGCTCATTAAAAAATGAACCCATCTTGGTAAATAACCACTGTGATCGTAAATTTATTAGCCATAAAAAACCTTGGTCGTGTTTGCACCCGCCACCTCCATTCCATTTGGCCAATCGTTCACCTCCATATGATTGTTTACCTATTTTGTGGAATAGCTGCGAAGAGTGATTTCACTTAGCCATCCTTGTGACACTACCGTGATTGGAAAATTCCAACCTGTACCTGGAATCTGCTGCTATCCCTGTTTATCACTCGTTCCTCAAAAGACGAGTCTTCTTTGAGCTCTTTTCTCCTGACTCGTAAAATATGAAAAGTTTGCCGAGTTTTGGCCTTCCAGCTCGTTAAAGTGACCGGAAGAGCTATCCCTCCTCTAGATTTTAATCTTTTTGGACCTGAGGGATTATTACACAAAAAGGTCGAGCGCTTGTTTTATTCGGCTCGTTAAAGTTATCGAAAACTCATCCCTTCTGTATTGTTTTATACTTTTTCGGACTTAAGGGATTAGATGACGAAAAAGGAATTTTGGAGTTAACTTTCTGTACCTTTTCAGACTCTCTAAAAATGAAAAGGACCGAGTTTTCCTTGTTGTTAGACTCGTTAAAATGATTAAATAGCGACAAACTTGTCTTTAGACGAGAACGAGTTTCCCTATCGCTAGGCTCGTTAAAACATAGCGATGGGCTTACCCGAAGGGCAGGTTATAGAACAAGCATATGTTATCCTCCTCAAGCTTGACAAAAATAAAGAGGTACTGGTCAGAAATGACTGGGGAAAAATTGGGAGAACCTCAAAGCTTTAATGGTAGCAAGTCACTCTTGAACATGACACTTTTCCTCCGTATCACATCGGGTTGGGTTGTTTCATTCACCGGTCTCATCACCATGGTCTTCGCCAAACCATCCACATTTGGGGTAATGCTACCAATCCATCACATCAGTGTCGTTATATGTTCAAGAGATGTTGTTCAGAAAGAGTCAACCATGTCCCATCCACTGCCATACATTATCCTTCATCCACCCATGATCGCCACCCTGAATCATATTTCACAGATTGTTTTCACCTCCACTAAAATCATTAGCTCCGTTCCGTGTCACTGATGTGGGATTCATTAAGGCCCTCCTTTGACGGATCGCTTCTTGTCAACTTCAGCTCATTATCCAAGAAGTTGATCTAGGAACAACCCCCTCAGTACTTTGAAGCTTGCATGCCTCAATGGCAAGTTTCTCACTTTCGGCGACAGGTATACATCAATGACCTTCGACCAGAAGATTTTGCGTGGTGTTCGACACCAAGTCCTATATTCACACCACGTGAATTGTACTGCAGTACCTTGAGGGTCATTATCATTATCGGTGATTCCTCTCGTGCTTGTTAACGGTTTACATTATTGACTGGTAATCAAGCGATGTCTTTCCATGTTCGACTTCAGCGTAATTCTCACATGGATTGACTTGTACTTAGAGTGAAGATCGAACGAGTTTGAAGACCCCGGATCTAGTTTCATCCATCCGGGCTGCGATATATATTCAGGAAATATAAAGACATTTGATATGTACATCATTGCAGAAGATGATCATCCTACTCAAAGGATGATAATTTCAGCAGAGAATTATCAGTCTACCATCAGACGATCGTCTGTTCTATGTACCAAAATGAATTTATAAAGCTGAGCATGGGAATGCCCGCCTCAACTAGATCATGAAAGCAGAATGAAAAATAATGTATTGTATTGTATTTTACTACAGGTCACCTCTCAACGATTGAATGAACTTCGGATCCTCCTGATAAAGCATTTCACCCGATAAACGACCTCATACTTTAGGGGGCAACTGTTATAGACATTTTTGTGCCTTACAGCATGAAGCATGAAATGTCAATAATCTAAGGGATCCAAAGTCCCTAAACATGTTGTTCCTACCCCTAGAGGAACAAGGTCAGCAAACCACAACACTGAATATCAGTTCTCCACCTGAAAACACTCAAAAACAAGCTAATTCTGGATCATGTCAACTGCTCCACTGAGCATCTGCGCTGAATGTCAACTGCTCCACTCTGTACCTGTGCTGAATGTCAACTGTAATGAAGGCTACCTGCGTTGGGCGAGATTGGCCAAGTGGCACAGTCATTCCTCAAGGTGTCAATGCCCAGGAAGCTTCCAAAATGACACTTGGATCAGGGAATTTGCCTAGTGATGAGTAAGAGGATCTAGATCTCCAAGTGGAAGCAAGAACCTCCAAGTGGACTCAAGAACTGAAGAATAACTGAAGTGGGAGAGGACACTAGTCAGCTTCATGCCAGCCTCAAGCTGACTCATCCTTTCTCCAAAACTCCTATATATAGAGCTCTCTCATGAGGTCTAAGGAAGGCTGGAATCTTGTGAATATAAGGAAGTGCTATTGGTTTGAGTATAGAACTATTGGGTGATTTGCTTGAAGGAGGTGAAGAGGAGATTTCTTTCTGCTGGGAGGTGTTGCTGGATTGGGCCTCTTATGGTTGTAACACTCTCAGAACTTTACTTCTTCCATTAATAAAGCATCCGAGGTTCTTCTATATGCATGTGTCTCAATGGTGAATTGTTATACTTGTGTATTTGATTTATTCTAATCCTTGAATCAATTATGAATGTATGCTTCTTGTAGTTTCCCTCTCTTGCCCTTTTGCAGGATCTTTGTGTAGCTGGGCCAGTGAAAGAGCAAGGAGCTGGGAGCAAGCAGCAAAGAGAGAAGATTGGATCAATCATTAGCGGAAGACAACGGTTAGTGGATCTCTTTCTCCCCTCTCTTACATCTCATAAAGAAGTAATCTCGAATAGCTTTGCATTCGGTTGTTGCTGAGGTACTATCACCCTTAGAGTGGGATAGGGTCATTCCGTATTGGATACTTTTCCCAACAACAACAAGGGCCGAGCACAAATAATGGGTATGGGCTGTAACACAGACTTGACTAGAACCAAAGGACCTGCAAATTTTAGAGATCTAAATGTCCATTTAGGAAGTCTATTTTCCATTTTAGTGATAAGATATTCCCAGGTTGAACGAGCCAGGGTCTTGTTAGTAAGAGGGGTACCAAGGTATTTTGAAGGGAGGTTGCATCGCTAAAATTCCATGATGCTGGCAATCTTCCTTTAGATGGCCAGAGGGGTATTAAAGAAAAATAATTTGGACTTTTCTTGGTTTATAGAGGTGCCAGAAGCAACAGAGAAACCTGAGAGGATGGAATTGAAGGATAAGGCTTTTTTAATTGTGGGGAGGTCCATTAACAAAGTATCATCAAAAAATTGTTGGTGAGTGGAGGGAGGAGTAGAGGTGTAAATCTTGAGGCCAGATAGGGCATTGGTGGAAGAGGTAGTTGTTATGGATCTGCTGAGGCCCTATTCCATTATGCCAAAAAGAAAGGGAGAAATAGGATCCCCCTGACGGATGCCTCTAGATGGGTTGAAGGGTTGATATGGGGATCCATTCAGGAGAATCGAGAAGAAATCCCCTAAGATCATTGCCATAATCCATTTAATGAAATCCTTGTGAAACCCAAAAGCTGCAAGGACCTCTTTCATGTATTCCTAAATGATTTATCGAAAGCTTTAGACATGTCTAATTGCATCACCATTCTAGACTTCCTCTGAACTTTAAGAGAATGGATTAATTCATGGGAAAGGATAATGCTATCCATGATTTTCCTCCCTTCCACATAACCAGTTTGGTGTTGGGAGATCATGAGAGGCAGGATGGTTTTTCTTCTGTTTACCAAGACTTTTTAGATGATCTTGTATATGACGTTGCAGAGGGATATAGGAAAAAAACGTTTTTGGGGATTCAACACATTGATCCTTGGGAATTAAGGTTATAAAGATGAAATTAAGAGCTTTTAGAACTGACTTTTGAATTCATGACTGCTCCACGAGGGCATGAACCTCATTTTTTAGCATAGGGAAACAAGGTTTGTAGAAGTCTATGTTAAACCCATCCAGACCAGGTGCTCTACCATAGGACATAGTCATAATAACTTCATCCACCTCTTGCATTGAAACTTTCCTCAATAGAATTTTATTGTGATCCTTAGTAAGGATAGTTGGGATGTTGTTGGTTATATCTTGAATGGCCCTTGCCCGATCAGTATTGGGATCTAATAGGAGAATGGTGAAGTATTGATTTAATTCATCTACCATGTCCTCATCAGATTGGATAAGGTTTCCCTCTCTATTTTTTAGGTCCAATATGCTATTGTGTCTTCTGTGTTGTATCATTGGACGATGAAAGAAAACTGAGTTCCTTTTCCCACACTTTAGCCAGTTAATGTAGGATTTTTTATGCCAAAGTTTCTCTTCTTGAGAGACCCTTTCCTCCCAAATTTTTTGAAGATTGAGCTCTTCATGTTTCCTTTGTTTAGTGATGCCCTCATTAATGATTTGTTGCTGGAGGATTTCCATTTTAAGTTCCAGGTTCCTTTTGTCAGTGATGATGTTGCCAAAAGTTTCCTTGTTCCATAGTTTGATCTCATTTTTGATGGATTTCAGTTTCTGTTGGAATTTATACATCTTATTTCTGGTTTGGGGCATCGGTTTACTCCACCATTCTTTCATTTTTTCCATGAAATCCAGGTGCTCCAACCAAAAGGATTCGAATCTGAAGGGTCTATTCTTCGGGCTAGGGGAAATGTGAATATTCAAGGATATCGACCAATGGTTGAATACTGATTGAGGGAGAATTCTTACCTCTATTTCTCATGAGGTGAGATAGATCTCATCTAAAAGAAGGAATCATTCAAGCCTAGAAGAAATTTGTCTGTCTCCCCCTCGTCTATTATTCCAAGTGAAAATTCCAAATTTCGTAGGGATGTCAATTAGACTGAGGCCTTCTATGGTGGAATGAAAGGCCTCAGAGTCCTTATCAAGTTTTCTTATGCATCCATTATTTTCCCTGAGGTTTATCACCATGTTGAAGGCCCCCATGAAAATTTGAAAGGCAGGTGGATGGAATCAAGGAGTTTAGATATGCTCTACAACATCCTGATTCACTCCACTGTTCTATGCGGAGCATAGATATTGGTGACACAGATCCTATCGTTGGTGCCAATGATTTTCAAAACAGTGGTGATGGAGTGTTTTGTGGCAATAGAGGAGGTAAGATATTACTGAGAGATTTTCGACATGGCCATGATTCCCCCTGCTGATCCGGTGGCTGAGTTCGCGGTGTATGTATATTGCTAGAAACAATTTTTTTGAAGGATAGTGAGGTGAACCGTGTCAAGTTTGGTTTCTTGAATTAAAAGGATATTTGGTTTATCAGCAAGCAGAATGTTTTTCAAGATTCTTTTCTTTCCTAGACCATTAATTCCTCTAATATTCCAAGAGATGCAATGCATCGGTCAAGAGTGGGAGTTAGGGCTAGCACCTTTACCTTTCCTTCATTGATGAGTCTGGACCTAAGTTCTTGAAGAAGATGACTGATCATTTTCCTTCCTCTTTTTTTGACTTGGGCCTTTTGGGCTGTAATTTCTTGCTGCTATGTTTACCAAAATTCCATTAACTGCATTGTTTTTAGGTGGTGTTTGACTTGAGCTCTGCTTTAATTCCTCTTGAAGGAGGTAGGCTCCTTTGATTTTTTGGATTTAGTCTTCTGGAATTGAAGCCAGACCATTTTTCTTCCATTCCTTTGCTACTGATAAGAGGTCAACTCCTTCCAATGCCTCTTCTATTGCGTTTTCCTCCGGGGTAGAGTCCACTAGTACTTGTTCCATTATTATTTATTCCTATGAATTCTTGGCTCCCTTGTTGTTATGATCCAAGTAATGATCCTCTTGCTTCT
The DNA here is from genome assembly GCA_031772625.1 of Pinus tabuliformis. Taxonomy (NCBI): domain Eukaryota; kingdom Viridiplantae; phylum Streptophyta; class Pinopsida; order Pinales; family Pinaceae; genus Pinus; species Pinus tabuliformis. The sequence goes on from CM062813.1 coordinate 47,067,657, forward strand.
GGTTTTTTGCATTTTGTTTATCCTATTTGGCCTCCTCATCATTTGAGATATTTGAGAGTGGTTGTTCTTGAAAATTATTCAAATCTACAAATTTTTTTAGGCTAGCTATTTCGTGTTGTTCTTTCTTTGTGTTATTTTTCTTGTTGTTTTTATTCTTTGTGTTTACTCTGGTGAAACCATGTTCATCCTTTTTCTTTCTAACCTGCTCACTGCTTTGAGGCATTTTATTTTGTGGAAAATCCCTAAAGAGGTGTCCATGCTCATGGAATTCTATACACCGGAATGGGATGTCTTCATAGTCAATGCTCTCGAGTGAGACTTCATCCTTGAATATTAGTTTGATGGCTTCCGGAAGGGCTCCATAGAAATAGATGTGAACATATATTCTGGCATAAGAAACATAATGTCTGCTTCGTGTGCCCTCAATTTTTTTTATGTATTCACTTAGTTGGTCTCCAATGTCTTTAAGGAAAAAAGGATCCCAACAATCAGCCGACAGGGAATAGAGGTGAACCCAAATCGAGACTCTAGTGAAGTCCTCTTTCTTAGGAGTGAAGTTTTCTTTTTGGAATCTGATATAGAGACCTGTAGAGTTGAAGAAGTAGGGTCCTCCCTTAAATATCCTATGTTTGTCTTCTAAGAGATCCAAAATGATTGTAAAGAACCCCTTTAAACCTAGCTGTAGTCTGATTTCTCGCTTTGGTTTCCATTTGGCTTGAATCCACTAATTTAGTTCTTTCTCTGTGGGCTATATTCTCATGAATTTCAAAATTACTGCATGTCCTTGCATATAGTCTCTATAAACAGCTGCCCTTGGGTGTTGGATTTCCAACTCAGGGATTTTTTTGGCTTTTGGATTGCAGTTGCTTCTTGGTTTTATTCTTTCCTTTTGTAGTTGTTCCTCTATAGTTTCTTCCTCCATAGCTAAAGTATTTGCAGAGGTGGTGCCTGTGGTAGTTTGAGCCTCAACGTTTTTCCCTTTCTCGTTCTGTTTGGCCCTTACTTTAGGGCTTGTTTTGGAGGAGTGAAAGGTTGGGCATGAAGCTAGCTTGGTGAAAAATGACTCCTCCTCTTGTGGTCGAATAGTGACCATGTCGCGAAAGGAGGGTGCATCAAGGCCAACATATGACTCCTCCACGGAAGAAGGAGCGGCGAGGGAAATCCCAGGCATCCGAACACCCTAGATTTCTGAGGGAAGCCACCCAGAGAGCACATGGATACAAGACCTAGAGCTTTAGAGGTTCAGATCCGTTGCCGCCATCATCTAGTGCAGATTGGGGTTCCACCTTAGAAAAATTCAAAGCCAAAAATTAGGGAAGTCTTCCATTAATTCGTAAGTTGATAGTTATGAAAATTTTAAATTACTTCATTAATTTTGGTTTTAGTCAACACTAGGGGCCTAATTTAAATATTTCCAAAAGAAATGATAAAAGTATGTAAAATAAAAAACAACTAAGTTGAATTTTTTTTTATCACAAATTCGAAATTAAATTTATCACAAGCTTAAAAATATAAAAAAAATTGTTAAAATATCAAATTTTAAATTATAAATTACACAATTAGAAATACTTAGTTTTAACTCTAAAAATGTTTGCATTAGAAGAAAAAGGTGTAAAAACATTTGCAAAACTTACCAATTATATAAAATGCCAAGAAGAACAATAAAAAAAAATATAATTAGTGAAAAAAAAAACATACAGCAATAGTATAAATGATGCAATAGCACATGTAGATATCACTCTTCATTTTCATCACCCTGATTATATTCCTCACTTGGCATGATAACATTGTTGTTCTAAAAAATATGTTTTGATCTAGGGCCGCATCTTAATACAAACCACAAATCTATATTTGACACATCTAGGTAAAAAAACACATGGTTGTAGTGATTGCAGAGAACATAAGGCTCCACAACTTCATGCCACATATTTCTAGAGTTGATAGATATCAACCTACTATCGTGATATTCCTTTACATTATTATGATCAAAGGTTTCCCACGACTTGCATCTAAAACTAAAACATTACGATGAAGAGAAGTCCACTTCAATGATCTCTTGTATCTTTCTGACGTAACCTAACATCCCATGTATTAGGTTTTGATCTTAGTGGATAGCATGACTAGATTAATCGAAATCGACTTCCACTTTATAGTCTTGTGACATGCGTCCATCATCAGCATCCTCTATGTGAAAATCATGTCCATATGCCAATATATATATAGGAACACATGCACTTATAAAAAAGTTAAAAAATTACGGTGTCATGTGTCTAATAATGAACATAATTGAAATATAAATATAGATGTTACAACTCAAAGGTGCATTGTTAGTGGAGCAGCTGAACTACACACCAGAATTAATAATAGATACAGCAGAAGCAGAGGAGGTACGTAACATTTTTGAAAGACAAGCCCTCATCTGTCGTTTCAATGGTTTCTGGCCAAAACCTATGGACCTCTTTCAGTGGATTTTCTCAAGATGGTCTCTAAATAGTGAAATCAGGCTCTGCTCCAAAGGCTTCTTTATTGTTAAATTTCCTTCAGAAGATGTTAGGGAAGCAATTATACAGATGGGACCATGGTTTTGGGGATCTTCAGGACTCTTCATTACTCCTTGGACCCCAGATTTTGATGCAAATACCTATATAGTCTCAAGGGTGCCAGTGTGGGTACGATTACATAACCTCCCAGCACATTTTTGGGACCAAAAGACACTAGCATGCATCAGAAACTCATTGGGCAGATACATTAAATTGGATACCCAGCGATTGGAAGAAGGAATCTACACTTTCGCACGAATCTGTGTGGAAGTTGATCTCAGCAAAGGATTACCGGACCGCATAGTACTGAAGCACAAAGATCGCTGCTGGATACAAACAATAGACTATGAAAACACAGCTTTCCGTTGCAGAATATGTAGGCAGACAGGGCACCTACAAAATGCCTGCCCAGAATTCAAAAAAGACAGCCAAAGACGGAGGAAATCCGGGAAAAAAAAAGGGTGGACATTTCCCACACCAGACCCAGAAGAGGAAGAAGGAGAAGAGGAACTGCCCACCACAAATGAGAACAGTCAAACAGAACAACAGGAACAAACCACTCAAGTGCCAATGGAATCGCAACCGGGAAAGAACCCTGACACAACGGAGCAAAGTGGAACCAAAAGGCAGCATAAATCGGACACCTCGGACTCAGACAAGGAAAACCCACGACCTGGAGAGGAAAACTTTTTTCAACTCGTTCCCATGCAACCAGCTCAAGGCGAGTGGCGCAAGGTAGAGAAGAAAAAGGGGAGGAAAACTTGATCTTCCCCCCACCAGGCACCTCAGTGCTCTAAGCACGGTTTTTTACACAGCAGTTTTATTTATCTCTGTACTTGACACTTGTGTCAACCATTTTTTTGCCAGGCTTCACAGCCCTGTCTTTGCAATGCTTCGGCATCTACAAAATGTAATTTTCAAAATTAATGGAAATTACGACTTTTTTCTACGGGAAAAAAAAAACTCAAAGGTGCATTGTGTAGTTAAAAATGTACATAAGGAGATTACAACAGAGTTGTTGCACCCAATCCCTATGTTTAGTGCATCCTCTTCAGAACGCAAGTAATGATGAGATGCACGATATTTTTATTTGACTTGCTCCAAAATCCAATTGCTGGGGCATATCATTGGCATATTTTCTTTTAAATGATCAAGATAAGGCATGTTTCTACCATTCAACCATCTAGATTCTTTGTTTTCATTGTCCCATTTCCTCCTCTTTTGTTCGTACAATGCAACCCACGACTTTGTTGCTTCTGAATTGTAAGGAATGATTTTTTTGATGTATTCAATTTATAAATTAGATGATGAAATCAAGGCAACATATATGGTATGTGTGATATCAAAATATACATTATGAAGTTTAGAGTGAATAGTTATTGTGTATAAATTTGACAAATGATAAGTTACTTACTCTTTATTGTTTGTATTTTCCATTCATTTCAAGAAGGTCCCCTTATGCTTTTCCTTCATCCCTTTCGTGGTCCCAAATCACCACACCTAGTGTGTTTTTTTATCTTCATAATGTATTCACTAGCATAATAGAAAGAATCATACGATAGGTACCCCTTTGCCATAGACCCCTCATATTTCCCCTTTTTCAAACAAAACCTTTCAATTTATTCATGTACCTATCTAAGAAGATCATCCAATGACAAGAAACCACCCCAACTAATTCAACCTCATATACAGGATGAATTATAAGATGAAAATGCAAGTCCTTGAAACTTGTCGACAACTCCTTCTCAAACATAGAATCAATCTAATCTCTCTCTTGATGATACCGTGGAATACTAGCCATATGAATCTCCTTTTATGTGATCCAACATACAAATGTAGATAATTTAGATATGGCACATAGTATGTCTTGGGAGAAGTCATGGTTCACACACCCACACATGAGGAAATGATAATGCCACTACAAAGTAAAAGAATACAAAAATTAATTATATTTTATCCCATCGCATAAAAATAATACCAACTAGTAAAATCATGTTTTTGACATACGTACTCTTAGAAGTTTGAAATGGTCATGTGATTTCAACCCCGAAAAATGTTCTTCCATGGAGAAGCAACTTCGTAGTGAAGGCCTATATAAAGAAGGCACCCTCACACCCTCTATAACTTCCTTTTCCAAAGAAAGATCATCTTTCTTTAAACTCCATTGGACATCACCTTCTTTGAAATACCTAGAGGGACGAACCTCTCCTCTACTTTCTTGTCTTGGCCAATGTTTCTTTTTAGTTTTTGAATAAATAATAACTCTCCAAATAACCAATGTGTCATTTTATTTTTATGATATGTGCCTCCATAAAGAAGATGAAATACTTTAAAATATATGGATAGGACCTAGTAAGTGGGAAATATTTAGATGTTCCCAATATGGGACCTCATAAAATATAGACTTCCTAATCATCCTAATAGGACATTTCTCGACTTAGGTGTCAAAGAATTCTGGACCATCGAACATATGTTTCATATTTCAATCAAGAATTTATGTAATCTCCTTCTTCTTCTCTCTCTAATATACTCTAAGCCATTTAGTTGGTGTCATTATTGCAAACTTTTGGGTTCTCTCTGGCTTACCATTGAAAGCAGATGTTTCTCTTCTATAAGGGTTTTCTTATGGGAGGAATACCCTAGATCAGTGATATAATAGCTTTCATAGGTGGTTGGACCACCTAGCCTTCAAATAAGGTCCACACCATTTACATTCGTGATACTCTTTTGTTACAAGGCCTGTGAAATTATTTCATACATGGCATGTTAGTAATCATGAATATCAGAACAATTGCAGTAAATTAAATTAATATGTGAAGCAATATTGTTACATATATAAACAAATCAATGAACATGTAATTTACTAGATCAAACTCCTAAGCCTAGATAATCATGAGTGGCGTAAGAACATATGTCATACAACAAAAATCTCCTCTCTCTTGTTATGAGTCTGGACACATCGAATACATGTATCCATTCCCATAATTACATCAACTCGTCTACTAATGGTTGTAAGTAGACATTCATATTCTTCACTTGTCTTCTACTAGAGACTATGAGAGCCAACATAATATGTTCATTCTTCATGGAAAATCATGGTGAGATATTGTTATTGATCACTACTATAGACCAAATAGAATAGTTCATGTTTTGGAGGGAATATTGGTTAATGCCATCCATGGCTATGTTGAGTCATAGAATTTGTACTTCATCCTTGAATTTTTCAGGCCATGTATCCTCTATATGCTTCATGGCCATTGAATCTATTGGGGTTCGCATGACTCTGGACTCACTTCTATGTGAGGCATGCCATCCCTGCAACATAGCTAAATATTTGCAATGAAAGAGAATATGAATCCTTAGGATTATAGGCATGTGCCTCAATATCTTATGAGGATGACCATGTGATTTACTCCTTTTATTTTATTTATGGTACCTATTATGCCCACATTTAAGAGATATATCTTTATTTTCATTTCTCCTTTATATATAATACACACATTCGAGAATGCATGATATGATATGTCCAACACCCAAAATTTTCAACAATTGTTTTTCTTCTTTTATCAGGCAAGACATTATCAGTTCGAAGAACCTTATCTTTTAATAACCTATAGTTGGTGGGCAATAAAAATGTAAATGTCAATATTTATCATTCATAGAATTGACCATTTTTAATGTTTATTGTGTGACAATATTTCTCAAAATATAAGGGACCTGATCATGGTCAATAATATCAATATTGTCGAAAACATGCATTCAATGTTCCAAAATTTTCTTTCAAGTTGTATAGTAACATCGCTGTCCTCAGCCGGGTAGACTTTGGTAGGCATCCAGTTCTAGAGAGAGGGGTGGTAGAAGTAGATTTTAGGGTTTCGAAAAAAGTATTAGTAATATGAGCATCATCCTGACTATCTCATCATTCAGGAATGCATCTAACAGTAGTGCATACATGGCAGTCATATCTCATAAGTAATCATCGATACCAATCTCTATTTGATTTCCTTCATTGCCAACATGTGATGAATAACTACTATTGTTGTAGTCATTCCTAATTGGTGAATTTGGACGTAGTGGGAATTTAATAGGTGGTTGATTGAACCATTCTTAGTATGCTTCCTCTTTGATTTTTTATCTTCATGCAGTATTCTCTTAATTTGAAATTGTAATGGGGTGCACTAGAATATGGTAAGTGGGTCACTCATCATCACTATAATATTAATTTCAAAAAATATTGAACATTAGTACATCAATGATATTAGTAACGCAATGCAATTCGTTTGTTAAAATTACATTATACCAAACAATTATTACCATTTCTAACCTAGGATTGTGGTTATAAGATGGCGTGTTATAATTGGCAAGGTAAATCAGATGTCCATTTTCATCAACCAATTTCTTCTGGTATGTTGCTCCTGATAAGAGCTTATAACGTTTTTTAATTGGTGGAATATTTTTTGCATCTAAACTCGATTATGAATCAAGATCTTGCAAATTTTGATACATTTTTATTCAAATTGACATGGATAAAAAAAAATTAAATAGGTAATCGACATATAAATAAAATATGAAATTTGTGTTGGGTGTGATACCAAATAAATAAATAAATAAAATAAAATCATAAGGTAATATTATGAATTCTTGAGGCTTATGGAAAAGGTTTAAAGTCATGGTTTTGGGTTCATGGTTTTGGACCCGTGGTTTTCATAACACATGGTATTATGCCAATAATATTTCTCTAGATTATTTGATGAGAGATTATTTATATGTAATATTGGTTAGAAATTGTGTGTAGGGTGAGAAGGCAAGAAGATTGGAGTTTAGCTAATGGTTGTAAGTTTTTATTTGATGGAAAAGTTAGAGATCTTTCCCCGTGGTTTTTCCCTATAGGGTTTTCCATGTAAATATATTATTCATTTGCTTTTGTGAATTTCTTTTACATTGTCTTTTTTAATATGGGATTTAAATTTACATGTTGATATAGATATACTAAATTATTCATAAATCTGATATTTATGTCATAGATCTACCAAAATTTACACAAATATAATACTTTTAATGGTAAATAATTTGTTGGTTGTTTTAACAAGTGGTATCACAACAGGTGTAATGATTTTTGTTGTGTCTATAGTTTGTTGTTGTTGTGTGAAATTTTCTACTGGATATATCTACGTAAATGGGATGGGTTTTGAATTTCAATTAAAGTGAAAATTGATTTATTGTGGTATGAGAGAAAGTTTCAATCCTTGGATGTGTGGCTTATGGGCCCACCATGCTTTCTTTGTACATTTTTTCATTTAATAAAATATTAGATACATCGTCAGAACACAATTTACCTTTTGGTGCCACATTACTTATTGCGACAATCAAGTTCTCCAACTATCTAGCATTGAACTCAACACTAACAAGGCGTGGATCTCATGGTTCATCAAATACATTTTTCAGTGAAGTGAGATGATTTAATATTATATGCAGCTCATTTAAATGTTCATCTACTAGAATCCCTTCCTTCATTTTGAGATTAACCAATATCTTCATTCAAAATAATTTATTTACTGTTGTATCTCGATCATATAAATCATGACGTTTTTCCATAAAGGTTCAATTTTTTTTTCTTGAGAAACATGGAAATATACCGTATTTGCCAAATATTGTTGGGATATTGTTAGGATTAACCTTGACTGAGGAATGAAAATGTACTAATAAATACATAAGATTGTTCTAGTTTATTTCTTAAATAGGTCATGTATGTACCATATCTTGGAATAAATTTTATTTCAACTGGGAAGTTAGATGATGAAGGCTACCTTACAATGTTTGGCAAAGGAGGTTGGAAAATTGTGAAGGGCTCACTAGTTGTTGCAAAGGGGTAGAAAATTGGCACTCTCTACACATTAAAGTCAAAGTTGTAAAATTATAATATTGTTGTTGTTAAGGAAGAGTTTACAATATATTTATGAAACAAAAGGCTTGGGCACATGTCAGAAAGAGGACTGATAATTCTTACTCAGGAAAAACTTTTGCCTAGTATAAAAGGTACATAATTTAAATTTTGTGAACATTGTGTTATGGGTGGACAAAAGATGGTGTCATTTATGAGAGATGGTCCTAAAAGAGATACAAACACATTAGATCTAGTACATTTTGATGTTTGTGGTCCAATCAATATAAAATCACTAGGAGGAGTTGCTTATTTTGTTACTTTTATTGATGATACATAACAAAAGTTGTGGGATTTCCCTATTAAATTCAAGGATCAAGTTCTAGACATTTTTCAGAAACTTCATATGGTTGTTGAAAGAAAAACTAATAAATTATTAAGATATATTAGAATAGATAATGGTGGGGAATATTGCTCCAATTTATTCAAAGAATGGTGTAGCAGACATGGCATAAAACATGTGCACTCCATAACAATATGGAACAACCGAGAGAATGAATTAGACAATAATGGAGAAGGTGAGTAATATGCTTTGAAATTATGGCTTGCCTAAATACTTTTGGTAAGAGGTTTTTCAAACAAATTTCTATTTAATATATCAGTGTGCCACAAATTCATTAGTTGGTGGCATTACTGAAAAAGTATAGACTGGTAAAGATTTATGTTCTTTGCATTTGAAAATAGTTTTTTGTGAAGCATAAGTGCATAGTCCTAAAGAATAGAGATCCAAGTTGGATGAAAAGTCATTAAAATGCATTTTATTAGGATATGTTGATAATGAGCTAGGTTACTAGTTATGGGATCCTTTCAAAAAGAGATTTATTAGATGCAGGGATGTTATTTTTAAAGAAGAAAAAATGTTTAAAACTAATGAAAACAATGTGGAGGAGAAAAGAACTATTTAAATTCCATAACAATAGGAAAAGAAATGACCATTACAAGAAGAAACATCAAACGATAATGAGCATCCATTGCATCAAAATGAAAGTGAGGAACAATCAGGAGAAGAACATGAAGAACAACAAAATCAACAACCATGGGTAGAAATTCCACCACAAAACTCATCAATTGCAAGTCTACAAGGCAATATAAGCATTCACAAAGGTATTCTCCCTTAGTATATATTTTATTGACTAATGGAACTGAACCCGCTTGTTTTTAGGAAGCATGTGAAGGACAAGATGACATAAAATAGGAGGACCTTATGTAGGAAGAGATAAAATCCCTACATGATAATAAGACATGGAAATTAGAGGAAGAGATATATATGGAGCAGCCAAAAGGATTCATTGCAAAAGGTAAAGAAAAATTGGTATGCAGGTTGAAGAATAGACTATATTTTCTAAAACAAGACCCTTGTTAATGGTATAAGAAATTTGATTGTTTTATGCTTGATCATTATTTCAAAAGGCTAAATGCATATCATTGTGTATAAATTAAAAGAGATGAAAGATGCAATTTCATTATCTTGTTATTATATGTTAATGACATGTTGATTGTTGGGAATGATAAGATCATGATTAATGGGTTAAAAGAAGAATTAAAAGGGGCCTTTGCAATGAAGAATTTAGGACCAACAATGAATATTTTGGGAATGAAAGTTATATGTGACAAAAAATGAATAATTACGTCTATCACAAAAACAATAGCTTGGAAAAGTATTGGAAAAATTCAATATGCTTGATGTAAAATTTGTAGGTACACCACTTGCTTCTCATTTCGAATTAACATCTAAACGATTCCCCTCTACTACTGAAGAAAAATAAGAAATGTATCCAAGATTCCATATGCTTTAGCAATGGACAATTTTATGTATGCTATGATATACACTCACCTTGACATTGCACATTCATTGGGAGTAGTACGTAGGTTTCTTGCAAACACGTGCAAGGAATATTGGAATGTTGTTAACTGGATGTTAAGATATATTAAAGGATCGATTGACTATTGTTTGTGCTTTCAAGGTACTAATACATTGTTGGGAGGATTTATAGTTGCTGATTTCATAGGTGACATGGATTCTAGAATACCTACAACAAGTTATATTTATACATTTGTAGGGTCCACAGTATCATGGATATCTAGACTACAAAAGGTGGTGGATCTTTCTACCACAAAAGCTTAGTATATGGAAGAAATCGATGCATGTGAGAAAATTATTTGGATGAAGAGGTTCCTAGAGGAGCTAATCCTGCAACAAGAAAATTATGTATTAAATTGTGACAGTCAAAGTGCACTCCATCTTGCTAAAAACCCCACTTTTCACTACAAAACAAGGCATATTGATGTTAAATACCATTGGATCAGTGAAGTGTTAGATGTTGGGCTACTACAGTTGAAGACAATACACATAGATGATAATCTAGATGATATGCTAGCAACAACTTTATTACGGGATAAGCAAGATATTTGTATAACCTTGGTTGGGTTGTTGCAAAGATGATAAAGGAGCTTGGGAAAGATATGTAACTAAAAGATATAAAATTATTTTGGTATCAAGAGGGAGATTATTGTGTGTGAGACCAAATAAATAAATAGATAAAATAAAATGATAATGTAAAATGATGACTTATTAAATATTCTTGAAAACGTTTAGAGTCATGGTTTTGGGTTCGTGGTTTTGGAGCCATGGTTTTCATAACACATGGTATTGTGCCAATAATATTTCTCTATATTATTCGATGAGAGACTATTTATATGTAATATTGGTTAGATATTGTGTGTGGGGTGAGAAAGAAAGACGATTGGATTTAAGCTCATGCTTGTAAGTTTTTATTTAATGGAAAAGTTATAGATCTTTCCCGGTGGATTTTCCCTATAGGGCTTTGCACATAAATCTATTGTTGATTTGGTTTTGTGAATTTATTTTAGATTATTTTTTTTCAGATCTAGGATTTAGATTTACATGTTTATATAGATCTACTACATTATTCATAGATCCAATATATATGTTACATATCTACCACAATTCACACAAATATAGTATTTATATTGGTAATAATTTGTTGGTTAAGACTTGTAGAGATGTAAAGGGAGAACTCTATGAAGGACTTTGAACAATATGGATCCAACTGAAATTTGAAGAATAAACCATTTCATATTATGAGATTTTCTCCCTACATTTGAGGAATATCAACAATAAACTTTTTTGTACATACCTAAAATTCATTTCGAGAACTATATAACCAGAATATGAATTTCAATATAGTTGTCAAACCAATTTTCAAAAATAAAACAACTTTAAACAGAAAATGTATACTATGAAATTTTGTAATTCATGTAGATGCATCTTAATGGATAATTTGAAATGAATATAAAATTTATGTGAAAATAAAAATTCATATAACTTTTTTTTTTTGTAAGCTACGGTAAAAATTCTATTAATAAAAACTATGTATATTTACATAAGACCACCCGCCCAACAGGGAAACCAGGTGATTTTCTAATAATATATAACCGTCATGATAGAGAATCAATGTATCAAGACCAGAGAAAATATCACACTAATCTATCTAAAAACAGTCTATGCACCAGTAGAGATATATCCATATTGTTCAAAAATCCATATTGTTGAAAACTGTTACCAGTATACTGCTATGACCAACTATTGACTGGAAAAAAACACAAAAAACTCCATGTAAAAACCTGTGAATGTGTTCAAACTACTGTGGCTACAGATGCTTGTCCTCATTCCTCACAGCATTTTCATCATCTTCTATCTTCACAGCTATTCCATTATCTTTCAACAGCTTGATGAGCTGATCCATTTTCCTGTCCTGCATGAGAAGGGTCATTTGTATATTTTTCAATTCTCGTTTGAACAATGGCGTATCCTGTGCGAGCTCCACCATTTCTGCTGCTACCTGTTCCAGGGCCTTAGCAAGCAAACGCTTCATTCCCCAATATACGTGCAGTGACTGCTTATAGAGGGACATCCTTCCCCTTGTATGTCCAGGATCAGGTAATAAGCTCTCCCAATCAGCCATCTCTGGATCAGATTGATCTTGCAGAGCCTCTTCCTCTAACTTATCTATTATCTTACGGATTTTAAAATTTGTTTCCCTGGTGTAAGCCGCCTCTGCATCCTGTAATTTCTGGCGCATATCCTTCTTAGCCCGACCACGAACAGCACGGCCAGAGCTCTCTTCGGATCCGCGATGCTCCTCTCGCCCGACATGTCTCCCTCTGCCCGTAACACCTCCTCGACCCCTTCTCCCACGCCCGCGCCTGCTCCTTGCTGCAACTGCCTCGTCACCATCCCCAGAATCAATATCAGTATCATCTTTGCCCTCCTCCGGAACTGAACGCCTCATCCACCTACCCACTTTCCCACCAGAGGAGGGACGAGGAATATCCTCCTCAAGAAAGTCGCGAATGTCATCTTCCAGCTCATCAGAGTCTTCAGGGATATCTAAATACATGGGAGGGAGGGACTCTTCCATCACTTGTTTCCCTTTCTCTGCCATCGTGGCACCCTGACTGCGAGTTCTCCTTCCTTCGAAGCGAGATTGATTACTATCCATATTATCCACTCGCGTATTCCACTGCAAACGACTTCCTATACAGTCTGGGGTCCTAAAGAAAACAATGTAACACAAACCAATAGTCTCCCACCACCTCCTCAATACCTGCAACTCTCTTACCCACTCTGAGCCTGTACAGAGGATAAATGAGACCCTTTCTTTCGCTCTCCCAACAGCAGGTAAGAAATTGGCATCGCTGCAAATACTATCATTCCATCTTCGGAGAAGAGCATGCAGTATGAGGACCTTGCTCGGCCACCTTCCCACGTTGTGAGCAATTATTCTCCAAACCATCTCAATAATACACGTTGCGTAGCCCAAATCCTGATGTGATGCTCGCGCTGCCCTCCTGACGCCACCGCTCTCCCAACGCAGTACCTGCCCTGCCGTCAGCCTTGGGATGAGCAGGCCTTCGCATGCATGGATATAAGGATGCCGCCCATTTAAACTTTCGATACATATAATCCGTAAGCTGCTGCTGTCGTCATAAATGCTGTTATCATATTCAGTCAGAAGCATGAGGAGAAGGCCGGTATGCAGTCCTATCCTCCCCTGTCGCCTCATAATTCCTTTTAGATTTTCAATATAACTATAACTAAAGCCTCGTATGTCTCCATACATACAGATGTCCCATTCGTTTGAAATCATCAGGAAACGGTGTTTTAGGCGGTCCAATCCTCCCCCCTCGCCTCATGATTATCCTGACGCAATATGACTGCCAGGTCATTCCATCTCATGTCCTCCTGTAAGGCCACCCAACTGCCATCCAATAGACAATGTGAACCACCACACGCCCAGTTTGCCAAATAATCAGCCGCTCGATTGCCTCGTCTGAGAACATGGGTGACTGTAATATAGTCAATCCTCCTCATTTGATGTTCAATATCCTGAATAATTGCGGCCGTCCGCCAGCTCTTGGCTACATGGTCCCAAGCTTTGCCTCTCTGTAATTTCCTCATCATTTCAATAACAATTTGGGAGTCACCTTCAATAGCAAGGTTACGATAACCATTCCTCGCAGCAATCCGAATACCATGAAAAATTCCCCATAGTTCGGCTTCATTATTGGACATTTCACCACCCCATTCTGCATATACCCACCGCGAGAGACCGCCACTATCCCGGAAGATACCACCCCACCCTGCATCTCCGGGATTTCCTTTTGATGCACCGTCAAAGGATAATTTAATGCAATCATCTATTGGGAACCTAAAACGATTTGGGCTCTGGATAGTAACTCGATTACGCTTATCATTATTAGGATACAACATTGTATATTCTAGGTTCAATTGGCATAAAATTCTTTGCTCATCCAAGTTTAATTGCCAATCCTCCTCTCGCCAAGGTTCGGACAAGATCGTTTCCTTAATGGAACGGCAAACCACATCCCATATAATGGCGCCATGGCAGCTTCGGTCTTTAAAAATCCGTCGATTACGCTCCTTCCAGACCTCCCAGATTACGAATCCCAGTGTCAAACTCCATATCCTCCTCAGTAACTTGCTATGGAAACGACCTGTACCCCATTGTAAAATGGTATTTCGTAGACTATGAGGATCCCTATCATTCTGCCCGAAGAGAACCCTCACCTCTTCCCACAAAGTTTGTGTATACAGACAACGATTTAACAAATGCTCCTGATTCTCAACATCATTATTACAAAGATAACATCGCGATGGACCAATCATCCCGCGTTTCTGCATTTGGTCCCATGTCAAGATCCGTTGTCGACACACTAACCATGCAAACATAGTTACTTTGGGCCACCATTTACATTCCCACAATTTTTTCCAATCCACTTGGTCCGCCGGTCGATCCTCTCTGGTTAACCTATAATAAGCTTCTTTAACTGTAAACATGCCTTGCATGGTCTTACCCCAACGAAGAATATCGCCACCTGAACGGATCTTGATTTTCCTGGAGTCCAATTCTCTGATAAACAAAAGCTGAGTCTCAGGGCTGATTCTCTGCTGCCATTCCATCGGTTGTTTCCATATCCGCCACTGCTCATTCGGATTAGGCAATCTCCAGTAATCCTGAACATATTCAAGTCCTGCCTGTTGTGCACCTTCTTGAAGGTCCTGTAAATGTGGATTACTTTGCAATTTCTCACGTTGTTGCCATCCATCCGTCCAAAACCTTGCTAGATTACCTTCCCTAATTTCCCAGAACGCAAACTCGCGGACGACATCATTGTTCCTTCTTGCAAGCTCCCAGATTTGGGATCCTCTTGGAGTATCGTGTACCCGGACTCGGCCTTCCACCGAACCTGGCATGTTATATTTTTGATTCCAGATACGTTTCCATATATCAGTACCCCCTTGCACCCATCTCCACCATAGCTTCGCCCCTAAAGCCTTATTTACGATTTCCAAATCGCGAATTCCTAAGCCCCCTTCCTCTTTCCGGCGGATGACCTGCTCCCAGGAAACTAAAGTCCATTTTCTTTGCTGGGTTGGTCCTCCCCAAAGAAACTTACCCAAGATTTGTCTTAATTTACAGAACACACCCTTAGGGGCAGACATGATTGACAATGGGTATATTGGAATGGATAGTAGCACTGATTTTAAGAGAACCACTCTACTTGCGATATTCAACACTCTAAACGACCAGTTATGTAATCTTTGCTGTATCTTCTCAATCAAATTTTGCCAAGTATTAATACGCCTAGAATTACTATCTAACTGAATACCTAGGTATTTTGTCGGCAAAGCACCCTGTCTAAAACCTAACACCCGAGTTAAATGGGCTTTGACAACTGCAGGAGAATTGAAAATAAAAGTACAGGATTTATCATTGTTAACTGCCATACCTGAAGCTGTCATAAAAACTTCCAAGATGTGTTTGAATCCCCTTACCTCTCGAAGTGAAGCCTCACCAAACAACATCAAGTCATCAACAAACTGTTGATGCGTAATGATTAAGTTTGACCCCCATAATCTCAGTCCTTTGATTCTACGGTCCCTGACCTGCTGCTTAAGTTTCCTGCTCAAGCCTTCCATTGCTAAAATGAACAGGAATGGTGAAATTGGATCCCCTTGCCTGATACCCCTAGTGGCATTGAACGTATCAGTAGGTATCCCATTGAGCAATATTGAGAAGTTCGGAGTAGAGACCAAACTACTTATCCAGGCAATCCACCTACTGTCGAAACCAAAAGCGTGAAGAACAACGCGTAGATAATCCCAATTCAAGCGATCATATGCCTTGGATAAATCAAGCTTCATAAGCATACCTTTCTTCTTCTGCTGTTTTAAGGAATGTATAACCTCCTGTGATACCACTATACCATCTAGGATCTGCCTACCTTCCACAAAACCCGTCTGTTCAGGCGCAATTAAATTTGGTAGGAGAGGTTTCAGCCGTTTCGCAATGACGGAGGAGATTATCTTATATATTACGTTGCAGAGGGCAATGGGTCTGAAACCCTGTGGGTCTTCAGATGCATTATTCTTAGGAATCAACGTGAAGAAAGTTGAGTTAATACCTGGCCAGACTTGCTGTCTGAACCGCGATTCCTCCACTGCATCCACTATGTCTTTCCCTAGAAAGTGCCAGGTCGCCTGAAAGAATTCAATCGTATAACCATCCGGGCCTGGAGCCTTATTCTTGGCCATGTTCATTACAACTTCCTCCACCTCCTCCAAAGTGACTGCCCTCATGAGTGCCTTATTCTGGTCCACTGTTATAATCCTTGGTATTTCACTACAAATAGTAGTAATAGCCTCTGCTCTATCCCTCCGAGTTTCCGTGAGCACCCCCTTAAAATACTCCACCAGAGTCCGTGCAATACCAACTTGCTCTATCTCTCTTTCACCCTCCGCATTCCGGATAGAGAAAATTCGATTCCGCTGTCGATGTTGAATCATAGCCTGATGGAAAAATTTTGTATTCCGTTCGCCTGCTCGCAACCAACGAATCCTTGATTTTTGTTGCCATAAAATCTCCTCTTGTTTGCGTCGTTCCTCCAACTGACTAAGAATCTGTCCTTCCTCCCTACTCTTATCCTCATCTCTACCCTCCAATATTATCTTCTGCTGAATCTCTTCCATTGCTCCTTCCAAACGTTGCTTAGCTGCCAAAATGTTCCCAAATTCCTTCCGATTCCATGCTTTTATTCACTGTTTTAATTCCTTTAGCTTCAACTGAAGCGTATGCATTCACCCATGCCCGCTACTAGTACATTGATGCCACCAAGTTTCCATGTTTTGAATGAATTGTGGATCCCGTAACCAAAAAGATTCAAAACGAAAAGGCCTGTTCCCTTTGATCTGCTTAATATCTACCTCCAAGTGAATGGGCCAATGATCTGAACCAATGCAGGGCATAATTTTCGCTTCAATAAACACATCTCTATTGAAAATTTGCTCGGATATCAAAAATCGATCCAGACGAGATGCAATCTGGCTCTCTCCCCCACGGCGATTATTCCAAGTATGTACACCATTTATTGTTTGAATGTCAATCAATCCTAGATCCCTTATCATATCATTAAACTCCTCCATAATCGAATCTGCTCGCCTTACCCCTCCTCGCTTCTCCCCTAGATGCCTAATTAAATTGAAATCCCCCCCTATCATCCATGGGATATTCGGAAAGAGAAGTCTCAGAGAACGTAAGTTCCTCAAAAAGTCCTGCCTATCATTACGATTATGAGGGCCGTAGACCCCAGTAAACAAAACTCTTTCCCCCATTCCAACAAGTCTAAACCTGCCAGACAAAATTCTAGGGAAGGAAAGCCAATTTTCGAAGATTACCTCCTCAGTATTCCACATAACAGCCAATCCACCTGCTGTCGCTGTTGCATCTAAGGCCATAACGTCATATCCAAGCTTCATTCTCTTAACAATTGTTTCAAGCTGTTGACCAGTCACCTTCGTTTCCTGAACCACCATAATAGTTGGCTTGTCTCTTTGCAATCGATCCTTCAAGTATCGCTGTTTCCCCTGACTATTCAGGCCGCGAATATTCCAACTTTCAACAATCATTTAAAACTTTCGAGGGGTCTGAAGGAATACCTCAGACAGAGGTATCACCCGTCCAGAGTTGACCAGAGTCTCTCCCACAGCTTGAATGGATTCCGTCAACGTTCGTCGTCCTTTTTTCCTGCCAGTCTTACCATCAATAATTGGGGAATCGTGATTATCTATGACCCCCTTAGATTCCAAACACCCCGCCATCTTCTCCTTATAGCGTTGAAAAGTTTCTTTGTATAATTGTTTTTCGTTATCGGGTATGAATCTCTCGTCCAATTTTTTCCAATCTGTAAGCAATTTCTTCATAATGATTTCTTCCTCTGTTCCACTCTCTTTAACAGTTTCTTTCCCCTTCGTTGCTTGATCTAAAGGTTTATTAGTTTTACCCTTCTCATCTACTTCCGGCTCGCGACTAGGGCTTCGACTTTTCCTCTTTCCATCCTTAATTATTTCCATCGGCGCTATCACATTACCCTCTTTGTTCAATACAAGTGAATTTACTTCACTTCGGTCGTTTCATTGGGTTCCTTCTTCCTGTTGATGAAGAACATTATATGGATTCTGACTCTCTGGAATGCCAGTCGTAACCTTAGAGGGTTTAGGATTACCAGGATGAGGTCGTCTTCTCCTCTGAACCTCCTGAAAATCAGTTGCTATCCCACCACCCTTCTCAGACATTTGAATGTCCGCTGGTTTATTCGGTGTACCTTTCTGATCATTACCCTGCGGGCACTCCTGGGCAAGGTGACCATAAACATGGCAGCGACGACAGCGAAACGGCACATGTTCGTAATCCAGAGGCTGTTGCCAAATTTCGTCCTGATACTCCAGCTCAATGGATTCCGGTAACGGTGCCGAAATATCCATATATACACAAATTCGAGCATACGACGTATATTTCCCCCGTTTCGTAGTCTCTGCAACTTTCACAAAAGTCCCAATTGAATTTCCAATGCCTTCTAAGATCTCTGGATCCCAAAATTCATCTGGTAGTCCAAACAAACGCACCCAGAGTGGTGCAGCCTTAATTTGCTCTGCATCAGGGTTGTATCGGTCTTCCCAATATCGTGTAAATAAGCCCGCATTATTCATAAAATAGGGTCCCTCCTCAAAGACCTTTGCTTTGTCCTGTAAGTTAGCGAAAATGACTGTAAAAAAACCTTTAGCACCCAATTTTAGCTCAATATCCCCACGAGGGTTCCAACGCTGATGAATCCACCGCAAGAGGTCTCGTTCAGACGGCCAATACCCAATAAATTTACAGATTAATGCATGGTCTCTCATATAACAGCGATATTCCTCCAATTTGTTGTTCGGAATGACATACCTGGGTTTCTTCTGCGCCCGTGGAAGACATTTATTAACCAGGCGAGCCTGCCATTGGTTGCCCAGAACTGGGGTAGCAGCAGCAGCATCCAAACCTTGCACAGTCGCCGTACTAGTTCCAGCATGCCCCATCATGACATCCCGAAAGGAGGGGATTTCACCCCTCCCCTGCCGTACATCCATTCCTAAGGTCAAAAAAAGTACGAAACCCTACTACACTATGGTTCCCAAGTAAGTTAAAGGTACTATCAGCACAAGGAAACCCTCGTGCAAACCTGCCTATTGAAACCTGTGCAATTGTTTATCAGAGCAATTGTTTAAACATATTGATTCTCTTGTAAAACTAACCCACAATAGTGCGTTAAAATAATAACGGTATTGATGCATTAAAATAATAACCATACAGGTTTGAGAAATTTCAAAAATAAAAACGAATTCTATCATGTTGGTGAGTTAAAAAAATTTAACGCGCCAATAATTTATCTTAATTGGTGCTTACTATTAAACACACAGGTTCTTTTTATTAGAAAATCACCAATGTTCCATAAAACTGAAAAAAAAAATAAGGGTGCAATTTTATTTTTTTCAAATTGAAAAATGAGTGGTAATATATTTTTGGAAATGTATTTACAAAGTCTTATAAATAGTAAAACATTATTGGCTATTTCAATATTTTTCCCAAAATTTCAAGGGATACTGGGATAATGTGGAGTAGCAAAATACTTTGGAACAACAGAACTATTCAAAAGATCAGAATTTGAAGGATATGGTGATTCACTCAAAACCATGTATAGTAAAATTTTAAATTTTATGATTTTACTAATAAATTTTTTTACAATTTCTGTTAGATTTAATTAAAATTTAGAAAAAAATAAAAAAACTTACATAGTAAAATTTTTTCTATTAATTTTAATAATAATTCTTTTACAATCTCTGTTCCTATTTAAAATTTAAAAAATTCATAAAAAAATCAATTTAATTAAATCCTCTACCACTTCACATTTAGGACTTTTCGGCATTTTAGATTTCATAGATTTGTGTTAATATATATAAAGCATTTTACATGTCAACCAAAGGAACCACTTATTGAATCAGATCCAAAGTGTGTTGGCCCTGTCCGTTTTTTTAAGAAATGGCTTATGTTTATCAATGCATCCTTTGTAATATAACTCGGTGCCCTCTACCAAATAGCATCGTTAATTCAAAAGAAAAGTGTCTAATTTCTTATGTTTTCTCTTTTCATTGTGATGGAGGTCCTTCTCTACCAAATAGCATCATTAATTCCCCAAAAAAAGTGTTTAATTTCATATGTTTTCTCTTTTCATTGTGATGGAGGTGCTTTTATCGTTACACATTAAAAAAAAGTAATTTTCATTGTCGATGCTCAACAATGAAACGACTCAATGTGTTTACGAAATTAAATGCACTAGTGCATTTATTC
This sequence comes from Pinus tabuliformis, assembly GCA_031772625.1. Taxonomy (NCBI): domain Eukaryota; kingdom Viridiplantae; phylum Streptophyta; class Pinopsida; order Pinales; family Pinaceae; genus Pinus; species Pinus tabuliformis. The sequence continues at coordinate 47,088,404 of CM062813.1, forward strand.
ACATAACCACACCATTTACCATACCTCTTTTTGATAAAAATGATGTGATTTACTTATAAAATATATTTAATAGCTCCTATATTGAATGGTATATTTTTTATATAGATAAAAAATGTATTAGAAGTTGTCAAGTAACAAAAATATTGATCGATAGCACATCCAAAAAAAGAGAAAAACCAAGTTATTTGTAAATTATTTACAAAATTAATATGTTTAAACTATATGTAAGTTTAGCTAATATGTATTGGTTATTGTGTGTCATGCAGAGCTATAAAATGCGGAAGCTCGATAAGATTCTTTATTATCTAAGTGCAGAAGAGTGTTAAAGCCTACTAGATAATGTACTTAAGAATGTTAGATGGCATGTTTTAAACAATATATTGATTCACATATGGTTAATATTCTACAAGGACCAACAACAAAGGAAAAGAATATTGTTTTATGAAAATAAAAATTCTAAAACATGTAAATGATGATGAATTGGTGCTCAGCTCATCTGGAGTGGTGCTAGAGGTTAATGAAATGGGGAGAAATTTTACAAAATTGTGAGGGATATAGTGGAATCAATGTATATATGTACTTTCCACTTATAATACAAAAATCAATCCAATGATTCCAATAACCAAGTTATATTTAAACTATCGAAAGTGTTTCCAAAGCAATGATTAATGAGACCTGTCAATAGAAAAAACATATAACAACAAAAGAAATAATTCAAAAAGTAATATTCTTAATTAAAATAATTTTCTACAATTATATGTATATATTACTATAAAGCATTCATTTATTAATATCATTATTGTTATATCTATTTTTCATATATCAATATAAACATAGTTTATTATTTTTCATGAAGATTATGAAAATCCAAAAGGATCAACAAGTTGATATCTGAAACATGCTAAAAATGTCCAAAAACGTGTACAAGGACATGGTCAAAGAAATGGACATAAATGCATCACAAGAGGAGTCATCTCAACAACAACATGCTTAAAATGTATGTAATCATTGGTTTTTTCCTATTAGGTACATATAAACAAATAATTTAGCATAAATATTATTTTTCAAGTATTTTCTTGCATAAAATAAAACAAAGTATAACTCATTCAATACATAAAATAGGAAGAAAGAAAAGGGTTGATATCAAAGATTGTGAGTAATTGTTAATATTTCCTTATAGCAACTTAAGGTTTCATTTTTGAATATTTCATGTTGTTCTATAAGAACCATCCTTGAATGTTTTCAAATGGGTGCTAAAATTCAAAGAAGAGCCATGAGAAGAATTGGTTGACATTGGGTTAAGAATGGGTTTTGAGTATATGTTGGAAATTCCAAAATTAATTGTGGAGTTTGTAAGTATCTATGTTGTTTTAGTTCTTTCAGTTTATAAATAATAGAACAAATAAATCCTTTATATTAAATCTATAATTTATTATGGGGTATAAACCTTGCAAGAAAAAAAGTATGGAACTACGCCAACAGAAGAGATGTTGAAATAAGGCACGAGATTTGGTTTTGAAGAAATCTGTAAAATTCACGACTCTGTTCTTGCTATGGTACATTTCATTTTTATTTACTTTGATGTATATTATTTATTTCAATTTTAATTATTCTCACCCATGTAGATACACTCATTACACTTTTTTTTTTGTTCGTAATGGAAACTGAAGAAGATGAAAACAATAAATACAATGAACAAAAAATTCTTCCAAATAACCCAATCCATGGAAGTAGCTTGAGCACTGACACTAGTTCCAAAAAAGAATGATTATCTATTTGGCTATCAATTCAAGTTGTTGTATTTTTTGAAATAATTGTTTGTGAAAATCAGACAATTTTTTTAATGTAATGAACTGTTGAAAATGCACCAAGAAAATATTTGTTTAACTTTTCCTTGGTCAAACTGGAGAAAAATTGAATTTCCACATCAGAAGACAACTTGGATGATGTTAACTTGTGTTGCATGGCTTGTGCCGACTAGTTTACTCAATAAATTGAAGTTAGAGGAGTTAGAGTTCATTTCTGCATGATTGATTTCTAATTTTTAGCAATATATTTAAGTTAATTTGAATTATTGTTAGTTTACCTAGTTCTATCCGTTAGAAGAACTAGCGGAGGTCAAGTTGTGGATGTCGAACTTCAAATGCACTTAGTGATAAACCAGTTAATTGATCAATCAATGCAAATAATTGTTGCATGAAGAAAATTTCAGTTACCCGATTGAGATGGAGATTCTAAGGTAATGTACTATCATTTGTAGCATATTCCAATGTGTACAAGTGGTGCATGTAGTTAAAGGAAGATCTAAGACAATTACACAATTCCATGGTGTGAAATTCCTAAAAAATAGGGGTAATTTCCCAAGGGAACAATGCAAGGAAATAAGAGCTTGGAGGGCTTAAAAATTGGCTAAGCATTGGCCAGAGTTAGTCAGTTAGGCCGAGAGATAGAATATACACTTGTAGGGCATGCTCATGCTTGAGAAAGCATTGTATTTCTTATTTATTCTTTGATTAATGCAATATAGATAGGAAGGCATTTTGAGCAATTACTTTCCCCTAGATAAATTTTTGTGCATGTGTGATGTTTTCGTTTGAATGTATATGATTTTTGTTTTATATGGTGAATTAACATCCACACATTAGTAGAATAACTTCAAGTCTTGTGATTTAGTAAATTTCATGGGAATTATTGAATCTACACATTAATTTCTACATGGTATCAGAGTTGGAATCACTGTAGAGCATATATTTCAAAGTTGTTAGTGCAGGAGGTTCGAATTTGCAGATCAAAGTTGCAGGTTGTCTTCAAGACTAAGAAGATGGCTTTCAATGAACTAAGGCTTGAGTATGTCCTTGAGGGAATCTTGAATTATGTTGCATGGAAGTACTGCATGGAGGCAGGATTCGAGGATAATGGGTTGAAGGAATTCATTGATCATGATATTCTGAAACTAGTAGAATCTGATGCTAAGGATTTGGAAGAATGGAAGAAGTGTGTTGCCAAGGCAAGGAGAATCATATTGGAGAGAGTACAATACCATATTGTATCAAATATGTAAGGGAAAGATATTTTCTATACAATGTGGCAAGTGCTAAGAGATTTGTTCCATAATACTAGTGACCATAGGAAATTGGCACTCAAGCACCAATTTTGAAAAATCAAGATGCGGAGGAATGAGATCATTCCACCGTAACTAAGCAAGTTCACACAGTGTGGTGATGAACTTGGTCAAGTTGGTGTTACTGTAGCAGAGGCTGATTTGGTGAGACTAGCCCTTCCCAAGAGTTGTCACAACTACTAAGATTCATTGAATGGGAGGGAGAAACTACCAAATTAGGAATGCTTATGGTTTGATTTGGTACAAGAGGAAATAAGGTGGAATACCAAAGATGAAATTTCATCAAAGGGCAAGGATGAGGAGAAATATGCCTTGGATGGAAAGTCAAAGAAATGGAAAGGGAAGAAATCCCAATTCCAAACAGAATATAGTCAAGGGGGAAAGAAGAAAGACTTGTTGAGAACCAAGTGCTTTCACTATCATGAATTTGGGAATTATGCAATGAAGTGTCCACACAAGAAGGCAAGAAAGAATACCACAAGAGGAGAATCAGGTGAATCTTTGGCTTCAGAGTTTGAGGTTGATTTTACTCTCATTTCATGCATGTCCAACACAATGACGGAAGTGTGTGGTATCTCGACAGTGGTGCCTTGTTCCATATCATGGGGATAGAGATTTTTTCCATGATTTGGAGGAGAAGGATCTGCATATTCACATCGAGATGTGAGATGATGGAAGGTACAATGTGACTAAGATTGTTAAAGTCACCTTTGTTGGGTAGTTGGACTCCCCTCTTAAGCTCAATGATGTGATGTTTTTTATGGGTCTAAAGAAGAATCTTGTCTCTGTTGCAATTTTGGAAGATTGTGCCTACGATGTGATCTTCAGAAAAGGAAAGGAATTCTTGAGACATGTAGCCAGGGTTCAAGTGAAGAACCTCTACAAGCTAGACGTGGAGGATTGTGTTGCATTGAGCACAAAAATAAAGAAGGTGAAAATTTGCGATGTCGGCAAACTTTGGCATAGAAGACTTGGCCATTTGCATCTTGAAACTTTGAATATCATGCAACAGATTACCAAAGGCCTCCCCAAAGAAGCACTAGATCAGTAGGACACATGAAAAGGGTGTACCTTGGGGAAGTTGATCTGTAAATTGTCGTGGATATTCCATTGGATAGTTCGTCACACCATATTTCATAATATTGTATTTAAAATCTAGGATTCTACATTATTACAGTATATATATTCTATATATATATATATATATATATATATATATATATATATATATATATATATATATATATATATATATATATATATATATATTACCCTAATTAGTGCATGCATGCCAATGGAAATTATGAAAAAAGGTAGAGAATGAAAAAGTAATGGCACGCACACACACAAGACAAAATATTCTCTCTAGGAAATCCTCTCGGGAGAAAAGCCAGCTAGAGGGTGCGATTGCTTCACTCTCATTCTATGTATGGAAATATGGCTGCAATTATGAAGAAGTAATTCTTGTGGCTTGTGGGTTGCTACAGTTCGCATATCCTATGTATGTTCTCTACCTCCTATCTCTCCTAGCTATATTTTCTCATCTATGGAACAAAATTCTCTCGAAAGAATGGAATGCCTCTTCCTCCTAGTGGCTCGGTTATAACACCTTTCAACATCCTACTAGTGGTTAATTTTGGCTACATCAACTCTTAACTAGAGTTACAATATAGACTCTTCTAGAGTATTTTACATCATAATCACATGTCTATCTCCTTTTCCATGAATAATCAGGGCTGGAGGATTGTGTTGCATTGAGCGCAAAAGAAAAGAAGATGCAAAGTTGCGATGTCGGTGAACTTTGCCATAGAAGACTTGCGCATTTGAATCATGACACTTTGAATATCATGCAACAGATTATCACAGGCCTCCCCAAAGAAGCACTAGAGCAGTAGGACACATGCAAAGGGTGTACCTTGTGGAAGTTGATCTGTAAATTGTCATGGATATTCCATTGGACAGTTCATCACAACATATTTGAAAATATTGTATTTAAAATCTAAGATTCTACACTATTACAATTTTATTTAATATAGATATATATATATATATATATATATATATATATATATATATATATATATATATATATATATATATATATTACTCTAATTAGTGCAACCATGCTAATGGAAGCTATGGAAAAAGGTAGAGAATGAAAAAATAATGGCACGCACACAGATAAGACACAAAATATTCTCTCTGGGAAACCCTTTTGGGAGAAAAGCCAGGTGGAGGGAGTGATTGCTTCACTCTCTTTCTATATATGGAAATATGGATGCAAGTATCAAGAAGCAGTTCTCGTGGCTTGTGGGCTGCTACAGTTCACATATTCTCTATATGTTCTCTACCTCCTATCTCTACTAGTTATCTTTTCTTAGCTATGGAACAAAATTCTCTAGAAATAATGGAATGCCTTTTTCTCCTAGTGGTCCGGTTATAACACATTTCGACATCCTACTAGTGGTTAATTTTGACTACATCAACTCTTAACTAGAGTTACTATATATACTCTTCTAGAGTATTTTACATCATAATCACATGTCTGTCTTCTTTTCCATGAATAATCAGGGCTGGCGCGACATCCTCTCGAACTATAGGTGTGAAAACAGGATGGTCCACTTCTGAGTGGCATAACTTTTGCATATGGAATCTAATTGACACGCTTCTTTCCTCGTGTTGGAAATAATACTGGGGGGGTGAATCAATATTAGCAAATCAATAAATTTTTCATTTCATACTATGATTCATATACGCTACTTCTGTTAAGGGAACTCGCGTGTACACACTATGTTTAATGCAACTAGCATATATCCAGTAAACTTGTAATTCAGTTAATTCATCATATGTTGATTTTTAATCAGTGAATCAAAACTTCATTAACCATATAAACAACAAACAAGTGTAGTAAAACAGAATAGATCATCACACATAAGAAACACACATGAACACCATGATATAAGGTGGAAACCCAATGCGGGACAAAAAAAACCTGCTGTCGTCTTCCTTTAATATAAGAAAAACCTATTTACAATCTTGTACTAGCGTAGACTCATACCAATATGCAGGCACCCACCTGCAGAAGGATACAACCTTCTTTCATTCTCCAGCTACTACAGAAAGGGAGCTACAACCTCCTGGCTCTTATACTAGCCGATATATTTACTAGTACATAGGCGTCGGCCTACAAAAGGCTACAACCCTCTCTCATTTTCTAGCTGCTATTGGAAGGGAGCTCCAACCACCTGGCTCTTATACTGGCTGATATGTTTACCAGTACGTAGGCACTGGCCTACTGAAGGCTCCAACCTTCACTCTTCCTCCAGGGACCACCTTTCATAAATTTTCACACTGGATACTCTTGGATCACAACACCATTATATGAAGGCCACGTTTCATCCAATTTTCATACTGGACCCATCAACAACATTGAAGCTCAAAATCAATCACCACTGCAATACACCATCAACTACACCTGCATCATCAATCTCTAAATCACCCAAAAAGTGAATCACTTAATCCTGTCATCAAAACAAAGTCACCAGAACACAGAGCAGAACCCAGAACTCTGCAACAACCATCAGAACCATATGCAAATTCAGATATCATATTTCATAATGTATATGCTACTCTGATGAACCGAACCGGTGTGTATACGCGCTTTTACCAAAGCGAACCCGTGTACGGATTTGTAAATATTAACTCATAACTTTGCAGCTATTCCACACATCAATCATACCCAGATCATAACATTTATAGAATGAACATGCATCATTAATTCAGATATAGTCTATCCATGATCAAACCACCTAATGATAATATATTCCAAGTCTTATGATCTCGGTCCATCATCCATCATAATCCACATCGGTCCATCCTTGGTTCAGATCAAGCAAAGCATCACAAACCCATAACCTACATACTGGATCTCACACTTCATCAGATATTCAATACTTGCACACATGGCCTAATGATATTCTCCTTCTTTTACAGTTTTAAGCCTTTCTCAATACCATGGTCCAAAACCACTTTAGGACCAATACCTTGGACCAGATACCTTGGACCAATACCATGGACCAAATACCTTGGACCAAAATTTAGTTTTCCAATATATATGTGCCTTTCCTTCTGTGAAAGTGCATGTGTACATTATACGCAGATTTTGGTCTGTTAACCTGCGTGTATACACCTCTTTGTCAAGGTGAACTTGTGTATACCTCTATTTCTTCATTCTCTTGTAGTCTGATCATTAATTCTTTGCTATTGACCTGCTGCACTATGATCTGTCAGCTGAGTGAGTTGCCACCAAGGACAACACCTATATCATAATGCCAACAATATCCCCCTTTGGACTTGATGGCAACAACAACACCAAATCTCTCTCCCCCTTTGACATCGAGGGAAAAGGGTGGACGAAGATATTATCTCCTTAGATATACATTATGTTGTCCATACTCCCCTTGAGTACATGCTAAAATATTTGATTTAGCTCCCCCTTTGTACATGCTAATATGCACTAAACCGTCCATGCTCTTCCTGAGAACATGTTGAATTCTCTGATCGAACTCCCCCTTTGTACATGCTAAGATGTACTAAACCCTCCTTGCTCCCCCTGGGCACATGCAGAGTGTGCAAAAATATATTCAAAATAATAACATGACCCTACAACTCAACTAAGTGAGTATGACCTTCCTATCACCAATGACTCATACATACATCAATCTCCCAACCAAGTGGGGATACACCATTTTTTACTCAGCCACCCAACCAAGTGGGGATATACCAAAGTTTATACATGACTGAAATAGAAATTATTCCATCATCCTTCCCATGCAAAGTGGGGTCACAAATTAGGTTTTTTCATGACCTTTACATCAAATGATATAAATGACTTTTATAACAAGAACCAGCAACCTAAACAAGACCATGATAGTCATCAGCAACTATCATACACCATATATGATCTGCACCATAAGCATCTGTCATCAACATCCAGACCTGTAACCTGCAATACCATTATTTTCACCAACCAACAATAAGTAGCAAGATTTATCATTTAGCCACATAAGCATCATCACCAAAGACTACTAACCATAATGCCAACAATGCATTATTCGAAGCATATGCTCCCCCTGAACATGTTCCATCTGTTCATTGTTAGATCTGATCATGCATATATCAACAAGAGGTATCAAGGCATCATCATCAATCAGATATACATCAAGTTAACTTGTGAGGATCAAAAACACTTCTAAACAACATCTTATGAGTACCAACACATTTCCACACATCATCAACAGATTGTAACCATCATCAAACAGAGAAAATAATTTTCTGAACCATATCAGACCCTTTTTCTTGAGTCTGTCCCATTTCTTTTCCTCAAACCAGCATATACGCGAATGTGTGGCTTCGAACTCGCATATATACGTGACTTATCTTCATGAAATTTGCGTATGAGATTTAGAACACTGAAGTTTCACACTTTCAGCTCCCTTTGAGTCTGTCATGTCTGTGTACTCTGCTATGCCACATCTTTCTGACTGTACTTCCTTATTCTTCCATATCTTCGACTATGATGATGTTTTCTCCTTTTGGTATGGTGTCCAAAATCTTCTCATGCATTCCTTTGCTATATGTCCAAGCTTGTTACATGCATAAAATCTCATATGTTTCATATTCCTTCTATAGTAGTCAATGGCTTTGTGACCAAACATATTGCAAGAAAAGCAATATCCCTTGAAGTACCTAGAACGTGATGATCTTTCTGTGTGACGGTCTTGCACCATTCTACTTCTGCATCTCGCTGCAACATGTCCAAGATTATGACATACATAACACTCAACATTATTTATATGAGAAAATAACCGACTATCACTTCCATAGTTTGGAGTAAAAGATTTTCTTTGACGGATTTCTTTCCTTGGTTGTTGATGTGGTTGACCTCTTATCTCCTTGTTGAGCATTTCAGGTTTTGCATTAGAGTTCCTTGCCTCACCTTGTGAGCTAGATTCACCTTCAACAGATTCATAAAAACCAAGACCAGTTTTGATAGCAGGGGACCTTTGACTACTAAGAATATTATCCAAAATCTTATTACTATCTTGAAATTGTAACAGTTTATCCTTTTCTTCTAATTTACCTTTTAAGATATTTACCTCAACCTAATATTGCTCTTCCTTTTCCAGATGTTGCTTCTTCAAGATTTCTGTAGCCTTTCTTCCTTCTTCCACTTGTTGCCTTAATTTGAGAATCTCATTTTCTTGTTCTTTATCTGCTTCATTCTGCTTATCTTTTAATGATATCACTTCATCCTGCAGCATTTGACGTACTTTTAAGGAACACTCCAGCTGAGCTTTTAATCTGGTGACTTCTTCTTTGAGGGCACTCTCCCTTTTGTTAAATAGATCTTGTTGATCTATGATTTTATCTGATGCTTCATTTGCTTGTTCATCTTCAATCTGAGATGATTCAGAATCTGAATACTTGCTTCCACCTAACGGCAAGCTGTCATTGTTCCTTTGAGATGTCTTCTTCTTCTGACGAACTTTCTTTCCCATTGTTCTACGGATCTCCTTCAAGCGATCAAGCTTCTACCAAAGGACCTGCTCTAATACCAATTGTTGGAAATAATATTGAGTGGGGGGGGGGGGGGGTTGAATCAGTATTATCAAATCAATAACTTTTTCATTTCATACTCTGATTCATATACACTACTTCTGTTAAGGGAACTCGCGTGTACATGCAACTGTGTTTAATGTAACTAGCGTATATCCAGTAAACTTGTAATTAAGTTAATTCATCATATGTTGATCTTTAATCAGTGCATCATAACTTCATTAACCAAATAAACAGTAAACAGGTGCAATAAAACAGAATAGATCATCACACATAAGAAACACACATGAACACCAAGATATAAGGTGGAAACCCAATGTGGGACAAAAACCACCTGCTGTCGTCTTCCTTTAATATAAGAAAAACCTGTTTACAATCTTATACTGGTGCAGACTCATATCAGTACGCAGGCACCCACCTACAGAAGGCTACAACCTTTTCTCATTCTCGAGCTACTACTAAAAGGGAGCTACAACCCCCTGGCTCTTGTATTAGCCGATATATTTACTAGTACATAGGCACTGGCCTATAGAAGGCTACAACCCTCTCTCATTTTCTAGATGCTATTGGAAGGGACCTCCAACGCCCTGGATCTTATACTGGACAATATGTTTACGATTATGTAGGTTTTGGCCTACTGAAGGCTCCAACCTTCACTCTTCCTCCAGGGACCACGTTTCATAAATTTTCAAACTGGATACTCTTGGATCACAACACCATTATATGAAGGCCACGTTTCATCCAATTTTCATACTGGACCCATCAACAACATTGAAGCTAAAAATCAATCACCACTACAATACAACCATCAACTACACCTGCACCATCAATCTCTGAATCACTCAACAACTGAATCACTGAAACCTATCATCAAAACACGGTCACCAGAACACAGAGCAAAACCCTGAACTTTGCAACAACCATCAGAACCATCTGCAAAGTTAGATATCATATTTCATAATGTATACGCTACTCTGATGAACTGAACCGGCGTGTATACACACTTTTACCAAAGCGAACCCGCGCATAGATCTGCAAATATTAACTCATAACTTTGTAGCTATTCCACACATCAATCATACCTAGATCATAACATTTATAGAATGAACCCGCGTCATTAATTCAGATCTAGTCTATCCATGATTAAACCACCTAATGATAATACATTCCAAGCCTTATGATCTTGATCCATCATCCATCATAATCCACACAGGTGCATCCTTGGTTTAGATCAAGCAAAGCATCACAAACCCATAACCTGCATATTGGATCTCACACTTCATCAGATATTCAATACTTGCACACATGGCCTAATGATCTTCTCCTCCTTTTATAGTTTTAGGCCTTTTTCAATACCATGGTCCAAAACCACTTTAGGACCAATACCTTGAACCAAATACTTGGGGTCAATACCTTGGACCAGATACCTTCGACCAATACCATGGATCAAAATACCATGGACCAAATACGTTGGACCAAAGCTTAGTTTTCCAAGATATACGTGCCTTTTCTTCTGTGAAAGTGCGTGTGTATGTTATACGCACCTTTTGGTCTGTTAACCCACGTGTATACGCCTCTTTGTCAAGGTGAACCTATGTATACCTCTCTTTCTCCATTCTCTTGTAGTTTGATCATTAATTCTTTGTTATTGACCTGTTGCACTATGATCTGTCAACTGAGTGAGTTGCCATCAAGGACAACACTTGTATCATAATGCCAACACCTCGTTGGAAAGATATCTTTGTGTAGAATAGAATGAGATGGTGTGGAATTAGAGCGAGAAATTTTACCCACAAAAAGTTTAATTTGATCCCTAAAAATTCTCCTGGAAGGTTTTAGACCCCATTTTGCTAAACTTGGTCCTGCAGGTAAAAATAGTCTCGTGAGATGACTCCTCCACTTTTTCCGCTCCAAATGCATCAAGATGGATGAAAAACAATTTAATGATCTAATGCGGATCACAGCTCCCATTTTGGGAGGCTTTTGGCCCCCAAAATCGTTTACTAATGATGTGAGGAAAATTTTCCTTGACTTTCTCTCTGTGTACCATTTAGCTTTGCTTGGAAGTTGTCCCTTCAATCCAATCTGCTGAAGATCGTATTTTTCCTATCTTGTAGTTTTAAACCTCTTCTACAAAATGGTATCTTCTGTCAACTTGTCTTGAGCATCAGGTGCCAAATCCTCCCCAGAAGGTAGGAATTGTTCCTCTTCTTGATCTAGCATGGAAGGCTCATAGAGTTTAAAATTCTCTACATTCACAGCTAAGTAAACACGCTTATACAGTGGTAAAATGAGTTGATAGGAATTATCACCCACCTTTTCTAGTATCTCAAAGGGACCATACCTTAGAGCCTTCTTTTTCTTACCAGGCCCCTACAACCTCTCGTTGTCCAACTGTAGCCATACTCTATCTCCCACCTTAAATTATTTCTCTCTTTTGTGTTGATCATGCCTGCCTTATACTTCTCTTGCAACTTCTGTAATGTGTCTTGTACCTGTAGATGGATTTTCCTGATCTTCTCTATAAAATTTTAAGCCCTCAAAGCATCTCCTATAAGATCTTCCCTCACTCCTCCTTGTTTCCCATATGCAATATCCAAAGGTGAAGGTTTCAAATATCCAAAACAATTCTCAAATGGGGGCTTTCATGTAGAAGTGTGGAATGCTTTACTGTAACAATGTTGTATATATACCAAATTTTCATCCTAGGCCTTCGGATGCTTCTAGTTGTATCCCCTAAAAAGATTCACTAAAGTATTCTAGACTACTTTTTTCTGTCCATGTGTCCACAGATGGAATGTTTTAGATATATTCAACTTTTTCTCCATCTTCTACCACAATGTAATCCAGAATGCACTGGAAAATCTTGTATCCTTGTCTGAAATGATGCTCCTTTATATCCTATAGTGCACCCAGACCTGTCCAAAGAACAAGTTTGTTGCTTCTTTCCCATTGATGGTCTTTTTACAGGGCATGAGAGCACACATCTTTCTAAACCCATCAACTAACATGAACAAGTAGTCATGTCCTTCCTAGTTGTCGTTAAACCTCCCACAAAGTCCATGGAAATGATTTCCCAAGGAGGAGTAGGTATAGGTAAGGGGAGATATAGACCTTTTTTCTTGTTACTACACTCATTGGTACAATAAAGCTTGCATCCTCTTATGAACCTAACTACATTCTCTTGCATATTGGGACAATACACATACCGCTACAAGTTAGCCACTATCTTTCCTACACCAAAGTGCCCTACAAACTTGGAGGTGTGAGCCTGTCTGGTTAGATGCAATCACTCACTTTTAGGAACACATAGATTATCTAGCTTGTAGAGTAACCCATCTTGGATATGGTATTAAATAGTGCTATTGCCATCATGCACATGACTCTGACTCTGGATTTTCTGATACACCTCCTTGAAGTCCTCATATTTTGAATATGACTCTTTGTATGCATCATGGGTGAATGGATCCATGTGCATAAGAGTCCCCAATGTTGTAATCTCTTATGTGGATGACCTTGAAATAATTTTAGACAACTTGTTGGTGTTTCCCTTCTTATAATTGATCACCAAATGAAATTATTGTAAAAACCCCATCCACATGTAATGCTTGGTCTGTTGTAGCTTACTCTAGGCCAAAAAGTACTATAACAGCTGGTGACTTGTGTGGATTACTGTCCCTTTTCCCATCAGATAGTGGTTCCACTTCTTCATGGATTGCACCATGGTGTAGAGCTCCTTATCATAGGTATGGTAGTTAGGAACTGCCCCATGAAATAATTTAGAATGTTAGCATACAAGCCTTCCTCCTTACATCAAGAAAAATCCCATAACATACCTACTCACATCTGTATCCACTTCAAAGGGTCACAACAAGTTTGGTAATGCCATAACTCATGCTTAACTGATCTTCTTATTTAGCTCCTTGAAATCCATTTTCTAATCTTTTCCCCATTGAAAACTCTTGCCACTTGTTGTTATTGCGTGGAGCAGTGTTGCTACAACTAAAAATGAGGCTATGAATTTCTTTAGGTAATGTGCTAACTCAATGAAACACTTGACCTCAAAAACATTAGTAGGCACCGACCATTTCATGATGGGCTCCATCTTGGAATGATATAGGTTTAGTTCTCCTCCACTGATCACATACCCCAGATACACCAAAGAATGTTACGCAAACTCAACACTTCTTAATATTTTCTAGCAGTTGGTGCTTATTCAATGTTTCTAGTACCTACATCAAATGCAGCATATTCTCCTCCCAGATAGCATTATATACCAGTATATCATCGAAATAGACAATAACAAATGAATCTATAAAAGGGTGAAATACATCATTCATTAATCTCATAATGTAGCTCGTGCATTACATAGACCAAATGACATGAATAACCACCCATACAAACCTTTCTTGGTTTTGAAGGTGGGTTTCCAGGTATCTTCTTCTTTAACTCAAACTTGGTGACATCGAGACTTCATGTCCAGCTTGGTGAAGTATTTTTCTTTTTGCAGCTCATGCAACAAATCATCTATTTTCGACAGGGGTTATCTATTCTTGAGCATGATTTTGTTTAATGCCCTGTAATCTATAAACATCCACCAAGTGCCATCCTTCTTTGGCACAATGAAGATGGGTGACCCACATGGTGATACACTGGGTCGAATGACATCCTGTTCTTGAAGTTGTTGCAATTGTTTCTTCACCTAACTCACTTCTATAACAGATTGCCTATACAACCCAATATTTGGTAATGGGGAGTCTGGGAATAGATGGATCTCGTGCTCCACTTCTCTCTTAGGTGGTAAACTCTTAGGCTCTCAGAACACCTCCTTATATTTCAATAACAACTCCTCCAATTGGTGTTTATGTTTCTTACTACACCCATGTAGGGATGTCTTGCATCTTACTGACACCTATTCAGAGTGACTTTCTCTAAAAAATAATAAAACATAATTCTTGTTGGAACTGATCAATTTCTTGGCTTGGTTGGTACTTACGAGTGAAATTTTTGACTTGCCTTTGTGCACGTTCATGATTAATGGTTTTCCATGATGAGCCATACGGGTTGGATTTCCTCATAAATATTTCATCACGCATGTGCATGTATGGAATCCCAAACATGGCTCCACATACATCAAGGGGAACCACAACTAGATCTATTCCATCAAAAAAATCAGCATTGGTAGCAAATCTAATTTTTTATTGTTTAGTTGCCTTTAGCTTTGCATATTTATTTACCCATCCAAATGGATATGAGTTTGAATGATAAAAAAATTCTAGCCCAACTTCTTGACCAGCTATACCACAATGAGATTTGCCTTCGATACCGAGTCAAACAAAGCATCAATATTTGTCTTCTTCACCTATATCTTTATATGTTAGAGTTTCATCATTTATTTCTCTTCCTATTGTTGAAGGCTACTCAGATTCACCTCCTTCTATACTGATCTATAGATGATCTTCTCATCCACATCGAAGCTTCTTTCAACTTGGTTGCTCGAATCAGTGGCCATGAAATTCTTCTTCTTTTTCTTTGGGTTTATCTCTGGATGCAACTTCCACCTTTTTTCCTATGCATCATCATCGATGTTGTAGTGGTTGTAGTGGTTGCTAAGATCTTTGGACTAGTGTGTTGTAGTTTTCATCTTATTATCTTTTCCCCCTGTTTTCTTCTTCTTCCCATCGTTAGAAGCTTCTTGTTGCTCCTTCTGCGTTGATCCACTTGATTGCACTCTCTTTAGCCCTATGTTCTCCAGGTATTGTGCATGTACACAAGCCTCCTCCATAAATTTGGGCTTGAATAGAATAACTTGCTCACGCAGATGGCGGTGCAGAACCCCCAAATACTAGAGGAGTACATCTAGGTTCTTTGGAGAGATACACAACATTATAGTCATCTTCCTAAATTCCATGGTATACTCCTACAAACTTTGGCCCAAATTTTAACTAAATTAATGTCACCATATTGGTCCGCCATGTACCTGATGGGATAAAACTATCACTTAATGAGGGTTTTGAAATCCTCCCACTTAGTCACAGGAGGTTCTCCCTCCAAGCTCAGGGTTTCCATGTCACTCTCCCACCAAGTCAGTGCATGGCCCTCTAATTCTAGCCATGCGAATGAGATCTTTTTCCCTTCCTCGATATTATGGACACTAAAATGAACTTCCATTTGCTGCAACTAGTCATTCAGATTCGAAGCGTCAATCTCATCGTGGTACAACTTGATATCAAATGTTTCTTCCATTTTTAACAAGGATTCATTCACGACACTCAAACTGGGTTGATATTTTCTGGGTTCTTTGTTCGGTTGCTTCTCCATGTCTTCTTGATCTCCTGATGCCCATTTTGATTTTTCCTCTACATTCAAACCCCCATATTCTCCAAATATTCCCATATTATTTCTTAGGGCTTCCATGAGGAGGTTTAGATTGTGGTTTATATCCATGACTTGATGTTCGAGCCGCAAAAGCCTGACCTCTACAGGATCACAAGGTTCGTTTACAAATTCATCAACGATAGTTAGGGTTTTATGATTTTCGATGCCGCCAAACTAGATACCCTCGAAATATCCTCAAATAACTAAATAAACATTCTATGATACCAAATGATCTATAAACTACCATGGATATTCCACTAGACAGTTCGTCACAATAGATATGATCATATTTTATAAAAAATCTAAGATTCTACACTATTACAATTTTATTAATATTTAAGATATGTATAGTTAATTGTAATTAGTGCATGCATGTGAATAGAAATTATGAAGAAAAGTAGAGAACGACAAAATAAAATCACACAAACACACTCATAATACACGAGATATGCTCTATGTGAAACCCTTTCGTGAGAAAACCTAGCTAGAAGGTGAGGTCACTTCGCTCTCTTTCTCTGTCTAGAAAATAAGGATGCAAGTACAAAGAAGTAATGTATGTGGCCGATGGGATGCTGGAATGCATAGATCCTCTCAGTATTTCCTACCTCCTATCTCTCTTGGCTATCCTTTCTCAACCATCGAATAAAATTCTCTCAAAAGAATGACATGCCTCTTCCTCCTAGTGCTCTGGTTATAACATAGACCAATAGCCTACTAGTGGTTAATTTTAACTACATCAACTCTTAGAGTTATAACATAGACTCTTCTAAATTATTTTACATCATAATCACATGGATATCTCCTTTTATATGTATAATGGGGGTTGACATAGCATCCTCTTGAACTATAGATGTGAAAACAGGAAGGTAAACATCTAAGTGGCATAACTTTTTCATGATGACTTTGATTGATGCACTTCTTACGTCATTGGAAAGATATTTGTGTGTAGAACAACATGAAATGGAGAAATTAATTTGGGGAAATGTTTTAACCGAAAAAATGTAATTTGATGCCTCAAAATGATCCCAGAAGGTTTCAGACACTATTTTTCCAAACTAGGTCTCATCGGTAAAAATAGTACCATGAGTTGCTTCCTTCACCTTTTCAGTTAGAAATGCATTGAGATGGATGATAAGAAATATAATGATCCAATCTATATTAGAATTACACAAAATGAACTTTCCATGATCGAGATAACAAAGCACATGCATTCCTTGAAAGGATCAACTCTGATGTTAGTGGAGCTTTCTCGATAGCCTCCACTGCCAGGCATAAGTATTTTGTTATCTTTATTGATGAATAATCACGCAAGTGTTGTATCTTATTCATGCATAAGGAGAATGAGAATTTCTCCAATTTCTTAGAGTTCAAGGCACTGGTGGAGAAAGAAATGGGCAAGAAGGTGAAGGCCCTCAAGAGTGATAATGGAGGTGAGTACGTGTTGAATGAGTTTAAAATTTTCTATGCAAAAGAAGTCATTTGACAAGAGTTGATAACATGACACAACCCGCAGCATAATGGGGTGGATGAGAGGAAGAATCAAAGCATTGTGGGAGCATCATGGGAAATTTTGTATGACCAATGCCTATCTCTGCACTCATGGGCTGAAGTATGCAAAAAAATGGTCTATTTGTAGAACAAGAGTTTACACCAAATGCTTGGCATGATGACACTAGAGGAGGATTTCTCAAGGAGGAATTTGGATGTGTCACACTTCAGGATTTTTTGAGCCTCTATCTATTTCCATGTCTCCAAAGAATTAATGAAGAATTTAGAATCGAAAACAAAGTTGGGTGTATTTGTGGGTTACACAGACACTCCCCACAACTACCGTGTGTATTTTCCATCCCTAGGAATGAAAGTTGTGTGATGGGATGCCAAATTCTATGAGGATAAATCCATGTTGTTCTCTTTTGAGAGGGAGCTTCATATCCCACCAAACGAGGAGATTTTAGCTCCAAATAAGGAGCCTCAAGATGTTGTGGCGCAACCACCAGTTGAGGAGGAGAAATTGGAGAAAATCATTCAATCAAAACCATTTAAGGAAGGCAAGAAGAGCAATAGATAAGTTGAGATACTTGTGCAAGATGCAAGGGAGAATGTGAGTGCTCCTTAAAATCAGTGTTGGTAGAGAAGGTCACCAAATCGGTACATTCGATACATGGTTGTTATGACTGATCTAGTAGAGATTGAGCCATCCTCGTTTGACGAAGCAGTAGAAAAGCGAGTATGGGTTGATGCAATGGTGGAGTAGTATGAATCTCTTTTGAAGAACAATGTTTTGGAATTGGTCCCAAGACTAGCAGACAAATTAGTTGTGTGTTTGAGATGGATCTTCAACATGAAGCATGCAATAAACAAAAGCATAAAAAAGTACAAGGGCATATTTGTGGCCAAGGGGTACTCTTAGGTGGAGGGAATTGACTATCAAGAGACCTTTTATCATGCAGAAAGGTACTCATCCATCAAATCAATCCTTTCTTTGGCTGCACATGTGGGGTGGAATATCCACCAGATGGATGTGAAAAATACATTCCTCAATGGATTTTTTGAGGAGGAGGTGTATATCAAGTAACCAAAAGGCTTCAAGAATTTTGATCGAGAGTCTCATCTATGAAAAATCAAGTGAGAATTGTATGAACTCAAGGAAGCACCCTGTTGGTGGTACACCAAGATTGATATTTATCTCACTGGTTTGGGTTTCAACAAAAGTTAGGCGGATGCAAACCTCTATCATATTTTGGTGGAAGGTAAATTGTTGATTATTTTTTTATATGTTGATGACTTGATCCTTACTAGTGTTGAGAAGTTGATCAGATATTGGGAGGAGGACCTTGCAAGAGTGTTTGAGATGAAGGACATGGGCCTCATGCACTACTTCCTTGGATTAAAAGTATGGCAAGGTGACGGGGAATTGTTTGTCTCGTAGGGAATGTATGCCAACGTGTTATCAGGAAATCTAGTGTCCACTCGGAGCTGCTAGTCCCACTAAGACTGGTAGCTATCTTAGAAACAAACAAACTAAAACTACTTGCGCTTTCCTTTAGGAAGTAGATAAGAGGGGAACAAACGACACCAACCTCAGTCTTGCGCTTGGTTCCTTGCATGGTTCCTCTCCCTTCTGACAGATCCTTACCGCTCTTCCTTCGTCTACCCAGCTTCAAAGAGCACCTGTGGAATCATAGAAGCATAATACTATCAAAGAACAGAGATCTACAATCATACATAATATAGGACCAGATATATATTGACCACACAAATGCTTATATCATCAAACATACAAGAATGTGGAGGAAAAATTGAATAGCTTTATTAATATCAAGAATAGCAAAGAGGATTACAACCAGTTGATCTGACCCAAAGTCATCCTCCCAGCATGAAAGCCCTTCTTCACCTCATGAAAAGCTTAGATCACCCAACACTATGATATATCACCAAGAAACCAACAACACTTCCTTACAAGATACAAAACTCCAGCCTCTGGATCTCTGGGATGAGGGATCCATATATAGATGATTGGAGGGGGGTGAGTCAGCTTCTAGAATTTTGATTAGTGTCCTCTCTTTGATAGTTCTTGATTCCGCTTGGAGGTTGATGATCTCTTACTCATCCCTGGGCGAATTCAGAGAGGCAAGTGTCATACGAGAAGTTTATGGAAGATTCCATGACAATCCACCTTGCAAACTATTTCTGCCATTTGTCTACTCTCGCCCATCGCACCCTACAGAAGGGCTTTCTAGTATGCATCGCACCCTTTACACTGAGCAGGTGAGATGCATCGCACCCTCTGCACTAGGCGGTTTGTATGGTCCACCTTTGACCAGTTCTGAGCAGTTTTCTGTGGAGAACTTCTAGGAGATGATGTAATAAGCTAACCTTGTTCCTTTAGGGTGTGAAGCAACACTTTTAGGGACTTAGGAGCCCTTGGTTTATGGACATGTATGATTGGGGTTGCAGTGCCCAAAAATATATATAACACAATGAGATACTTGAAACATTCCAGATAGACAAGTGAAAACCAATGGAGTCTCCTCTATCTACCAACCAGAGGAAAGAGGATTCCAACTGTTTACTGACAGTTGGTGGGTTCACTCGTGTATCTTGTGAACACATGACCAAACAGGTATTATGTAGTCAACCAACTGAGCAAAGCTATGGTTAGGTCAACCAAAATATTTTGGAAGGAAACAAAGCACGTTCTTTGGTACCTTAGATGCACTACCAATTTTAGACATTGGTACAAACGGATAGAGGGAGTGAAGCTGCATGGGTTCATCAATGCATATTGGATGGGAGGTTTGTTAGAATCGAAGAGTACATAAGGTGGAATTTTTAGTGTTGAGTCTACAACATTTTCTTGGTATAGTAGGAAGCATATATCAATGGCACTCATATCAGCAGAAGCATAATACATGGTTGTAAGTCAAGCAACATGTGAGGTCATCTGGATGAGAAAGATAATTGTTGGCTTGTTTGGTCAGATGATGGATCCTAGTTTGATTTACTATGATAATCATAGTTGTATCAAACTCTCCGAAATTAACATTTTTCACGATCGATCCAAGCATATTGATATCTCGTATCACCATCTACGGGATTGTTTGTAGAGGCAGATTATGCTATTGTTGTACATGTTAACAGAAGAAAAAGATGATGATATTTTGATAAAGGCCTTGTCAAGAGAGAAATTCGAGTTCCACAGGTGCAACATAGGGGTGGTTGATAATCCCTTTCTTACTAAGAGGGAGTATTGAAAATGCAACAAGAAAACCTTATTTTGACTTTTTCTTGGTCAAACTAGAGAAAAATAGAATTTCCACATCAGTAGACAACTTGGATGATGACAACTTGTCTGGAATGGCTTGTGTCACCAAGTTTACTCATCAAATTTGAGTTGGAGGAGTTAGACTTAAGTTTTGCATGATTGATTTGTAATTTGTAACAATCTATTACAGTTAATTTGAGTTATTCTCATTTTAACTAGTTCTAACTATCAGAAGAAGTAGTGGAGGTCAAGTTATGGAAGTGGAACTTCAACAACACTTAGTGATCAACCAACTAACTGATCAATTGGCCCAAAATAATTTTTTCATGCAGAGAATTCGAGTTACCCAGTTGAGATGGATATTCCAAGGAAGTGTAATATTAGTTGTGTGTGTAGTCAAAGGAAGAGCTAAGGAAATTGCACAATTCCATGGTGTGAAATTCCTAAAAAATAGGGGCAAGTCCCTAAGGGAACAACACAAGGAAATAAGAGCTTAGAGGGATTTAAAATTTGCTAAGTGTTGGTCAAAGTTAGTCAGTCAAGAAGAGGTATAAACTATACACTTGTAGGGTGTACTCAGGCTTGAGGAAGCATTGTATTTCTTCTTTATTCTTTGATTAATGCAATATACATAGTAAGGGGTTTTGAGCAATTTCTTTCCCCTAGATAAATCTTTGTGAATGCATGATGTTTCCTTTTGCATGTCTATGTTTCTTGTTTTATATGGTGAATTAACTTCTGCAAATGAATAGAGTAGCTTCAAGTCTTGTGATTTAGTAAATTTCATGAGAAATATTGAATCTACACATTAAATTATACATGAACATAGTGTCGCAATTGAAACACAAGGGGTTACCAATAACTATCCCATTTTGTATGACAAAGAAACTCTTATTCATATATAATAAACTACATTTTAATTTATTGTATTGTGTTGTCCAATGTTGTTGTGAAATGTTATATGACTGATTAAATATATGGATGATTAAATTTTATAATGAAGAGATGAAAAATATTATGATATAACAAATTAATCCAAACATCATAAACAAATTCCCTAATCAAAATTTAATTTATATGAATGTTGTTATAAGATATATGTTGATTTTTCGATGAATAACAAATTTAAACAATCATAATAATTGCACTATCATAGGTCGACGTTTCTAAATAAGATAAAATGGATACCAAGACATCGTATATTAATCCACATCCCTCCGAATATGAGTTTTTCACAATTATATTTACAGTAATAAAAAATGGTATCCCAGTGTGTTTGTAAAATAAAGACGCGTGAGGAAGATAAAATTTCATTTGCTGATGTGATTTGCTTTTAATGCACAGATGCATTTTTACCTTTAAATCATTAATGTGTTATATCAAATAAAAGCACCGGTACTTTAAAATTTTGTTTTCCTGCCCCAATGATTTTTGTGAAAAGTACAACATTGGAGATTTTTCAAGCACATAAGCAACGGGCATTATAATTTTGAATCACCAGTGTTGTTTATACAACTCATTAGAATCGTGCATTGTTACACATAAATACTCGGTGTGTTGGAGAAAATAAAAGCAATAGGGTTGCAATTTTTTTTCTTGCCCCGATTTCATTCCTGAAAAGTACTTCCTGAGGTGTTTTTGAAAGACATAAGCACTAGGGTAGTAAAATGTTTAGGCATGAGTGTTGTTTGCATTCAACGCCCTATTTCATGGTATAATATATTGTAAAAGCTAGTGCTTTTTTATTATTAAAGGACATGTTCTTTTATAAATTTGATGCATTAGTGCTCCAAATGATTTTTTCCAGTCTTGGTGCTTTTATTGAAATTTACAGCACCCGTGCTTTTATATTAATAGTGCATTGGTATGATGTTTCCAGTAAGTGCACTGCTAAGAAAACATTTGCTAAAACCTCCAGCCACCAAGATTTTTTTAGTCGTGATGAAGGTCAATTATCAGCTTCGCTAAAACATCTGCTACCACAAATAGATGTTGTAGCAGAGGTTTTTTTGATAATTTTTTCCAATTTTATAACACTAAAAAACCTCTATTATAACCTACCCTAGAAGGTATTTTTCTTGTAGTTACCTGTAGCACTGACCAATCAATCACATGATTAAATTATTATACATATCTTTTAAGCAAATAAACATGGAAAAAATTCTGGACTTTGACTAATGACAGTAAGGCTAGCCTATAGGCCACTAGCCCTATTCTTTCAAGTATCTGAAAAGGCTCACAAAATCATGGTTCCAAGTTAGCACACAACCTAATATTCAAGGAAATTTTCTTGGGTCTTAATCTCAAGTAAACATGTACCCCAACTTGGAGCTCCTTATGCTCCATACAATTATCTGCATAACTTTTCTTCCTATCTTGTACTAATTTTAAATTCTATCTGTTGATATGTGTTTCTTACTCCATCTCTTTTAGCAAATTAGGCCAAATAAGTACCCTTTTAATTGGATCACTCTAGCTCATAGGATTATTGCAACTACTTTGATAAAGTGCCTCTAACGGGCTCATATTTAGATATGTTTTGTATCCATTGTTGTATGCAAACTCCTTAAGTGGAAGATACTACTCCCACTTTTTTAAGTGGTGAATCACGTACATCCTCAACATGTCTTTGAGGATTCTATTTGTTCTCTCCTTTTTCCCATTCATCTGTGGATGATAGGCCATACTAAAGGATAATTCTATCCCTTTATGAAGCTTTGAGCCACCTCACTTCCTGAATTGGTGGATTTGGATGCTACTAAATGAGACACTTTCTCAACTTAAAAATTACCACCATATTTGTGTCATGTCCTCTATAGGTTCTTGGAAAACTGGTAACGAAATCCATGGATATCACTTCCCATTTCCATTCTCGAATGCAATGGACTGCAATAAACTTGGTAGGTGTTTACATTCGACGTTCACTTTCTGGCACTCAATTAATTTAAAAACAAAATCATCTAATTCCTTTCCCAAATTCGACCAATAATAATAAAAATTGATAGCCATGCGAGTCTTTTGGTATCCTAGGTGGCTAGAATATGGATTAGCATGGAACTCTCTCATTATGAGCCTCTCCAAATCAACATTGTTTGACACATATATTTTGTTCTTGAATGTCACTAAATCATCATCTGTGAGATGATATTCCTCATCCTTTCCATCCTCTCCAATTATTGTAGCTTTTCCTTAATTTTTTGATATTTCTCAGCATGTTTCCTTGCTTGTTTTAGCCTCTCTCCTAGGTCCATTCCATAAAAACTTATGGCTACCACATGATTTAATTGAATTATTCTTCTGAGAGCATCTACAATGTTGTTTTCTTTTCCCTTGATGTCATTTATTTCAAAGTTGAACTGGCTAAGTATGGCCAACCATATTTATTGTCTCACATTCAACATTGGTTGTTTAAACAAATATTTTAGTCCCCCACGATCTGTCATGAGTGTAAATTTTCTACCAATGGGGTAATGCCTCCACATTTTCAATGTATGAATAATGGAATATAACTCTAGGTCATGATTCACACAGTTTTCCTCATATTCATTTATTTTTCTTGACCCATAGCAAACTACTTGTCCTTACTGCATCAAGACTCCATCAAGCCCCTCCTCGCAAGAATTTGTGCTAACCAAAAAATCTTTGTTTGTTTCTTCAACTATCCACTTGAATTTATTCCCTTTATCTTGCAAGGATGTGATAGGGTGGCCTATAGTGGAATTTTTTTTGATAAACCTTTTGTAGTAGCCTTCCAACCCCATGAATGGTCTAATATTATTCACACTTTTCAGTATTGGCTACTCCATTATGGCCTTGATATTTTCTGATCAACTAATATCCCCTCCTTGGAGACGATGTGCCCCAAATAATCTATTTTTGATTGTAAGAACTCACACATACTAAGATTTTCATCAAGCTTGTTCTCCTTCAACAACAATAGCACTGCAACTAGGTGTTGTTAATGTTTTTATTTAGTGTTTGAATGTATCAATATATCATCAACAAAGATAATAACAAATTGGTCTAAGTAAGGATGCAATACAGTGTTCTTTAACACATGAAGGTATCATGGACATTAGTAAGCCCAAAGGGTACTCCTACAAGCTCGTAATTCCCATACCTCATTTGAAAGGTTGTATTGTGGATATTTTCCTCCTTGATGTTCAATTTATGATGCCCTAACTTTAGGTTGATCTTGGAAGGGATTATTTCTCCCTTTAATTGATCTAATAGGTCATCGATCCATGGAAGAGGGTATGTATTGTTGATGGTCACCTTGCTTCATTGTTTGAATTCGATACACAACCTAAGTGTACCATACTTCTTATTTAAAAATAGAATCAGGGCTCCCCATAAAGACACAATTGGCCTTATATATCCCTTATCCATCATCTCTTTTAGCTATAATTCTAATTCAATCAACTTAGGAGGGCTCATCCTATATGGTGCCTTGGATGATGATGTTACTCTAGAAATAAAATCAATAGATAAATCCACCTCTTTATAAGGAGGTAATCCATGAATATCTGTTGGAAACACATCTTCATAGTGCTACAAAATTGATATCTTTTCAGTAGACCACTCTCCTAAATTTCAATGTTGTTCTTGGTTTTTTCATTGGTGGAAATGTGAACAACCAATGAAAGGAATCCTTTCTTGTTATTTATCTTGGCTTGCACGGCTAAAATTAGCCTCATTGAAGTAGGATTTCACTTCCCTTATAATCTTCTCATTTCTCCATGCTCATCTAAGCACTCAATTTCCTTTTCAAAACAATCCACCCTGGTGTTGTGCTTGTATGGCAAATCCATGCCCAAGAGTATGCCATATGCCCCTAATGGAAAAAAATTAATGTTTTTTGTTGTTGGCATACCATTAAGTTCAAGTGCACATGATTTTAGCCATTGGTTCACCCTCCTTTTGGTTCTTGTTGCTAACTAAACGAACCATGCTTCTATATGCAATTCACTGGCTAGATGACATCTTTCCACAAGTTCAAGTCTAATATAATTGTAATTTGATCTAGTGTCAATCAAAATAGAAATAACCTAATTTAAAATCTTATCTTTCATCTCAATCACAGAAACTTGGTGGTATACTTATCTATTGTCCAAAATTTCATATATTTTGAGCATGCTCTGCACTATATCTTCCACACTACAAGGGTCTTGTGTGTTATTTATTCTTGGTCCTACATTTTGCTAGTGTTGGCAATCTTTCTTGCAATGGTTCTCTCCACAAGTCTAACAATTCAAAGGATCTGTCACTTAAAACCAACACAAGTCTCCCAAAGGCTAGTGTAACGACCTTTATTAGCTGAGATGAATTTTTGTTGTGATTGAAATGCATTGGATGTATTCACACTTTCCTTTTTTCTTGAAATTTTCTTGTGCCATTTATTTTTGTCTTTATTGTTCCTCTTTTCTTTCCAATCACCCTTGAACTCTAGCCTACTTTTTTATTTTTCATAAATGCGCTTCAAATTTTTAATGTCATCTTCTAATGTCTGATGTACTTAAAATTAAATTCCATCTCTGAATGACAGGGCTAGAAAAATGATGAATCTTTGAACTTTTTCCTTCACATCTTTAAGATAAGGCACATATCTCAATAATTCAAGAAACTTGGTGGTGTATTATTCATCCCACATTTGTTTTAATTTGAGCTCATAATATTTTTTTTTCCTTATCATCATGATATATGTCTCATAAATATTTACTTATAAAGAGCCCTTCAAATTCATCCCAACTCAAATCATCTTCAGTTATTCCTTTGACATTCTTAAAATTTTCCCACCATATGTCTTCTTTTCTCTTTATATAGGTGGCTACCTTTGCTTTCAAGTTTTTAGAATAGTCAAGGCTTCTAAATAATTTATTCATCCCAAGAAACCAACCTTATGCATCATTAGATTTCTTCATTTCACCATCAAATGTGTGTGGTTTTTCCTTCTTAAATTCCTCTATCATATATTCCCTTTCTATCTTTCTTTGTTGATAATGATGATGGTGATGACGCCTCCTAGTAGTAGAAGAAAAAGGTGTACAAGAGTGATGCCCATAAGTTATCATTATTATCTCTAGAGTACTTAATGGTGTATTCCCTCTCATAGTGTCTTCACATTCACATCTATTCCTCTTCCTGGACTTTCTACCATCTTCCCCATTTGTTCTCTATTTTAGCTCTAAAGGGCTTTGTCTATCTATATGACTAGCCCCCAGATCATGATGCCTCTGTCTTTTCAAGTCAAAGGGGCTATGTAGTATGACTAAATTTACCTTAGCTTTCCTTTCATAATCCCTTACTAACCTTTCATTGTCTTCCTTACAACTCCTAATCTAGTATCGTAGGCTCCTGAAGCTATCCATCTAGTCAGGGACAATTTTCTCTTCCTTTTTTCCCCATTTAAGATTCTTAATACCCATGTTGGGATCTATCAGAACTGTATTGAACCAGAATTATACTCATCCCCTTGTTTCTCATTTTCCTTTCCTGCTTGTGATGTGTTGTCACTCACACACAATTTTTAGATACATCATTACATAAATAAACAACAAAATCTTGACTATGACCTTTGTTTTGTGGATTTTTCATGTTAGGGATAGTTATAACAACAATCCATGTTAGTACTTGAGTATTAATTGAACATCAAGTCATTAACATTACTACATATACATGCATAGTCAAGAACATATATTAGTAAAACAAATGTGAGGTCACACAATGATAAACTATAGGACAACTGTTAACACCTAAACATTTGTGTTATTAATTCTCTAAAATTAAATATGAACCCCCTTTTTCTTTCTTGACTCTGTAATAGAGTACCAACTTATTACCAAGGTTTGGAAAGAACCTAGTCTTTATTTTTTCCCATGCCAAATCCCATCTAGTCCAAGTGCTAAACTTGGGTGCTCTTATACCACCTATAAGCACACCCCCATACCCTTAGGAGTGTGCTCACTATGTTAACCCAAATTCCCTAGAGCAGTTAGATAAATGGAGTAATTTTTTTTTGTTATAGTTTCCCAAAACTCAATTTGGATATCCTTTGGCATATTTGTCTCACCGAGAATTTTCTAGTGATATAATTTTTGTCCAATTTGGACTCAACGATAGAAAATTATTTCCCTTTAAAAGTTTTATTGTTTTACCTGTATCTCCCCTCTTTACCTACCATGTAGCACCCACATGGTAGGTGTAATTACCTTAATACCCTATTTTACTTCCACCAATACCTACTAGGGTACCATCCGCAGATACATATATACATACAGATATATATATATATGTGTGTGTGTGTGTGTGTTCACGACCATTTTCCATCAACAGCCCATGACCTAATTTTCCACAAAATGGCTATTGTTCAATAGAAAATCTTCTCTGTTGACATCACACAGAGACAAAGGGGGGTTTCTATCCTAGTTCCACCTCATGGTTCTAGGGAAATGATCGAACGATCCTCGCTTGCATGGCAAATCTGAAAAATTAAGCTCAATACTAGAAACCCCATCCCCTTGCTAACATCACAAGGTGGGATTTATTATTCCTTGTTTTAGTTGATGGTTCCTGGGCCATGATCTAATGGCCATTCATCAATCCACCCATTCGATAGTTTGCCGGGCCTCCATTTTTCAGGTTAGGGGGAGGAGGCATTATGCGAATGGAAAATCGCATTCACCTATGATATTCATCCACCCATGGTATTCATCCACCCATGGAATTTACCCATGGTATTGTAAGTGGAATCCACCCATGGTATTCATCAACCCGTGGTATTTATCCACAAATGGAATTAACCAATGGTATTGTAAGTGGAATCCACCCATGGTATTCATTCACCCAAGGTATTGTAAGTGACATCAACCCATGGTATTCATTCACACATGATATTTACCCACCCATGGAATTTACCTAAGGTATTGTAAACAAAAAAGGCTATAAGTAACAAGTCACATTTTGTAAAAGGACAAATTGTACACCACAATGTAGATTTTATAGTGATTAGCTATTTTAATATAGAAACGTTTTTTTTGTGGTTTCATTTATTGTGTGTTCTCTCCTTTTCTTTCTGGCATTAAAATATTTCATATCTTGGGCCCCCCCCCCCCAAGATATGGATCAAGGCCTAACCAAAATCCTAGCCATTGATTCCTAATGGCTCATTCGATGGCCATGATTGAGGCGAGACCCCCTCCCCTCGCTGATGTCACAAGGGTCGGGGCATCCCACTATCACTCCTAACCGTTGATATCATTGGTGAGTTTCCTCTATCCATTAAGCATGACTCCGCCCTTGGTCAAGTAATAAGTTTATATGGGTTCAACCCCTAACCCTTAGGGCAAAGGCCCCACCATGGCATATACAAATGTTAGGCCTGATCTCAATCATACTGCACTTTAGACAGTACACACACACACACACACACACACACACACACACACACACACACACATATACACACACATTTTGTATGAAATATGTAGCCTTATATACATGATGTTACATCTGTGTGAGGGTTGAACCACTTGGCATAGGCCTATGGGATAATTTAGCATTACAAGGCCATTTCAACTAGAAATGATCAACCTTTACACCATTATCATATCATATCACTACACATGTAGTTAAAACTATAAAATGTAAGCGTTAATACCAGAACCTAAACAATTAATTCCACGATGTTTATAAACATATATATATTTTCAAATTTCTACAATTTATGAACATTTTATCCCTCCTACACACAACCATTAGTACAAATCTCACTATATTTTTACATTCATGAAAATGAGGTCCCTACCCTTAGAATACCAATTGTAACATCCCTTGGTTAAAAGTTCATGTAATAAAAGTCAATAAAGGTAAAATAAGAACACGGGAAAGGGACACTTATTCCAAGTTGAATGCTTGGCAAAATGTCCTAGTGGGAATCACTTGTTGTGTTTTATGGCTAACGAAAATTGGCAAAAGCAATGACTAAGGGTTTGGAAAGGAAAATAGGCATTATTTGGCATTTTATTTATGAAAATAAAGGAAATTAGGAGAAAAGGAAGGTGAAAGGTCGCATCTTGCATGTGAGGAGGGAAATGAAGGAAAATAATGGAAAAGTAAAGAAAATAGAGGCCTCATTAATAAAAAGGCTTCTGAGGATGAGTTGCTACCCTTTTTTGTCAGTGTAGTTTTGGAATGAGCTTCAGAGAGGAGAAGAGCACCAAGAGGATAAGGAAAGTAAGAAAGCAAGGAAAGGAAACGAAATAAAAGAAGGAGAAGTAAAGAAAAGGAAGGCAAGGATCAACTAGCTTCAATGTAAATACTTGTAGTTAACAGTTTGCACGTGTGATTTCCTAGTTGGTTTTGACATGCACGGTATGTGCATGTCGGTATATCCTTCTTTTGCTATCATTAGCATGGATTTTGTTAGGATATGACTATAGATTTTATCCTACCCTTTCCATTTCAAGATAGCCATGATGTGATGGGATTATTCTCGGTTTGAGCTTTGGATTGTCGGATGGTTTTGGAATCGAGGGTGAGGTGGTCTCATGAAAATTTCTAAAGGCCTAGGAATCCCTTGACCAGTAATGGTGAGTTACACAGTAAATCCTGAGGGTGGAGATAGGAAAATTCCTTAGGGATGGTGAAGGAATTTTAAGGCATCCAAGCTTGTTTCGGTTTTGTGATCTCGACATCAGTTTAGGTGTGATCATGGTATGGAGAGGGTGGAGGTGGTTTAACCTCTAGATTCTCTTGGTTTTCTTTGGATTGGTTATCCCATGAGATCCCACATTCATGCTTGGAACATGGCACGAGGGTGATTGGATGAAAGAAAAATATGGTTCAGTTAATCTATGGTCAGGTGGAGCGTGGAAGTCCCGAACTTGGTTGATAATTGCATATGGTTAATAAGAGCTAAGTTTCTCTTATTTTTGGTAAATAAATGTCTTGGTTATTCTATGGCTTTAGTGGTTATTTATCAGTTTGTATGTTGGTTATAAGCATGGTTATATGACAGTTCATAATCATGGCTATATTCATGTTTTTACTTGTAAATGAATAAATAATGAATGTAAGACCCAATTGGTGTTATGAAGCTAATGTGAGAAGGTAGTGACCCCTCTTGTTAAACCTCAAATAGGTTTTTAGATCCTTATGTTCAGAATTGCATTCATGACCTGTAGGTTGCATATCTACCAAGTGTTTGAAAAAATGTCAGTCCCTGTTGGGGATGGTCAGGTCAAGTCCTGGTACCATGTTTTCTTTGTAAACATTGCCTTCATGTCTTTTATGAGTTCTGGAAGTTTCATGGATTTTTGGGTAGAGGTTTAGCCCCAAACCTAGAAAGTACCCTTAATTTCCAGAGTTCCTGGAGCAAAACTAGCACAAAAAGGCCACATTCACACTGATGTAGGCCTATGGGAGCGACTGGGAACCCATAGTCGGATGGAGGCCTTGGCAGGGAGAGATAGGGCGCAAGGTCAGGGAAAAAGTGAGTTGTCTCAGGGGTTGGACACCTAGAGGGGTTGGGTTACTCCTGGAGGTCCTATAAAACTAGAGGGAAGTCAGTACAATATTGAGTTTCTTTCTCCATTTCCTTAACGTCACATAGGAGGTTGATTCAGATCATAGTTACCCTCAGCTCATGTTTATCCCGGGCAAGTCGGTGAAAGTGTGTAAATGTGGGAGGAGGTGTTACGCCAATTGTGTTCATGATTTTAATATCGATGTATGGATAGCACAAGATCCAAAATATAGACCCATTGTGGTCTTGAGCCATCATTATTCATCTCAACACTTGAGCTCCATATTTAATAAAATAAACACATGTTATTATACCTTCCTTTTTCCTTACTCACACTGACTACACAGTTGTATTCAATATATGCATACAACACTAATATAATTATGTATTTCCATGCATATGTATGCTAGTGCAAAACCAGTCAAAACAAGGAATCATTCATTCACATTTGTGCATGGAATATTTTTAGAACTTTATCCTCGTAACCACAAGGAATCCATGACTATTTCATGCCACAATACAAAATCAACTTAACAACACAAACATAAAATTCATGACAATGTACATCTGAAGACACTTATCTCAAGATAATCTTGGGAAATTTATTCTGGGAAAACAACTCTCAACCCAGCCATCGACAAGCGACAACCAATCCTCACTTGCAGTTGTCGCCCCCAAGCTAGATTCCAAAGACTGAGGTAGTTTTTTCTCAAGGAATTAAACTCCAAATGTTACTCGACACATAGACTCCAGAGGTTATCCCACCTCCAACTGCTACTTGAAACATAGACTACAGAGGTTTAGCAGTCAATAAAGCATAGGGAATCCAAAGGAATACTATCTCCACCCTTCAACTATTCAACCAGTACATACCATGGAATCCATAAATTGATTCTCGACCCTCAACCCAATACTGGGGACTACAAAGGCTTCCCCTCCACCCTAAAAACATGAACACAATGGTTCCAACCATACAAAACTCAATGAAAAAAAATGAATGAATAGTCAAACAAGTCTAACAAACTTTCCCTTACTAGGAATCTAAGGATAAAGTCTCCACCCCAACTGTCAAGGGAATCCTAAGAAAGACATATCCACCCTCTATCTGCAAGGAATACAATGACTTATACTCACTTGGGAGAATTATTTTCATGCTCATGTTGATCAAATGACACATATTAAATGTCTTCTCTAAGTATTGTAACATCATATCCAATCAAATGAGAAATATTTTCTCAAAACAATAACTGTAAATGTTGGGTGTGTGTTATATTCTTTCCATGTCTAGCCCCAAGCATTGTACGTCGTGCTGGGTGCAACAGGGGGGTCATTTTGTTTTAGGCGGACCCAATAATGGTTGCTCAGAGCTAAGGATGGGGGGCAGACCCAAAGATGGTGGGAGGAGCTACCCATGGTTTTGTGCATGGGTTTTACAAATGTTTTTAGGCATGATGGTTTTCTTCCCATGCTATTTTGTAGATCTGGCGAAGGGAGCTACAATTATGTTCTAATCCGGGGTTATTGGGTTGGGGTTTATGAATGCTTTGGCATGCATATATATTTATTGTAACATTAAAAGGAACAAAATTAAAAATAAATCTGGTAGTCTTGGTTTTGGGATCCAGTGGAAAATCTTTTTGTATATTTATTTTATGTTCTCACTATTGTATATTAATTCATTTAGAAGTAATTTATCTACACATTTAAAAGATAAATTTTGTATTAGAGATATTTCAGCTTCAAGGGGACACCTTTGTTGCTAAGGGGTTTTTCTTGGGACTGTGATAGACCCTGTTCAGTGATATATTTGCAGGATCAATTCTTGCATTGAACGAAGATGGAAAATAGTGGAAAAATAGAGATCAATAAATTTAATGGTCAGAGTTTTGATTTGTGGAAGCCTAATATGGAGGATTTTTTGTCGATCAAGATTATTGGATTGTTGTAGATCCAGACATGACACCGACAAGAATTTCAACATAATAATGGGCGAAGTTAGATCAGAAGGAAAAGAGAACAATAAGATTGTGTCTCTGAGATTCAACATTATTTGATGTATTAGAGGAAGCTACAACGAAGGATGTGTCGGTCAAGTTAGGGAATTTCCACTGATTTAAGTCTCTGGTGAACAAATTGTACTTGCGTAAAAGGTTATATAACCTGAGGATGAATGATTGAGAATTGGTGACAGAGCATCTGAATGCTTTTAATACTATGGTAACCTATTTTTTATCTATTGATATAAAAAAATTAGAGGAAGATAAGTGCATTATTTTTCTATGTTCTCTAATAGATTCATGGGTTAGTCTAGTTGTTGTGATAGGTAGCAATAAAACTAACTTGAGTTTTGATCAAATAATATTATCCTTACTGTCAGCAGAGATGAGACGGAAAAATATGAAGATTGAGAATGGAGATGCCTTGTCTATATGAGAATGCTCCTAGAACATAAAAAAAAAGTCCTCGAGTGGGAGATCTTAGTCTAGAGGGAGATCTAAATATCTAAGAACACCTATAAAGGTGTGCTGAAAATGCAGAAAGGAAGATAACTACAAAAAGGACGTATAATGGTGGAGAGTTTTACAATAAGGAATTTGAAGAGTTCTATAAGACGTGTGGTATAGCATGGCAGAAGACTACTCCATACACACCTCAACAAAATGGTGTTGCAAAAAGAATGAACAAGATGTTGATGGAAAGGCAAGAAGCATGCTTAGTGGCATTGGTTAAGGCAAGAATTATGGGCAGAGTCAGTAGGGACTGTAAATTAGCTGTTTAATAGATCACCTTCATCAACGTTGAAGGATAATACTCCACATGAGGTATGGATTAGTAGGAAATTCTCTATTTCACATCTGAGGGTATTTGGATGTGAAACATATGTACATGCTCTAAAGGAAAAATGAATCAAGTTGGATAGTAAATCTGGAAGGTGCATATTTATTGGGTATAAGGATAGTTTAAAAGGTTATAAGCTTTGGAACCCATAAACAAGGAAGGTTGTGTATAGCTGAGATGTGGAGTTTAGAGAGGTAAACTTTAAGAAGTATATGGAATACCCTGTTTAGAGTTTTTTTGTTTAAACCCAATGTTTCAGACTTCTATGTGAGTCCATCATCATGGGTACGCCAAAAATCTTGAGAATATTGGTGGGGATTAGGGCAAGGATTAGAAAGATATATATAGTGAGCGAAGTGGGTGAATGATCTGGAGTCGGATGATAAAATTTGTTATTAAAAATGAAGTCCTACCAAAGGAACATGAAAATATAGATTTTGATCTAAAGGAGGAAGAATCAAACTCTACAAGAAAATAGGAATCAAAAGAGGAAGAGCCGCAAAATCCAGTTTTGAGAAGATGAGTTTGAGAGAGAATGAAGTGAGAAAGGTATAATCCATTTGTTTTACCTTCAAATATTTCTTTATCTATTACTAATGATGATCCAAAACTGTTTGGGAGGAAATGTATACAAAGGATGGAAAACTATGGAAAGAGGCGATGGTTGATAAAATGACATTTTAGGACAAAAATGAGGCTTGGGATCTGGTGGAGTTTCTAGCTGGAAGGAAACTGTTTGGAAGAAAATGGGTATTTAAGAAGAATAATAATTCCAAAGGCAAGGTGGAAAAATAAAAATCTTGGTTGGTAGCAAAAGGTTATTCCCAGGTGTCGGGAATCAAATTTGGTGATATTTTTCCTCTTGTTGCCAAGTTAGATTCTATTAGATTACTTTTATTTGTTGTTGTTTCTTTTTATTTTGAGGTAGAACAGTTGGATGTGAACACAACATTTCATCATGGGGATATGAATGAAGAGATCTACATGAAGCAAACTAAAGGATTTACTGTGAAGGGTAAGAAAGAATTGGTATGTAGGATACAAAATCCTTTGTATGGGTTAAAATAGTCACCAAGGATGTGGTATTAGAAATTTGATACATATATATGGGGACTTGGCTTCACCAGAAGTAAAGAAGATCACTATGTGCATTTTAAATTAATTGGTGATCATGTTGTTTATTTTTTATTATATGTGGATGATATGTTTCTTATTTGAAATGTAAAAGAAATTATCCAGGATTTGAAGATCCAATAGTTTTCCAAATTCAACATGAAGGATCTTAGTGCTGAAAATTATATTTTGGACATGGAAATTAAAGGAGGTTGGCCAAAGAGAAAGATCTGGTTAAGCCAAAGGAAGTATGTTGAGACAATATTGCAGAGGTTTAATATCCACGATAGTAAATCGATGAAGGTTCCTATTCCTGTAGGTTTAAATTTATCTATTGAAGAGTGTCGTAAGACACAAGAAGAGGAAGAGGACATGTCCCATGTTCCACATGCGAGTGCAGTTGGTAGCTTGATGTATGCAATGGTTTCCACCAGACTAGAAATAACACATGTAGTGGGAGTGTTGAGAAGATTTATGTCAAAACGAGGGAGGGAGAATTGTACAACAATGACGTGGGTTTTTAGGTATTTGTGTGGCGCTAGTGATATTGGTTTGTGTTACCAAGGGAGACCAAGATTGGATAGATTTTTGGATATTCATGGCTTTGTTGATGCAAACTCGCGTGGAGACTGGGATCAAAGAATATCTACATGTGGGTATGTGTTCAACCTATTTGGAAGAGCGGTCAGTTGGATGAGTAAGAGGCAGCCTGTAGCGGCACTTTCAACTACAAAGGTTGAATATATGGTAGACACTCACGCAAGCAAGGAAGCAATTTTGTTGGAGAGATTGTGTTCAAGTATGGGGTTGGTAAAATGAGCTATAAGGATATACTGTGACAACCAAAGTGCAATTTTCTTGTTAAAGAACCATACTTATCATTCAAGTACAGATAACATTGATCTTCAACATCACTTTGTGAGTGATATGGTTGAGGAAAAAAAAGTGTTGTTAGTAAAGGTGGACACTTTGAATAATATTGCAGATGCATTGACGAAGTCTATGAGAACTAAGAGGTTTTCTTGGTGTAGATAAATAATGGGCGTTGCAGTCCTATACCAATAACTAAGATATTCTATGATCGCCTATGTGGAAAGAAAACACCGAGTAGGAGAATATTCAGTGTGTGTTATATTCTTTTCACAACTAGCCCCACAGGTTGTATGTTGCACCGGGTGGGACAAGTGGGTCACAATTTTTTTTTAGTATACCCAAGGATGGGGTGTAGACCCAAGTATGGTGAGTGGGCCTACCCATGATTTTGTGCATGGGTTTTGCACATGGATTTGGGAATGATGGTTTTTTTCCCATGGTATTTTGAAGATCCGGTCAAGAGAACCATGGTTATGTTCTAATCTAAGGTTAATGGATTGGGATTTATGAATGCTTTGACATGTATATATATATATATATATATATATATATATATATATATATATATATATATATATATATTGCAACATTGAAAGGAACATAATGAAAAATCAATCTAGTAGTTCCAGTTTTGGGATGCAGGGGAAAATATTTGTGTATATTTGTTTTATGTTCTCGTCATTGTATATTTTTTGTTTTGAGAGTTTGCTTGTAGGCATTTTGTACAGGGTTAAGGCCTACACAAAAAACTACAAAAAAACATTATAAATAACAGATTTTCGTGGTAAAAAACAAATAAATTTTTTTTCAGGGTAAATTTTCAACAATTTTAAAAAATAAATGTGAAAACCAATTGTTTTTATGCAAAACAATCCTTGAAAATGAAAAGTTTTGATGTTGGAATAACGTCTTCTTTTTTTGGGATAAATTTTCAAATTTTTTTAGTAATGGTGTTAAGGATAAGATATCATGACTCTGAAAAACCTTAAAATTCCAATGATTCTAGACATGACATTAAAGATAAAATATTATGTCTCTGAAAAGCCTTAAAAATCCAACAATTTTCACCCATTGTGTTAATGATAAATACTCATCATTGTTTTCAACCATAGCGCTAAAGATAAAATATCATGATTTAGAAAAACCTTAAAATTTTGAGAAGTTCTCAACCATGGATTTAAAACCAAAGATCATGACTACATAGAACTTTAAGTTTTCAACATATTTCAACCATGACATTATGGAAAAATTATATGAGTAAAAAAAATTTAAAAATGAACACCTGAATGAAGGAGTCATTATACTAAGAGTACTTTCTTTTATAAATGCTAAAAGTATAGCTATTTCAAAATCTTAGTCTAAGACAACTTGATGCATTACAACAAAAATTAGAAAAAAACCATCAAATTGACAAGCAGTTTAGGCAAACTCAACTCATTGTAATTAAAACTTAAAAACCAACTATGAAATTGAGACATTGTGGGGGCGGACTCGATGCATTATAACAAAAAAGTTAAAATCAACCATCAAATTGACACATAATAGAGTCGGGTTGCTAGTCGAGGATCAACATGGACTCTACAGAAAAAATAAATAAATAATAAATAATTATATAAATACAAAAAAAATTAATAACAAGTAAATAAAAATATATATTAAAAAAAGACAAAAAAGAATCAACCATTAAAATGTAAAAAAAAAAAAAATTAACTTAGTAAACATACAAATTTAAAAGAAAAATTAAATAAAAAGTTATATATATATATATATATATATATATATATATATATATATATATATATACTAAAAATTATTTCGAGAGAAACATAATTTAAGAAATAAATTTTAAAGATTAACCAAAAAAAACTAATTGGATAATTAAAAAACATAAACAAAGAAAAAAACCAAAAAATAAATTAAATAAAGCATTAAATAAAATTAAAATTAAAAATTAAAAACCATTAAAAACAAATCATTAAAAAACGTTTTAAAAAATGATAAAAAGAATTCAAAGTAATAAAAAGAATTAAAATAGTTGAAGAAGCTG
Organism: Pinus tabuliformis; assembly: GCA_031772625.1. Lineage (NCBI taxonomy): Eukaryota > Viridiplantae > Streptophyta > Pinopsida > Pinales > Pinaceae > Pinus > Pinus tabuliformis. Next base: position 47,126,679 of record CM062813.1, read on the forward strand.
AAATCAAGTATTAGAGACGCATATTGTTTTTCTGGTCGTGGCAGGTTGAAATCCCTATAAACATGCTGTGCTTAGTGAAATTTATGAAAAAAGGTTGTATAAACGATTTCTATGTTGTAGTTAGTTCGATAACCATTTTGGTGAAAAAAATAAAGATAAAAAATCAATAAAATTAAATAAAATTAAAAATTTTAAAAAATTAAAAGAAAAATTAAGGAAAAAAAAGATAAAAGTCCATTAAAAATAACATCTATAATAATTAATACAGATAAAATAAAATAAAATTAAACCCCACAACTGCCGAAGGGTTTGCGGGATAGGGTAAGGGAGAGATGTTGCACACCACCCCCCGTTTTGGCCTATGCCCAGGGCGGATGGGGGGTTTAATTTTTTGTTTTTTGTAAACCTTGTAAATGTGTTTTTTTAGCGCTATTTTTTTTTTAAAATATGTTTATATATATATATATATTGCCAAGTTATATGTGATCCTCCAACCTTGACCTGTAGCTTGAGGTGTCGCAACGTAGGGGCATCTAAGCTTTCAAAGTCACCTGGGGATCACACTTGGCTTGGGCCACACGAATACTTTAATTGAATGGATTTTTTTAGCATGTCTCCTCTCCTAGCACAGGGCACAACCACCCCTTGTGAGGTTTGATCTTGTATCGCCTTGCTAAGGAGGCCCATTCTTAACCGGTTGTGCTAGTGAGACTTGACATCTTTTATATTTTTTTATTTTAATGCTTTATTTCAGAATTTTCAAATTTTTTTCATTTTTTATTTTATTTTATTTTTTTAATGTTTATTTTATTTTAATTATTTTTAATGTGTTTTTTTTAATTGTACTATTGTACTTTTTTGCTTAAAATTTTATATGATTCATTTTTTTTTTTGGTAAAAAAACAAAAATCAATTGTCATCATTTTTTTATTTACAATTCATATATATTTCATAAAATGTGTTGTTTTTCTAATGTTTTTTATTCAATTTTTCAGAAAAATATTTTATTTAGCATGTCCATTTTAGCGAGAAGGTCCTGAAATATGTGTTTTTTAAATTATATTTATATACAAAATGTGTATTTTTTTGCCAATTGTTTAAAATTATTATTTTTTATTCACAATTATGTTGAGTATTGAATCATTAATTAATGATATATAAATATATAAAAAATACTAACCTCAAAATATTATTTTCATTATTATTTCTCAAAAATTTGTAAAACAATTAAAAAAATTGATTATAAAAAATATTGCAAGAAAAACAAAAAACACAAGTTTGGCATAAAGTTCTTAAAAAATAAATATCTTAGGATGAAAAACAAGAAAAGGAATAAGACAACTTGAAAAATGGTTAAATAATCAACATTAAAAAAAAATTGTGCATACCTAGGACATAAGAAAATTTAGATTGTCAAAAATATGCGTAGAAAAAAGTTTGATGCTTTTCAAAGTGTATATGAAAATCACCAATATTTTTAAAAATATATCCATACCTAATATATCAAAAAATTTGAAGTGTCAAAAATAAGCCCAAAAAAATGGGGGTTGTTGTTACTTCAACAATTTTCAAATTGGCATGAAAATCATTATCATTAGGAAAAAAGTGCATACTTAATACATAAGAAAATTTAGTGTCTCAAAAATATGATCCAAAGAAAAGTTGTATTATGAATCAATAGCTTTCAAAATTGGATGATTTTTTTCTACCTCTAAAAAGTGAAAACTCAGATAGTACTTGTTTGATTGGATCCATTGTTTTGTCGATGTGTCGAATTCCTCCATGTTTCACCTAGACGAAAAAGTATCTATGTTGAACTAGTTCTTCTCTAATGGTTTTTTTCCATCTCCTCTCTACCTCTATGGTGTTGTTTTGAGTTATTCTCATTGAATGTTGTTTGTCTCCTTCTTGTGGTTGACCTTTGGTTAATTTTTTCCAGCTACCCACACAGCTAGTGCCTCATAAATTTGTGTCATTTTTCCTTGTCAAATTTTCCAAGGCAAGCATGACCATCATCCTTTTTCTTCGGCTCCAAAAATTTAGAAATACATTCCATTAAAACACATTAACTTGCAATTAAAGGTTGTCATAAGACAATTCAGATATCTTGTTGTAAGGAAACCTTAAACCATCCTAAGTAAGAAATCTCTCAAGCCTCTCGAATTTGTGACCCTTTACTCAACCCTTTTTTTTTTCTCAAATATTTACATGAAATATTTAGAATGCATTCACAAATGGAAAATAACCTAAGATGCCACACTTTCTCACCTCCTTTAATTAAATCAATTATTTAAAAAAAATTATATGAACATGTAATATGAATATGTGTGATGGTTTTTTGGGAATTTGGTATTAGTAAGCCATGACAATAACTCATCGTATTGTAACAAAGCCTATTTATAGATTATAAATCTACATGGGAAAATGGAGTGAATCTCCATTGTTCATATTTTTTTTACATATATGTATTTAACTCATATATGAATTTGTTTTTATTAATAATAATAATAATAATAAAGTTATAGATTAGTTTGACAATGTGATATGTCTAATGTAATTGTTGTGATACATATTGGTGTTTCTTAAACATTTAATTTATATGCCTGCATTAGTAATTTAGAATCATAAAATTATTGTTATGTATTCAGATAATGTTTACGTTAATTTTAAGAAATATAAATAATTAATAATATAATTTCATGGAAATATTTCTTTTACTTTATGTTTTATATATATCAACTCGAATCTTGAAAACCAAAATTCTTCATCAATCTTGACTACTGCTAGGAAGAAAAGGAACATTGCTTATATAAGAACTAATTCTCATAACCTTCATAGTGAAACTAGGAATTCTTCTACGAAAACTCCATGGGAAGAAAGAGTCTCACCTACGAGATGCTAAGCGGGTTAAAGATGAAAATATCTTTCTCTTAGATTACAAAGCTTATAGTCAAATCCATTATGATTTTCAAAATATTAGCCACACTACCAACATTTTTGAGCTATTATTTGGGAATCGTTCTCTCACTTCTCTTGAAACATAAAAATAATATAGTAAATAATTTCAGTTAGTTTCTTACCCTTCTTATAACATATATCATATTGGTCTTAGTGGAATTTAATTATCATTATCATCACCATTTTATATATCAAAGTAGTGTGATAGAGAATTGTTCTTTTTGTCTAATATAGAATTTAAAAATATTAATAACCGAAACCTATTAAATTTTAATAATAAATTGCATAATTTTATGTATATTTCCAGTAAAATATATGAAATATATTTTTTACTTGAATATTAAATAATATATGTTGATATCTTATAAGGAGTAGTAAAGTTATCAAAAGTACGAAAAACTCTTACAATAACCGCTTTCCACATTATAATAGGAAAGAGGTGTATATTTCACATGTGGAATCTAAATTAATATTAATAATAATAAAAATATTTTTTTCAAAGATCATATGTAGTAAAATATTTGAAATAGACATTATATAAATAAAAGTCAGCTGAAAGTAAAATGATTCTTAATGTTGAAACATTTTGATACTATGCTAAAGTAAAATGATTCTTAATGTTGAAACATTTTGATACTATGCTATTGGATATTCCAAGAGATATGTAATTTCTTTCATGATTAACATGAACATAGCAAATGGTGTGTCTACATATATGCATGATTCTCTTTTATTTTTGTAACTATCATGCTTAGACAAGGATAAAATATTTAAAAATAAAATATATTTTTATAATGAAAATAATTTTACCTTTTCCATTTTATTAAGATGAATTTATACCATTTATATAAAAAGAAAGATAAAAATATTTTTTAATAAAAAATTAAAATTAATATATAAACAAATAAAAAATACCAATTTTAAATTTAAATAAATTTATGGTTTTTTAGAAACATATATATATAGATATAAGGGTCACCATTAAGGTGGAATCTAAATTGTGTGCTAAACCCCTTGTTTGTGGGATAAGGTATTATATCCAGTGCACGAATTTAACTTCAAGACATACATATTCTAACCCCCTCTTCTTATAAAGTACATATCCATTAATTATATATACTAGTATAAATCCATGTCAACCACCGATGTAGCACCTATTCACAAGGATCAAATGTTTAAGGGTGTAAACCAATTTTATAGTGAAAAACATGAAAAAATATTTGCGTCTAGACAGGTCCATTACTTATGTATAGATCCATGTAAACCATCGACGTAGAACATGTCAAGAGGGATCAATTATTTAGTGGTGTAAATTTCTTTCATAGTGCAAGACTTGAAAAAATATTTCCATCTCCATAGATTTGATACATCTTTGCTTAGTGCTCAAGAGATCCATGGTTAATGGCTCTCTCTCTCTCTCTCTCTCTCTCTCTCTCTCTCTCTATATATATATATATATATATATATATACTATGTGATTTTTTTTCATTGTTTAAATTAAAGTTTTGAATGTATAAATGGATTTAATGCCTTAGAAATCTCTTTGGACACCTTGATTGTGTAATCTATACCACCGAAACTTGTAATTCCAAAAAATCTATGTTGGATTTTACACAAAATTGAACTAAAAAGTTATTTAAAATGTTTTAACCATAAGATTTTTTTTCAATTATTCTATGTAATATATGCATAGATTGTTTTCCTTTAACTATATATAATATATACATAGTTTACATTGAAATCTTTTACTTGATATTTTATTTATAAACTAGATTGTACATATTAAAATAATTTTCCCTTATTAATATTTTTTATTTTATTTTTGTAACTAGTAGAATCGGTAACACTAATTCTCATATTTATGTGACACAGGGTCGATCCCCGATCGTTGTTTGTTGTCACTATAACCTCCAGGTGCAACTACACATTCGCCTAACATAGCGCATGGGTAAAACAAGATTTGAACATGTGACCTGCACAACATAACAAACACCTTAGCAATATATTTGCTGAACAACAAGTTGCACCCCTGGGACTAAATACATGCTAATATTATTTAACCCAATATATTAGATTTTTTAATTTATAAATTACACTAAACGTTTTTATGATTGTTAATATTTTAAATACAAAACATTATGTTTATATTGAAACTTTGAACTTATCTCGAGTAATTGAACCTTTTAGTTTTAATTACTTTTAAATTTTGGAGATTGAAATACTTTATTATTATCCACATTCTATACACACACTTTCTCTCTCTATGAAATTGATAGTAATATGAATTAGTTGACATTGATATTGAAATAATGTGTTTAAGTTCTATAATGAAATATAATATAAATTAACTCAAATAATATATTTAAGTTCTACCATATAAAATCTATAAGAATTATACTTTAATATAAATTATTTATTTTTATTTTTAAAAATATATAAGAATTATACTTTAGTATAAATTATTTATTTTTATTTTTAATTATTTTATAAAATTATGTTATTTTATATGGATATCTAAATAGTTTATTTATCATTGAGAATGAAACTGAAATATTTTTACGTTTATTTCATATTTCAACTAATAAAGTTAAGGTACCACTTTGAGATAACTATTATATCCAATTTTGTATTTTTATTTAGACAATATTTTATTTTTATTTTACTTGGACGACGTGAACTTAATATATAATCCACATTACCATTACACTGGGTTGTACAATGCACCTCTTTAAACAACAAAATAATAATAATAATTATTACTTTTTTATATAGCTCTGACATTATATTACAATTCATTAAATTTAAATAATAATAAAAATTATCTTTTACAAAAGAAATGCAAATAGGTGGCATCACTCTAAGGACCCGTGAACCATATAAATATGTGACCATAACATCACCTGAAATATATTTAGGATCAATGCCCAACTTAGAGTGTATCTGGAGCTCTAAAATATTTGAATGGATTGTGAGAGAGGACTAAGACATAGAGCAAACCTTTTTGTACTTGCCACCCCTCGATTTCTAGGTGGTGACATTCATTTTGGATCCAGACAGGACCGAGTCCTCCTTTGAGTGAAAAAATGACTTTTTTAAGGTCAATGGCTCCAACTGTACTATACCCAAGGGGGATAATATGGGGTACAGAGGGAGGTACCCAAGGGAATAATGTAATAATGGGATGGGCCATAGTAATAAATAAGGTGGTTAACTCGTTTCATGTAAGGGACCACAAGTAGTTAGCAATAATGTAATAAGCCCATGGTATTAGATAGATGGTATTGAGGGAACCATGGTAATTTCCCATGGTATTGTATGTATGAGGCCTATATAGAGGCTAAATACTCCCCATTGAGAGATGTCAAAGAATATTGTATGAACAGGCATATGGCTTGTGGAGTGTTCGCCTTCCTTAAGAAGTGAATGTATGGTGTTGCCCTACCATAAGGGTTTGATCAATAAAGAAGAAATTCTATCTATATTCAGATCTTGTTATTTCTTGAGTTTATTTCTATTATCATATATTTCTGGGTTATATCTATAACAAGTGGTATCAGAGCACTTTCTTGGGAAAAGTGGAGAATATTTCTTATTTATTTATTTAAATTTTTTTTTTTTTTTGAACTAGGGTATTTTTTCACATTACAGGATATTTCCATCAATAAACAGGTAGAGTCCAAGGAAGCTGAAGCAGAAGATGTTCCAGGGATTGACACATCAGATGTGAGCCCTTGATGGTCGAATCCAAGGAGGTTGAAACAAAAAATATTACAGGTACTGATATATCAGATGAGGACTTAGTGGTTGAAGTAATATTAGAGGATAAGAAATAGCAGCAGGCACCACAACATGTACCAGCTACCAATTAGGCTCCATTAGGTGGTGAATTAAAGAAAAAGACACCATGGGTTAAAACTTCAGCATATCACCACCCACGTCACCCTGCAAGAAAACAACCAACAAGATGGCAACAAATTAGCCACAAGGACAACAACCTCGGCATGATAGATAGAGAGGAGAAGCGATCCACCTACTACACATCAACACAGAAGAGTCGCGATGGTTAGCTTCCATCTCAAGCGAGCAAGGCACCAGCTAGATCGATGGTTCACCTTTCTCTGGGATGGCTAGATGCACGTGCATGGTACCAGTGGACTACTCTTTTGAGTAGACCTTATTATTTGTGTTCTTCCTATGTTTCGGGGACGAACCATGTTAAGGGGGGTGGAATGTAGTATACATGGGGGGATAATATGGGGTACAAAGGGAGGTACCCAAGGGAATAATGTAATAATGGGATGCGCCATAGTAATAAATAAGGTGGTTAACCCGTATCATGTAAGGGACCACAAGTAGTTAGCAATAATGTAATAAGCCCATGGTATTAGATAGATGGTATTGAGGGAACCAAGGTAATGACCCATGGTATTGTATGTATGAGGCCTACGTAGAGGCTAGAGACCCCCATTGAGAGATGTCAAGGAATATTGTATGAACAGGCATATGGCTTGTGGAGTGTTCTCCTTCCTTAAGGAGTGAATGTATGGTGTTGCCCTACCATAAGGGTTTGATCAATAAAGAAGAACTTCTATCTATATTCAGATCTTGTTATTTCTTGAGTTTATTTCTATTATCATATATTTTTGGCTAGATCTATAACACGAACCCGATAGACCGAAAATGAGATAGGTTCACAAGAGCAGAATTAGTGGTCATTAGAGAGGATTGGACCCCCACAGGAGGAACAAGTCATGCGGGGAACATACAACATCCATAATCTCTGATCCACATATGTATATCAATAGAACACTGTGGATCAGGTGTCGCAAAAGAAACATGAGGGGAGGAACCGTTTGGGAAAAATACAAGATTCCCCTTATCCACGAGACAAAGGGTAGAAATGTCAAATGTAGGAGGAATGTCAGATAATGTGGACTCAGGAACCTTGTAATACTTGTCCGTCCATGAAACAAAGTCATATATAGTAGGAACATAATGAGAAGTAAGAGACTCAGAGGAAAAGGTATCTAGCTCATAGACGCCACAGTGTTCCAAATCCTTTCGTGGATCTAGGTATTGATGTACCAACAATGGTTGTCTGTTATGTACATCTTGTTATCTAGGCTAATGACCAACATTTTCCTGGAGGGACAAAAGGCGAACATGTGTCTAGTACCATGACACCGGTGGGACACCTAAATGGAAGACCACAATATCGATTCTTAGTTTGAAGGATAATGGACCCTAGATGAGGACTAGTTTAGCCACCAATCCTCTAGAGAAATCCACCACAACCAACACTTAGGACATCCTTCTAATTGACCAAAACTCCCTTCCTCCTGAAAGAAGGAATTTCCAATGTGATTTTCAGTGGACGTGATCTTCGACTTCATCTGTATTTCTAATGGATGGTTAGGAGATTTGGACCATACAATATTTATACATGGAAATTATTTGAAGGGATTGAATCCTTCCTACTATCTTTGTAGTGCCAGAAAACACTGACATCGATCCAAGGAGAAGCCGAGATCAATTTTTCATCCTCGTGGCTGAGAAAGTGAATACAGATCCAACCATTAAAAAAGAGACTCATTTTTAGACGATATTTCAAAATAGGAGTCCAATGCTTTTCCACCCAAGTATTTATCTATTTCCCAGACCTATATGTGTATTTCCAACGGCCAATCAGACCCTTTTGTTTTAATCTCTCAATATTTTCCCAAGATAAATGTACACTAAGAAAGAGAGGGTGTGTTTTGTTAATAACCTTGATAGCTTTTTTCTTTGTTGTGCTTATGAGATGTTTTTGAGACACTAGAACCTCCAATCCTAGACCAAAACATAGAGTCCTAGAAGGAACACCCTCCACAATAGCATTAACCCTATCATCCTCTGAAATGCACCTCCTAGATCAAATTTGTGCAAGCCTCTGCACCTACACTGTAATCTCAAATAGAGTCTCTAAGTTGGGAAAAGATTCATTTTTGATGACCATACCAAGTGTCACACTTCCCACAATGACATGCACACACCACTCTCAATTGAGTGAGCACCCCAATGGAACAACCTAGATAGATGAAAGGGTTGAAAAGTGGTAATAAAGAGGGATGTAGCTCCGATGTGGAAATATGAAACACCCAGGAGTGTAAAGGAAAACAAAAATGTCTGTAGAGACACCAGTCAGCTTGTGGAACTACCATCGTATAGAAATATCAAGTCAAGGTGATGTCAGGAGAGCAACATCATACATATGAACCACAATATGGCAAAGTAGATAGTATTGAAAAACAACCCTAGGGAAGTGGGGGGGGTTGAATTCAATGCCACAACTACCAAATGAGAGAAAATGATGTCAATTTAATGTCATCAGAAAAAAATTGAAATGGAGGTGTTGTCATAATGTACCATGCGTACAGCCACCCAAGTGTCTTGTGGATGTCTAGAGATTATAGATAGATCTTTAAAATATAGAAAGACTCATCGCACAGATATAGCCATCACGTCCCACATAAAATGACTGATTGCAGGCATAGGAATGTCACTCCCACCATCAAGAAGATCACTCCATATTAAATGTTGGAGTAATTGAATCCACCCATACAGGAGATGGGAAGGTTTAAAACAACCAAAACCACTTATGATCTATGTTAGTTGTATAGTGGTCAATAGGAATTAAAAAATTCTAAGCTGCCAACTAGGAGAAAAACAACCAGAAAGAGGAAATGTAATGAGGAAAAACAACTAAAATATGTTTAGAGTAGAAGCCAAGATTGATGAGCATGTCACAAGAACATCCTTGACCATTAGAAAAAGATAATCCTAACCAAACTAGTTCTAAAGCTAAAAAATGAGCCCAAATCCTAAGGATTTTGTAAGTGAAACAACCAAAAGTAGAGTGACTATCTATCTATCCCTAAGCAACAAAATGTCAAAAAATTCCATGTGCGAGGAGATCCACTTCCATCCTTGTTCAACATCATCAAAAACAGGGATCAAAAACTATGTTAAGGGCACTCATGAATACATTGTTTCTATAGTTACATTAATATGTCATATAAACCCACTTAATAGAATCGTGTCCATATTGCACCTTTCAAATATAACAATGATATATCTGTCAAAAAGAGATGAAATCAATGGAAAACCAATGACATATGAAACCACAACATATGCCTATGATGGAAATTTCAAACAACCTCAAACGAATTTTGTATATGTAAATAGTACTAGTTGACTCGGACCTTTAGTGATATTATTACCAACCTAAACTCTGAGATCTCCCTATTTTGTGTAACAACATAAACACACCACTTCCAATTTACCCTAAACACAACACCTACAAGGAAAAAAATTAGTAATATTACTTTGAACATGCCACCCTAAGGAATGTCATCCTTGTGTATATATTGCGACCATCACATGTAAATACATTCTTCGCACCACTAGCCCCAACTACACCAAAAACCACCACACCACCACAAATAACAACACCATCTTCATCCAAAGCTTCCCATTTCTCCACCCTCTCCTTGTGCTCAAGTCACAGTAGTTATAGGGAAAACTTTGGTCTCTCAATAAGTCAAATAAGTGATTTGGAGAAACAGGTAGCATAGATGTTGGAATATGTAATTCCTACTTGTCTCAGTTGTGTCTCTCTATCTAGAGGAGTCTGTTCCTAACTATGTTCTTAGATTTGTGTGTGGTTGAGATATTCTCTCAACCAACATATTGTGTGTCCAAGATAGTTTTCCTATCTTGAGACAATACTCCTGTATATATGTAATATCATATTTGATTAATGAACGGAAAGATAGTTTTCACTATCATATTTTATCATGGTATTAGAGCCCTGAGGGCTTGGCCCCTCCTAGGCTTGGCCCATCCCGGTCTGAGGGAAATAAAAAAAATGTGTTGAGAGTAGAGTGAAAGGCTATTAATGTTTGTCCATTATTCGATTATTTGGCTCATCTTTCGGTGGTAGAGTGGCAGTGTGGTGGATCCGTGATGTGGAGGTTGTTAGGATGTCAAGCGGTGGAGCAACAGATCTGTGAATTTATGGACTTACGGATGTAACACCTGTGGCTCTGTGAGTAAGGAGCTTTTCACATCCTGTGGAGGGCGGAACTGGGCATGGTGTGGAACCCATCATGTGTTTGTGGTGACCTTTGTAGAGGTGCGGACCGTGTATGGACCTGTTTGTTGACTAAGGAAATCTACTATGGTGTTGAATTTTTTATGTGCACAACATCAATCTGACTAGTGGCTGGTGCATTGTGGACACTGTCTATTCTGTGTTTCAAGAGAATTTGGAGAGAGCTATGGAGAGAAGTAGTGGCTGGTGTGAGCATTTGTGCCTACGTCCAATTTCGAGTCATGAAATTTGTGACTCTGTGGAGTGTATTGATACCCAGTCCAGATTCGTGGCTGTCGTGGGGCATTGAGACTATTGAATCTGTGATCTGTGAAATATTTCTACGTTAGAAATTTATATTTCAATGGCAAGCCAAGATACTAGAATGGGCTTACACCTAATCTTGTTCATATTGATCAGTGTAGATTATTATTTTATGTTGGCTAGCCTCTCCATTGGAAGCACTTTGCCACGGTGCATGAGGTATGAGAGAAGAATCACGACCCCCATGCCATGAAGGAAGGCATTTCATAGCTCATGTATTTGGTTTTTCACAAAAGGAAGGAAGGAAGGTTTTTCGCAATCCTTAGTTGACAAAGCAATGCTAGATTCGGTCCAAATTGTTGACTAGATTTTTCCTGGAGAGAAATGTATTCCTGTAGAGAAATGTGCAGTCATGGAGTTTTATGGTGGGGTCCAAATCATTGACAGGGATTTCACCATCGTAGATTCATCCATGGTTAAGCGTTGAATTCGTTGAGCTCCAGAGCTGGAGTGCGAGAGTAAAGAGTTGTGAGTCGACCTCTTTGGTGTCACTGAATATAGTAAAGTAGCAAAGTGTGGAGAGACCGAGCACGGTAGAAACGTAGTGGTGTTGCGTCATAGAGGAGCTAACCATCCTAAATTGTGGACCGATCTTCCATCATTTGGAGGACCCTAGCTGTTGGCGATACCAATTGAGGTATGTTGGCATTGTTTGGAGAGCCTGCTTGCTAATCTATCATAAGAGCCTTAGAACCAAGTTTGGAGAGCCGATTTCTCATCTACAGAATGCGATTGTTAAAATTTTATTCTTTTAGAAAGTGTTATGTCGGTGATGTAATTTTGGTTAAAAGAATATAGTGGCATTTAGTTTGGCCAACTATTGTCACACATTTGTGTCTCTATTGGAACTGGCCATTCCAACAATAGGAAAATTTATTTGTAGGAATGATTAACAACTAGATATGATGAAGACATAACAGTGAAGATCACATCAGAGGATAGTGTTTGGAGTTGCATTAAAGATTAATATATGATCGACATCTAAGTAAAAGTTTGTGTGAGTTGGTATGAGTTTGTGGAATAGACTTATGACAGTGATAAAGTATGGGTTACACATTGTAATTATAGCAAATCTACATGTCATATATTTGTTTGTAATAGTCCGTTGTGGTCATTGAAATGTTTTATGTACCTAGTATCTTCTTAAGCTTGGAGTATATTAAAAGGGCATATGGTTGTAAGACCCAGAGAGGCATGCATACCCCTTTTTTAGGTTTTCCCTAATGACATCAAGTTCTGGAATCAACCACTCAGTAGGTACAAGGGTGGTAGGTGTACTCGTATCTAAGCTTGATATGTAATCGAAGAATTGAGTCTTCGATTAAGTGGGGGAATTGTGAGATGGAATAATCTCAAAGTGTAAAGGACCAAGTCAAAGAAAGTTCATCAAGAAGTTGAATGAACCATGTATGTGAAGGACTTCCTATTAGACCAGTGGTTGCAGTGGTTGGGTACCCATGCATTCCGGTGGATGGTTGTTCCTTTATATGGACATCGACAATTTGATGATGTTTGCATGAAAAAGGTACAATGTGTAATTGCTAGATTGGACAAGAAATAGACTTTGCAGATTGATATCGAGACAAGTACTCATTAAGGGGGCATGTTGGAATATGTAATTCCTACTTGTATCAGTTGTTTCTCTCTATCTGGAGGAGTCTGTTCGTAACTATGTTCCTAGATTTATGTGTGGTTGAGATATTCTCTCAACCAACAGATTGTGTGTCCAAGATAGTTTTCCTATCTTGAGATAATACTCCAGTATATATGTAATATCATATTTGATTAATGAATGGAAAGATAGTTTTCACTATCATATTTTATCAATAGATATGTTGTTGCACTCAGAGCCACTTCATGGGGTTACTCTATTAAAACTTTCCCAACCATTTGTCTACATGTCAACAAACAAAGCAGTTTCATCCTTCTATTAAGAGGTATGTAAGTAGGGAAGGACTAAAAAGGAGTAATGTGTAAGGGAATCAATTGATATCAATGTTTCTTTTCATGTTCTTATTTACCCTTATGATCCTCAATACTTCTCAGTTTCCTATAAAGAGAAAATTTTGGCACTTGAAGTGAAATAGAGTTGGATCTATTAGATGCAGTAGGAGGCATGGATATTAAAAAGCAGGGCCACCTGTGTGGCGATGGGTGACACAAAATACCAAGTTCTTCCATAATCATGCTTCATGCAAGAGAGAGGAAAATGAAATCTAGGGTATTAAGGATAATGAAGGCAATTTCATCTCCACTTAGGTAAACATCGAGCTTGCCACTACTAGACATTTTAAAGAACAATTCAAGCCAAAAGAGTAGGACTTCTCTAAGCAGATGGAATTTATCTCACTTATTCCTCATATGTTTGTGGATGATGATAATGCACAACTTGATGCACCAATTACAAAGGAAGAGTTAACAGGGGTTCTTAATTCATGTACCAAAAGAAAACCAGTCTGGATTGCTGGACGGTGGAGTTGTATATTCATTTTTAGGAAATGATGATTCTTGACCTTTTTGCTACCACTAAGAATTATACGACTCTTGGGTATATTTTAGGATCTATCAATTCCACCTCTGTAGCTCCTATCCCCAATATGTTGAAGCCTTGCAAATTTTTAGAGTTCAAACCCATTTACCTTTGCAACTCTATGTACAAAATTGTCTCAGGGCTACTCTATCAATGTAGATCTCGCCTAAACAATTTGGTTTCCTAGAACAAATACTAATATAGGATATTTTTGTAATCACCCAGGAATTTATTCATTCCATAGAATTACCAAATATGGCAATATTTTTGATGAAAATCAACTTAGCGAAGCTTTTGATAGTGTAGACTGTGAATTTTTGCATTTGATTCTACATAATATTGGCATTGGATTGAAAAATATTGAATGGATTATGGCATGTGTTTCCTCTGAACATTTTGTAGTCATCATTAATGGCCTCTCTTCAATTTTTCACAAGGATTCAAGGGGTATTTGGCAGGGTTGTGTATTGTCTATGCTCCTTCTTTTACTTGTTATGGATGGCTTGAGCAGGAGGATTGATGATGCTCAAATAACAAGACTCATAAAGGGGATTTGAATAATGAGAAGAACCATAATCACTCATCTCATGTTTGGATGATCTCTATGCGGTGGCGAGGAAACTAATATAGAATGGTTCCATTTCAAATAATTATTTACTCTTTTAATGAGTTGACGAGGCTATATATGGATAAAATCAAATATGTGTTGATCACATATTCAAGGGACGAGGACACAACTAATGAGATGTGTCTTATCTTTGGGGTTAATCAGATTATTTTGGATGAGGGCTTTTGGTATCTTTGATTTAATATAAAAACCAATAATTATGGCATCCGTTACTAGGACCGTTTGATAAACAAGTTCCAAAAAAAACTACCTACGTGGACTCATCATTGGCTCACTCTTTGCAGGAGATTGATTATTATCAAGGAAATTTTACAAAACATCTCAAGGTTTTGGATGCATCTATTTATTCTCCCAAAAGAGATCATTTACAAAATTGATGCCATTATTACCAGATTCTTTTGGGAAAGTTCGAGTTAGGTTTTAATTTTTGATATGGTCTGTCTCTCTGCACTAGCGCGTCTGGTTGTGTAATAATCATGGGTTAAAAATCCATGTAATAAAGTTAATAAAGAAAAAATAATAATGAACCAGACTTATACAATAATGAAAAAAAATATAGATATAAACATAAATACATATATGCAGTAGAAAGAAACTTCATTTCATTAATATAAAAGAACCGAAATATCCTTACATACATAATGGAAATAAACTAACTCGGGCGATGGTAGCTTATATCTCAGAAGAGATGTGGCGGCTACATGCCTCTGAATTATTTTACAATGAGGCTTAATGTGATTTTTTATTAAAATAAAACCATAAACAACCAAAACACTATCCTCGGGAGATGAAACACCAAGAGTTCTTGGGCCCCATTTGGGTTAGTTGGGCAGCCAACTTCTCGGGGTCATAACTTGGTCATATGATCTTCGTTTGGAACGTATGACACCTCGTTTGAAATATCTCTTCGAGTACTATTGGATTTTCCATATGCCCCACCATATGGATACAATCCTATTGCAGACCTCAAAAAATCATCGTTTAGGGGGTCACCACAACTCTGGAAGTTCAAGATCTGAAAAACTGCTAAAAATAGTAAACATTGCTATAATCAAGGAAACATACAAAATCGACTAGAGGATTAGGTGGAATAGGTGTGTGGACACCATAACATATTGGATGAATCCTCCCCACTTAGGAATCAATGGTACCCATTGCCTGCAGTGTTGAAAATGGCAACAAGAAAATTCTGATTTAATTTTCCCCTGAATTAGATTAGGAAACAATTGTAATTCCACATCACAAGACAACTTGAATGACTTAACTAAGTTAGTATCACTTAGTTAGCTTAGCTAATAATATTTTAGGGCCTCACTTGAGTCATGTAGAGTGGTTCCTAAATTTTAGGATCCTAGGGTGATTTTAATTTGAGTTGTAATAATTTAATTAAGTTAAACTGAGTTAAAGTCAGTTAAACTAGTTCTAACTATTGGAGGAACTAGTAGGAGGTCTAGCAGTGGGGTGAAACTTCAGTTTTCAACCAGTTAATTGATAAATCATCCATAATTAAATCATGCATGCATGAAATTCGAGTTACCCAGTTGATATTGGAGTTCAAGCGAAGTATACTATCAATTGTAAACTATTTCAACTTGTACAGGTGGTGCACCCAGTCAGAGAATTGACCTAAAGGAATTGCACAATCCAATGGAGGAAAATTATTATTAAATAGGGGCCTAATTCCTCAAGGAAATGTGTAAGGAACGGGATCTTGGAGGCTAGGACATTTGGCTAATTATTGGCCAAAGGAATTCAGTCAGAAAAACGATAGAAAATACTTGTGCAAATTGAGCTCAAGGTTAAGTATAGCATATAGTATTCATCGAGATTATTTTATTAATGAAATATAGATAGGAAGGGGTTTTGAGTGGTTTCTTTCCCCTTAGATAAATCTATGAGCATATGTGATTGAATCTTGTCTCATGTTTATATTTTGCTTTCTCGATCAAGTAAATTTCTTTCTGCAGATGAGTAGAGTAGATTCAGGCCTTTTGTTTTAGTAAATTACATTAGCAGTTTTGAATCTACAAGAAATTTCTACATGGTGTGACAGCAAGATTGAAATTAGAACCAATACTTGAAGTCCTCAGATAGAGTGATCATTGAAGAACTAATGATTTGTTAGGATTCAAAGTTATGGATCCCTAGTTCAAGAAAGATCTAAAAGACCTTATGTGCAGACTTATTAATGGAGATATAAGGCTGCTAGTGTGCAGATCGATGAGATAATGTTTAGTGACACAAAAAGGAGTTATTATCATTGATATTAGAAGATTGTGGAGTAGAGAGATTTCCCATAGGGAGTTCGAGACTTAGAGGGAGTCTAGTTTCATAGGGAGCAGCCCTATGGAAGCTAGTACTTCAGGATATTGGGAGATCATACTCATTATTGCAGATGTTGCAACAATAGTGCGAAGACAAGTAGCATAATTGGTTGAGAGGGAACATCATTAATCTCTCAAGAGGAAGCTTCATCCAGTTGGGAGTTGGGATGACCAGGAGGATGATGATGAAGAGGACTAGTCAGAGACCTCCAGTAGGAGTAGAGTTCGAGCTAAGTGAGCTGAGGGAGAACATGCTTCCATACCTCCAAGTGTGAGGTGGGGCAATGTGAAGCAATAGTCCCAAAAGCTGTAGAAATTTGGGTAGGGTACATTGAGATTTTTTTGTCTCATGGATCATTACCTTGCTACGGGGGCCCATAGTATTCAGTAGCAAGATGATAAATTTCAGTCAGATACTGAGGAGTGCATAACAATTTTGACAACAGATAAGGATGCTCAATAGCAGAGTCAATAACAACACCATTTTCTCAGTAGAAAATTCTAGATTGATTTAATGATTATTTTTATTTTTTATTCTTAGTTCCAGATGTTGTAGTAGCAGAAATAACAATGAGAGGCGTTGCATGCAATACATTCCAAAGGTGTTGGATCAAGGTATATGTGAATCCATTTCTTGTTGGGAGGGAGCATTGAAAATGGAAAAAAGAAAATCTTGTTTTAATTTTCCCTTGAATTAAATTAGGAAACAGTTATAATTCCACATCACAAGATAACTTGAATGAGTTAAATGAGATAGTGTCACTTAGTTAGCTTAGTTAATTTGATTTGAGGGCCTAACTTGAGTCATGTAGAGTGATTCTTAAATTTTAGGAGCCTAGGGTGATTTTAATTTTAGTTGTAAAAATTTAATTCAGTTAAAATGAGTTCAAGTCAGTTAAACTAGTTCTAACTATTGGAGGAACTGGTAGGAGTTCTAGTGGTGTGCAACTTCAGTGTTCAACTAGTTAATTGATAAATCAACCATAATTAACTCGTGCATGCATGAAATTTGAGTTACCTAGTTGAGATTGGAGTTCAAGGGTATTTTATTATTAGTTGTAAAATAGTCCAAGTTGTTTAGGTGGTGCATGCAATCAGTGAATATTCCTATTAAATAGGCGCCTAATTCCTCAAGGAACTATGCAAGGAAATATGATCTTGAAGTCTTGGAAATTTGGCTAAGTATTGGCCAAAGGAAGTGAGTAAGACACAAGATAAAAATTAATTGTACAGGTTGAGGACAACATATTGTATTCATCCAGATTCTTTGATTAATGAAATACATATATGAAGTGGTTTTTCTTAGTTGCTTTCCCTTTACATAAATATCTAAGCATATGTGATTGAATATTGTCTCAAGTTTATGTTGTGATTTCTCGATCGATTAAATTTCTTCCCACTGATGAGTAGAGTAGATTCAAGTCTTTTATTTTAGTAGTTTCAATATTAGTTTTGAATATAGAAGGAATTTTTACATGCAGAGTCTCCATGAGGTGAGGAATGTTTTGGTGAACCTGGTACCTATTGAACCACTTTCCCTTGTGAAGGATTTCGTTTGCTTTGACAACTCAATATAACTAGATCCTCTATTGGAGAGTGTTCTTGATCTGTGTGTCCATGATCTTGTTAGTTGTGTCTTGCTCGATGCCACCT
This sequence comes from Pinus tabuliformis, assembly GCA_031772625.1. Taxonomy (NCBI): domain Eukaryota; kingdom Viridiplantae; phylum Streptophyta; class Pinopsida; order Pinales; family Pinaceae; genus Pinus; species Pinus tabuliformis. The sequence goes on from CM062813.1 coordinate 47,145,227, forward strand.
GGGTGGAGTTTTATTGGTGTCAGCTACTTACCAATGTTGGATGTGGCCAACAATGGAGGAAATTATGGTTGCAGCCGGTCCACATTGAATACTGGGTGCAAACCAAGGAACAATGGTCTAATGTTGAGCTCAAAGGTATTGTCCCCTATAGCCTTGGTGATGGTGTACAACCCATATCAGAGCAGGTGAAGCTTGTGGAGGGGCCGAGTGAGGCACTCCTTCTGTAGCCATAGCCAAACTTTGTCGCCAACCTAGAACTTGTGTGGAACTCGATGTTGGTCGTGATGCTACTTGTACTTATCATTGGCTATGTCCAATATGTCATGGACTTGCTAGTAGATGTACTGAATGCACTCAATGAAGTCATTATCTAGGTCATCTTCGGACTAGACATGAGTTGAATCCACTTGAGTAGCTACAAATTGTATGGCCATGTAAATGGGACATAGTGGCTGGAATCCTAAACCCACTTGAAAGGGGTTGTGGCCAATTGAGCTATGGAGAGCTATGTTGTAGTTGTGCTAGAAACAGAGGAGGCTTTCATCCCATGTGTGTGGATGCTTCGAGTTATACATACAAAAAATATCCATAATCATCCTATTGATGACCTCGACTTGGCCATCAACTTGTGGGTGGAAGGTTGTGGACATAGTGAGCTTGGTATCTAGCATCGACCAGAGGCTTGAGCAAAGTGTACTCAGGAACCTCTTGTCACAATTTGAGATAATGGATTGTGGGATCCCAAAATGTAACCACACTCATTCACATAAGAGCTTAACAGTGGATTCCGTTGTGATACTCTTCTTGCAGGCTGCCAGAATGGTCATCCTAGAGAATATATCGATGACCATGAACGTAAATTCCTTTCCATGCTTATTAGAAGGAAGGCCCAACATGTACTCCATGGATAGGGATTCCCAAGGCTGACTAGGAGTTGGTAGAGGAATATATAGGCTTTTTTTTCTTGATTTTTGGTTTGAGAATGTTGCATGAAGTGTAGGTTCTAATCTACTTCCCACCATCATATCGAAGGTTCATCCAATAAAAATACATCTACAACACTGCCACTATTTTCTCTACTCTGAAATGTCCAACGACCCGATTATAGTGTGCCTCCCAAATCATCTTGGAGAGCTCACTTGTAGGAACACAGAGGTGTCCGAGGTGGCATAAAAATGTTCCTTGGAGGTGAAAATATAGATCTTTCTTGCCTTCTAGTAGCATTTGGTATGTGTTTCCAAATTCTGGATCATTCTTGTAAATATGTGGCCACCCCAAAGTCCCGTGTTGACAAGAGTCAAGCACAGTGGTCAGTGACGTAAGTCAAGCACAGTGGTCAGCGACATAAGTGGTCAGCAACAAGGGTCAAGCACAGTGGCTAGCTGAGACAGTCTGCAACATTATTGGTGTTGCCTTTCTTGTACTTCATGTTAAAATGGAACTGTTGCAAATATGTGGACCATTTCTGATGGCCATTTTTCCACAGCTTCCCTTGTGTCTATATGAACTGCAGGGGATGGTGGTCTTTGTGGATGATTGTTTCCTTCCCAAGAATGTAATGCTCCATTGTCAAGAGGCCTGCGTAATAGAATACATCTCTTTTTCATAAGTGGGATAATTTCGGAATGTATCTGAAAGTGTCTCACTTTGATATGCCACTAGATGCCTCTACTAGGTAAAAAATGCACCAATGGCATTGTGGGTGACATCTGTCTCAATTTCAAATGGTTATTGCAGGTCTGGTAATATGAGTGATAATTGCTGGCATAGACAATGCTTCAATTCGACGAACACCTCTATTGGGATTCAAACAAAAACAATTTTTCTTTCACTCCACCCTTGGTGACTTGACTCAAAGGCCAAGTGATATGAAAGAATCCCAACACGAATCTGTGATAGAAATTGGAAAGACCCAGAAAGCTCTGGATCTCTGTTAGAGTGGTTGTGGTTGGCCAATCTCAAATAAGTTGTATCTTGGCTAGGTCCACGTGCACACCCCGCTCATTAATGATGTATTCTAGATATTTAACCTAGGTCATACCAAAAGTGAATTTCTCCAAATTAACACACAATTTATGTTGTCACACTGGGTGGTCCACTACATGTTTTTCTGCTCTACTGCACACTATGCTACATGCCCCACTGCGCATTCCACTCCACAAAATCTAGGCCAACTTGGGTTGTGTCCTAGAGGCCCACAACATTCACATGTGAGTCATCCCAAGTCACTTAGCCAATTTTCCTCTGATCTTTGTCGCAACGCTGTTGTAGGCACTATTGAACTATTGAATAATTTCTGTGACTTGCTTCTCCTCTCTGCACACATCCTCCAACAGGGCTTTTGTCATAGGTTTTGTAGCCTTTTGCACCATTGTTGTCTCCCTTTGTTGAAGCTCTTGAAGCTTCTCATCCGCTTCTTGGGATAGTTGGAGAGACTCATCCTGCCATGGCTAAGTTCTCTCTGTTAAAACTTGCTCTTCCTTCTGTAGCTCATTTATATTCTTCTGGAGGGCATTTACCTCGTTGATCTTGGAGAGCTTCTGCAAGATTGGTAGAGTCTTCGTAGTTGCCCGTATCTCTTCCATATGTTGCTGGTTCTACTAAATATCTTCCTATAGTTTCTGAACGTTTGGATCTTCCTGCCGCGAAGTCTAAATCTATAAGCTTTCATCCAAACGCTTCCCACAATTTGCCACTTCTGCAGAGATGCTAGCCATTGCAACCTTCAGGTCAGTCTCCATTTTCTCTGACAGTTCGTGTGGTGTGGTTGGCTATAGATTCATCTACAACTCATTGATATTAATCTCATATGAATATTTTAATTTGATGATCTTTTCCTTATATCCTTTTACTTCAAGGATGAGTTTCGCGCCCTTGCCCTCCACTGGTTCCTCTTCTCGGACATCAAGGTCTCGAACCTCTCAGTAACTTTCTTCAACTGCTTCCTTTAGCTTTTGTTGCTACTCTATTTCCTGATCCCTCTCCTAGATCACCTGGTTAATCCTCTGTTGGAGTGAGGCTCACTCTCTTTATACCTAAATTTTCAACTGCAAGGTATGTTGTTCGTGCAGGTTCAGATTGTCTATGATTTACATATGCAGCTTGTGTAATCTCTGCAATGGTACTACTACGATGTTCATGTTGACATACCTCCATTCCTTAGCCAGTTGCGAAACCTCGGTGGAGTCAAACTACAGGGCTCTGGGAGGTATCAACGTTATTGTGCTGCAAGTATAGGCTCTACTATCCTTTCCTCTCCAATCTTCTCCACAACCTATGCTAGTTGTTTAACTCTTTGTGCCAATATTTTAAGTTATGTGACACACTCCTCACCACCTGTTAGAAGTGCAACTTTAGTGTTAAACTAGTTAACTGATAAATCAACCATAATTAACTCATGCATGCATGAAATTTGAGTTACCTAGTTGATATTGGAGTTCAAGGGTATTGTACTATTAGTTGTAAACTAGTCCAAGTTGTTTAGGTGGTGCATGCAATCAAAGAATATTCCTATTAAATAGGGGCCTAATTCCTCAAGTAACTATGCAAGGAAATATGAGCTTGAAGTCTTGGAAATTTGTCTAAGTATTGGCCAAAGGAAGTGAGTAAGACACAAGATAAAAAATAATTGTGCAGGTTCAAGACAACATGTTGTATTCATCGAGGTTCTTTGAATAATGTAATACATATAGGAAGTGGTTTTTTTTTAGTTTCTTTCCCTTTAGATAAATATCTGAGCATATGTGATTGAATATTGTATCAAGTTTATGTTGTGATTTCTCGATCGATTAAATTTATTCCCACTGATGAGTAGAGTAGATTCAAGTATTCTATTCTAGTAATTTTAATAGTAGTTTTGAATATACAAGGAATTTTTACATGCAGAGCCTCCATGAGGTGAGGAATGTTTTGTTGAACCTGGTACCTAGTGAACCACTTTCCCTTGTGAAGGATTTCATTTGCTTTGACAACTCATTAACTAGATCCTCTATTGGAGGGAGTTCTTGATCTCTGTGTCCATGATATTGTTAGTTGTGTCTTGCTCGATGCTGCTTTGGTGGAGGTTTATTGGTGTCAGCTACTTACCAACGTTGCATGTGGCCAACAATGGAGGAAATTATGGTTGTAGCTAGTCCACATTGAACACTAGGTGCAAACCAAGGAATGATGGTCTAATGTTGAGCTCAAAGGTATTTTCCCCTATAGCTTTGGTGATCGTGTACAACCCATATTAGAGCGGGTGAAGCTTGTGGAGGGGCCCAGTGAGGCACTCCTTCTGCAAATGTAGCCAAAATTTGTCACCCACTTGGAACTTGTGTGCAACTCGATGTTGATCATGACACTGCTTGTACTTAGCATTGGCTATGTCCAATATGTCATGGACTTGCTAGCAGATGTGCTGAATGCACTCGATGAAGTTATTATCTAGGTCAGCTTCGGACTAGACATGAGTTGAATTTGCTTGAGTAGCTGCAAATTGTATGGCCATATAAATGGGACATAATAGTTGGAATCCTAAGCCCATTTGAAATGGGTTGTGGCCAATTGAGCTATCGGGAGCTATGTTGTAGTTGTGCTAGACACAGAGGAGGCTTTCATCCCATGTGCGTGGATGCTTCGAGTTATACATACAAAAATATCCATAATCATCGTATTGATGACCTCGATTTGGCCATCAACTTGTGGGTGGAAGGTTGTGGACATAGTGAGCTTGGTATCTAGCATTGACCAGAGGCTTGACCAAAATGTACTCAGGAACCTGTTGTTCCAATCTAAGATAATGGATTGTGGGATCCCAAAATGTACCCACACTCATTCAAAGAAGAGCTTAGTAGTGGCTTCTGTTGTGATACTCTTCTTGCAGGCTGCCAGAATGGTCATCCTAGAGAATATATTGACGACCATGAACATAAATTCCTTTCCATGCTTAGTAGAAGGAAGGCCCAACATGTAATGCATGGATAGGGATTCCCAAGGCTGACTAAGAGTTGGTAGAGGAATATATAGGCTTTGTTTCTTGATTGTTGGTTTGAGAATGACGCATGCAATGCAAGGTCTAATGTACTTCCCAACATCCTATCAAAGGTTCATCCAATAAAAGTCCATCTACAACATTGCCACTATTTTCTCTACTCTGAAATGTCCAACGACCTGATTATAGTGTGCCTCCCAGATCATCTTGGAGAGTTAGGAATACAGAGGTGTCTCAGGTGGCATAACAGTATTCCTTGGAAGTGAAAATCTAGAACTTTCTTGCCTTCCAGTAGCATTTGGTATGTGTTTACAAACTCTCGATCATTCTTGTAAATATATGGCCACCCCAAAGTCCCGTGTTGACAGGAGTCAAGCACAATGGTTAGCGACATAAGTGATGGTCAGTTGAGATAGTCTGCAACATTATTGGTGTTTCCTTTCTTGTACTTCATGTCCAAATGAATCTGTTACAAATATGTGGACCATTTCTGATGGCTATTTTTTTGCAACTTCCCTTGTGTTTGTATGAACTGCAGGGGATGGTGGTCTTTGTGGATGATTGCTTCCTTCCCAAGAATGTAACACTCCATTGTCAGGAGGCCTGCATAATAGAATACATCTCTTTTTCATAAGTGGGATACTTTCAGAATGTATTTGAGAGTGTATCATTTTGATATGCCATTGGATGCCCCTACTAGGTAAGAATTGCACCAATGGCATAGTGAATGACAACTGTCTCAATTTCAAATGGTTATTGCTAGTCTGGTAATATGAGCGAGAATGTAGAGCATAGACAATGCTTCAACTCAACAAACACCTCTATTGGGATTCAGACAAAAATAACTTTTCTTTCGCTCCACCCTTGGTGACTTGACTCAAAGGCCAAGTGATATGAGAGAATCCCAACACAAACTTGCGATAGAGATTGGAAAGACCCAGAAAGATCTGGATCTCTGTTAGAGTGGTTGTGTTTGGCCAATCTCAAATAAGTTGTATCTTGGACTGGCTAGGTCCACGTGCACACCCTGCTCATTAATGATGTACTCTAGATATTAAACCCTGGTCATACCAAAAGTGAATTTCTCCAAATTAGCACACAATTTGTGTTGTTGCAGGGTTTTGGAGGACTTGACGAATATGGTGTATGCTCACTTCCCAGCTATGACTTAAGATCAAGAAGTCTTCAAGGTACACTTCCATGGATGAGTTGGTAAAGGGTCGCAATATGTCTTCCATCAGCTCCATGAAGGTTGTGGAGGCATTCGTCAACCTGAAAGGCATGATCATCCATTTGAAAAGGTCATCCTTGGATTTCAAGACAGTATTCCACACATCAGAGGGTTCAATTGGTAACTAGTGATACCTAGAATTCGAGTCAATCTTGCTGAAATATTTGCCCCCCTTGAGCTGGTCCAGAAGGTCATCAATCTATGGGATTGGATACCTATTCCTTATAATGATCTTATTCAACACCTGATAGTTAATACATCGTCTCTAAGTGTTGTCTTTCTTTTTTTGTTATGAAACCAGCTCACAAAAAGATAGAAAAGAGAGATCCACGCCTTAGAATTAAGCCTCTTCGAGGGGGCAACCTCCTTTACATTACATAAATGAACAATTCTTGGATGATACAAATGACAAAACCTCCTTTCTATATATAGGAGTCTAAGGAGTCACAATATAATCCAGCCGACCTAACAATAATAATATAAAGCCACAAAAATAACAATAGAGGGATTCTATGGGGCACAGAAATAACAATATGGGGGTAATAGGGGCACAACAATATAAATAAGGGGTATAACTACAATAGTAATGGGGTAATCACTAGTATTATAGGGACCCAACATGCCCCTCTCCTTCAAAAAATTGTTGTCCTCAACACTTGATTAGTTCTGGATACTTCTGCATAAAATTCTCATCCTCCCATGTGGAATCTTCAGCGGATAAGTTCTTCCACTTGATAAGATACTCTGAAATTGGTCGATTTCGTAGCTGTCGAGTTCTTGTTTCTGTGACTGCTTCCGGTTCCAATATAATTTTTCCTTCCTCGTCAAGTTCTGGCAATATTGTTTGAATTTGGAGCTTGTCACCTATAACCTTCTTTAAACATGAAACATGGAAAACTGGGTGCAATCGAGAAGCTGCAGGAAGCTCCAATTTGTATGCCATAGTACCAATCTTTTGCAACACCTTGTACGGACCATAATACTTTGGTGATAATTTATTATCCTTCTTAGCTTGCTTTAGGGACATTTGCTTATATGGTTGTAGCCGTAGGAATACCCAATCACCTACATCAAAACTTCTTTCACTGCGATGTTGATCTGCCTGTTGTTTCATTCTATTTTGTGCCAACACGAGGTTATCCTTTAAGAGTTGGAGGACTTGTTGTTGATGTTCGATGTGATGTTCCACTGCCTGAACCTTAGAATTTTCTCTTAAATATGATGTGATGGATGGTGGTTGATACCCATAAAGTGCCATAAATGGGGTCATCTTTGTTGCTGTATGGAAGGAAGTGTTATACCACCATTCAGCCAGAGGCAACCATTTGACCCATTGTGTCTGTTTATCAGATACAAAGCAACGAAGATATCCTTCCAAACATTTGTTTACTATCTCAGTTTGCCCATCAGATTGAGGATGATAAGATGAGCTATGAGCTAACTGAGTACCAAGACAAGAAAATAATTCTGTCCAAAAATTTCCAGTGAAAATGGGATCTCTGTCACTTACAATAATCTTTGGGTTTCCATGTAGCTTTTGAACTGTTTCCATAAATGCAGTAGAAACTGTACTGGCTTTACATGGATGTGATAATGCACAAAAGTGTGCATACTTGGTAAGTCTGTCAACTACCACCATGATGACACTCTTTCCCTCAGACTTGGGTAAACCTGTGATAAAATCCATTGAAACCTCCTCCCAACGTTGGCTTGGAATGGATAAAGGTTGTAATAGACCCGGTGTCTTAATTGTTTCAACTTTATTTTGCTGGCAAACCAAACATTCCGCCACAAACTTTTGAATATATGATTTAAGTCCATCCCAAAAAAATTCCTTCTTAACCCTGTGGTAAGTTTTTAAAAATCCTGAGTGCCCTCCTAAGGGAGAAGTGTGCAATTCCATAAGAATCTTTTGTTTTAGTTGGGAATTCTTACAGAGGTATAAGCGATCTTTGTACCATAATGAATCATTTTTCCAGCTAAATGTATCAGAAGTACTGGAATCTTGTTGTAGCTTTCGAATAAGTGCCCACACTTCTTCGTCGTTCTTCCATTCCTCCCTTGCTTCGTTTATCCAATCTGGTTGGATAATAGAAATGGCACACAACAATGCTTCCACATCCTCATCCTTTCTTGAGAGTGCATCTGCCACCACATTTTGCTTCCCTTTTTTGTAGATGATTTCAAAGTCATAACCCAACATCTTTGTGACCCACTTTTGTTGCTCTTTAGAGGATAATCTTTGTTCTAAAAAGTATTTAAGGCTATCATGATCCGTTTTTACCTTGAAGTGTCTTCCCATTAGGTAGGGTCGCCATTTCTTAAGTGCATGGAGTATTGCCAACATTTCCTTCTCATAAATTGCTTTGCTTAAAAACTTTCCCTTGATTGGACGACTTTCAAAAGCAATGGGTCTTTCATCTTGCATTAGAACAACACCAATTCCATTTCCTGAAGCATCACATTGCACAATAAAGGTTTTTGTGAAGTCCGGCGTAGCTAAGACCGGTGCTTGGCACATTGCCTCTTTAAGATGTTCAAAGGCTTTTGTTGCTTCCAGAGTCCATGAAAATGAATCTTTCTTCAATAATGTTGTTAGAGGTGCTGCTATTCTCCCATAATTCTTAACAAACTTGCGATAATACCCTGTCAACCCAAGAAATCCTCCCAGATGCTTTATGGATGTGGGGATTTTTCATTCCTTAATGGCTTTAATTTTGCTAGGGTCTACCTTAACTCCTTCATGAGATACAATATGACCCAAATATTCCACCTCTTGGACTCCAAAGAAACATTTGGATCTTTTTGCATATAATTGTTTCTCCTCCAATAGTTGTAGCACCCTGTCAACATGTTCAACATGATCCTTCCAATATTTGCTGTAGATTAGTATATCATCAAAAAATACTAACACAAATTTTCTAAGGAATGGTTTGAAAATTGAATTCATCAAACCTTGAAATGTTGAAGGTGCATTGGTAAGGCCAAAAGGCATGACCAAAAATTCATAATGACCCTCATGAGTTCTAAATGCCGTTTTCGGAATGTCTTCAATCTCCATTCTGATTTGATGATATCTCGAACGAAGATCCAACTTGGTGAAGTAAATTGATCCATGCAATTAATCCAATAATTCATCAATAACAGGAATGGGGAACTTATCTTTAATAATGAGCTTATTGAGCTCCATATAATCCGGACACATGCACCATGATCCATCCTTCTTGTGCACCAATACTACTGGAGCTGAGAAAGAACTTTGACTTGGTTGAATTATACCAGCCTCTAGCATTTCTGCAACCATACGTTCAATTTCACTTTTTTGGGCATAGGGATATCTGTACGGCCTGATGTTTGGAGGAACACTTCTTGGAATCAGATGAATAGCATGATCATGATCACGCATAGGTGGGAGACCTTTGGGAGTCTCAAATACCTTGGAATGATTGTCGAGGACATTTTGGAGATCTGGAGAAATAGATGATTTCAATGTGGAAACATCTAGCGAACATAATTGTGCAATTACACCTCTTTGCTCCTTTTTAAGAAGCTTAGTCATGCCATTAGAGCTGATTATCTTTCCTAGTTTCCCTGCAATACCCCTTAATTCAACTTCCTTTCCTTCCGTAGAAAATTTGATGAAAAGTTCTTGAAAATTAAAAGCTATTGTACCCAAGGATTGTAGCCATTGGACTCCTAGTACAACATCAGCTCCTCCCATTGGAATGGAAAGCATTGGGCTAGTCAATACATATTCTCCCATGGATAGCTTGATATTATGGCACTTTCCAGAGCAATTTATTGTTCCTCCATTTGCAATCATCACTTGACACTCTGGTGCTGGATATAGGAAGCAATTCAATTCTTTTGCTACCCTACAATGAATAAAATTGTGGGTGCTTCCTGAATCAATCAACACTATTACCTTTTTCTTCTTGATTTGTCCTTCTATCTTGATGGTTTGAGGAGTGGTAATTCCCGCCAATGCATTACAAGATATGGTTGGATTTATTTGTTCTTCATCTAGGCTTTGTTCCTAGAGTATATCTTCTTCTTTTGACCTTTCTTGCTCCGTTTCTTCTTCCTCTTCACAATCTATGTAGAATAATTTCTTCTCAGCACACTTATGACCTTTAGTGTATTTGCTATCACAACTGTAACAAAGCCCTTTTGCTCTTTTTTCTTCCAATTGTTGTGGTGTCAACATTATAGGTTGTGGAAGACTAGGGGCAACAACACTTCCGTCTTTATAGTTGTGAGTGGTATGCTTCCTGTTTGCCATAATTTTGCTTTCCATTTTTCTTGCTAACTTGAATGCCTTCTCTAATGAATCAGGTTCCCAAAGGCGAACATCATGTTGGATATTATCCTTTAAAGACCCTATGAACACATCAATCCTATGCTCCTCTCGAATATCTTTTACCCTTATGTTCAATTTTTGGAACTCCTCAATGTGCTCCATTACTGAACCCTTTTGTTTGAGACTTATCAATTGGCTAAATAAGGTGTTGCTTTTTCTATCTTCATAATGTGCTATCAATTCTTCCGTAAAAATTGCCCAAGTGATAAATTGTTTACGAGAGCAAAGCCATTGATACCATACAAACTGATTTGGTTCCAAATATACAGTTGCCATACGTACCTTTTGTGCGTTTTGCACATTATTGAGATCGAAGAATTGCTCCATCTGTAATATCCATGTGGTGGGATCCTTGCCATCAAACTTCCTCATATCGATTTTTGGAATATGGTGATTCTTCGATCCAACATTAGCGTCTATGGAATCATGATTAACATTTCTTTTGTTCTCATCATGAGTTTCCTTTACTACCTTTTCACCATTAGTGACCCTTTCTTGTAGCAACTTCTTCAATTCTTCCATGTCTGTCTTCAAATCTATCTTCAAATCTGCCATTGAATCCTCCATCTTAGCTTCCATTCCCTTTATCTTAGATTCCACGCCATTTATCTTAGATTCCACGCCACTTATCGTAGCTTCTGTTAGCTTTTGTGAGCGTGACATTTGTTGCACTTGTTCTTGTAATTTTGATATATCATGTAGCATTTCTTCCTCTTCTTCATGAGTCATGCTAGAGCTTTGAGGTTCCTTTCTAAGTGTTTGCATTTTCTTTCCTCGGAGCATCAGTTACCGATAATAATGCTTTACTATGCCCTTTGAATTCCGTTAAACCAAGCTTACACAAAAATTTAAAAAAAAACTACACACCTTTTTTCACTTTATAGAATCCTGATATTGAATCTGATGTATCTCTGTAATTTCGGATCATCCAGTTCTGAAAATGCTACCTGTAGTAGCTTTCTGTGTCCTCTTTCCAATGCCACAATTCTGAGCCAAATTGGATTCTCCAAGGAAGAGTTATGTGAAATCTCCCACAGTGACCTGCTTTTAGACTGGTTCAGTAGAGTGAACTTGTACGACGTGCCACGAGTCATTGTTTCAACCTTTGAATCTGAACACACATACAAGAAACTACAGTCCATCCTCTTTCTCTACCTTCTTACAAAATTTCAATCCGATTCCCAGAGAGAAAGTTATGACGATTTTCCCCAGGTCACCTGTTTTGAATGTAATTCAGGAGTCTGCAAAAAGACCAACTTCCTTAGATCATATCTCCGCAAATATCGTGCGAAAAGCTCTGAAATTCGGACCCAAGGTTCAGCGCGATTTCTTCTCAAATGGTTTTGTTTGCAACTTCTGAAACGTCACAGAAAAAAGTTATAGCGAAAATGCCACGATGACCTGTTTGGAGCAGCGAAACCCTAGAATCCAAAGCTCTGATACCAAATGTTATGAAACCAGCTCACAAAAAGATAGAAAAGAGAGATCCACGCCTTAGAATTCAGCCTCTTCGAGGGGGCAACCTCCTTTACATTACATAGATGAACAATTCTTGGATGATACAAATGACAAAACCTCATTTCTATATACAGGAGTCTAAGGAGACACAATATAATCTAGCCGACCTAACAATAATAATATAAAGCCACAAAAATAACAATAGAGGGATTCTATGGGGCACAAAAATAACAATATGGGGGTAATAGGGGCACAACAATATAAATAAGGGGTATAACTACAACAGTAATGGGGTAATCACTAGTATTATAGGGACCCAACATCTTTACTAACATGATCAGGCTCCCACATGGTGATGAATTTGGCCTAATGTTCCCTCTCTGCAACAACTCCTGAATTTTCCTCTTAATTTTATCATTCTCTAGAATAGAGCATCAGTAGATCATTTTGTTGAGTATTAGTGCACCTAGGGTCATATCGATGGAGTACTTGACCTAACATTGTATAAGTACCCCTGTCGGTGAGGTGAATATGTCCCTACACTCTTCCACGACCTTGTCCATTTGCTGCTACCATGTGGAGTCTCCTTGTCTGGAACTTGTGGATGTGGCTACAGTCATCTTCTTGCCCTAAGGGTTAATGAAAAGGAAGACAAATTTTCTGGTATGGGAAATGATCTTTCTACATTTCTTCACAGAGATCAAAGAGATTGCGGTAGGTGGTGCTACCTCCAGTATCCTATGTAAGTTATTGCCCAAATAAATAATGACATTGTGAGGCCTAGACTGATACAAAACATGACCCTTCCATAAGTATGGTTGGCTTAATAATACATCACAAAATTAAAAAGGAGAAAAATCACATAGTACCTCATATGTCAAGGGCTTGATGTTGTAGGGAAGGAAACATTGTTTGTAGACACAGAGATCTCTCCCTTGGTGAATCCATTAGATGGTGTACAAATATAGGAGTGGTGTGGTTGGTATGACCAACCACTTAAAAACCTCTACTGAAATGAGTTTCTTTTGGCTTCCACTGTCAACAATGAACTGTATAGGAGAAACCTTCACCCACATATGTGAGTGGAAGAGTCGTTCCCCATCCTTTGGATCTTCAGGCTTAATCTTCTATATCTTGGTGGTGGCAATAGTGGCACTAGGCTCCGCATCAATAATCTACATCCCTTTGTCATTCCCCTTGTCAGTTTCTGACTCACAATCAGAACATGCATATGAGTGAAAAGCCTTCAGCTTGGCCACTAGTGACTGCTTGGCTCAACACTCACTTGTGTTGTGAGTGGGGATCTTATGGAACTCATACCATTTCCTTGTATTTGTCTTTTTCTTCATGGTTTTTTTCTTTTCTTGTAGATTTGGTGGGTTTTCTTGGGTCGCCCCTCCTTGGATTTGTCACTTTTTCGGCAGTTTGGGGGTTCCTTTCCCTTGCTTCAAATTTGTAGATCCAAAGTATTTCTTCTTCTGTTTAAAATTCTACTTGATCTTGGCAGTATATCGATAGGTGGCGCCAAGAGAGGAGATGTCTAGGAACTCCATATAGTCTTGGACATACATTTGTGTTGGCTTGGTTTGGGTTGAAGCAGGTTCGATCTATACTGCGCACCAACAAAACCCTCAATCATTGGCCCTTTTGGCAACGACCTACAAACAGATCGTAGTCTCACCCGAAGTGAGTATGGGAGGATTCATAACCAGGTTTCTACACCCTTGAAGGATGTGGATATGTGGTATTAGTATGTTATTTTATTCTTAACATTCATAAATCACTTCTCCACATTACACTAATCATTTAAGCATATCATATAAAACCATAAACCATCATTGTGCTCAAATAAAATGGAATTGTAATAGTTGCAACTCTAAAATAGATAATAAGAAAATATACACATGAAGACACAAAATTACCATGGTTCACCCCAATGTGGGGCTAGGTCCACAAGAACTATGGCTAATATAATGAATCTTCTTACAACGAAAATTTCTTGGCCTACGCACTAACTTGCAGGATATTTGCGCACTCAGCTATAGACGCAGGCCTCTGCACACTCAACTATAGAGCCTATCCTTCATTACAAAACTACAAATCATAGTAATACAACCATAACACTGATTTGGATCGATTCAATGATTTTGTTCTTATTATTTCACCCTATACATACTATTACATCAATGGGTTACATCATTATAATAACACGGTCCCAATACCATGGACTCCCTGAAATAAGCAAGTATGGCCCGAAATCTCATTGATTCTTTGTAAAAAAAGTGCACCTTTAAAAAAAAGAGGGGCTTCAACCCATCTCAAAGCCCTAACATCATGTGGTATATTCAAAGTCCTCCACTGGGTGGTCCACTACATGTTCTGTTGATCTACTGCACACTGTACTGCACGCCCCACTGTGTGCTCCACCCAAAAAATCTAGGCCAACTTGGGTGGTGCCCTAAAGGCCCCCAACACTCACATGTGACTCATCCCAAGTAACTTAGCCAATTTTCCTTTGATCTTTGCTGCAATGATGTTGTAGGAACTGTTGAACTATTGCATAATTTTTGTGACTCGCTTCTCTTCTCTGCACACTTTCTCCAACAGGGCATTTGTCAGGGGTTTTGTAGCCTTATGTACCATTTTGTCTCCCTCTGTTGAAGCTCTTGAAGCTTCTCATCCACTACTTTGGATAGTTGGAGAGACTCATCTAGCCATGGCTAAGTTCTCTCTGTCAAAACCTCCTCTTCCTTCCATAGCTCCTTTATATTCTTCTGGAGGGCATTTACCTCGTTGATCTTGGAGAGCTTCTGCAGGATTGGTAGAGTCTTCGTAGTTACCTGAATCTCTTCCAGATGCTGTTGGTTTTGATAAATATCTTCCTATAGTTTCTGAACATTTGGATCTTCCTGCAGCGAAGTCTAAATCTATAAGCTTTCATCCAAACACTTCCCACAATTTTCCACTTCCGTAGAGATGTTGGCCATTGCAACCTTCAGGTTAGTCTCCATTTTCTCCCACACTTCATGTGGTGTGGTTGGCTATAGCTTCATCTGCAATTCATTGATATTAATCTCATATGAAAATTGTACTTCAACGATCTTGTCCTTATATCCTTTTACTGCAAGGATGAGTTTCGCGACCTTGCGCTCCACTGGTTCCTCTTCTCAGACATCAAGGTCTCGAACCTCTCAACAGCTTTCTTCAAACACTTCCTTCAGCTTTTGTTGCTGCTCTATTTCTTGATCCCTCTCTTAGATCACCTGGTCAATCCTCTACTGGAGTGAAGCTCACTCTCTTTCTACCTGAATTTTCAACTGCAAGGTGTGTTGTTCGTGCAGGTTCAAATCATCTATGATTTCCATATGCAGCTTGTGTAATCTCTGCAATGGTACTACCATGATGTTCATGTTGACATACCTCCATTCCTTAGCCAGTTATGGAACCTTAGTGGAGTCAAACTATAGGGCTTTGGCATGTATCGATGTTATCATGTTGCAAGTGTAGTCTCTACTGTCCTTTCCCCTTCAATCTTCTCCAAAACCTATGCTGGTTTTTTAACTCTTTGTGCCAATATTTTAAGTTTGGCGACACACTCCTCACCACCTGTTAGAAGCACGATGTAGAGATCCTTTAACTTGTTCCATGATTCTATTTTTACTTCCTAAATTTTATCCCCAATCTAATCCAAGTCCCCCTAAGTGAGGACCATTGGTGTTATGTCGCATTTTCCTTCTTTTTGGTTTTTCTAGCAGCTTCAACGCTTGCCTTCCTTTTCTCTATGACAATTGGGCCTGTCTCTATCTTTTCAGACTCTTTGTTCTAATCATCACCTTCAGGAGCATTTTGGTGACCCTAATCTTGTTTCTCATCCTTTTCTTGTTGGGTGTGGATCTTGATTATCTTCCTTATTCAGAGGTATCACATTGGACCCCAGTTTGTAATGTGGTTGCAACGTTGCCCGTAAATGTGTGCCACCAAGGGGGGTCTATGGGGGGATGATGGAGATTATTTGGAGCCCCCCCTGGTGGGGGATCAGGGGTAGTGCCCTTGAAGATAAAAATAGATGTAAAATTTCGTTGAAAATGTTGTAATTTTGTAGTCAATCTGGGTCGTTCATTAGGCGAAGATCTGATGGTAGACGTTATGTGTAATTTAGGGTTTTTTCCCTATAAGGAAACCCCTCGCTATATATGAAGGAATTGTATTATGTCTATGTAGATCTGTATTCTAAGTGAGAAAGAGAGAGGAGATTATGTGAGAGTGAAGAGGGAATTATAGCGGATCTGCTGTAGGTTGTATCTCTTCAGTTTGTTGGATAATATAAAAGGAAGGATTGGTTGTTTCTCCATGGATATAGCCCAAATAGGGTGAACCACATATATCTATGTCTCTCTTGTTTTATGTTTTTTCTATGTTTATATTTCTGCAATATATTTTATGTGTTCCATTTCTCTGTAATATATAATTTTCTAACAACTCGTATCAGAGCCGAGGGTCTATTTGGCTGATAAATTCACAGGAGAGAAGGGTTCCTAGTTCAAGAGGGAGTAATGGCGGAAGATGGTAGGTTTAGGATTGAAATTTTAATGGCCAAAATTACCAGGTATGGAAGATGAGGATGGAAGATTATCTGTATCAGAAAGATCTATACCTACCATTGAGTAGAAATACAAAGAAGTCGACGAGCATGACAAACACAGAATGGGATATTCTCGACAGAAGGCACTTGCAACAATACGGCTATGCCTAGCGGCATCGGTAGCGTTTAATATTTCAAAGGAAACGACAACAGAGGGTTTAATGCCGGCATTGGCCAAACTATATGAAAAACCCTCAGCCTTAAATAAGGTATTTCTTATAAAGCGTTTATTTAATATGAAGATGTCAGAAGGTGGATCTGTTGTTGATCATTTAAATGAATTTAATACAGTAACTGCTAGTTAGTTAAGTTCTGTAGGAGTAACTTTTGATGATGAAGTTAGGGATCTGTTATTTCTGTGCTCATTTCCAGAAAGTTGTAATGGTTTATTTATGGCCATTAGTAACTCTGTCTCTAGATCTAGTACTTTAAAGTTTGATGATGTTGTTGGTGCAATCCTTAGCAAGGAAATGCGACAGAAAAGCTACAACGAGACATGAGGTAATGCTTTGATTGCAGAGACTAGGGGAAGAAAAATGGAAACACGAAAGAGCCTAGGATATTGCAGTAAGCCAAGGAAAGGTAGATCCAAGTCCAGATAGTGTGCTGGAAATGTGGGAAGAAAGGACACCTAAAGAAATACTGCAAGTCTCAGAAGGGAAAAGAACGAGAAGCACAATAAGAAAATAATCATAAAGTGAATGCGACAGGTGATGTGTTGCAAGATGCTTTGATTCTTTCATTAGAAAATATTATTGATGCCTAGGTGGTAGATTTAAGGGCCTCATTCCGGGCCACACCTGATAGGAAACATTTTCATGATTATGTTCAAGGCAATTTTGGACAGGTTCGACTGGGTGGTGATAAACCTTGTAAAATCATTGGAATGGGTATGGTTTTCATAAAAAAAACAAAATGGAAATCAGTGGCTATTGAAGGAGGTAATGTATGTTCTAGATCTGAAGAAAAATCTGATTTCAACAGGGAATTTTGGAGGTGAAGGTTGTGTAACAACTTTTACCGATAAAACATGGAAGGTCACTAAAGTAGCCCTGGTAATAGCATAGGGAGAAAAGGTTGGTACATTGTATTTATGCAATGGTATTTCTAATTTTGTTAATTATTTAAACTCTACATGAAAATATATGACATTGTGGCATCATAGGCTCAGGCACATGAGTGAGAAGGGGATGCAGATTCTTCACTCAAGAAATTTTTTGCTAGGTTTGAAGCATGTTGATTTAAAATTTTGCAAGAATTGTGTTTATGGAAAACAGAAGAGAGTTAGATTCCTCAGAGTTGGGAAAGAAAAGAAGAGCGAAAAATTAGAGCTTGTGCATACAAATGTATGGGGACCTGCTCAGGTATCATCTATCGGTGGCTCTCCTTATTATGTTACTTTTATTGATGATGCAACCAGAAAAACCTAGATTTATTGTATTCAAAATAAATCTCATGTATTTGTTACTTTCAAGAGATGGAAAGCTTTGGTTGAAAATGAGACAGGAAAAAGGTTAAAGTGTCTCAGATCAGACAATGGAGGTGAATATTGCAGCAAAGAGTTTGATAGGTACTGTTTAGAGAATGGGATTCGCAGAGAGAATACAGTTCCAGGAAGACCACATGAAAATGGCGTGTTAGAAAGGATGAAGAAGACAATCATGGAGTGTGCAAGGTGCATGAGATTACATGCAGGATTGCCTTTACAATTTTGGGCATATGCTGTAGATATTTTTGTTTATCTAATAAACATAGGGCCTTCAATTTCCTTGGATGGTGATATTCCAGATGAGGCATGGATAGGTAAAAAGGTAAACTACTCATTTTTAAAGACTTTTGGTTGTGAAGCCTTTGTCCACATTAATAAATAAAAGAGAACAAATCTTGATGAAAAATCAAAGAAATATACTTTTATTGGATATGGTATTAATGATTTTGGTTATTGCTTTTATGATTATGAAAAACACAAAATCATTAGGAGCAGAGATGTCATATTCAATCAAAAGGTTTTGTATAAGGATTAGATGCAAGAAAAGAAACATGAAAAAGAAAATAGAGAATACATAGTGCTTGATAAGATCATAGAAAAAGTGAAGGTGCCTGAAAATCATAATGATCAACATCTAGAACAACAACAACACAACAACAACAACAAGCTAGATGTAAAGACAACCTTTCTCCATGGGGATTTGGAGGAAGATATATATATGCATCAACCGCAAGGATATGAGGTAAAAGGGAAGGAGAAACTAGTGTGCAGGTTGAATAAGAGCTTGTATGGCTTAAAACAGGCTCCAAGGAAATGGTATCTAAAATTTTACAGGTTTATGTATGAACAAGATTATACTAGATGTCACTCTGATCACTGTGTTTATCTCAAAAAGAAAAATGATGGCGGCTATATTATATTGTTATTGTATTTAGATGACATGATTGTTTTAGGTTCTAACATGCAGGAAATACATGTTCTCAAAAGAAAATTAGCAAACTCATTTGCAATGAAGGATTTGGATGCTGCAAAATAAATCCTTGGTATGAGAATAACTAGAGATAGGAAGAATAAAAAATTAACATTGTCTTAGCGTGAGTTCATAGAAAAGGTGTTGAAAAGATTTAATATGCAGAATGCAAAACCAGTTAGTATACCTTTGGCTATCCATTTCAAACTAAGTAAGGAAGCGTGTCCCAAGACTTAGGAAGAAGTGGATTATATGTCTAAAGTTCTATATGCATCAGCAGTTGGAAGCTTAATGTATGCAATGGTCTGCACAAGGCCTGATATTTCACATGCAGTGGTAGTTGTAAGCAGGTACATGAACAATCCATGAAAATAACATTAGATGGTGGTGAAGTGGATTCTCAGGTATTTGAGAGGTACCACAAATCAATCATTATTCTTTGGTGGTTCAAAAATTTGTTTATAGGGACATGTTGATGCAGATATGGTAGGTGATAGAGATAATAGGAGGAACACAATAGGGTATGTGTTTACTGCAGGTGGAACCACTGTCAGTTGGGTTTCAAAACTGCAAAGTGTTGTTGCACTCTCAACAAGGGAAGTAGAGTATGTTGCTGCTATAGAGGCTAGTAAAGAAATGATTTGGTTACAAAGGTTTCTAGATGAATTGGGTAAGAATTAGGAGTTGGGAAGGTTATATAGTGATTTTCAGAGTGCCATACATCTTGCAAATAACTCTGCATTTCATTCCAAGACTAAACATATATAGCTCAAGTACCATTTCATATGATGAGTGTTGGAAGATGGATAGTTGAAGCTGGAAAAGATACACACTAGCCAGAATCCTGCAAATATGTTAAAAAAAGTTGTAACTAGGGAGAAACTGAGATCCTACTCAGTTTCAATTGGTCTTCAAGTATGATGAAGAAGATGAGAAACAACTAGGTCCAAAGTGGAGTCATTGTCCAACAAATGAAATAGAGGTGGAGTTGCTATAATCAGTCTCCAAGAGGGAGATTATTGGGTGTGGAGCCTGATTATCTTCCTTATTCAGAGGTAGCGCCACATTGGACCCTAGTTCATAATGTGGGGGCAATGCTGCCTGTAAATGTGAGCCGCCAAGAGGGTCCAGGGGGGAAATGACGATTATTTTGAGGCCCCCTCTGGTGGGGGATTGGGGGTAGCATTCCCGAAAAATAGATGTAAAATTGCCTTGTTAAATGTTCTAATTTCGTAGTCAATCTGGGCCATTTATTAGGCGAAAATCTGACAACACAAGTTATGTTTAATTTAGGGTTTTTTCGCTAGAGCGAAAACCCTCACTATATATGAGGGATTTGTATTGCATTTATGTATATCAGTATTCTAAGTGAGAAAGAGAGAGGAGATTGTGTGAGAGCGAAGAGGGAACTACAGTAGATCTGATGTAAGTTGTATCTCTTCAGTTTGTTGGATAATATAAAAGGAAGGACTCATTGTTTCTCTATGGACGTAGCCCAAATTAGGTGAACCACATATATCTATGTCTCTCTTGTTTTATGTGTTTTCTGTGTTTATATTTCTACAATATATTTTATGTGTTCCGTTTCTCTGTAATGTATAATTTTCTAACATTTTTGATTCATGGTCATCCTTATCCTTATCCTTTCCACTCGCTTCCCCATGCTGTGATGTGTCCTCCTTTGTCAGACTATATTGTGCCTCTATATCCAATGTAAGCATCCATTCAGCGGGCCACCATTGTGCTGTGCTGGGAGGTCATCTTCTGTTACTAAATATGGCAGGGTATGCCATTTCTTCTTTGCATCTCTACAAACCTGTATATAAACTGTGGAAATCAGCCTTAAACTTCACGATAGAGCTATACTACTCGTATAAGCTCAACGAAAGAAGAGGGTGTTGGTTCACCAACATATGTATTTCCATATGATATAACAAAAAAAACATGTTGTCCACCTCTGCTCAGGACGACTTATTGGTATACAAGAGTGAGGCATGCCATGCGTCTTCACAAACATCTGAATCTAATAGAGGGAACTGTGAATCCTCCGGCTCTCTCCATGCCAGCATTTTGATTATTAAAATTAACCATGTGTAATTGTTGGGCACGGGATCCCCCAAGGGAAGCTTTGCGGCTTAGAGCCCAGATTTTGGTCAATTTTGTAATTCCAATGTAAACACTCCGCATTTTGTGTGCGCGGAGGGCATAGTTTGTTAAAGAGTCATAGGGTTGTCTACCCTTAATTTTGATAATGTAATGTCAACTGTAGAAGATCTACCCATGGTCCATATACCATGTAATTGTATAAATACAACGAGGCTATAAGTAGTTAAGGCATCTAATCTAAGATGAAGGACATATTAGGTATGCGAGATAGTTTTTAAGTGTAAAGTCTAGTTTTGGGTAGTAGAATAGGAAAAAGCTCTACATCTAAGTGCGCAGAGGCCTAGTAGTCCAAAGCTAAGTCCATGGGCCCCTGAAGCTAAGTGCACAAGGCGAGTCAAGTCGATAACTATTTGGAAGTATTAATAAAGAGAAGTTTCTATCAATTATGCGTCTTTAATTCCTATTTTATGCATCTATTATATGGGGTATGAATTTAACGTCTAATGCTTATATGATGCGTGAATGTGTATAATTATATTGGTTAAGTGAACGCAAGTTAGAATATATTCTTACACGAAGATAATTAAGATTTGTCACTTAGTAAGATAAGTAAGATACTTATTCTGATCCTGGAATTAGTGCAGTTCGTTGCCTTAGTAGCATGAAAGGAATTCAATCCCTAGTTAGGGTTGCGCGAAGGCCGATTGTAACAAATTGCGAAGGCACTGAAGGGTAGAACAGTGCGCGAAGGGACCTGCATGCAGATAGCTCTAGTTCAAGGGTGCGGAAACTTGGTTCCATCATCCCCCCATACTGCTTCGGTTGAGACTTCAGTCTGCGCTCCACAGGCTGATGCCGAAAGGGCCAGTAGTGTAGGGATTTGTTTGGCTAAATAACTATGAACCTAGGTCAGGCCCCCATAATCCAACAAATGGTTGCGTTGCCCGGACCAGAATTGCATGAGAGATGTGTAATTTTGTATCATTGGAATCCAACTAAGAAAGAAATTGAAGGCTCGTTGGAAAAAAGAATTCACGAGTTCGCGGTGCCGGAGAACAGAAACCCGCGACTGTCAAAAGAAGAGTGGCTAGACAGCTACCTGTATATGAAGATCCATGAAATCTTTTTCACATCCTTCCATACTGAGCTATATGAGTGGATCATGTAGTTGGCAGATAGCCAAGGAAGGTGGAAGCTTGACGGTCCTATCGTGTGGACCCCAGAGCTAGTGCGAAGGTTGGAAGCATCAGAGGATAAGATAACACACACCGTTGATCATTGGATCAATCATATTATAGGAGGATTTGTTATTGAGTTTGTGATCGACACCTCAATTAGCTACAACAAGGGAGAATGACGCTTTGGCAAAGGACCGTGAGCTAAGTATGTAAAATCTTTGAATACTTAGATTAAAATGTTGTTGTGCGAAAAGTAGGTTATGCAGTTACCATGATGTTCAGACCTACACGAAGTGGAAAGCTTTACAGAAATGAATGAAATAGGGGTCTAGAAAATAGCCCGTTGATTTCACCTCTACGAGGGGACGAGGAAGAGCTCACGAAGGTCTCTCCATGGAGTGCTATTCATATGATAAGACAAAGAATTCCACGAATACCACCCCCGCCCACACCACCACTGACTTCACCTCCATCACCTCCATCTTCACTGTACCAACTACACCACCACCGCAATTCAATATGGCAAGCACAATGAAGTTGGCTGTGTTCAAGGGTTTGGGAAATGAGGATCCAGACCAATTTTGGTTCATGGTAAGGGATGTATAGGTAGCGCAAGGTGTTATAGATGACCATATAAAGAAGGAAACATTGGTTAGTGCTCTGCAGCATTGCGTGATGACCTGGTATATTAATTACTCCAATGATAACCCAAATAAGAGAGTCACAAATATCCAAACAATGGTAAATAGAGAATTTAGGAGGCCTAAGTCTGAAGCATAGTTGATTGTGGGATTCAAAGAGATCATGATGTTACCAAGCGAGAAACCTTGGGAACTAGATGAGAGGCTAAAATGTACGATTCATGAAGCCAATATGAATCTGACAAATGGACAACATCGCGAGTGGTTCATAGCTTCGCTACTACCACATTTAAGGAGTGCGCTATCACAGAGGAAGATAACAACTCAGGAAGAGGATTTAGATATTTATATGAGGCTTCAAGAGACCCCAATGCGGGATCTTAACCTAGGAGTTCAGAAGATCCATGCACAATTGAAGAATCTGTGCCTTGGGATGAAGAGTCTGAAATAGGATGGGATGGTTTGACTAGAAGTGCGTGAAGAAGTGTGGTGCATGAAATGGAATATTCAGGGTCATGACAAGGACCACTGCTGGGTTTTTACAAATTTCCTCGCAGGAGGAGGGTCGATGCCTTTAAGGCCGAAGCTCAAGCAAGACCTAGCGCAGCGCATTCTTTATGGTGTGAAATATATCAAATAGCTGGAAAACATGCTACGGACAACATAAGTATATGAAAATTTTGCAATAGTTGTTCTGCAACTTCTGTAGGTCGGTGGGACATGATGAGCATACTTGTAGGAATTATGAGTTAATGATGGATGGAACTCCAACCTAGAGGGTTCAAGCCGAAACACGACCCATTGACCAAAATGCAGTGATGGCGCAGACAATATTTCAGGGGCGCAAATGAGGCGGAGGTGGAGGAGGACCTAGTAGAGGTCATAGACAATTGAGTTTCTACAATTACAGAGGGCCAGAGCACTATGCCCATGATTGCACAAATCCAATGCACCCATCTTGCAAGCATTGCATGTTGTTTGATCATGAGACAAAAGATTGTCCTATGCTGATAGCTAGGATACGTGACAAAGGGGCAGTACCACCTCCCCTGAATCAGAACCTGCAGATGATGAGGTTTGAGCTGTGCGAGGAAGTTCTGAACATCAACATTGTGCTCTGAAGTGGAATTGCAAAGGGAGATGACAAAGGAAAATAACCAGAGGATAGTACTTGGGTTCACAATGCTCCGACGAAAGAAGATGAGTTTGATTTGGATCATGCTCGAGAAACCTTCATGGAAGCTAAGAAGAGCTTCGTTGATGCCTCCACTTCTAGAATCAAAGATAAAATGGAGCCAGAAATGGACCCATCTATGCTCACAACGTTCCTGGAAACCTGTATGAAGTTACTACATGACTGTAAGGCAGTGGAAGGGTTACAGGAAATCATCAATAGATGCACTGGGACCGTGCTAGGTGAACTGCGCATAGTCCGCAAGATTGGAAAACATAAGGACATGACATGAAATGAGACTTACTACGCAGATTGGAGAATATGAAATAGATCAAGTCGTCCTAGATTTGGGATCGGATGTGAATGTTCTACCGGCACAGACATGGGAGTGAATGGGGAGACTCGCGTTACAATGGTCTCTGATTCAGCTAAGGATGGTGAACCAGCATAAAATAATACCCATGGGGCGATTGCAAGGAATAACTATGGATATTGAGGGAGCGAGTCCGCTGGAAGATTTCGAAGTGATAGAGACTGTTGATGATAGCAATCCCTACCCTGCATTCTTAGGAATTATCTGGGCCACTGACATGAACGGGGTAATTAATCTGAAGAAGTGAAAAATGATCTTTGAGAAGAAGTCACTATGTGTAATTATACCCCTGGACCTTGCTGAAGGATCGTGCTATATGGAACTGGTCCGCAACTATGAGAGAGATGATGATCTGGACTATATCTATAAGATAACAGCGTGAGACCAAGACTAGGTGAATCTTGCCACGGATGGGCAGATTACATGGGAGCACGAAAGCTCTTGTACTTCAGATTCTGATGAAGAAATAAAACGATGGTAGAATCGGTTACATGAGGTAACCACGCTAAATTTCAATATGATGACTAGTTCACTACACTGCGTGTTGATAGAAGTGCGAGGTATGCCTACTTATCATGGTCTGAAAGAGGTAGATACCTTCTTGGATGCATTTGAAAGGGAGGTGCAGGAGAAACAACGCTTCGAGGCCTTGGATTGGGTACTATGTGCTATGCCCGAGAGATGGTGGGGTACGCATAAGGGAAGTTTTGATGATTGGCGTGAATGTAGGAGAATGATACGCGTACGATTTGGGAAGCCTAAGATGCGACTAACAGACAAGTATGATGGACAGGATGACCCACGTGCACATCTAGCTAAATGGACGCAAGCATATGGAGAAAAGCTACAACCTGAGTTGGAGCACCCATTCTGTCCTACGGTAGATGTTATACTGATGAACCGGTACATATATACAGAGCTCCACCATGGGACATGTGAATGGGATATCCTACGTGAAGGGTTCATGATGACATTTAGTTTTGAATATGGGTTTGACAATATTGAAGAAGTGCTACAAGAAGTAAAAGAAGCCATCTTTAGGACTTTGCAGGACCCTTTAGACCTGGCGTAGCCTAAATGGGCTACTCAGCTAAGTTGCACACTGGAATGTTATAATGTAACTACTAAAGAAGAGGATGAAGATCCACAAAAAATTAACATTTCTGAGATGGAAGACCACCGCGAGGTTCAAGGACCATAGATTGAGAACCCTGACATAATTGCGCCAGTGAATACTAAATAAGTGAATATTGGTACAGAGGCAGAGCCCAAATTAGCAAAGATCAAAGACTACTGGGATGACGTGACAATGGATAGGGTCGCTGAATTACTCCGTGAATACCGAAACTTATTCCCAACCAAGTTTACAGATTTGAAAGGCATAATTGGAGATTTAGGGGTAATGAATATCACGTTAAAGCCTGACGCGAAGCCAGTTAAGCATAGGTTGTATCGCTTAAATCCGAAATAGAAGGAGAAGGTCCACGTATAACTACAAAATATGCTAGCGGCAGGCATCATTAAGCCTATGTAAGAATCCGATTGGGTAAGCCTAATGGTGGTACAAGAGAAGAAGCAGAAGGATGAGATAAGAATATGCTTGGACCCTGTTGAAGGATTGCGCTATATGGAGCTGGTCCGCGACTATGAGAGAGATGATGATCTGGACTATATCTATAAGATAACAACGCGAGACCAAGACTAGGTGAATCCCACCGCGGATGGGCAGATTACATGGGAGCACGAAAGCTCCTGTACTTCAGATTCTGATGAAGAAATAGAATAATGGTAGAATCGGTTACATGAGGTAACTATGCTAAATTGAAATATGATGACTAGGTCACTACACTGCGTGTTGACAGAAGTAATAGGTATGCCTACTTATGATGGTTTGAAAGAGGTAGATAACTTCTTGGATGCATTTGAAAGGGAGGTGCCGGAGAAAAAATGCTTTGAGGCTTTGGACTGGGTACTGTGTGATACGCCCGTGAGATGTTGGGGTGGGCACAAGGGAAGTTTTGATGATTGGCGTTAATGTAGGAGAATGATATGAGTATGATTTGGGAAGCCTAAGATGCGACTAACAGACAAGTATGATGGACAGGATGACCTGCACACACATCTAGCTAAATGGACACAAGCATATGGAGAAAAGCCACAACCTGAGTTGGAGCACCTATTCTGTCATATGGTAGATGTTATACTGATGAACTGGTACATATAAACAGAGCTCCACCATGGGTCATGTGAATGGGATATCCTACGTGAAGGGTTCATGATGACATTTAGTTTTGAATATGGGTTTGACAATATTGAAGAAGTGCTACAAGAAGTAAAAGAAGCCATCTTTAGGACTTTGCAGGACCCTTTAGACCTATCCCAGCCTGAATGGACTACTCAGCTAAGTTGCGTGCTGAAATTTTATAATGTAACTGCTAAAGAAGAGGATGAAGATCTGAAAAAAATTAACATTTCTGAGATGGAAGGCCACTGTGAGATTCAAGGACCACAGATTGAGAACCCTAACATAACTGCGCTGGTGAATACTAAATAGATGAATATTGGTACAGAGGTGGAGCCAAAATTAGCAAAGAGCAGAGACTACTAGGATGACGTGACAGTGGATAGGGTCACTCAATTACTTCGTGAATACCGAAACTTATTCATGACCAGGTTTACGGATTTGAAAGGCAAAATTGGAGATTTAGGGGTAATGAATATCATGTTAAAGTCCGACATGAAGCCAGTTAAGCATAGGTCATATCATTTCAATCCGAAATAGAAGGAGAAGGTCCACGTATAACTAGAAAAAATGCTAGCAGCAGGCATCATTGAGCCTATGGAAGAATCCGATTGGGTAAGCCCAATGGTGGTACAAGAGAAGAAGTAGAAGGACGAGATAAGAATATGTGTGGATCTCAAGGAATTAAATGATGCTTGTGTGCATAATCCATTCCCAACTCTATTCACGGATGAAGTGTTGGACAATGTAGGTGGTTAGGAAGCATATTCTTTCACTGATGGGTTCTCAGGGTACCACCAGGTCAAAATCGCGCTAGAGGATAGAAGCAAGACAACCTTTGCAATTGAGTGGGATTGTTTTCAATATACTTTCATGCCATTTGGATTGAAGGACGCATCAGCCATCTTTTCACCTGTGGTTGTTGCGACATTGAAGGAATATACTCATAAGTTCCTGGAGGTCTATTTTGATGATTAGACTACATTTGGGCTAGTTAAGCACCATGTAGCGAGCTTGCGCTTAATGATGGATACCTGCCGAAGATACCAAATCATGCTCAACCTCAAGAAGTGTGTGTTTCTTGTTCCTTTTGGGAACCTATTGGGGCACGTTGCTTGCAGACAAGGGTTGATGGTAGATCTCGCAAAGATCGCGGTGATTCTAAACTTGGAAGCACTACAAAGTGTGAAACAACTACGCGCTACTCTGGGACATACGGGGTATTACAGAAAGTTTATCAAAGGTTAGGCCTAGATCATCTTGTTGATGGAAAAATTGTTGAAGAAGGATGTCACATTCTACTGGAACGATGACTGTAAGAAAATCCTGGATATATTAAAAGAAAAGATGGTTACTACGCTGATTATTGTTTTCTTGAATTGGAAGAAAGAGTTTCATGTCTATGTTGACGCATCGTGTATAGCACTGATGGTAGTACTAACACAGGATGGCAGAGAAGTCTTAGATCACCTTATCGCGTTTGCAAGTCGTAGATTACACAAAGCAGAGAAGAACTATTCCACCACTGAATGTGAGGGACTCACTATGGTGTATACGATCCAAAAGTATCGGCACTACTTTCTCGGAGGCCACTTTAAGATATATACAGATCACTCCGTGCTGAAGTACCTGGTTAATAAGCCTGTGTTGGGGCGGAGGATCTGCAAATGGCTTTTACTGTTCCAAGAATACGATTTTGATGTTGTTGTGAAGCCTGGATGATTGAACGTGGGACCAGATCACCTATCACGCATCGAGATAGGGGAGGAAACTACTAGCTTGGAGGAAGGATTACCTGACGTGGAACCCTTTGTTGTGCATGTAGCGGATGGACATTTTGAAGACATAATTCACTTTCTAACTACTGGAACTGTGCCAGAAGGATACTCTGTCTAGGAATTAGTAGTGTGCGCGATAGGTTTCTTGGTCATTGTTGAGCATCTATACAAGATGGGGAATGATGAAATACTGCGAAGGTATGTACCTGAATTTGAATGAAGCAGTATCCTTGTGAGCGCTCATGGGGGCACTATGGGAGGACATTATGCAGGAAGAGCAACCGCGCAGAAGATTCTACGTGCAGGGTTGTGGTGGCAACCCCTTCATCAAGATTCAAAAGAATATTGCAAGGCATGTGATGTATGTCAAAGAACAGGTAAGCCATCGCGGAGGGATGAAATG
This sequence comes from Pinus tabuliformis, assembly GCA_031772625.1. NCBI lineage: Eukaryota > Viridiplantae > Streptophyta > Pinopsida > Pinales > Pinaceae > Pinus > Pinus tabuliformis. The sequence continues at coordinate 47,174,244 of CM062813.1, forward strand.
CCTTTGAATCCACAAATGACGTTGCAACCTTTCGAAAAGTGGGCAATAGATTTTGTAGGACCTATTCAGTCTCAAGGAAAGAAAGGCGCGAGGTATATTATCACTACAATGGAGTACTTGACTTGTTGCACAAAAGCGCAGCCGGTGAAGGATTGCACGCACGCGAATGTCGTGAAGTTTCTGTTTTAACATGTACTAACGTGATTTTATGCCCAAAGATCTTGATGAGCAATCATGGTACGCACTTCTTGAACGAAACGATCAACGTGTTGACGTAAGAGTTTCAAGTGTATCATTAGAAGAGCACACCATATCACCCACAGGCTAACAAGATAGTAGAAGCATTCAACAAAGTATTGGAAACTGCGCTAACTAAGGTATGCAATGCGCAGTGAAGTGATTGGGACCTACGCATACCTATAGTGTTATGGGCTTATCAAATGACATGCAATAAACTGATGGGACATACACCTTTTAGACTTCTCTATGGAGTGGAAGTCATGATTCCTATGGAATACATCATGCCTAGTCTGCGCATAACAATGCTCACAGGTATGACGACTCGCGAAGCCCTGGAAGAGCGGCTCGTTTAGCTAGAGGAGCTCGAAGAAGAACGATTTTTGGCTGGATTTCACCAGTAGGTCCAAAACCAATGTGAAAAGGCATGGCATGATCGACATATTAACTTGCGCACCTTTAAGGTGAATTATTTGATGTTGTTGTATGATAGTAAGTTTGATAAATTTCTAGGGAAACACAAAATGCATTGGTTTGGGTTGTACGTTATTAAGGAGATTACAGATGGTGGCGCAGTCCAGCTGGTTAAGTTGAATGGAGAACCCTTCCCATGAAAAGTGAATGGAAGTTGTTTGAAGCCACACATAGGTGGCCTGACCATCTGACTAGCCAATAGAAGCACAGTCTTAGCACTCCAGCCAGCTGGAAGGAGGCACAGGACTATAAATTACTCTACCTGGAAGCTGCGCGATGTCAGGACTGCACGTAGTAGCGAAGTGTCACAGGGTCCGCAACAATGCGAGGACAGTGCACGGGTCAGCCAGAAAGTGACTATTAAATTCACTATTCACGATGTGATGCTTTGTTTGAGGCCAAATGGAGTGGGCAACAGGCATTTAAGGTGAAATTTATGGGCTAGATTCTTGAAAATCTGCCACCAATCTAGCATTAATGGATGGAATATGGGGGGAACTGTTGAGTTTAAATTCAAAAGGCACTATAAATTAAAAATGGCTATCCAGAAAACAACACTTGGAAATTTGATAATTGAGTTGTTTCGCGCTCAGATATTCATGAACTGAGACTTAATCAATATTCTAAAAGCGTATTTTTTGCTTGAGAAATTACCAGAGACACTGAGAGAACTGTGGAATCGCACTATGGCAGCACCCAAATAAGTCATGGATATAGGAGTAATGACAGTCAAGGAAGCCGTGCAGGGAATTGTGGAAGGGGAAGCCCCAAAAAGCGGCGAAATAATCGCAGAGGTCCCTAAATCACCGCGCATGTCGAGACCTAAGAAGGACAAGAAGGCCATGATACCGGTGTGCGTCTCGCCTAGAAATCCATTGAGGACCAAGCTCACAATGGAGGAAAAGGGGAAGGCCATCAATTGGGAGACGGGTGAGGAGGAAGAGTTTGAAGAAATCCTGGTTGAGGAGAAGGATGTATAGATGGAAGTCGAAACGCAGGGTGTGTACCCTCTCACCAGGCTGCTCGCATATGTTCCCCCGTGGAAGGGTAAAGCAAAGGTGCCCAAGGATATAGATGAGAGCAATAGCTCTCTGCAAACTCCACTTCTCCCAGATGATATTGTGTTTGAAGGAGTGCACTTACGATAGGTTCATGTGCTGAAATTTGAAGATTGGGACCACGCGAACCACAAGAAGTTCCCGCATTTAGTGATCATGCAGCTAATGCACCAAAAGAAAGACATGCCAACTGGAATGATATATTTGAAGCCACACAAATGGCTCAGAGGTGTTGAGAAGGTAGGGTTTCTAAACTTGCCTTGGGTGTTGCATTACCACCAGGCACTAGTGACCATTTTCATCATTAGGCAACTGCTCTTCTTGATGCATGATGGGTGCTTGTGGATAGAGGAGCCCATCCCCATCACAGACTATCTGATTCACCAGATCACATAGCTACCTTATGTATGGGAGGACCCAACAAACATTTAAGAGGGAAAAAGTGATGACTTGGCCATCGCGGAGTCCATGAAAAAGAAATTTAAGTTGGAAAATTAGAAGCAAGGGTACGTCATCTCCAACATAAACAACCTTGTAGTCAAGGTCGCGATGTAGATATTGGCAGGGAAGGTGATGCGAAAGTGCGATGCGGATGAGGTGCCCGCGCCAGTGGTTGCAATAGCAAAACAATGTGTAGAAGGGGTCCAATTCAATTGCACAAACTATATATGCGGTGAGTTCCTTGCGAACTACAACGAGGCACAGGAGGAGGGAAAAACATTCCATTACGCATGGATCCTGTTGTCGATAGTACTGGTGGCATGGGAGTTCCCTAAAGATACAAAGTTCCTGTCGAGCGCGCAGGACCTTCTAGGGGTAGCAAAGTATGCTTTTCTGTGGGCAACCAGGGATGCATAGAGGATAAGGGAGAGAACGATATTTTGGATGCTCATGGAGATGAACATCAGGATGGGAATCAATCACAAGATCTAGTTATCGCCCACAGTCTACAATAGTCTGCAGAGCTTCACGCAGTTCAAAGCATACTTCCACCATGTCTTCATAAGGGCATGAAAGGACCCCACAAATATGTGGCATGAGCTACCGTATTTGGCAACTGAAAATGTGATATTCACAGTCCTTGAGTCTTGGATGCCGGAGTGGTGTGCTCCAACTGGCTCCGCAATGGAGTGAAAGAAGTTTGCCACGCAGCGGAAGAAGGAAGAGATGAAACTGTAGATGACTTAATTGGAGGAAAAGTGTAGGAAGGAAGAAGAAATGGCTAAGGCCCAGAGGGCTCACGTTGCTGTGAAGTTGGCCGAGGAGTAGCAAAAGACAGCAGAAGAAGAGCATGAAGGACAGAAGTCACCTTCACCTGAACCAGAGACCGATACATAACAAGGTAGCACAAACCTGCAAACAATGTCCACCTAGCTAAAATTTTTGCGACCACGAGAGCAAGTAGGGCTACGAAAGAAGAAAAAGACCTCAAAAACATCTTTTGACCCTACCACCCTTACTGAAGGAGACTTGCACGATATTGGCGAAATGGTGAAGGATGTCACCGTGGAGACCCTCCAACAGTTTTAGGAGCAACACTAGCTGGTTTTTGGGGCTCTCCGGACACAAATACAAGAGTTGCAGGTGTGCACTCCACAGGCTAGCACAGTGTCCACCAGCCTTGTATTTGGCACTTCCACGACTGAGGAAATGTTGCGCGCCAATATGACCAACACAATAGTGTTACCAGATGGAGCACTCATTGTAGAGAAAGAGGCCGACAGGTCTATGGTCAGCAGCTTGAAAGGGATCGGGTTAAAAATGGTTGCACTCCCTTGGGAGACGCTCTATCTTCTGCACGATGGAGTCACTGCAGAAATTCAGGGCAGGGAAAGTCGCGCAATACAGGTAATGAGAAAGAAGCGCATCAACATTGAGTAGTTGAGCCTGTAGCATAGTGAGGCAGTGGCGCAGAACATACAAATAGTGCAGATTGTGCAGGAAGCCTGCCAGATGGTCCTATTGACATGGAAAATTTTCTCTATGCCAACAAGGGGAACTAACCCGATCACGGGCCCCAATTAGACTTGCTTTTTTTTGGAATGGCTAGCTCTGACGGGTTTTAAGGGACCCCGTAAACTGTTTAAAAATGTTGAAAGATTGCTTCCAGGAGGAAGACTTTGATTATATCAAAAAAATAAAACATCTAACCTTTATGTGTTAAATACTTTCTATACTACTTCTAACTACTCTAATATAGTCCTAGCTATCCTAATCTATCCTGCAAGAACATAATACAGAGGTTTAAACGTCATATACATGTTCGGCAGGAGAGTGATAAAGAATATTAAACATAATGCATAGATTCAAGTCCAAACGAATCAATCACTGAATTCACAACTGGACATGACTGTATTAAAGCTAAATTGCAATCCAATCACTCAAATAGGAATCCACATTCTTTTTATGGAATTAAAACTTGTAACTGATGTTTAACTTAGTTTCAAATCAGAGACCATTCACAAGTTAACCACAAAACCGAATCACATTCAATTTAACAAGACTAATAGTGAACTGTAAGTTATCAATATGCATAAATACAAATCACATTTACATTCATGTCAGCAACAACACTCTGATCCAAAACATATGAAAGAACAATCAAATAAGTCTGAGACTAAAGGCTCCTTCTTCCCCAAAAACAATCATCCTTATTAACAATAAGGCCAAACTGTTCTTCTTGAAAATCAAAAGCCCTTTCTCCCCTTCGGAGGTAATACTTATTCAAATGCCCCTGACTCTAGATCTACCCTACCTCTTCATCTTCCCACTATTTTTGATATGCAAATCGAGTACATAGGGATAGGATCATCAGCGTGACTTCTGACACATAGAAAGCATAATGGCCGGATCGATTCATTTTTTGAGGAAGTGAACATATGTTGTTAAAAAGCGTGACTGTATGTTGCCTTCCCATAATGAGGATCGGGACAACTTTTCTTTCGAAATGTACAGGAAACGCGTGGGGTTGGAACCCAGAATGCTTGCGGCCAGACCTTTAAATGCAGCGCTTCTGCATACATGGCTCTTCGAATGCCCTCCTGTGTCCTTTACTTCTCACCTACAGAGATAACTATCATTAGCTTCATGATTGTGAAAAATATAACAGAGATATTCACATAGAACACAAAAACTTCCTTCATTAACTTTTATAAACTACGAGAACAAGTGTGAAAAGGATTTACGCATAAAACACAATCAACGCACAATTTCATGCTCAATCCATAGGCTTGGCACGATTTTTGAGGGATTCTTTTAGATCACAATCGGGTATTGGCCCCTCTGCAGGTCGCAGTACCCATGCCTTCCACTTCCTTGATGCACAATTACACTATCAGGACTCCACAGGCCCGCCTTTTACAACAAAAACCTGATCCCTTTGTTATTTTGGAAAATTTGGAAAACACATGAAAACACAGAAAATCCTACCCCGATTGCTCAAGCTGGACCTCAAATGTTATATATTGGAGTCCATAAATATCGTCGGGTCTAGCCTATCGCATATCACAATATGCACAAGCCTGGGGTTCTGTCGATCGCGATATGCGATAGGGCTTCAGACTCGAAAATATATATATCGTATTTTATGGCTCGGTGGGTCGCCATATCGTTGTGTGTATTGTGTATAAGGCCCGGTCTCCACCGATATGCGATTGGAGGTCAGACCCGATAATGTATACAATGCGGTTAATAGTGACATCGGATCCAAAGTCCAGGGGCATGCCATATATATATATAGATATATAGAACTATAGATATATCTATATATATATATATATATATATATATATATATATATATATATATATATATATATATAAACCTTGGACTTAGGTCAATTGCGATATGTGACGAGGTTTTGGACCCAACATATATGTATAGTGTGGTTTATAATGCAGTTGGGTCTAGCCTTATGGCATGTGTTATGCGCCCAAATTGAGGGCGATAAGAAAAAGAGGGATGGTTTATGTATTTTGTGAAGGGTTTCCTTTGTAAAGGGATTATAACGGGACAATGATGCGATGAAGGGTTTTGGAAGCTAAACAAACCCTGATGAGCATATGAATGAAGGGCTTAACAAGGTTATATGTGAGGGATTTGTTAAGGGGCTTTCACCATTTTTGAATGGAAGATTTGGCTCTTCATAGAGTTAAAATCACTGGGATGAAAAAGTTCATTCAAAGAGATTATAGATCAGACTTATAGGGGACCCATTCAAAATTTTCTATTAGAGGATGTTTTAATAGGGTGGTAGTTGTGGCCACAAAAAATGGCGAACTGCTGGGTGAACTAGTTATATTTGTTTCCAAATAACCTTCAGATCAATAAAACATCAGGGTGTTAAGATAAACTTGAAATCCAAACTATATAGATGGACAAGCATGGGTTCCACTTAAACATTAACTGCTTCAGGAGGGATAGAGACAAATAGCTTCTACTTACTGATATGATTTTGACAGGAATCCTCCATTGGCAGTATTATCGGGTTTATTGACCTTCCGTTACCTGTTTCCCACTTTCAAAAGTCCCTTTGGGGCTGTCACTAGTCTATCCATACCTGTTTAGGTGTGTACCTCAGCTCTTTATTTCTCATCAAGCTTGATGTAGATATGCTTATCATGCACTTTATATGAGAATTTCAGTGCTATATTTTCATTGATTGAATGGGGCGTAGTCATGGATCATGCCATATTTTTAAACCAATTAAGCAAGGTTGGGGTTGCTGTGTCAATCGGTACTCTGAGCCCAGCAATAGTCCTTACTTTAACTGGCTTCCCAAACAACTTGTCCTTCTAGATTGGCACAAGGACTTGACATTTCATTTCTTTTTAGATAAGTCCTTCCAGTTTCAGGCACAAGGACTAGAGTACAATTGGATTTGCCACAGGGTATGAGACAGTGAGTTTAGCCCATGAAAGGAGGTTTACTTGTGAGTAACAGGTATTGGACCATTTAGTGTGGTGGATGGGACCAATGGAGAATGACTATAAACCTTACAAGCAAGTGTAGGCTAGGTCTGAGTGGGATTTATTTAAATGCAGTGTTCCTCCATGCCAGTCCAACTGTAGTTACACATTTTCTTTTTGTTTTATAAAGATGCCCCTACATGCTCCAAATATCCAAGTTATCAAAAGATCTCACATAGTTCCCAATAGATGCCAATGAGGGGTTTCAGTTTGCATTCCACTACTGATTCTCAAGTGCTCATGGGCTGATAGAAAGTTTGTTTGATTTGCAGGGAAATGATGGATTCAGGAACAATAGAATCATCAGCAAGTTAATGAGGAAGGGAAAGGCGAAAAGTGGTGAATGAGGGCAAATCTGAACGGTAGAATGAGACTGGAGGACCACCATTAGCTGGCTGAAAAGGAATGTAATTCAAAATAACAGGAAAATAGACTTTGCAGAAAACAAAAAGAAAGGACAGAAATACAACTAAACTAATAGCAAAATGAAATGAACTCTAACCTACTCAGGAGGTAACCACCAATGCGGTGGCTACTGGAAGTATCTCTTCAGATGCTGGCCATTAACAGGGAGCTTTTCAGTCTCTCCCTGTAACGTTTTCAACCTGTAAGTCCCTTGACCAATTTTTCAACAACTTGGAATTGGCTTAGCCATAAGTGTTGGAATTTTGTGTGTTGGCTCACTCAGCTTGTCCCATTTTAGGACTAACTCCCCTACTTGGAAATCTTTAGCTCCTGCTAGATGATGATCAAACCATTTTTTCACAATACTTTGGTGACTTTTGAATTCAATTCTGGCTCTATCCATTAATTCCTCCATCTTCATCAGTTGGTCGATCCTTTCTTGAAGTAAGGCTGAAGGGGTTCCTCTTGAAGCTTGGGAGAGCTGTAAGGAGGAAAGGGTAATGCTTGGGGGCAAGATGGATTCCTGTCCATAGACGAGGAAGTATGGGAAGTTTCCTAAGGCCACTTTAGGGGTGACCCTATTGGCCCAATAGATGTCACATAGTTCCCAATAGTTCCCAATAGATGTCAGTCTCAGAGATGAAAAATAAGAAGCATTATAAAAAATGAGAGCATTAGGGATGCCATACCTATTAATAATATATTTCTCAATGAATGATATTACCTCATCTTCGCTCACCTTCTAGAGCGAGATGGCTTCGATCCATCTAGTGAAGTAATCAGTCACTGTGAGTATATACTTGTGCTACTGTGAGGAGTTTGGAGTGATCTCGCCTATGACGTCTAGGCCCCATTGCTGGAATGGTCGATAAATGATAACATTCCTGAGGGGAACAACGGGATTTCTTTCTCATCCTATGGTGGTTTGGCATGCCTTGCATTTGTGAGCATAGGCATGCGAGTCTTTGAACAATGTGGGCCAATAATATCTAGCTCTCAATATTTTATGAGTAGTGGTCTCTCCGCCATAGTGACCACCTGCTGGGCCGTCATGCATTTCTTTCAGTACATGGTTGGCATCATCTTTCTCCAAACACCTCAGCCAGATTCCATCATGATCTTTTCAGTATAAGACATTGTTGGCCAAATGGCACAGATCAGATTTCAATCTGATTGCTCTCCTCTGTGATGCATCTAGGTGTTCAGGACACGATGCCCGCACTAGATAGAAGCGTATGTCATAGTACCACAAATCAAGGTCCAAAAAGGCTTCTGATGCTTCTCACCCATACATCAATGCTTTTTTATTCCATAAGGGCTCTTCCCTGAGCTCCATTTGTGCATATTTCATGCTTGGCATTCTTGATTCTTTAGATGCCTCCTTTTGGTCTGCTAAGCCTTCTCCCACTAGCCTGGAAAGTCCCTACCCTCGAACTATCTGTGTCGGCTTTATCTCCAGGTCGAACTCTTGAAGGGCAATTATCCAGTTCCCTCTTTGTTCACATATTTCCTTCTTCACGAAGAGGGCTGTTACAGTAGGATGGGGCATGATCACTTTGGTCTTGGCCTTTAGTAAATAAGGGTGGAAATGTTTAACGACCTTGAAAACAACGTAGCCCTGTTTCTCCACATCTGGGTAATTCAGTTCTGCTCCTTGGAGATTTGAACTCATGTAGGAAATGGGGACTTCATTTCCATCATCATTTTTTTTAGTGAGAATTACAGCATATGAAAGGTCAGAAGAAATGGTGTATAAGAAGAATCCTTTGCTGAAATCAGAGCTAACCAGGGCAGGAGCTTTAGCAATGGCTTCCTTGATTCGCTGAAACACTTCCTTGCCTTCATTGCTCCATTTATACACAACGTATTTGTTCATCATTCGCTGCAAGGGGTGTACTATTTCTGTAAAGCCTGAGACAAATTTTCTAACGAAATTAATCCTCCCGAAGAAATATTGCATGGCTTTTTTATTGGCAGGGGGTTGTATTCTCATGATGGTTTGTATTTTTTCAGGATCAATCACAATGCCGTCTTTAGAAAGGATATGACCCAATAGTTTCCCCTTTATGACTGCAAATATGCTCTTCTTGGGATTCAAAGAAATTCCATACCTTCAAAATCTTTCGAAGATCTACCTCAGGTGATAAATATGATCCCTTTTGCGATATGAATACACAAGGTTGTTATCCATGTACACCACTATTGATCTGTACATCAACCCTCGGAAAGCTATGCCCTTAGCTTTCTAGAATGTCACACCTGCGTTAATGAGCCCAAAAGGGATTTTACGATATGCATAGGTGCCCCATTTGGTGTTGAAGGTTGTCTTGAGCTGATCCCCATGGGATACCAGTACTTGATTATATCCTAAGAACCCATCTAATCGGGACAACATTTCAGACCTAGAAACGCACTGAAGGATGTGTTCCATAGAGGGGACAGGATAGTTATCCTTTTGAGAGGCTTTGTTCAGGTTTCTGAAGTAAATACACAACCTGATGCCTCCATTTTTCTTTCTAACTGGCACGAGATTGGCTACCCAGTAGGTGTGTTTGACCAGGAAGATGATTTTAGCATCCAGCATCTTGTTCAGTTATTTCTTCACCAATGGTTCCAGGCTTGGATGCATCTTATGCAGTTTTTTTTGGTAGGTCTTGGTCTTGCTTTCCAAAGGGATCACATGCTACATAACACTGGTATCAAAAGTCCTTAGGTCTTCATATGTCCACGCAAAGGCATCCTTATAGTCTTTGAATAGCCTGACGAGCATAGCCTTTTCTTGAGGAGAGCACCCAAGGCCCATATTGACATTTTTTGGGTCTTCTTTGGTCGCAAGGTTGACCGTTTCATACTTCATGGACGAACTGTGTGTTTTACAGTTAGCCGGTTTCTTGAATTTATCATGCAAGTCATATAAGTGTTCCATCTTAACAACTGATTTTGGCATCACATTGAGCTGATCCTTTTCCTCATCTTCCCTCTCATTCATAAGCTTGTCATGCTCCTTTTCATCAATGACTGTATTCCTGAATATCTTCTCGCAGTGCAAGAACTCAAGGATTTTCTCATCATCTTTGAACACCTACCAATTCGAGATGTTATCAGGCACGGATGGTCTGAAAATCAATTCAACCGAACATTTATTTTTCTTCAATCTAAAATCTGGCAAAAGTTTAACAACCATATTAGCCATCAGATCAACATCTTGGTTTTGGCCTCGAGTTATCTATGCAATATTAAAGGAATCAAAACTATCAATTAAGTCCCATACCTCATGCTGGTACCTCACCAGGTGTGGTGAATTGCAATGTATCCTTTTCCTTACCTGATCTACGATTATCTGTGAGTCACCAAAAACTTTAAGTTTTTTCACATTCATACCAATGGCTTTCTTCAGGCCCTATAGCAGGCCTTCATATTCTACTGTGTTGTTGGTGCATGCGAAATCCAACCGGTTGGCCATTAAATGTTGGTTCCCTTACGGGTCAATGAGAATACTTCCAGCACCTACATCTTCAAGGTAGTTAGAGCCATCAAAATAGAGTGTCCAGAATATAGCATCTAATGTTACATCAATTGAAATACGATCTAAGAAATTAGTCCTATCATCTACTATAATACAAGATATCTCATCAGTTGGATTATAGGAGAGAATTTCCAACTGTGTGTATGTCAAAGTTTCTTCAACTGTTTCTGCATGAAATTCTCCAAAACAGGTTTCTGTAGCATAAGCATTGAAACTATAGTTCCCAAGGATGGAGTTGGTAAACATTACAGGTTCATTGGGGCCATTTAGTTCCATTACCACATATTTCATGTATCTTTCCCTATCAACTCTCAACATATCACCTTTTCCCTTCTAAGGCAACAAGAGATGGGACCAATCAATCGAGCAGTATCCATTCAGTTTCGTTGACCAGTCCTTGCTAAGAAGCATTCCATGAGCCTCCGGTGTATCGAATACCACTATATCAATGACTTCTGTGTACTTTGGTTTAGCATCCATCCAAATAACCACATATTTCAATTCTCCAATTACTTTCACATTTGTCATATCTAATTGCATGATTCGAGTTCCAGTTTTTTCAGGTATGGCTTGAAGTATTTTAGCAATAGCATAAGGCATAACAATGGAGGAGGCACCAGAATCTACCAAGAAATTTTGGAAATTCATGTTGAAAATTTAAAACGTGATAAGGAATGGTGGAGTCATAGATTTTGATTTCCTCCCTATCATGGCTGTGCTGACATCTTGGGGTTTTCGATTCATTTTAGATAATGTGGCCTCCATAACTGATGGTATTTGGGTTGCACTAGTGGTAATAATAGGTTTGGACATTGGCCTTTTGGTTTGGGTGCTTGAGGTAGTGGGGGTTTTGTAGTTCTACTCATTCATAGCTTTCAACAACAAATCTCTTTGCTGCGTTAATTTTAACAAGTCAAAATATGTGATATCAGCCCTAGACTTCTTGAGATCATCCACAATATTGTAATCAATGTTATAAATAGGATAGGGCAGAGTAAACATACTTGTTTTTCCATTCTTAGGTGGGAGTTTACCATCTTGAGTAGCCTTCGTTGCAGTGGGAGATGCATTTTCTTTCTCTGGGTGACTTGCAATAGGGGTATTCTTGGATTGACCGCTAGGTCTACTATTCTCGACAGTAAATTTGGGAGCGGATGCTTTCACAGGGCGAACATCTTGCTTTGTTCGGTCTAAAGGCTTTGTCGCACTTGGGAGCGGCCCTTTACTTCGTGTGTGGATTTCATTAGCATTGATTTTTGTAGTGTTATCTACTTTGTCATCGTTCTCATTACTATGGAAATCCCACAACACATTAATTTGGGTTTTCTCATCCGAGGGTTCTTCTACTTGGAATTTGTCCTTGTCTCCTTGTTTTGGTTTGAGCTCCAGTATAGGTTCTTCTTTGTTAAGGAGCGATCCAATAAGAGCCAACTCTTTTGTGTTTAAAGCCCCTTGATTAGGTGGAGCAGGCAATGCAAGTTGACCATGACCACCTTCTATTTTTTTCGATAGAAAGGTTTGAAGGGATTCCTGTTATTATAATCTCCTCCATTCCCACTTGTCCTCTCTCTAGCATTTATTTTCATATTGATTACTGTGTTTTTTAGTTTCTTAATGATCCGATGCAAACCTTCCAAATATGTGGCATATATTTCTTTGGTCTCAGCTGCTTTGTTGCCACTCCCGCTACTCTTCTTGGATGATTGAGAGGCTTTCTTCCCTTTAGTTGTATAATGACATGTTTTGAGGCTGATCATTTCATTTTCAAATTTCACCGCTTCATCGATAGCACCTTGTAAGGTTTGCACATTACTCCTTTTAACCCACATCGTTGTAGGGACAGGGAGAGCTGAGACATAGAACTCCATGAGAACTTCATCAGTAGGTCGAGCATTAGCTGGGATTTTTTTGAATAGAGTGTTGAATCAGATGTTAAAATCCTTGACTTTCTCTTTGGTTTCCATTTTTAGACAAGATATTTCTAAAACTAAGGCCGCATGTGTTTTGTAATCACCAAACTTGTCTAAAAAGGCCTGCTGAAAAGAATTCCAAGAGGTGATCAACCCTATTCTAAAACTGAAATACCATGTGGAGGCTACACCAGTCAAAGTAAAAGAGAATACTTGGCACAACACATCTTCATCAGTGACCCCTAACCTGTGCAAGGCTAGGAAGAAAGAGCGAATATGGTTATCAATAGTATCTCCCCGCTCAAGGTCGAAATTAGGTAGCACTCTTTCCGCATTTTTCAGTAAGGGATGCTGCTACCCATGTACCACTACAACATATTGTGCAAGCCAGGGAGGGAGTGCTCCCAGAGGAGGTGGGGGTTGATTCCCACCTGGAGGAGGAGGTGGAGGTTAATTCCCACCCGGAGGAGGAGGTGGAGGTTCCCACCTGGAGGAGGAACGTTCACCATATTATGGACAGGGAAGTTTTGGTTGGAGGCTTCTCCATTAGGATTCTCAAAATAAAGTGAGGAGTTACCTTTAAAGGGGAATCCTCAGGAATTTATTCCCAAGGGGTGTTGATACTTTGCAAGGATTCTAGCACAATATGTTCAAGAGAAGTGGTTGCAGTTGTATCTTCACTCAGGGTAAAGATCCTTGGCTTTCTCTTAGTTGTTGGAGGTAAAGAGTGAAAGATGGGGAGCTGAGAGAGGGAAAGAGAATAAGCCCAAGTAAGCATTCTGATTGGTTGTTCTTGGGTGACAAGATACTCCCACAGTCTCTCTTCCTTGGGTGAACTGGAAAAAAGACTTAGAGAGGTCTTTGTTTCTTCAAAATGAGGCTCTTTCAAATGGGTGGAGTGGTCTTTTCAGCCTCTACAAACCATACATTAATTCTTTTTAATCCATGCGTGGAACTTATAGATGAAATTTTGAAAAGCTGTGGACGACAGTTCAGGCCCTCCTTCTAGCGCCAATTTGTTGGCATGGAAAATGTTTGCTATGACAACAAGAGGAACTAACCCGATCGCGATCCCGAATTAGTCCTTCTTTCATTTGGAATGGCTAGCTCTGACGGGTTTTAAGGGACCCTGTAAACTATTTAAACATGTTGAAAGATTGCTTCCCAGAGGAAGACTTTGATTATATCAAAAAAATGAAACAGCTAACCTTTATGTGTTAAATCCTATCTGTACTACTTCTAACTACTCTAATCTAGTCCTAGCTATCCTAATCTATCCTGCAAGAACATAATACAGAGTGTCGGCCGGATAAGTCATTCTTGCGGACAAGACCGACCTCCCTAGTATCTAATGATATCTAGCGACAAGAAAACCAATCAAATCCTATCTTTCTCTAAGTATGCAATTTATAAACAAAGTCAAACAAGTGTTTTAGGCCTACCTTGAGTCCAATGCAAGTTTGTGGAAGCCTCGCTCCATTGATCCAAATGAGCTCCCTTGTAGAGAATCTGCAAACACAAACAAGAACACAAATTAAATAGCACCTGAAAAGCCAATATAATAAAACATACTTATCATGATGATCAAGGAATTCATGAAACAAATCACATAAGACAATTTGTTGAGAAAAATGAATCTGATTGTATTAATTCAAATCAAAGAAGAACTTTACAACCTGTGCCTTGATGCTGTACAAGCTCCTCCCAGGGTCCAGCAAGAAGTCTCCTCTACTTTGACAAGTTTCACTCTCTTCCCAATGAAGCGAAAAGGTATGTGATCTCTCCTCTCAAGCTTAACTAGGAAGTCTCAATTCCACCAGCATTTACCCTAAAAAATGTTCAGCTTCTAACCTCCCTAGCAACCAGCCCAATGCCTTAATTTATAGTGCAATGGAGGGAAGTTACTAGGTCCACCTTTAAAGGGATAAAGCCCTCCTTCAAAGGGATAGCTCCTCTCATCAAGGGATTAGCTGCTTCTCTTTTGGGATGCATGAACCACCTAAGAGCGAACCATCCACATCAAAATTCCTTATAGAATCATCTAGAATTAACCCAAAGTGAGTTTTTTAGAATAAACTTGCGCCTTTTTGACTTTCACAGGGGTCCACACCCACTCCTTTAGAGACAGAGTGGGTAGGTCCACAGGTAATGTGAACAGGGGGTGCATGACCGTAGGCAATAGTGAGAGAAAGTTTGGAACCAGAACTTTAATAATTTTTAAGGTCTTTCTCTCATTTTCAAAGATTGACATGAAGAGCTGAGGTCTGAGACTTGCTTAGGAGGACAGTATGAATGATGATAGACCCATACTGATTGCAAATAGCCATGGTGACAAAATTTTGTGTAACACAGAGGTTTAAACATCATATACATGTTCGGCAGGAGCGTGATAAAGAAGATTAAACATCATGCATAGATTCAAGAACAAATGAATCAATCACTGAATTCATAGCTGGACAAGACTGTATTAAAGATAAATTGCAATCCAATCACTCATATAGGAATCCACATTATTTTTATGGAATTAAAACTTGCAACTGATGTTTAAATTAGTTTCAAATCAAAGACCATTCACAAGTTAACCACAAAACTGAATCACATTCAATTTAACAAGACTAATAGTGAACTACAACTTATCAATATGCATAAATACAAATCACAATTACATTCATGCCAACAACAACACTCTGATCCAAAACATATGAAAGAACAATCAAATAAGTCTAATACTAAAGGCTCCTTCTTCCCCAAAAATAGTCCTCCTTATTCACAATAAAGCAAAATTGTTCTTCTCAAAAATCAAAAACCCTTTCTCCACTTCGGAGGTAACACTTATGCAAACATGCTTAACTCTAGGTCTACCCTGCCTCTTCATCTTCCCACTATTTCTGATATGAAGTTTAAGTACACAGAGATAGGATCATCAATGTTACTGCTGACACGTAGAAAGCATAACGGCAGGATCGATTCATTTCCTGAGGAAGTGAACAGATGTTGGTAAAAAGGGTGATTTTATGTTGCCTTTCCATAATGAGGCCGAGACATCTTTGCTTTCAGAATGTATAGGTAATGTGTGGGGTTTCGACTCGGAACACTTGCGGCCAAACCTTTAAATGCAGCGCTTCTGCATACATGGCTCTTCGAATCCCCTCCTGTGTCCTTTACTTCTCACCTGCAGAGATAACTATCATTAGATTCATGATTGTGAAAAATATAACAGAGATATTCACATAGAATACAAATGATGCCTTCATTAACTTTTATAAACTACGGGAATAAGTGTGAAAAGGATTTACGCATAAAACAAAGTCAACACACAATTTCCTGCTCAATGCATAGGCTTGGCATGATTTTTGAGGGCTTCTTTTAGATCGCAATCGGGTATTGGCCCCTCTGCAGGTCGTAGTACCCATGCATTCTACTTCCCCGATGCGCAATTACACTATTGAGATTCCACAGGCCCGCCTTTTACATCGAAAACCCAATCCCTTTGTTATTTCAGAAAATTTGGAAAACACATGAAAACATAGAAAATCCTGCCCTGATTTCTCAAGCCGGACCTCAAATGTTATATATTGGAGTCCATAAATATCGCCGGGTCCAGGCTATCACAATATGCATAAGCCCGGGGCTCTGTCGATCACGATATGCGATAGGGCTTCGGACTCGAAAATATATATATCATATTTGATGGCTCGATGGGTCCACCATATCACTGCATGTATTGTGTATAAGGCCCGGGCTCCGTTGATATGCGATATGCGATTAGGGGCCGGACCCAATAATGTATACAATGTCGTTCATATTGAAATCAGGTCCAAAGGCTAGGGGCACACGATATCTATATATATATATATATATATATATATATATATATATATATATATAAATCTTGGACTCAGGGTGATTGCAATATGCGACGGGGTTTTGGACCTGACATATATGTATAATGTGGTTTATAATGCTGTCGGGTCCGACCCTTATGGCATGCGTTATGCGCTTAGATTGAGTGCGATAAGCAAAAGAGGGATGGTTTATGTATTTTGCGAAGGGTTTCCTTTGTAAAGGGATTATAATGGGACAATGATGCGATGAAGGGTTTTGGAAGCTAAAAAAACCCCAATGAGCATACGAATGAAGGGTTTAACAAGGTTATATGTGAGGGATTTGTTAAGGGGATTTCAAAATTTCTAAATGGAAGATTTGGCTCTTCATAGAGTTAAAATCACTGGGATGAAAAAGATCATTCAGAGAGATGATAGATCATACTTATAGGGGACCCATTCAAAATTTGCTATCAGAGCATGTTTTAATAGGGTGGTAGTTGTGGCCACAATAGGTCTCGGAGTTGGCATTCCAAGCAAAGGAACTGGTGGAGGTGCACGTACATAAGTTAGTAGCAGGGGTGCACGACGCCAGAGCAGAAATGGCTAGGGTTCAGTTGGAGCTGAACCTTTAGATAATAGAACTACAGTTGAAGGCACAACCTTCAACTCTGCTAGAGTTAATAGAACAACACACCATCATGATCACAACAGCAATGGCGAGAGTTGACAGTGGAGTGACAGACTGCATGAAGCTGTTCGAGCAGTAGTTCAAGTTCCTCACCACCCTGTAGGTGGACCCGAACATAAAGCACCTAGAGACAAATGCACATGAGCTACAACAGAGGTACGACGAGGTAAAAGGGATCACACATACAGTTTCCCTTACACAAAGGCTTGCAAGGATGTAGCAGGCAAAGGCACTCAAGGAGCAGGTGGATGCTGCTCGGCATAAAGAGGAAGTTTTGAAAGCGCGCCTACAACCATGAATAGATGAGGCGTATACAATTACATCATCCATTGAAGAAAAGCTTGCGCAACTAGAAGAAACTCAGGAAAGGATTCAGGGCAGCAGTTCAATGACAATAGTCACCGAACAACGCGTAGAGGAAGTTCAGCAGGTAGCCGCTCAATGCGCTGTTGAACTTTTAGCGATCCAATCAGAGTTGGGAGGTCTTCATGCAAATATCTCTGCGCCTATAGAGTGACTGGAGGGTAGGTCACGATGTTTGTGTTGGGGGCCTGTTGGGAGCGGGATCCCCCAAAGGAAGTTTTGGGGCTTAGAGCCCAAATTTTGGTCAATTTTGTAATTCCAATGTAAAGACTTCGCATTTTGTGGGCACGAAGCGTGTAGTTTGTTAAAGAGTCATAGGGTTGTCTGCCCTTAATTCTTATAATGTAATGTCAGTTGTATTAGATCTACCATGGTCTGCGGACCATGAATTTGTATAAATAGAGAGAGGCTCTAAGTAGTTAAGGCATCTAATATGAGATGAAGGACATATGAGGTATGTGAGATAGTTCTGAAGTGTAAAGTATAGTTTTGGGTCGTAGAATAGGAAAAGGTTCTACAACTTAGTGCAGAAAGGCCTAGTAGTCCGTAGATGAGTGCGCGGACCCCTGCAGCTGAGTGTGATGGGCGAGTCGAGTCTGCAACTATCTGGAAGTATTAATAAAGAGAAGTTTCTATCAATTCTACATCTTTGTTTCTTGTTTTATGCATCTATTATATTGGGTATGAATTTCACATCTAATGCTTATATGATGTGTGAATGTGTATAATTGTATTGGTTAAGTGAATGCAAATTAGAATATCTGCTTACGTGAAGATAATTAAGATCTGTCACTGAGTTAAGTAAGATACTTATTCTAATCTAGGAATTACTGTAGTTCGCTGACTTAGAAGCGCGAAAGGACTTCAGCCCCTAGTTAAGGCTGTGCGAAGGTTGATTGTAACAAATTGTGAAGGTACTAAAGGTTAGAACAGTGCATGAAGTGACCGGTGCGAGGACAGGTCTAGTTGGACTAAATCGACATCACATATGTTAGAGCCTAGATCGACCTCAGGTTGAAGGGAGGCAATCTTAGGATAACCAAAAACCAAGCTTAACCTGGTAGCTAGCCCTACCAGGTCAGGAGAGGGCTCTCTCCTTGTCAATATCAGTTGAGATTACTAAATTAAATATGTATTTTAGGCTAGGTATAGTAGCTCTAGGGTTTTTGGTTGCTGGATCAAATGGAGTCGGCACCTTTGGGTCTGGGAAATCATGTTAGAATTGCAGGGTGTTATGTGGGGCAAGATAGGTAGGTGTTTAACACTTAGAATTGAGTGAGATGGTAGGTATAAGACTGGTAAGGGGCTGAGGAGGGCATGAAAAGGTCATGAATCCTGTTCAAACAGTTGAAAACATCGAAAACTAAATGTATTCCCAAGGTAGAGCATTGTTACCAATGTATTCTACCTATATATCTTGATTCATTTAGTTAAGAAGAATGAAATAGATTGTGGCACATATACACATAAGAAAAACTAATTATATAAGGAGAAACAATGCAAAAACATATTACCACAATAATCCCACAAAAATAGCTGCAAATCCTGGTTTATTTCCTTGCCAAACTATTGTAGAGATGTACAATGTAGCTCAAAGCATCCACAAGAGTCCAACTTTTTCAAATGACTAAGAAAAGTACATAATATAGATACCAAACCACCTATGCTAGCCATCAGGGGTCTAATCCGTCAGAAGAGGGGTGGTTTCAACCATATCTAAACTAAGAACAGAAATATAGGCAGTGGAACAGCTTGCCTCTAAAACCCATGAAACTGATTCATTCCTCCTTCAACCACCTCAAAATGATGAATTTACCTCTAAGACTCATTTTGAAATTATATTTACATCCCATAGAATAAATTAAATTCATAGATTTACCTAAAAAGAGCCAAAAATTCAAATTACAAAAAATCTAGGCGAAATTTTGATTTTGGAGCCAAACTGGCAATTTCCATCCAATGCGCAGCGCTTTTTCCAAGCGAGTTTTGGGGACATTTCTGATGTCCAAATTGGGTGTAGGATATCTCATTGGAAATATTGTCGAGTCTACTTTATGGAACAACTTGAATTTCTGGATTTGGATGTAATTTTATCCCACAAAAATGGAATCTCCCAAGACTGCTTCTTGTGTGTCAAAAAAGTGGCAGAGAGGTCATTGTTTGATTGTTTTTTGGCCTTTAGGTGACCAAGATCTGCTCCAAACTTGATGAAACTTTTTGGGTTTGCTTTTTATTTCATGATAAATCAAAAAATACAAACCATTCTCTCAAAGGATGCTCCAATCAAAAGCGCAGCGCCCTATTGGGTTTTCCTGTGTTTCCAATTTCAAAATTTGAAAATTGCAAAATTTTCTCAAAATTGCCCAAATTTGGTACAAGGTACCCTCAATCATTTCTATGATGAGCTAATGAGGCATCAGCTAGGATTTCCAACTTTTTTTCTTCTCAAAGCCTTCCTCAATCTTGCCTTAAGCTTTCTCATTCTTATATTGCATATCTTGTTCCGGGTTAAATAGTAATAAGCCATGTGGCAAAGCATTTTCTTCTCTTTATTGGCCTTCTCAAGAAGCTTCTCAAGGTGAATTTTCAGCCTCTCTAACCAAGTTTCTTGTTCATTCTCAATTTCTTGCTCAATGGAGGTCATCTTGCCCTTTGTTCCATTTTTCACCTATGTTTGGAATGCATGTAGCCTCTGAAATAATAGCAGGTGACAGAGTGAAAGTAACTCCAGCAAGTTGTACTTCATTATTGTCCAGGTGTGTCACAAATAGCCTTGCTAATTCATGGTGGAATTTGACCCTCTCCACCATTTCACAGAAATCATAACAAGGCTGATGCTTGAAACATGTGATGGCAAATGGATAGGCAAGTAATTCCCTGAGGCTAATGGGCTCCTCCCTGGTTATCTTCCATCCTTTCTGAGGTCTTCTCGGCTGTAATTTTGTTTCCCTAGAATTGTCACTAAGGGTCTCTTCCCTAGTTTCATAATCATTGTCCATTGGCTTGATTGACTGTAAATGCTAGTGAGGAAAGAAAGGTAGTGTGGGTGAATGATGAGTATGAAGAGATTTTCAAAAGAAAGAGAATGAGTAGGATGGAATAGGGATATGAGTGAGATTTGATGTAGTTTAGGATTTGAGGGAATAGGGTATGAAGGGAATGAGTAGGGTTTAGGTAATTTAGGGTATAGGGGTTATGTATGTAAGTAGGGATTAGGATGTATGTGAATAAAGTATGTGGGGTTTCGGGGAGGAAGTATAGGGTTTAGGAAATTTGCATGAAGGGATGAGATATAGGGAAATTTATATGAGGGAATAGGGTTTTAGGGGGACAAACAATGGATGAGATATGACAACAATATATGAATGAGATTTAAAGTATATGAGAGGGTTTCGTGAAAAGTAGGGTTTGGTTTTTGATAAACACAATTACCATATACTGATGCAAAAAAACCTTTTTCAACAAGAATAATTGTGTTACTTACTTGTCAAGAGGCAAATTTGGAGAATTGAAGAAAATTTGAGTGATTTGGAAGAGTTTGACAGGTGTGCAGCGCCCTCACACAGGTGCGCAGCGCCAAACTAATGTTCAACGCCTTTGTTAATTTACATTGCGAGAAAGCATCCAATGCGCAATGCCAAATGAATGCACAACGCCAGGAAATAGGTGCGCAACACCTGCGTTTTTCTCCAGTAACACCTCAACTTGCTTCTTTTTGTCCAATGACACCTCAAAATCACCTTTTGGATTCTCCTTAGCACTTTGAACTTCATAATGATGTGATATGAGAGATAAAAAACCTTTTATACCCTTCTAAGGTTTTTGATTTTTCATTTAACATAACCCACTTTCTAATGTTTGTTTGCTTCCCTGAAATACTCTGTTTTAGCTGATTTTTGACTTTTGGCATGTTCATAGGTGGAATGATGCTCATCTCTTTGACTTTTTGCAGTGGCAAGAGTTGACCAAGTTGGCAAGTGACCAGGAGCAGCATATGAATAGTTGTTACATATAGGAACCATAAAATTACATTGAAATACATGGAAGTGAAATGATAAAATACAATTGCTCTGTTTTTAAACTCAAAACAAGTTTTGAGTTTAAAGAGCTTTATTTAGTTTACAAACAAAGAAATTATGATGTTTTAAACTCTGGTTAACCTCCTCATGTGCATGCTGACATTTATTTTTCATGTGAATGACCATGGTGAAAAACCCTAAGACCTAGTGAGACTAAAGTCTAATACTTATTTTTATAAATGATGTGAATGGGAATGACTATGAATGACTGAAAAAATATGTGAAACAGGCCACCAGGTATATAGCATGAGAGACAAATGAAATGAAACCCTACCATCAGCTGATCTATGACCTAATAAGTGCAGCGCATCAGAATGGGACACCTAATATGAAATGCAAAAGATAAATTTGATCACTGATGGCAGTGTAAAAGCACTTACACTAACAACATCCATCTCAAGGGTGTAGAAACTTGGTTCCAACATCCCCCCCATACTGCTTTGGGCGACACTTCAGTTCGCACTCTGTGGGCTGATGTTGAAAGGGCTAGTAGTGTAGGGATTTGTTTGGCTAAATAACTCTGAACCTAGGTTAGACTCCCATAAGCCAATAGTAATGGATTGTAGCACCTTTCTTTGGAACCTCGCGATAGTCATCTAGAAAATATTGGCATAGATATGCGACCCAGTTGTACTAAACCCCAGTAGCGCACTACGAAGCTAATTAAAGCACCGATGCAGGGACTTCATTAGCCCGCCACTTCCTCATGATCTTCCCAGCCAGTATATGTGCTACGAAGTGAACTCCCTGGTCACTGATAGAGTTGATGTCATATCCTTGCTTCCCTTTTTCCAGTCCAAATTTCTTCTTCATGTTCTAGGCTATCGCTTTGTCCTAATATTTCCCAACAAATTTTTCTATAGGGTTTCACCCTTTATATGAAAATATTGTGATTCTCCATATGAGAATTTAGTCTATAAGGATCCTCTTCCCCATCCACAGGCATCCATTGTGCATCAGGATCAACAATTGTCTCACATAGGCTATGTTCCCTGGATTTTCGCCGAAGTATGGTACATTCAACATGTCCAGTCATCCTAACTGCGCCAATCTGGCTGGTCACTATTGTGGTTCTAACCTCATGACACCACTCTCAAGGTAGTGCACTTGTTTCAAGTATCTGTTTGTGGTGAACTGCAGATATTTATTTTTGTCATTAAAATCGTAGTCCGTGAACTTCAAATACGAAATTTTCCCAAGGATTTCTCTAGAAAATGGCACTGACAATGGAAATATGTGTGTGAAGGTGCCATCCTTCATATCCTTCGACTCTTTCACTAGTTTTGCATCTAGTTTCCTTGCTGGAATATATGGTGGTAGAGTCAATGGAAATAGTACACCATATATTTCCATTTGCACTTGTTTAGTTTTTTTCCTTACTATCTCACACTTGTTGAGGATGCTCAATAGGTGTCTTGTCCTTTTTATTCTTTGTTCTCTGTTCCTTCGACATTTTCTTTCACGGGGATCTCTGTTGTGTGTGTGATGATGTTGTTGCAGGTGATGCTGATGCAAGCATCTCAGATGATGATACGTGTGTACCAGCTACTGATTTAGTTGTTTCGTCTATAACTTCGGCTAATACCTTATCTTTGAATATACGAATGAATTATTCAATCGGTAGGATATTCATGCAAAAAATTATGTAACTTCTTTGCAATATCAAGACTCGAATTATTAATTCGACAAAGTGACAAATCTAGGTGGGACATGACTTTTTACAACAATTTTGAATTTCTAACCTCATCATTAGCTCAGATCCTGTTCATATTATGCCCATTAATTGCATATCTATCCTCAGATCTTGTCAATATGTCCTCATAAATGAAACTTTCTGTGTGTTTTAATGTTAACTTTCCCTTTTAGCGGTCATATTTTTATAGCGAACTTCGATGCATCCCATATTGTAGTAGACTACCATTCTTACATCACAGCTCCTACAAACTTTGACCTAATCCAAAACATAGCGAAGTAACTTCCTACGTCGAAGCTCTCTTTGCAACATAGTTTATAGTATAGTGCCCACTTTGAATTGCAGGTGGCACTAAGGATTTTCTCCTTTCTTATTTAGAGTGAAGTTCTAGGGGTAGGTTCGTCCTTGTACAACTTCAATCTACTGCCATTTACTCTTCCTTGAATCAATTCTTCATTTAACTTTTCTAATTGAACTGTGCCTCCATCATTGATATGCTTGATAATGTATGGGCCCAACCAATGCATATTGAATTTTCCTTGAAATTTTACAAAATTACTGTCATAAAGGAGAAAAATATATCCTACCTAGACTATCTTCTGATTAATATGTATGTCATTCCAGACCTTTTCTCTTGCTTTTTTTAGCTGATGATGAAACCCTACTATAGATCTATCTTCCTCCAAAGCAAGAAACTACAACATTCTTTCCTCCATTATATCAGGGTCTTCCATATCTATAAGAGATGAAATCCTCAATCTAGGCATGATGTATTCCATGGGTATCACAACTTCTTGCCCAAAAACTAACCTGAAGAGTGTCTGATCTGTCAACCTTTTACATGTAGCCCTATAAGCGCATAAAAATGTTGGAATTATAAGGTCACAGTCATCTCTCTTCACATTGCACACCTTAGTAAGTGCATTCTGCAAATCCTTACTAAATTCTTCTACTATTACATTGGCCTAGGGGTGAGAAGGGTTACTATTATAATGATAAACTTGGAACTCCTCAGTTAATGCTTCAATAGTCTTATTTAGGAAGTGTGAACCTTGGTCACCCATCAAAATATTTGGACATCCAAATCTAGACAATATGTACTCAAAAATAAACTTTGAAGCAGTCTCTCTGTTGCAGTCCCTTATGGGTTGTGCTTCAGACCATCTTGTCACGTAATCAGTTGTTGTGACTATGTACCTCACACCAGTCCTATTTCTAGGTGGGTTGATGCGTTCAACAAAATAAATGGCCCACTTATCAAAGGCCTGCAATGTAACTTGTGGTACTAATGGCATCTCATCTCTTCTATAAGGCTTCCCTATTATTTTACACATATGACATGATCGACAATACTCCTTTGCATCTTTGTGTAGTGTGGGCCACCACAATCCTACTCTCAAAATATTCCACGCAACATATTTTCCTGCATAGTGTCCACCAACTATGTCCCCATGAACCTACTCTAGAATCATCCATCTTTCATGTTCGGGAACATATTTTCACAGTATCTCATTAGGTCCCACCTTCTATGAATGTCTTGCTAATAATGAAAATTCAATTGTCGTAAACATTAAATTATTATTTCTTTTGTGGCGTAGTATACTATGAAGGAGCCATTCACATGGTTAAAAACATAATTATATCTTCGAAATGGTCATTTGCAGTTATGATTGCAAATAACTACACATCAAGGAGAGTATCCTCTATGCTTGTTGGTTCTTCTCCTATTTCTAGCCTTGACAGATGATCAGGTCCTACAATCAGTCTCCTTGGTTTAACAATGACCTCAAAGTCATATTCCTAGAATAATAATAACCAACTGCAAATATTTCCTCCTAAGACAGGCTTATTAACCAAGTACTTCAGTGTAATTATTTTATTCTTTAGATAACTTTCTACTTGCAAACGCTATAGGATGATCAATCTCTCCTACACCAAGTTGTGCCAGTACTACTCCCAAAGTTATACAAGAGGCATCCACATGGAGATGGAATTCCTTATTCTAATTAGGGAAGAACAGTATAGGTGGAGATACCATTTTTTCTTTCAATATTTCTACGTTCTTTTGACATTCTTCATTCTAGTGAAAAGTTATATCATTTTTCAACAACTTCTCCATAGGCGCAGTGATTTGAACATACCCCTTGGTGAACTTCCTGTATTACCCAGTATGTCCCAACATAGTGCAAAGTTGTCTTACTGTCTTAGGTGGAGGCAAGTTCACAATGATATAAGTCTTAGCAAGGTCCACCATTAGTCCTTGTTTACAAACAATATGTCCCAACAATATGCCATAAGGTACATAAAATATGCACTTCTTTAGGTTGAACGGGATCTGATATTGTCTACATGTGTCAAGCATAAGTCTTAAACTTCCAACATGTTTCCAACAATCCAAATATTGTCCAATCATCAAAATATACCTCTAAAAACTTGTGGATATATTCTTTAAAAGATGATACCACCACCCTAGAAAATATAGCAGGGGAATTTTTCAATCCAAAAGACATCACTGTGTATGATATGAGCCCCATTCTGTAGCAAATGTGGTCTTATGCCAATCTTCAGGTGCAATCCTAATATGATGATAACCTGAGTATCCACCCATAAATGAATAAGCTTATTGACCTCCTACATTTTCTACCACTTCATCTATGAAAGGGGTAGGTAAGGGATCATGTAAAAATTCATCATTCAGCCTTCTCATATTAACACAAATCCTAATTTCTCCTTGAGTCTTCTTCTCTTGCACCACCATAGGACTCACCCATTTTGATTCCTCTAGAGGTTCAATAATTACTACTGCTATAATCTTATCAAGCTCTACTTTCACTTTATCCTTATACTTCGGGTTCAACCTGTGAGGTCTTTGTTTGACTGGCTTCACATCAAGCTTAAGGGGAATATTCATGACTCCTAGATCTTCTATTATACCCTTCATTTATGAAAACTTGGTGGGAAACAACTCTTGATATTCATGAAGTAACTTTGTAACTTTGTTGACTATCTCTTCATTCCAGTAGTCTCCTATTATTTCAAACTTGGGTTCCTTCTCTGATCCTTTGTTCACCTTCTTGGTCTTTAGTGGCTTTGTTATGTTTGGTATCTCTAGGTTATGTCTAGTTACTTCACGGTATCCTTCTGGTTCTGCTATGTTGATGTAGCAAGGATATTATTTTTTATCTATAGTAAGGTTATAGCATTCCAGTGCATTTTCTATTTGCGCAGCCCAATCATGTCGTTGCCATGTCAATGGGGTTACATTCTCAAATATCCTCTTCTTTACTATATGAAGGGCCAAATCTATGTATGGGTAATCATCCTCAAAGTTGAATGTAAAATGAAACCATAAACCATGTCTTCCTAATTTACTGTACCATGTCGAAGCTTTGTTTCTAGGTACCATTTATGAGGGATTGTCTCTAATGTATGAATGAATCCATGTACCCAATCTTGATGTGAATCTCCTTCAATGTTGTAGTGCATAGCTAGATATGCTTCTTAGGATTAGTTTTACCATCATATTTTATTTCTATTTCTATATCTATCTATCCAAACCTTATCCACATCAATCTTTGACATTCCTTCTAGCCTTCTATATGCTTCTTGTGTGCATTCCACCATCTAGCAGGGGTATCTTTCAGGGCTATATCCAAGGTTGGAAACCTTTGATTTTCTAGAACTTGTTCTTCATAATCACTAATAAAATTATTTAAATCACCTAAGCCATCATAAGAAGGAAGGTTACATACCTCATATATCATACAACAAACTGATTTAGTAATTCTTGCACGGTGCCTTGTGGATACTTCTTGCAACTTATTCTGCTAGTTCTCTAACTCTTCTTTTGAGTCTAAGCTACAAGAACTATCACACTCCCTACTCAACTTTCCCTCTATAGTAGGGTTAACAAAATTATTTTCCTTTTTTGTCACTTGATAGATATTTTCTATGTTAGTTGCACAATATTTTTCTTTAACTGGTTTTGTATACATTACTCCTTATGATGGATCCAAGGGAACAATTACTCTCATATTTTTTCCTTCAAATATCATCTGTGTCTTCTTCAGATTAATTATGGAAATATTTTCAAATGCCTAGTCAATTCCAAGCATTGCAGGATAAGGGTTACTATCATCGATGATATCTATTACTTCAAAATCAGAAATAGTTGAAACTCCTTTAATATCTACTGTGACACATGCTATTCTTCTTACAGGGAAGATCTCTTGTTGATTTTCCATTCTTAAGTGAATAGGTGACCATTGTATATATGGCTTATCCATTAATTCCCATAGCTACTTCATCAAGAAATTAGCATCAGATCCCAGATCCAAAATAACTTGATCCATCTCATATACTCATATCTGCACACTAAGCCTCATCTCTCTTCTGGTTCTCTTCCATCGATGCAAATTATTGACTATGCACATCTCACTTCGCAGTGTTACTTTGGATGCACATGAATCTATCAACTCTTGAAGCCCTTATACATCCTTTTGATATCTTAATAATTTCATACAAGTCTGCAAAAGGGACTGTAAAATACTTACTTGAATTTTTGAATCTTGGTCTTGTGTCTGAGCTCGATCTTATGTCAGAGCTCAGTTTTGTGTCAAAGCTGATGACATGTCACAGTTACTTCTCTGATTGGGATTTGGCTATGGACTAGAGGTAGAAGCTCTAACATCCATAAAACTTTGCTTTTCTTCCATAAATACTTTTTGTTTTACTTTCGAGTATCAAAAATAGGAACTTTCTCAATAGTATTTCTGACCCATGCACTTTCAGGTTCCTTCTTTTCATTTGCTTTATCACTATTGGTCACAACTCCACTTCTAGTGACAATACTAATTTTAGGTTTGTCATTTCTCCTTTTAGCAGTGATTATTTGAATGTTTTGGTTCAGTTTTTCAGTCCTTTTTTCTTGCCTCTTTTCCATAAGTACAAGACATTCTTAAATTACATGGTAAAAGGATTTACAATACTTACATGTCATTGTGGGGTTTTGATAGTCTCTTGCAAAATGATCTCGTTGGCTGCGGTTATAGAAAATGATTTCTCCATGTCCTCGACTGGATCCACCACCTTTTCCTCTTCCTTGGTAACCTCCTCGACCACCACGGTATCCATTTACCTCATGTCCATGCTCTTTTTATTTCATTTTTTAAGTGTCAGCACCCTTCTCCATCATTAGTTCGTAAGCCCGATAATTATTATCATGATGCCCTACTGATTTACAAAATTTGCAATATAGATTCCTCGGAGTCTATACATATTTTTTTAAGAAGTAACATCTAAATGATGTTCACCTATAGTATTACATATTTCACACCACATGATAGATCCTACAATTTAGGGGATTCGGTGCTCCACCAGCCATGTAATTTCTGAAGATAGGGTAATGTTATTTAGAATGGCCCTCTGATGTGCACTTTGTACAACATAATTCCTCTCTCACTTCTTTTCTTTTCTTGATTTCTTGTAACTGTAGGTTTAGGTTCACCAACTAACTTTGAAACTATTTCATGCCTGCTTTAGTATCTCCTATCTATGAGGCTTCTAATTTCATCACAATTTCTAGAGCTTCGACTTGAATTCCTATATTTTGTTGCGTCAATGGAAATCTGATATGTGGTAGCAGCGCAATAATAAACCATTCCTGATGTTTCTGTGAAGATATGTCAAAGCTTAATTGATCCAATAAAACCTTAAATATCTGATGAAAGTTCCAAATAGACTTAGTAGGTTTTTGTTTGATCTCTTTCAACTTGGTGATGCACTGCGATTCAAACTTATGTTTCTTAAACTCTCTTATCAACGTTGTTTTAATATCTACAATTTTTATGATCTGATTATTTGAATACTTCATATACAATTTTAATGCTCTATCTCGGAACGTCGTAACGAGTTTCACTTTCTTTATATTTTCATCATTGGTTTTCATTGCTATCCATACTTATTAGCATAAAAACCAAAATTGTTCTGGATCCTCTAATCTAGTTTATTCAAAAACATCTAGCTTAATATCATCATCCATAATTCTTCTTGGAGGGAGAGGGGGAGGGGGGCAGGGGGGGAGAGCCAGAAAACCTTGGTTATTAATGGACTCTAGCTTCTATGAACTCTCAGGCTGGAAGGGTGAATACTGCAAAGTTACTTGGGGGTTATCAGTGAGGCTTTCTTCTTTTTCATTTTCATATTCACTCAAATGAGGATTATAATAAGTTTCTATAAAGGTCTTTGTATCTTGTCCACGAGATGTCTTTCTAGTATCTACTTTATATATTTCTCCACTTCGTGTTGTCCCGATCTCTTGCTCATATTTATTCTGTGTTCTCCCAAACATAAGTAAACTAGCAGTATGATTGAATTTGTAAAGCTCTCTTTCCACACAGAAGCATATTAATCCAAAGTTTCATAGATTTCAAATATTTACCTCGTGGTCCCTTGAATAATCGTTGTTCCACTTCACTATAGGACACAATCAAGTCTACTATGAAATTAGTAATGAATCCTCACAAGATACTATCAATCCAGAAATCAACAAGCCTTGAAATCCTATTGTCAGTGTTGTTGAGTCGCTGTAGTAGGTCATGGGTCCACACCGTAGGTTCTTCACCTTTAAAACAATTCTTCCTTTTGGTCAACCATGATATCCGCTCATACAGATCAAACAAAAATGAAGTGAAGAAAATTTCATATTCATCTGTAAAATTATACTCTTGTAACCAAGATTTGGATGTCATACTAGGGTTTCTATTGTCTTGATCTAGAAATTCGCACTCTTTTAGTTCTATCGAGTCTTGAATTTATTTCTTTGACTGGTGCGACATCCACATATCCTTCAAACAAATCTTGGTCCTAGAAACAAAACCAATTGTTGGCTTGGTTTGGCCAACTTGGGTTCAATCTATGCTGCGGACTAGGAAAACCCTTAATCATTGGCCCTTTTGGAAACGACCTACAAGAAGATCGCATGCTCACCTAAAGTGACTATAGGAGGATGAAGAACCAGGTGTTAGCAGCCTTGAAGGATGTGGATATGTGGTATTATTATTTTCTTTTATTATTAACATTCATAAATAACTTCGCCACATTACACTAATCACTTAAGAATATCATATAGAACCATAAACCATCCTTGTAGTGAAATCAAAGCAACTGTAATAACTGTAACTCTAAAACAGATAATAAGAAAATATACACATGAAGACACCAAATTACTGTGGTTCACCCCAATGTGGGGATATGTCCACAATAAATGTTTCGAATATAATGAATCCTTGTACAACAAACAATTATTGGCATGCGCACTAAGTTGCAGGTTGTCTACACACTTAGCTACAAACTTAGGCCTCTACACATTTAGTTGTAGATCCTCTCCTTCACTACAAAACTACAAATCACAATAATACAACCATAAAACTAATTTGGATCAATTCAATGATTCTCTTCTTGTTATTTCACCCTATATATACTATGACATTGACAGGTTACATTATTACAATACCACGGTCCAAATACCATGGACTCATCGAAACAAGAAACTATGGCCCGAAAGCCCATTGATTCTTCACAAAAATAGTGCACTTTTACATTAATGAGGAGCTTCAACCCATCCCGAAGCCCTTACACCACAAGGTATATTACAAGTGCTCCACTGCGTGGTCAACTTTGCGTTTCGGTGCTACTACGCATTGCATTGCACACCCCACTGTTTGCTTCGCTCCATAGAATGGGGATTCTTTGCCAAAATATAGTCCAAGTTGGGTTGTGCCTAACATTGTGTAGACAATCGCGGTACTTGATTACCAAATTTCGCTCAGAGTCCCTGATATCCAACCTTGTACATGGTCCCATCCCTGCTGCAACATGGTCCACTTTATGTTTTTATCTTCATGGCTCCCGACAAGGCGATATTTTTCCTTGATGTCGACTTGGAATGAATTCCAAGTGGCTGTGGCTGAAAATAGTGAGGATTCCCTCTTGTCCTTTTTTTCACGGTAGGTTTCCCACTAGTTCTTGACATGGGGGCTGACTTTGAGGAGCGCAAAAGTAATATTTTCCTGATTGGAAAATTCATCAACCAAAAAATATCCTTTGAGTATATTTAACTATCTATCTATGGTGTCTTCATCTATATTCCCTTCAAATATGGGAATGTTAAAGTTAACTTGTAACTTAAAAGGAGTGTTGCCTCTAGAGTCATTGCTAGATGAAGATGTGTCTATTATGGGTAGTTGTCGAAGGATCTGGGAAAATTTATCCATCATCGCATTCCTCTGTCGCTTAAGGCCCTTGTAGAGAAATATTTTTAAAGGATATCCTTCCCCCTCATATCTATTTTATTATGCCATGGGAGGTCGTCGATGTTTCTGAGGCTAGTCTTGAAAAATTTCAACTAGTTCCATCCCTAACGCTTTATACCTTGACCTCATTGGGGACATGGAAAGAAAAATAGATAAAGGGAAGACCGCTCTGATACCATTGAACCAGAATTATGCAAGAACATAAAAAAAAATATATCTAAACGTAAAATAGGGATGCATTAGAAATAAAACTTCATTTCATTAATATCAAAGAACTGAAATATGCTTACATGCATAATGGAAATAAACCCTCTCGAGTGACGGTATCTTATATTTGAAAAGAGATATGGTCACTACATGCGTTTGAGCTTTGTTAAAATAAGGCTCAAGGGTCTATTTTATTATTGAACAACAAAGGATAGCCCTAAATAGCCAAAACTCTAACCCTAGGAGATGAAACGCCAAGATTTTGTGGGCCCCGTTGGGGTTAGTTGGGAAGCCAACTTCCCGGGGTCATAACTTGGTCATATGATCTCCATTTGGCATGTTCGATGCCTCATTAGAAAGACCTCTCTGAGTACTACAAGATTTGTTGCAGGCACCTGCCTATATCTATTATAGACTTGCTATAGACCTAAAAAAAATGTTGTTTAGTGGGACAAAATAGATTTGGAAGTTCAGGATCCAAAAATATGCTAAAAATAATAAATGCGACTATAATAAAGGAAATAAATGAATTTGATTAGAGGTCTGGGTGGAATAGGTGGTTGGCCACAAATATTTATCTAGACCAAATACTGAAGGTCAAGGGAACCTTATTCTAAGCTGAATGTTGGACAAAAACATAGTGATGAGGATCACTTGTGATTAATGAATGGCTATGGAAACTGACAAAGGCAATGGAAAATCCTTTGGAAAGGAAAATAGGTATTAATTCACATTTCATTTATGAAATAATGGAAAATAGGAGAAAAGGAAGGTAAAAGGCCGCAGGTTGCATGTGAGGTGGAAAATGAAGGAAAAATAATGGAAAACGAAGAAAATAGAGGCATCAGTGATAAAAAGGCTTATGAGGATCATTTTACAGATTTTGTTAGTTCATCTTTCGCATTGTCATTCTATTCTCCCTCTCTCTCGCACTCTTAAACACTTATCATTTTATTGGAGCACTATTGGATAATTATGTCATACTTGGGATTTGGAGTAAGAAGGCAAAGGAAAAGAAGAAAAGTACAAGAGGACAATGAGATCAGTAGCTGCAATGAGTTTTTTTTGCAGGTACTAAGTTGCATGTATGATTTCATAGTTGGTTTTTACATGAATGGCATAAGCTTGTGGTTATTTTTTATGAGTTGTCATTGTCATGGAGGATTTCTTGGATTGACAATAGTTTTTCCTAGCCATTCGATTTCATTGGTAGCCATGGTGTTGTGGGTTTTACCTTTTTTTTGTGGTTGGTGCTCACGTTCCTTATGGTTGTGGGTTGAGTTATTAGTTCCTGGAGCCTTCGTTGGACAAATTATTTGGAATCCCTATAACATCTTGGGCTGAGTTACTAGTCTTAGAAGCCTTGGTTGAAAAAATTCTCTAGAGCCCTTGGTGGGTTGAGTTACTAGTCTTGGAAGCCTTGGTTGGATAAATTCTCTAGAGACCAATGGTAGCTCTGGGTTGAGTTACTATTCTTGGAATCCCGGTTGGAACAAATGCTCTGGAGCCCTAGACAACTTCAGTAGAGAAATATTTGGTGATGGTTGGTGATGTTTGACTATGAGGTGGAATCATTGGTTGAGGGCTGAGGTGGTTTGGGCGTTGGAAGCCCTGGTTTGGATTTTTTGGTTTATTCCATGAGATCCCACATTCATTCTTATAATATGTCATGGAGGTGATTGGATGAAAAGAGATTTGGTTCAGCCCAATCTATGGTAGGGTGATACGTGGAAGTCCCTGAGTTTGTTGGATTTCCATATGTTAGTAAGATCTCCTTTCCTCTTATGTTCTATGTGTAAATATAGATGTTATCATGTGGCTATGATGGTTTTTCTATTGTTGTTATTTATATGGTTATATGCTGGTTACAGGCAGGTTAATGACAAATTTGAGTGATGGTTCTCATGATGTTTTTCTTAGTAGATGAAATGTTAATCAATGAATGACATAATACATGATAATCCAGTTATTGTTAAAGGGCATCAAACCTTCTTTACGAATACTAGATAAGTATGAGGTTCTTATGTTCATATGTGCCTTTGTGACATGTACATTACATGTTCATGACGTGTTTGACAAAATGTTTGTCATGGTTAGGATGAGTCAGGTCAGGTCATTATTTAAGTTTTTCATTAGAGGTATTGTCTTCTTGTTACTTATCATTTCTGATAATTTCATCAACTTCTAGGTAGAGGCTTGAGTCCTACCCGAAAACAAGTGGTCGAGAATTTGGGTTCGCTGGTACAAAATTTCCTAAAAAAGACTATAGTCACATGGAGTCCTTATTGCGGGAGTGACTGGAGGGTTACAGTCACATGGAGGGCTTATTGTGGGAAAATTTGGGGGTCTAGCTCAATAAAAAATCAAGTTAGCTCCGAGTGGTTGGTCAGCCCCTGGGGATCTTGTAGCTCCTGAGGAAGGTCAATTTGCTTTTGGTTTGTCGATTCAACTACCTTAACTGTAATTGGGGAGTTGAATCACATCATAGTAACTCTTCATCACATATTGACCTGGGTGGACTAGTTAGATTGGGTAAGTTTGGGAGGAGGGTGTTACAGAGTGGTATCAGAGTGGGTTTCATTCTCTTTGGGTGATGTCTAGTTTCCGTTCTCTTTGGGTCATATATGATACTACATAGTGTTATCATAGCATGATTCAAGCCTTGGACTAGATTAGCAGAGTGTGTTTTTCATGCATACATCATGGTTGCATATGTGTCCATTTGTGGTCTATTTGTCTGTTATGTATGCATGGCATTGGTCATTATTGCAGTTGTGTTTCCATATAGAAGTTGATGACGTTGTTGTTGGGATGCGTTTTTCATTAATTCTTGTTAGTTTTGTATGCATTGGTTATTCATGTCAGTGTCTATATGTTTTTGTGCACGCATTGTGTCTAGTTGGTGTTATCGTTTTGACATCATGCATGGTAACTGGGATGATGAATGAGATGTTGTCTACATATTGATATGATTATGCTGATAAATGTATTGTGCTAATATGGTTGATCTTGTAGATGATATATCCTCCAGTGAACTATACTGATGTATGTTAGCTATGTTTATGTTTTGTTTTAGCTGACATGATATTCTTGCAAGTAGAAGATCAAAGATGACTAGAAAAATAGTAGACTATAGGTCATGAGACTCTCCCTATAGATCAAATGATCAGCATGGAAATGGGTACTCTCTTGAAATAGAATAAAATTTGAGAGATTTGAAAGAATAAATAATAAGTTGTAAAGTAGATAATGACAAAATCATTTAGTCGTAAGACAGACTTGCCACGGAGTAGAAGAAACAATCAGAGGTCAATGCAATCATCCTTAATGTCTTGTTAGACTTGCAGACACAAGGACCACTTAGGATCAGTCATGAATAAGAGGATATGACTAATGGACCCTCTTGTAGTATGTCTCATGGTGGACATAGGTTGGATAGAGATGATACCATTAGAGATGGAAGATTATTGGATATACCTCATAGATGACTCAGTGGACATGGACTTTACTCTAGTTCTAGTTTAGACAGGTGCCATGGTCATCATCGCTATCATCTTTATAGTAGGAGTGACAGGGGATATTTATTAGATGAGTTTAAGAGAGAAAAGACTACTACATTTGATGGAGAAATGAAGTTTCAAGATGCAGAAACATGGTTTCTCAAGCCGCATAAGTTCTTTAGAGTGCATCATTAATTAGAGAACATGAAGGCCATAATAGCTATGTTCATTCTTAAAGGTAAAAAATAAATTTGGTGGGAATATGTGAAGAATTTTAGGGGCATTCAGGAAGAGGAGTTGACTTGGAGTGAGTTCGAGATAATTTTCATGAAGAAGTATCTTTAAGAGAGATATTATGATGATAGGGGAAATTAATTCTATGAGTTGAATACATGATCCATAACCAATGAGGAGTACACTAGAAGATTCTTGAAGTTATTGAGATTTGTGCCTTATCTTAAGGAGGAGAAAGTGAAGATTCAAACATTGATTAGTGGGTTTCTGGTAGCACTAAAGATAGAATCAAGTTTGATGAGCCTAGATCATTGGAGGAAGCCATCATAAAGCTAAATTATTGTTATGAGAAATCAAAATGCAGATATGAGACTAAGAAGGATTGAAATGGAAATGAGGAGAATAAAGGAAATGAGATAAGAAATGAACAATACCTCAAGACATAAGTAAAAAATAGAATGCAACATCACCTAAGAATTTCAATGCATCTGACTGAGGGCATGGATTTAAGTTTGAGGAGAAGAACAAGGGTGATGGAAATAAGCC
Organism: Pinus tabuliformis; assembly: GCA_031772625.1. Lineage (NCBI taxonomy): Eukaryota > Viridiplantae > Streptophyta > Pinopsida > Pinales > Pinaceae > Pinus > Pinus tabuliformis. Next base: position 47,210,270 of record CM062813.1, read on the forward strand.
TTCAGAATGTTGGAATTGTGGCAAGGATCATCGTTGAAGAAATTTTTTGCAATATCAATATGGTAGATCTCGGATCTATAGTGCTATGGAGGCGCAGATAGTTGGCGATTTTAGACGACGTATTCCATGAATCTATGCGACATTGGATAAGAAGCAGACAGACCATCCAACATCTATTAACGAGATGGATGGTAAGATTTGTCATCAATTTGTTTGTATTTTGGTTGACCCTAGATCTAATTATAGTTATGATATTCCTAACCTGGTGTATAATTGTGGTTTGAATAAAGAATTACATGCATAATGTTGGTTAGTGCAATTGGCTACACTTACAAATAAAATATTGCATCATTGGGTAAGAGCTTGTGAATTTGAATTGAATGGTATGCCTACATCAATGCATTTGATTATACTTCCATTGGATTCGTAAAATATGTTATTGGGTATGGATTGGTTGTATCTTCAAAGGACTAAGGTGGACTGTTATGACAAGACTATTGAAGGCTTGGATAACAGTGGAGAATAAAGAATTTTGCAGGGTAAGAAGAAGGCAACATCAGTTAGAATGGTGACAACTATGCAGGAAAAATGTAGTTGCAAGAAATAGTGTGTGTTATTTGCAGTAAATATTTCTAGTGACAAAGTTAATGATGTTGAGTATGTGGAAGTCTTAAATAGGTACCTCATTCTACAATAGTTTTAGGATATATTTCCTGCATATTTTTCAGAGTTGTCACCTCACAGGGAAGTTGAATTTTCTATTGAGTTGGTACCATGGGAAGCACACACATCAAATGCACCATACAGGATGAGCACACCATAGTTAGTGGAATTGAATCTACAGTTGAAGGAAATGCTTGAGAAGGGATACATTAGGCCAAGTGTATCACCTTGGGGTGCACTAGTGTTCATTTTGAAGAAGAAGGATGGTACTCTTAGGTTATGTATTCATTATAGGTAGTGGAACAAAGTAACCATCAAGAAAAAATATCCATTGGAAAGGATTGATCACTTGTTTAATCAGTTGAAGGGAGAAACAATGTTCTCAAATATTTATTTCAGATCTGGATACCATCAAGTATGCATTAAATAAGAGGACATCTACAAGACTTATTTGCAGACTAGCTATGGGAATTATGAGTTTGTTGTAGTTCCATTTTCTTTGAATAATTCTCCAACTAATTTTATGTGTGTTGTAACTTAGTTTTACCATCTTATATTGTCCATTTTCCTTTATGTTGAAAATAGAAAAATAATGAAAAAATACAAAGAATATAGAATAGAAAAGAAAATACGAAAAGAAAGAAACAAAAAATGAAAATAAAAAGAAAATAGTAAAATGGGATATCTATATATATATATATATATATATAATACAAAGAATATAGAAAAGAAAAGAAAATACGAAAAGCAAGAAACAAAAAATGAAATGGGATATATATATATATATATATATATATATATATATATATATATATATGAAAAGGATAAATATGCACAATCCCCAATGTAGGCATGCTAGCTTGAATGTCAACATAGATTATATTTCAATTAATGTATAAATCCTTTTTATATTAATTAATCAAGGACTAATTAAGATATAACCAAAGTGCATTTGATTTGACCTCTTGTCACTTTCGATAAACATCAAGCAAGAGTAAATGGCGGAGATCATTCCTGCCCGGATCAATGACGAGGGATGAACTTTGGAACCCCCCCCCCCTCTATCAAAGTTTAAGGAAAGGGGGAGGTTTGTCAATATGCCCGTGGGTACGTGGCACCCCCTCAATCATTTCACCCTACGTTTCTAAAAAACAATAAACTACCTATAGCCCCCCCTCGAAAACCACTTTCTCATCCATGTTAGTGTTGGTATCTTCATCCCTCCATCAGTGATCAAAATTATCTTTTTGCATGCATTTTAGGTGTCTCATCTGATCAGCTGCATTCCATTAGGTCATGGATCATCTGATGATAGTGGTTCTTTATCAATTTACCTCATGCTTTTCATCTGCTGGCCTATTTGCACATGTACAGATTATTTGCTGTCATTTTTATTTCATTTCAGTTGCAGAAGTCATTTTAGGGTTTCAATTCTCATTAGGTCTAGGGTTTGCCACCATGATCTTCAAAATCTCAATAACAGGCTAGCAGTCACATGAGGATTTTCAATAAGTTCATAAAATCACAAATTCTACAGATGCTTTGCTCCATAAAGGGTTTTTACCTCAAAACTTTGTTTTCAGGTGAAAACATGGTTTTTCCATTTCTTGTACAAATTCTATGTAATTTTATCATTTTCATATGTAATATAGCATCATATGCAGCCTTGGGTCACCTTGCCAAACTTCTGCACTCCAGCTCCTGCAAAAAGAGACAAGAAGATCCAAGCATTAGTCCATCAAATGACAAAAAGAGAGCCAAACTCATAAACAGGGCTTTAAAGAAAAAAGTGAAAAGGAAAACTTTAGAAAGTGGGTTTTCTAAATGAAAAATTAAAGTCAAAAGTATATAAAGGGATCATTTGTGTTGAAGACTTCATTTATGCTAAAAGTGAGAGAGAACAAGGAGAAAATCGTGTTTTGAGGTGAAAAGAGGGAAATTGCAACAAGTTTCGAGATTTCTCTTGGCATGGTGCACCTGGGCATTGGCGCGGCGCACCTGCCTGGCACGGCGCACCAGGCGCAGGATTTACATAGAGCTTTGAAGGGGCACATCGCACCTGCCAGGCATGACACACTTGCCGGGCACAGTGCACCTGGGTGTTGGCGCGGCGCACTAGTCTGCCAAGCCAAAAATTCATCCCATTGATTCTCTAAGGCTCTAAAATTTCCAAATGCTATTCCTCCAAGTAAGTAAAACCTCCTATTTGCCATAGCAAGACATTTTATCATCCTTGTTGGTGTTTTGATAGGTGAAAAATCAAACCATAAATTGATGCACAGTTGTCTTGCAAAACTGTTTAAGGTTTTATAGGGTTTTTGTCATTCTTGTTGTTTATAATCCCTTGCATCATTTTCCCATATCCCATTCCTCTCCACTAAATTTCCATAATTTTATTTCCCTTTCCCTCTCTCATTTACACTCATCTTACTCCCTTTTTTACCAAACCCTAAGTCCTACACCTAATTCCCACTATTCCCCAAACCCCAATCTTCATTCCCAAAACCCTATCACTCCCTAATAACCCTACAGCCAGCATCAAAACCTTCCACTCATCAAATCCCACTCATCAGTCCCACTCATCAAATCCCAAAGAATAAAATAGCAGTCACCTATTCTTGAGAAAATCTCTTCATACTCATCATTTTACACCATACATTGGCAAACATGGAAACATATTTAGCTTATGAAAGGGATGAGGAAACTGTGAGTGATTCCTCCCAAGAGATTCATGCACCAAGAAAACCACATAAGGGAGGAAAACACATCTTGGAGGAGCCCACGACACTCACAAAGTTATTAGCTTGTCCTCCTGCAGTAACATGTTTTAAACATCAGTCTTGCTACCAGTTTTGTGAGATGGTGGAGAGGGTGAAATACCACCATGAAATTTCTAGGCTATTTGTCCTTCATATTCACAATGGCCAGGTGAACTTAGCAGGTGTTTCCTTCACTTTGACACCTGAAACTATAGCTGTAGCAATATGTATTCCAAATGTGGGTGAACAGTGGAACAAAGGATAGCTTGTGGGAAAAGAACATTATGAGCCTTATATCAAGGCTAGTTTTCAAAAGCAAATCGGTAGGGTCTTTCCTTTCAGATACCTATAGGACACTTATGCTCCACTCATGAAGCTCATTATCAAATACTTCACCTGTGAAGGGATATTTCCTCGCTTGTACACTTATCATGTTAGATTGTTGATGCATTTCACTAGAGTGAGGATGGTGAACCTCCCCTATTTCATATGCAGAAATATTGAGAAAAAGGCTACATTGGTGCAAAGAAAACCTCTTCATCAATAGTTCAACAACATTTATCATTTATCATTGATCAAAATTGTTGTGTTGCATTAGCTGAGCTTGTTGAATGTTTCATGGGATACTTTCATTTTACATGAGGTTTTCACAAGCCCTCCAGTGACCCCATCAATATTTCAAGAGGAAGTAGGGCCTTCAAATCAGCAAGAGGTTCATGAGACTCAAACTACAGGTGTGCCAATATTTATCACTTATGAAAAGGGCACAAGGAGATTATTTGCAGTTGCCAAATGAGTACTATCTCCACCTAGGGTGGAAGGGGTCTCGTTTCCTTCATCAGACCACATGCAAATGCTATCTTCACCAGGGGTGAAAGGGGATTTTCCTTATTCTTCAGCAGAGCAGGTACAGGACAAAGGGAAGCAACCATTGCATGAGGAAGGGCCTTCTCAGGGTCAGGAGAGAGATTTTATTTTCATTTAGGAGGAGGATACTAATTTGGGCTCCCAAATCTCAAGACTCAAGGAGATCATCAAAGAAAAGAAGCTGACATCCATGCCTTATCTCTTAACCTTGAAAAGGCTAAGTGGATCATTAATTACCTTGAGCAATGGAACAAGAAGTTGGAGGATAAACAAACAATCATGGAGCTGCAAACCGTAAGGGAAAAAAGAAAGCAGCAAAAAGAAAAAAAGTCAAATTGACACCCCTTGAGCAAGAGTTTGATGCTGACCAAGAATATTGGCTAGAGAGAGAAAATATGCACTTGGAAAAGCTCCTTGAGAAAGCAAATAAGGAGAAAAAAATGTTGTGGAACATGGCCTATCACTATTTGGCACGAAACAGGATTTGCAAAACAAGGATAAGGTGCCTAAAAGCCAAGTTGAGGAAGACTTTGAGGAGCAAGAAAGAGCAAGATAAGCTCAAGATCTTGGCTAAAGTTTCATTGGCCCAGCATAACACTTGATGTAGATCACTCATGCCAAATTTCAAGAAATTGGTAAACTTTTTTGGCAATTTTGTTTTTTTCATGGAAAAAACAGGTTTTTCCGGTACATGCGTAGCGCCACCTGGCACTCGCTTTTGATAGGGACCTCCTTTGGAAGGAAACTTTGCATTTTTGGATCCCTTATAGAAAATTATGCATGCCCAGAAATTACTAGGAAATTTTTGACAAGTTTTGGACCTCCAAAAGGGTGAATAACACCTAAAAAATGCCCTCTTTGCCACCTTTTGGCCACACAGGAATCAGTGTTGGGAGAACTGATTTTTGGAGGGGAAAATGGACACCAAATTCAAAAATTCCACTTGTCTTAGAAAGTAGACAAATAGAATTTTCCAACAAGCGAACTTGGAGCAAGTTTGGGGAAGGGGAAGGCCTCCAAATTCAGCTGGGAAAAAGCACTACGCACAGAAAAAGTGGCGCTACGCACAGGATGAAAAAGTGCCAATTTTGCTCACAAACTCTGTTTTTCACCTAGTTTTCTCCTAGTTTGACTTTTTCTCCCTTATGGTCGAATTCATGATGTGGAATAATGTAAATTGATGTATTATGATGAAAAAATGATAAAAATTGTCTTGATAAGTTAGATACATCAGTTGTAGGTGGTTTGGAGTTGAATGAATCTGTTTCCTAGGTTTAAGAGGCAAGCTGTTCCACTGCCTATTTTTGTGTTCCTAGTTTAGATATGGTTGAAAACACACCTCTTCTCATGGATTCGACCCCTGATGGATATCACAGGAGGTTTGGAGGTCTATATCATGTGTTTTTTCAGTCATTTGTAAAGGTTGGACACTTGTGAATGCTTTGAGGACTATTGTACATCATCTCTGCAGTTTGGCAAGGAAATAGACCAAGGTTTGCAGCATTTTGTGGGATTCTTGTGGAAAGATGACTTAGTATTGTTCTTCCTTCTGTGATTCAAGTTATTATGTGTTTATGTGTGCCATTTTCTCTCTCTTTTCAGCTTAAATAAATGAATCAAGTATAAAGGTAGAAATCATTGATGTTGTAGTGCTCTACCTTAGGGTTTGTTTAGCTTTACATGTTTTCTACTGTTTGTGTTGGGTGTGGAGCCTGATTATCTTCTATATTCAAAGGTATCGCCACATTGGACCCCAGTTCGAAATGGGGGCGGCAATGCCGCCCATAAAATATTCGCTGCAGGGGGGCTCCAGGGGGGGCGGCTGCGACTTTTGGGAGCCCCCCCTGGAGGGGGGTTTCGGGGGCAACGTCCCCGAAGCTAAAAACAACTATAAAATTGCCTTGTAAAAGTATAGTAATTTCTAGTCAATCTGGGCCGTTCATTAGGCGGATGATCTGACAGTAGAACTTATGTTTAGTTTAGGGTTTTTTGCCCTAGAAGGCAACCCCTCTCTTTGTATGAGGGAATTTGTATTTTGAGGCTGTGTGATAGATGTGTATTCTGTGAGCGGGAAACAGAGAGGTGAGACTGTGAGAGAAAACAGAGGATATTAGAGCGGATTTGCTGTAGGTTGTTTCTCTTCATTTTGCTAGATAATAGAAAGGAAGGACTGGTTGTTCGAGGTGGACATAGCCAAAACTGGGTGAACCATGTATATTTGTGTCTCTCTTGTTTTGTGCGTTTTCTATGTTAATATTTCTGCAATATTTTATGTGTTCCATTGCTCCGTAATATATATAATTTTCTAACAACTGGTATCAGAGCCGAAGGTCTATTCGGCTGATAAAATCGCAGGAAAGAAGGGTTCGTGGTTCGAGTGGGAGCAATGGCGGAAGATGGTAAGTTTAGGGTCGAAAAATTTAACGGCCAAAACTTCTCATTGTGGAAGATGCAGATGGAAGATTATCTGTATCAGAAAGATCTATACCTACCATTGGGCGGAAGATCAAAGATGCCGACGGGTATGACAGACAAAGAATGGAACCTTCTCGATAGAAAGGCACTCGGAACAATACGGTTGTGCCTTGTTGCGTCAGTCGCCTTCAACATTTCGAAGGAAACCATGACAGAGGGTTTGATTCAGGCGTTGTCAAAACTATATGAAAAACCCTCAGCCTCAAAGGAGGTATTTCTTATGAAACAGTTATTTAATATGAATATGTCGGAAGGTGGATCTGTTGCAGACCATTTAAATGATTTTAATACAGTTACAAGTCAATTAAGTTCTGTAGGGGTAAACTTTGATGATGAAGTTAGAGCTCTATTATTCTTGTGCTCATTACCAGAAAGGTCGAATGGTTTGGTAATGGCCATTAGTAACTCCGTTTCTGGATCTAGTACTTTAAAGTTTGATGATGTTGTCGGTGCTATCCTTAGCGAAGAAATGCGACGGAAAAGCTCCGGTGAGACATCGGGAAATGCTTTGAGTGCAGAGTCTAGAGGAAGAAAAATGGAAAGAGGAAAGAGCTCAGGATATCGCAGTAAATCAAGGAAAGGCAGATCCAAGTCCAGATCAAGGATAGTGTGATGGAAATGTGGAAAGAAAGGACACCTAAGGAAAGATTGTAGATCTCGGAAGGGAAAAGAAGGAGATGCACAACAAGAAAACAATCATGAAGAAAATGTGACAGGTGAGGTGTTACAAGATGCTTTGATTCTTTGTTTTGAAAATATTACTGATTCCTGGGTGGTAGATTCAGGGGATTCATTCCATGCCACACCTGATAAGAAATAATTTCATGACTATGTTCAAGGAGATTTTGGACAAGTTCGTCTGGGTGATGATAAACCCTGTAAAATCGTTGGAATGGGTAAGGTTCTTGTAAAACAACAGAATGGAAACCAATGGCTATTAAAGGAGGTAAGGCATGTTCCGGATCTAAAGAAAAATCTGATTTCAACAGGACAGTTAGGCGGTGAAGGTTGTGTGACAACTTTCACAGATAAAGATTGGAAGGTCACCAAAGGAGCCCTAGTAATAGCAAAAGGTGAAAAGGTTGGTACATTGTATTTATGCAATGGTATTTCTAACTCTGTTAATGCTTTAACTTCCAAAGGAGCAGATGCAACATTATGGCATCATAGGCTCGGACACATGAGTGAAAAGGGGATGAAGATTCTTCACTCAAGGAATTTGTTGCTAGGTTTGAAGAATGTTGATTTGGACTTTTGTGAGAATTGCATTTATGGAAAACAGAATAGAGTCAGATTTCTCAGAGTTGGGAAAGAAAAGAAGAATGAAAAATTAGAGCTTGTGCATACAGATGTATGGGGACCTGCTCAGGTATCATCTCTCGGTGGCTCTCGTTATCATGTTACTTTTATTGATGATGCAACTAGAAAAACTTGGATTTATTGTATTAAGAATAAATCTAATGTATTTGATACTTTCAAGAAATGGAAAGCTTTGGTTGAGATTGAGACAAGAAAGAAATTGAAGTGTCTTAGATCAGACAATGGAGGTGAATATTGTAGCAAAGAGTTTGATCGGTACTGTTCAGAGCATGGAATTCGTATAGAGAAGACAGTTCCAAGAACACCACAAGAAAATGGTGTGTCAGAAAGGATGGACAGAACAATCATGGAGCGTGCAAGGTGCATGAGATTGCATGCAGGATTGCCTTTACAGTTTTGGGCAGATGCTGTAGATACTGTTGTTTATCTAATAAACAGAGGGCCTTCAAATTCCTTGGATGGTGGTGTTCCAGAGGAAGCATGGACAGGTAAAAAGATAAACTACTCTATTTTAAAGCCTTTTGGTTGTGAGGCCTTTGTCCATATTGATAAAGAAAATAGAACAAATCTTGAGGCAAAGTCAAAGAAATGTACCTTTATTAGATATGGTGTTAATGATTTTGGTTATCGCTTATATGATTACGAAAATCACAAAATCATTAGGAGCAGAGATGTAATATTCAATGAAAAGGTCTTTTATAAGAATCAGTTGCAGGAAAAGAAACAGGAAAAGGAAAACAAGGAATACGCAGTTCTTGATGAAATCACTGAAAAAGTGACGGTGCCTGAAAATAATAATAATCAACAACCACAACAACAGCAACCACCACAACAACAACAAGCACCCCAAACACCTGAAAGTGGTGTTAGAAGATCTACCAGGATAAGTAGACCCCCTGAACGATACTATCCTTCATTATATTATTTATTGTTGACTGATTCCGGTGAACCCGAATGTTATGAAGAAGCAATGCAGGTTGAAAGCAGGAAGAAGTGGGAGGCAGTCATGGAAGAAGAGATGGACTCCTTAATGCATAACCAGACTTGGGATTTAGTCAGGTTGCCTGTAGGAAAAGCTACATTGAAGAATAAATGGGTTTACAAGCTGAAGGAAGAAGATGGAGGAAAACAGAGGTATAAAGCTAGACTTGTGGTGAAGGGGTTTGCACCGAATAAAGGTATTGATTTTGATGAAATATTTTCTCCTGTTGTTAAAATGACTTCAATTAGAACTATTTTAAGTCTTGTAGCAGCTGAAGATTTTCATCTTGAGCAGTTAGATGTAAAGACAACCTTTCTCCATGGGGATTTGGAGGAAGAGATATATATGCAGCAGCCACAAGGATATGAGGTGAAAGGGAAGGAGAAACTAGTGTACAGGTTGAAGAAGAGCTTGTATGGCTTAAAACAGGCTCCAAGGCAGTGGTATCTAAAATTTGACAAGTTTATGTCTGAACAAGGTTATACTAGATGTCACTCTGATAATTGTGTTTATTTGAAAAAGCAAAATGATGGCAGCTATATTATATTGTTATTGTATGTAGATGACATGCTTGTTGCAGGATCTAACATGCAGGAAATAAATGTGCTCAAAAGAAAATTGGCAAATTCATTTGCAATGAAGGATTTGGCAGCTGCAAAACAAATCCTTGGTATGAGAATAACTAGAGACAAGAAAAATCGTAAATTAACATTGTCTCAGAATGAGTACATACAAAAGGTGTTTAAAATATTTAACATGCACAATGCAAAAACAGTTAGTACACATTTTGCTAGCCATTTCAAACTTAGCAAAGAAATGTGTCCGAAGACTCAAGAAGACATGGGTTATATGTCTAAAGTTCCATATGCATCAACAGTTGGAAGCTTAATGTATGAAATGGTCTGCACAAGGCCTGATATTGCACATGCAGTGGGAGTTGTAAGCAGGTACATGAACAATCCAGGAAAGGAACATTGGATGGCAGTGAAATGGATTCTCAGATATTTGAAAGGTACCACAAATCAAGCATTATGCTTTGGTGGTTCAAACATCTCCCTACAAGGATATGTTGATGCAGATATGGCAGGTGACAGAGATAACAAGAGGTTTACTATAGGATATGTATTTACTGTTGGAGGAACATCTGTCAGTTGGGTTTCAAAAATCCAAAGTGTTGTTTCACTTTCAACAACAGAAGCAGAGCATGTTGCTGCTATAGAGGCTAGTAAAGAAATGATTTGGTTACAAAGGTTTATGGGTGAATTGGGTAAGGAGCATGATATGGGCACGTTATACAGTGATAGCCAAAGTGCCATTCGTCTTGCAAATAACTTAGCATTTCATTCCAGGACTAAACACATACAGCTCAAGTACCATTTCATACAATCAGTGTTGGAAGATGGAGAGTTGAAGCTGGAAAAGATACACACTAGCTAGAATCCTGCAGATATGCTAACAAAAGTTGTAACCAGGGAGAAACTGAGAATATGCTCAGTTTCAATTGGTCTTCAAGGATGATGATGAAGATGAGAAACAACCAGGTCCAAAGAGGAGTCATTGTCCAGCAAATGGAGCAGCGGTGAAGTTGCTACAATCAGTCTCCAAGTGGGAGATTGTTGGGTGTGGAGCCTAATTATCTTCTATATTCAAAGGTATTGCCACATTGGACACCAGTTTGAAATGGGGGCGGCAAGGCCGCCCGTAAAATATTCGCTGCAGGGGGGTCCGGGGGGGGGGGGGGGGGGGGGGGAGGGGGGGTGCGGCTGCGACCTTTGGGAGCTAAAAACAGCTGTAAAATCACCTTGTAAAAGTATAGTAATTTCTAGTCAATCTGGGCCGTTCATTAGACGGATGATTTGACGCTAGAACTTATGTTTAGTTTAGGGTTTTTTGCCCTAGAAGGCAACCCCTCTCTTTGTATGAGGGCATTTGTATTTTGAGGCTGTGGAATAGATGTGTATTCTGTGAGCGTGAAACAGAGAGGTGAGACTGTGAGAGAAAACAGAGGATATTACAACGGATTTGCTGTAGGTTGTGTCTCTTCATTTTGCTGGATAATAGAAAGGAAGGACTGGTTATTGACGGTGGACATAGCCCAAACTGGGTGAACCATGTATATCTGTGTCTCTCTTGTTTTGTGCATTTTCTGTGTTTATATTTCTGCAATATTTTATGTGTTCCATTGCTCCGTAATATATATAATTTTATAACAGTTTGAAGAGGACTCATGACACTTCCATGCCCTCTCCAACTCCTCACCAGTCTTAAGACTCTCCATTTCACTTAATTCAAAGTACTAAAGCATTTACCTACCTCACCCCATAGAAACCTCTACAATACTAAGTCCATTCCCCGGACCCAAAACTGCCCTTCACATTTGATCCAGCAATCAACCATAAAACTCAATCAAACTCCTTTGAGCATATACCTAGCCTAAAATTAGTCTTTACATCAGTCATCTCAAGCCTCATTTTCTATATTTTCCTAAGATTGACAAGGATAGAGCCCTCTTCTGACCTAGTAGGGCTAGCTACTAGGTTAAGCGTGGTTTGATGTTACCCTAGACCTGCCTTTCTCAGCCTGAGGTAGATTTAGGCAATAACATATTGGCGACCATACTGGGGAAGAAAAGTTTGTTTGTTATTGTTGTTTGCTTTGTAGACTACAGATGGAGCCTGAAGTTAGCTAGGTAGCCTTCAAACTGCTCTTGCTTTGCAAGTGCATAAGTAGATGAATGCTACTTCAGTCAATCTCCGGTTTAGTTTATGAACTGAACATCTGAACTAAAAAATATTACCCCAGTATCTTAAAACAATTCTAGACTTTGGATGATGAGTTTAGAATTTGATAGGCTGAAAAATTGATAATTTACATTTGATTTTTGGGAATAATTCAACACACTGGCTTCCAGACGATACACCAGGGCCAATCCTGATCCTGATCCTCCTCCCGTATATGAAAACCCAAATCTTATTCCAAGAATTCTCCGATAAGAAAGTTCTGTGATTCCTGTTTTTAGATCTCATTCATGTCCAGTTGTTTTTTAATACCTTGAAGATCTTGAGTTTGATGAACATTTTGATCTATCGTTGTTTGAAACTAAATCTAAAAGTGCAGTTGGTTCTACTGTTCTAAATCCGGAGTTTGTCAAAGATCTTGAAACTGAAAAGGATAATAGATAAATTGATGATTATATCTTGAATCTCTAAACTTCCATTTTGGCTACAAACATTCCTGAGTTCTTAGAATCTGCATCTGAAACTCTTGGTTCATCTGCTGTTGTATCTGGTTCATAAATTCCTACTGAAACTCCTTTTATCTCCACCATTCTCGTGTAGCCCACCATATCTAATCAGAGACACCCTGTCTCTTCTCCCCCATCAACCCCTTCAACACCTCAAACATCTCATATTTCCTCCCCTCCTTCTACACTTCATACACCCATTACATTGTCTGCTATCATTGTTCTGACTCCTCCTACATCCCCAAGGCTAGTTTCAAATCCACCTAGAGAAATGGCTGCCCGATATGCACCTCTCGTTTTGCCACAAAACTTGGATGCTATGCCTGCTGATTACCAAAGAAAAATTCCATTGTTTGATGGTACCCAAGGTATCACAGCGCAACAACATGTGGATAAGATGACCGATTTCTTTGACCTTCATGAGATAGATGAAGAAAATGTGACCATGAGATTATTTGTGCAAACTTTTGGAGGCGAAGTGCGGAAGTGGTTCAGAGCATTGCCAGCTGGGACTATCAATACATTGGTGGTTCTTCATAGGTAATTTCTGGTTCGTTGGGAGGTAAATAAAAATTCACTTCAAATTCTTTTTGAATATGAAAACATAAAGAGGAATGTTGGTGAAAGTGTCTAGATTACTTTGTTAGATTCAATATTGTTTATAACGCAATTCCAGCTGATATAAAGCCACCAATGGGGCTGGCTTTGATTACATTTCCTGATGGATTTGATCTCGACATGGCATATCAATTGAGAGAAAGAGACCTGGCCACATTGGAGGATATGCAGAAAATTGTAGTGAGTGTGGAGGCAAATCTGCTAGCCAAGAGAGCTAGAATAGAGACTGAGAAGAAGGTGACCATAAAAGAGAAAGATTCTTCCTCAGATCATTTGCTTCGTAAGATCAAGAAGATGCTTGATAGATTAACTATTGTAGATAATCCTGAAACACAGATCAGAAATCCAAACTTCTGTGGTCAGCATCAACCACAGTTCAGAATCAAACGATGGGAACAAAGAGCACAAGACCAAGCAGCTCAGTAGCAAGTTAAAACACCATTATAGCAGAATTTTGTACATGGTCTGGAATCAAATGATGATGAGAAAATAATAGGAGAGGAGAATCATTTCTTTACACCTGATGGTTTGCCAATATATATCACAGAGGATGAAGAGTATTAAGAAAGCCTGGCTGTACAAAAGGATGAAGATTTTATCTTAGCAAATGAAACAGTCCTAGAAGAAGAATCTGATGAATATCAGAGGGGATACATGAATGATTTGACAACCCAACAACGATAATATTAACTCAGGAGTAGAGAGGTACCCATCAATCCAATTCAAAAGAGGAAGGAAGAAACACCACCAAAGAATGATTCTCCAAATGTGCAAAAAAAGGAAAGGAGGCAGCAGATCCTACCACCAGCAAAACACAATCAACAAATGAAAAGTAAAATCAACCAAGTGCATCAAAGGAGAAGACTGAAAAGAAAGATGCTCCACTCAAAGAGGTAGAAAAAACTACAGCCTTTAGCTTAGAGAATGAGATTGCTAAGTTAACAGTATTAATACCTTTGACTGAATTAATGAAGAATAGCAGCTATAAAGGTCACGTGTCAAAGATTTTGAATTTAGATTCACTATCTGATATGGTTAATGTGGACGATGACCATCCCGAGCTTATCTTTGGTCCAGCATTAGGAGGTCAATATGAGGATAGTGATGTAGCTCCCTTTTACATCCCTTAGATTGCATGATTATGTCTTGCACAATGCCATGTTTGATTCAGAAGCGTCTCACAATTTGATGCCAAAGGAAATTATGGAAAAATTGGGTTTAGATATCACTCGCAAGTACCATGATATTTATTCCTTTGATTCTGGTAGGGTCAGATGTATTGGTCTCATTAAAGATTTGGTTGTAACTTTAGATCAGATTCCAGCAAAGAATGTTCTTATGGATGTGGTTGTGGTCGACATTCCCCCTAGATTTGGCATGCTTCTATCTATATCATGGGGCGCAAAACTAAAAGGGACATTGCAGTTAGATTTCTCCTATGCCACTATTCTCATGTTTGGTCAGTTGAGGAAATTATCACATATCTTGGATCAACTCAAGACTTCGGGTTTTCAACAAGCTACTGATACAACTATTTCATTAGGAATTGATGATCTTTTAACAGCGCCTTCCAAAGGATGGCTCGTCCAAGATGCGGAGCAACAAGGTTCTGTTTCGGAGAAACAGAATCATTATGGGAATGTACACACAGTGGAAAAATTACGTCAATCGATTGAGATATGGTATGCTACCAGTGAATATTTGAGAAAAGAAATGAATCTGAATTTTAGCATGACTGATCCCTTAAATCCAGTACATGTGATGTCCTTCTCAGGAGCTAGGGGAAGTACATCTCAGGTTCACCAATTAGTAGGTATTGGGAGAAAAAGATGAAGTATATGATCACAAGAAAGGAGAAACATTTAATTCATCCAATAAATTATGTACATACAGATTTAGAATCTTTTGTTCTTTATTCTGATAGTTTTAATGATGTAAATAGTTGATTAGTTGAAGTTGAAGATATTCTAGAGATCACAGAAAATTTCAGAGCCGTACTTGATCAAGAAAGACAAAGGCTTCATAGTACCGCTAAACAATCAACTTCCGCCAGTAGCAGAAAATTGATGGACAGCAAGCAAAGGTAGAAGAGCAGGCAGAATTTCAGCACTTGGAGGACGATGCCGGTTTGTGGACTATGGACTTTGATGTAGCAGTAGGTAAGGATGGTGCAGGAATTGGTATTTGGATATGCAGCCTTATTTTCCTACCAAATAAAGTCTCGAGTAATGTTAGAGTTTGTTCATATAAATTGGCATTTGATTGTTCTAATAATGAAGTTGAATATGAGGCTCTTATTACTGGCTTGAAAATCCTCAAGAAGTTGAATGCAAAGAGAATTTCAATTTATGGTGACTCCGAATTAGTAATCAAGCAAGTCAAGGGTGAATACTAAGCCAAACATCCTCGAATCCAGGCTTACCGTAATGCAGTTTTAGATATTTTGAGGGTGTTTCTAGATTATACTTTGACATGTGTCCCTCGTGTACAAAATGTTATTGCAGATTCCCTTGCAACAGCTGCAAGTAACTTGAAAATCCCGATGAATTCAAACAATAAGTTTGAAATTCATGTGAAACATCGCCCAACTATCCCTGATAATCAAAGATATTGGCAGGTGTTTCAAGATGACAAAGAGATTGAAGAATTTATGCAAAATGAAGGCAAGTACAAAGATACTTCTATCGATGGAGAGCAAGATGATGGTGAATCAGACATAGAGGTAAATCAGATGGAAGTTTTGTAGCTGAAGGACAATGTCATTCCTAAAGGCTTAATACCTTTAGAGGAGTTATTTGATCAAGATGATGTAGCCCGGAAACCAAGCTTGGTGCCGACCGAGAAGGGAGTTGAGGATGTGAATATTGGAACAACAAAAAATCCAAAGATGGTGAAGTTGTCAAAGGCATTGCCTCCTCAAGTAAAGGAAAAATACAATAGTTTATTGTCTTCATTTACGAATGTATTTGCATGGGACTATTCATATTTGAAGGAGTACGATAAAAGTATAATGCAACACATCATTTCAATCAAGCCAAACCAGAAGCCATTTCGACAAACGTTAAGAAGGATAAATCCAAAGTTGCTGCCATCAATAGAGAAAGAGGTGAATCAATTGTACAAGGCTGGTATAATCATTCCAATACTATTTTCAGATTGGATTTCCAATTTGGTGCCCATGCGGAAGAAGACAGGTGAGATTAAATTATGTATTGATTTCAGAAATCTGAATAAGGTGTCTTTGAAAGATAATTATCCATTTCCAAAAATGGACCACATACTTCAAAGAGTAGTTGGAGCATCTCACATGTTGCTACTCAATGGGTATTCTAGCTATAATCAAATTCTGGTCCATGAGGATGACCGGGACAAAACAACATTCACCACTTCGTGGGGGACATTCCATTATGCTAAGATGTCGTTCGGATTAAAGAATGATGGTACAAATTTTCAGCGGGCTATGGATATCGCCTTTGCAAGTGAGAAAGATGTATTTTTAGTAGTTTATCTTGATGATTTGACAGTTTTTTCCAATTCAGATGAGGAGCATATTTACCATTTGAAGATTGTTTTTCAGCAGTGTAGAAAGTATGGCACATCTCTTAATCCAAAAAAGAGCTTGTTTGCCATGGATGAAGGGAAGCTTCTTGGTCACATCATATCCAAGGAGGGCATCCATATCAATCCTACTCGAGTGGAAGCTATTCAGAAAATTGATTTTCCATGTAGTAAAAAGGAGATCCAAGCATTCAACGGTAAGATGAACTTCTTATATCATTTTGTGCCAAATCTAGCTGAACATTTGAGGGAAATCACAAACATGTTAAAGAAAGATAGTGTAGTAAAGTGGACTGAAGAAGCTATTAAGTCTTTCAATTTGGTAAAGTTGGCTCTTTTTTTAGCTCCGATTTTAATTAGCCCAGATTATTCCCAAGATTTCATTTTGTTTTCATTCGCTTCGAATCATACTATGGTAGCGGTTTTAATGCAGAAAAGAGATCAGCTTGAGAAGCCAATTGCCTTTTTTAGCAAGAATATAAGAGATGCAGCCTTAAAGTATAACATTATTGAAAATCAAGCTCTTGCCTTGGTAAAAGCTTTGAAATATTTCCAAGTATATATTCTGCATTCTCATATTCTTGCTTATGTCCCTAACGTAGCCGTTAAAGATGTCTTAGTACAAATAGATCTGGAAGGGAGATGAGGAAAATGGATCGCAACTTTGTTAGAATATGACATGGAGATAAAGCCAACAAAGCTCATCAAGGGGCAGGGGCTAGCAAAACTGATGGCGGAGTCTAATTTGCATGCCTTGGACATAAACTTGATTGCTGCTATGTTCGAAGAAGATGAAGACAGCTCACTTGTTCAGGTATCTGAAATTTTTCTTCATTCTCCTTGGTATTCAGATGTTGTATATGTGCTCTAGCATCTTTCACTGCCACCGGGGATGGCTAGAAATAAAAGTAGAACTCTAAAATTAAAGGCTGCCAAATTTTGTATTATGAATAATGCACTTTATTGGAAATATCCTGGCGGTATTTTGCTGAATTGTTTGGTTGAGGAGGAAGCAAAACAAGTCATGGATGATTTTCAGAAAGGAAACTTTGGAGGTCACCTATTTTGAAGGCAACAGCCAATAAGATTTTGAGAGCGGGGTACTATTGGCCTACCCTCTTTGCTGATGTGTATAAAACTGTTACAAGCTATCACAAATGCCAGATTTTTCAAGGAAGGAAAAAGTTGCAGCCTTTACCTCTCAAGCCAGTGGAAGTTAGTTCTTTGTTTTAGCAGTGGGGTTTAGATTTTATTGGCAAGATTCATCCTACATCTTCATCTCAGCACAAGTGGATCCTAACAGCGACAAATTATTTCACAAAATGGATTGAGGCGATTCCCACTCGGCAGGCCACCGACTTGGTAATAATTTAGTTTCTTGAAAACAATATTTTGTCACGTTTTGGTTGTCCTAATAAGTTGATTACAGATAACACAACAGTGTTCAAGTCCAAAAGGATGATTGAATTTTGTAGCAAATACAACATTACCTTGGGACATTATACTGCATACTATCCGCAAGGTAACAAATTGGCGGAATCTTCAAATAAATCATTGGTCAACATCATCAAAAAGCTACAGGAAACAAACAAAAAGAGCTGGCATAAGAAATTGGTTAATGCACTATGTGTGGATAGAGTAAGTCAGAAGAAATCAATAGGCATGTCTCCTTTCGAGATCGTATATGGTGTTGACACGGTGTTCTCGACATCTCTCACAGTTCCGGTTGTTAAACTTCTATAGGAAGCTAGAAGCAAGGAAGATCATTTACAACGAAGAATAAACCAAATGATCCATTTGCAACAGATGAGAGAGGAATTTTTTCAGAATACCTTCAGGCTGTAAGAGAG
Organism: Pinus tabuliformis; assembly: GCA_031772625.1. Taxonomy (NCBI): domain Eukaryota; kingdom Viridiplantae; phylum Streptophyta; class Pinopsida; order Pinales; family Pinaceae; genus Pinus; species Pinus tabuliformis. Next base: position 47,228,606 of record CM062813.1, read on the forward strand.
AATCAAGAAAATCTATGATCGGAAGACAAAGCCAGATAAATTTGAGATTGAAGACATAGTTCTGAAATGGGATGCTAGAAATGAGGACAAAGGCAAGCATGGAAAGTTTGAGAATCTGTGGAAGGGACCATTCAAAATTGCTGCATATTGGGGTCAAAACGCTTTCCTACTAAAAGAAATGAACGGGGAAGATTTTTCGGGAGGGCCGGTCAATGGTCGGCTGCTGAAACAATATTATCTTTGAGATATTTTCTGCTATCACATATATCACTGTACATACCACTTTATTTCCTTCATTGCAAAGTGTGTACTATTGTCATTCATTTAGTTTGGGGCCAGAAGTGAAGGCTATAAAACTGAAGGTTTGATTTTAGTTTTTGATTACTTAGTGTAGATTGTTTGAGTCAGTTTTAAGTCAGTTTTCAGTCTTGTAATTGAATCAGTTTTGAGTCAAGATATTAGTTTTGGTTTGCTAAAGTTATTGATTCCATTTAGCCCAATGGAAAAGGCACTATCTGCTTTCTAGAGATCTGTAGTTCTTGGCACCTCCCAAGAGCTACCATCCCCATTGCAACCAATGTTAGTGTCAGTATCTTCATCCCTCTATCAGTGATCAAAATTCTCTTTTTGCATGAATTTTAGGTGTCTCATCCGATCAGTTGCATTCCATTAGGTCATTGATCATCTAATGGTAGTGGTTCTTTATCAATTTCCCTCATGCTTTTCATCTTCTAGCCTATTTGCACACGTACAGATTATTTGCTGTCATTTTTATTTCATTTCAGTTATATAAGTCATTTTAGGGTTTCAAGTCTCATTAGGTCTAGGGTTTGCCACCATGATCTTCAAAAGCTCAATAACGGGTCAGCAGTCACATGAGGATGTTCAATAAGTTCACAAAATCACAAATTCTATTGATGATTTGTTCCATAAAGGGTTTTTACCTCAAAACTCTATTTTGAGGTGAAAATAGGGTTTTTCCATTTATTGTAAAATTTTTATGTAATTTTATCATTTTCATATGTAATAAAGCATCATATACAGCCCTGAATCACCTTGCAAAACTTCTGCACTCCAGCTCCTGCAAAAAGAGACAAGAAGATCCAAGCATTAGTCCATCAAATGACAAAAAAAAGAGCCAAAATGCAAAACAGGGTTTTAAAAAACAAAGTGAAAAGGAGAACATTAGAAAGTGGGTTTTCTAAATGAAAAATTAAAGTCAAAAGTGTATAAAGGGATAATTTGCGTTGAAGACTTCACTTGTGCCAAAAGTGAGAGAAAACAAGGAGAAAATCATGTTTTGAGGTGAAAAGACAGAAATTGCACCAAGCTTCGAGATTTCTCTTGGTACGATACGCCTGGGCATTAGTGTAGTGCACCTGGGCATTGGCGTGGTGCACCGGGTGCAAGATTTACACAGAGCTTTGAATGGGCATGGCGCACCTGTCAGGTGCGGTGCAACAGTCTTCCGAGCCAAAAATTCATCCTATCAATTCTCTAAGGCTCTAAAATTTCCAAATACTATTCCTCCAAGTAAGCAAAACCTCCTATTTGCCATAGCAAGACATTTTATCATCCTTGATGGTGTTTTGATAGGTGAAAAATAAAACCCTAAATTGCTGCACAGTTGTCTTGCAAAACTGTCTAGGGTTTTATAGGGTTTTGGTCATTCTTTCTGTTTATAATCCCTTGCATCATTTTCCCATATCCCATTCCTCTCCACTAAATTTCCATAATTTTATTTCCCTTTCCCTCTCTCATTTACACTCATCTTACTCCTTTTTTTCCCAAACCCTAAGCCCTATACCTAATTCCCACTATTCCCCAAACCCCAATCTTCATTCCCAAAACACTATCACTCCCTAATAACCCTACATCCAACATCAAAACCTTCCACTCATCAAATCCCACTCATTAGCCCCACTCATTAAATCCCAAAGAAGAAAACAACAGTCACCTATTCTTGAGAAAATCTCTTCATACTCATCATTTTATAGCATACATTGGCAAACATGGAAACAGATTCAGCTTATGAAAGGGATGAGGAAACTGTGAGTGATTCCTCCCAAGAGATTTATGCACCAAGAAAACCACATAAGGGAGGAAAAAACATGTGGGAGGAGCCCACCACACTCACAGAGTTATTAGCTTATCCTCTTGTAGTAACATGTTTTAAACATCAGTCTTGCTACCAGCTTTGTGAGATGGTTGAGAGGGTGAAATACCACCATGAACTTGCTAGGCCATTTTTCCTTCATCTTCACAATGCCCAGGTGAACTTAGCAGGTGTTTCCTTCACTTTGAAAGCTGAAACTATAGCTGCAGCAACAGGTATTCCAAATGTGGGTCAACAGTGGAACAAAGGACAGCTTGTGGGAAAAGAACATTATGAGCCTTATATTAAGGCTAGTTATCAAAAGCAAATCAATAGGGTCTTTCCTTTTAGATACCTACAGGACACTTGTGCTCCACTCATGAAGCTCATTATCAAATACTTCACCTGTGAAGGGAGATTTTCTCGCTTGTACACTTATCATGTTAGATTATTAATGCATTTCAATAGAGTGAGGATGATGAACCTCCTATATTTCATATGCATAAATATTGAGAAAATGGCTACATTGGTGAAAGAAAACCTCTTCATCAACAGTTCAACAACATTTATCATTTTCATTGATCAAAATTGTTGTGTTGCATCTGCTGAGCTTGTTGAATGTTTCATGGGATACTTTCATTTCACATGAGGTTTTCACAAGCCCTCAAGTGACCCCATCAATATTTCAAGAGGATGTAGGGCCTTCAAATCAGCAAGAGGTTCATGAGACTCAAATTACAGGTGCGCCAGTATTTGTCACTTATGAAAAGGGCACAGGGATATTATTTGCAACTGCCAAACGAGTACTGTCTCCACCTGGGGTGGAAGGGGTCTCGTTTCCTTCATCAGACCACAGGAAAATGCTATCTTCACCGGGGGTGAAAGGGGTTTTGCCTTCTTCTTTAGTAGAATAGGTACAGGATAAAGGGAAGCAACCATTACATGAAGAAGGGCCTTCTGAAGGTCAGGAGAGAGATTTTATTTTGATTCAGGAGGAGGATACTGATTTGGGCTCCTAAAGCTCAAGACTCAAGGAGATCATCAAAGAACAAGAAGCTGACATCCATGCCTATCTCTTAAACTTGAAAGGGCTAAGTGGATCATTAATTACCTTGACCAATGGAACAAGCAAGTGGAAGATAAATAGACAATCATGGAGCTACAAACCATAAGGGAAAATAAGCAAGTAGCAAAAAGAAAGAAAGTCAAATTGACACCCCTTGAGCAAGAGATTGATGCTGACTGGGGATATTGGCTAGAGAGAGAGAATATGCACTTAGAAAAGCTACTTGAGAAAGCTAATAAGGAGAAAAAGATGTTCTGGCACATGGTCTATCACTATTTGGCATGGAACAAGATTTGAAAAATAAGGATAAGGTGCCTAAAAGCCAAGTTGAGGAAGACTTTAAGGAGCAAGAAAGAGCAAGATAAGCTTAAGACCTTGGTTGAAGCTTCATTTCCCCAACATAGCACTTGATGTAGATCACTCATGCCAGATTTCAAGAAATTTGGTAAACTTTTTGGCAATTTTGAATTTTTCATGGAAAAAACAGGTTTTTCCGGTAGGTGCATAGCACCACCTAGTGCTCACTTTTGATAGGGACCTCCTTTGGAAGAAAACTTTGCATTTTTGGATCCCTTATGAAAAATTATGCATGCCCAGAAATTACTAAGAAATTTTGACAAGTTTTGGACCTCCAAAAGGGTCAAAAACACCTAAAAAATGCCCTCTCCGCCACTTTTTGGCCACACAGGAAGCAATATTGGGAGAACTGATATGTGGAGGGGAAAATGGACACAAAATTAAAAAATTCCACTTTTCCTAGAAATTATATAGATAAAACTTTCTAACAAGCCAACTTGGAGAAAAATTGGTGAAGGGAAAGGCCTCCAAATTCAGCTGGGAAAAAGCACTATGCACAAAAAAGGTGGCGCTATGCACAGGATGAAAAAGTGCCAATTTTGCTCAAAAACTCTGTTTTTTGCCTAGTTTTCTCCTAGTTTGACTTTTTCTCCCTTATGGTCAAATTCATGATGTGACATGATGTAAATTGATGTATTATGATGTAAAAATGATAAAAATTGACTTGATAAGGTAGATACATCAGTTGTAGGTGGTTTGGAGTTGAATGAATCAGTTTCCTAGGTTTAAGAGGCAAGCTATTCCACTGCCTATTTTTGTGTTCCTAGTTTAGATATGGTTGAAACAACCACTCTTCTAATGGACTCGACCCTTGATGGATAGCATAGGTGGTTTGGAGGTCTATATCATGTGTTTTTTAGTCATTTTTAAAGGTTAGACTCTTGTGAATGCTTTGAGGACTATTGTACATCATCTCTGTAGTTTGGCAAGGAAATAGACTAGGGTTTGCACCATTTTGTGGGATTCTGGTGGCAAGGTGACTTAGTATTTTTTTTCCTTCTGTGATTCAAGTTATCATGTTTTTATGTGTGCCATTATCTCTCTCTTTTCAGCTTGACTAAATGAATCAAGTATAAAGGTAGAAATCATTGATGTTGCAGTGCTCTACCTTAGGGTTTTTTTAGCTTTACATGTTTTATACTATTTGAAGAGGACTCATGACACTTCCATGCCCTCTCCAACTCCTCACCAGTATTAAGACTCTCCATTTCACTCAATTCAAAGTACTAAAGCATTTTCCTACCTCGCCCCATAGAAACCTCTGCAAGACTGAGTCCATTCCCCGGACCCAAAACTGCCTTTCACATTTGATCCAGCAATCAACCATAAAACTCAATCAAACTCCTCTGAGCATATACCTAGCCTAAAATTAGTCTTTACATCAGTCATCTCAAGCCTCATTTGCTATATTTTCTTGATATTGACAAGGAGAGAGCCCTCTCCCGACCTGGTAGGGCTAGCTACCAGGTTAAGCGTGGTTTGATGTTACCCTAGACCTATCTTTCTCAGCCTGAGGTAGATTTAGGCAATAAAAGTCCACTCCACTCCTGCCGCCACTTTCAACCTCCATTCATACTCTACCATATGTCACTCCCTCATTCAGCCATAGCGTATATCTGTTATGATAATAAATTCCTTCCGCTAACAACTAATTAATCGTTAGACCATTTAATCATTCCTTCTAACTCCTAGTTAATTTACTAAATGTTCCTATAAAAGGTTAATTCATTCAAAATCCCTTTAAATTTTTTTGCCACCCTTTATACTCCTTTTCTCCCATTTTCTTGTAGCAAGGCAGGTGAAGTTTGAATTTTATCAACTCGTAGTCATTTGGTACCCCAGTAATCAACAATTTCCTAGTAATTCAATATTCCTGCCTATAAATTCCTAATTCATTATGTCTTCAACCAAAGGAAAGTCTAAGTTAGTTGTAGAAAGCCCATTTTTCCCTCCTGTACTTAATTTACATGAACTTTTCCTGGTTGATAAACAATATAAAATCTCTAAAACCCAGTGTGATTTGGATATTTATGAACTCCACAACTGGGAAAACTAGAATTTCTTAGATGCCAATGATGAATTGAACATTTGAGACTCTTTCCTATCCCAATTAATCTTTCCGTAGACACACTTCTTCCTTAAATTTGTTACCTGGTGTCATTGAAGGTATCTACCCAACCAAAAGCTCATAATTTCCCAAAACAACGAACTATTATTCACATTTACTCCTTAGTCGATATGTCAAATCCTTCAAGTCAAGCCTACAACCCCTCTACAACCTTTTTTTACTGATTTTCTCATGGAGATTGACCAAAAACTTACATTTTCTCAATGAGCCAAAATATTTGAATCATTTTTACCTAAGAATTTTGAGTTACCAAGAACTAATCCACCCTACTCTTCTTCAATATTCCTAGGAATGCCTAGGCAAGTGATTTCCATGGTTTGATGTCTATTGGGTTGATGAGGTAATTCTGGAATTTTTATCAGTATTCTCAGCAGCTGATAAACCATCATCAATTTTCAATTACAGTCAGTTTTTGGAAGACAACATCCATGATCTGTTTTTGAATTTTTCTACTGAAGGTGATTTTAAGCATCAATCAACCCTTGTGTGTTTACTTGTATTTTATCATGGAGATAGATTAAAATTTACTACATAAATTATATTCATAGTAGAATCCTCAGTCTGTTATTCATTGAACTTCCTTGGTAAGGAATAACATAGAAGAGTATTCTTTCAATGATTATGTAAATTAGTTTGTACATATGGCATTGTGTCTTCTCAACACTGATGTTATAACTATAATTTCACTTTAAATCAAAATAATCCTTCACCTCACTAAGAAAACTAAGATTGGAGACTCGTACCTCTATGAAAATTACACAGAAATCAGGATTTATGGATGTGAGCTTCCTCCCTATAGGTTGCCAAAATTTATACCAATCAAGATTTTTGCATTGGAATACATTAGACAAATGATGAAATTGGATTATCTACATTTTGTATCCAGGAAGAAGAAATATCAATTTAAATTAAAAGCTCGGATTGTCCCTTTTATTGTCAACACTAGAGCAGAAACAAAGGAGGAAAATCTTCTATTAAGACAAATGAAGTTAAAACTGAGCTTCACCTGGTCCTATGATTGCTTAGGGATTAATTTGAAGTTGAGAGTTGAACAGAATATTACACCTTATGCAAATACACCCAAGATAGAAATGGAACAGTATGTAAATCAAGCAAAGTGGCAGGAGAACACATTTCAAGAGGTAGTGGAAACAAATGTTATTCAAACAGCTTCACAAACTCTAGTTCCTCAATAGAAATAGCCTAAGAGGCGAAGAGAAAGTTTGTCTCCTATAGTTTTAGAAATTCAAGAGACAGACTTCATAGGTTTTAAGAGAAGAAAGAAGACCGATACTCATGAAGAGCTATTTCAAGAAGAAAACACACATGAGCAAGCAATAATAGTGTTAAAAGGTTCTTATAATTCTACCTTTTCAAGGATTAAACATTTTTTATAGGTAAAAATAGATTAAAATAAAGAATAAAGAACTGAAGGCCCCACATATTATGAATTATGGAAACAAACTTCTGTTACCCAACAAAGGCTTATGCCTGCACTTGATATTGAAAAGGGATCATTTTAGTTATATTTCATGGAACCCAAATTTCCAGTCCCTAAAACTGTATATGACTATAAGACATTAGTTTTTTCTTTTGACACCAAGCGGGTTCATGCCATTGGTCATATTGACCTGCATAAAAAGCCTAGAGAAAAGATATATTATTCTTTGACCAGTTCAACTATGGAAGACTCCAAACTACAAGATTCACTGACAAACATTCATTCACAATTAAAGATGGAGAAAATTTCATCCTTGGCCAAAGATACCAGAATTAAATCATTGGAAGATCTAGTAATACAATTAGGATATGATCCTAATGATGTTAAAGAATCTAAAGAAATGATCAAGGACAAGAATGCTCATATTCAGGAAATAAGGAAACAGCTGAAACTTCCTACTACAAAACATTCATAGACCAAAGAATTTGGTCAATTAGAGACAAAAAAAGAAAATATTTTCAAAATGAGAATTGAACAAAATATCTAGATATAGAAAATGGAAGATGAAATGGAGACATTATTAAAGGAAAAAGAACAACAACTTAGTGTTTAAGCTTCCATTCCCATAGAAACAACATCTACTACGGGTACTTCAACAGTAGGAGCATATACAACAACAAATATTACAGTGGATACACAGTCCATTGATGCAACAAAATACTTATCAAGGCCATGGGAGATCTCACACTAGAAGATCATGAGATTGAGAAATTAAACTTGCAACTTCACAAGCTTCGGGAGCAAAAGAAATTCAAAATTCAAAATTGTTTGAGATGCAAAAGAGTTATAAGTTAACTCATAAAATAACAACTTATGAAAATGAATCTGAAATTGCTCAAACCATTTCTTAGGGAAAAGAAAATATTTGGCTTAATATTAATGAATCAATGACTGAATTGTGGCCTTCAATTGTGATTATTTTTGAACAAGAAGAGTTATTACAAAGATCAAAAGAAGAAGTGGCAGAAGTAAAGGAAGACCTTGACCACAAACCAAGGAAGCCAATGATCCTCCACCCAAAATATGGTCAACCCAACTCCTCAATCTGTTGCCCTGGACTCCACTCACTTGACCCCCACAAATGACTGTGCAGGCCTCTAGGTGATGTTGCAGCTCGACACCCAACAATTTAGTCTTGGATGAGGGACTCACTCTCCACCTGCAAATTATCCACCTTAACTTGGACATTTTCCAAGAAAAATACTAGAAACAGTACAACCTCCAAATCCAGCACCAGTCTCCCTCTATTATTGTGTGGTTCTCCCTTCTGCATCCCTGCTGAACGAGAATCACATAGTGTTGTGTGATGCCTCTCTCCAAGACTCCAATTAGATCAAAATCCTTCCTAGGGTGGCACTCAAGGTCCACTGAAGAGAAGGTTGAGCTTCACTCCTTGGGAATCTCTTGTGTTGAGCAATGCTTATAACTTAGGTGAATAACTAGAGTAACAATGGATAATCAAATGTCAAAAAACCCCTAAAATGAGAGCCTCACCTCCAATTTATAACTAGCCAACCCTCATGCTCCTTCTGGGCTCAACCATTCAAAGTCCTTCTCTCACCCAATTTGAAAATCTCTAATGGGTATGTATTCCCCTCAAATGGCCCCCAATCTCCACTTCCCATCGAATTTCTTGGCTTTTCTAATGTTTGGGGGTAGAACCTTTATAATTTTTCTGTTTTCACCCACTTTTCCTTAGTTTATATGCCAAATATATATTAACTGCCAAAAATAGAAAAATTGGGAATTCCCTTAGCAAAATTATTAATTGGGGACACAACAAAATGAGGATTAATAACTAACTTCTGAATTTCAGGAATAACCTTTTCAGGAAGCCATAGGATTAGTATAAATACTTCATTCCTCTTTAGATTTATTGGAAGTAGATGAACAAGTATATACATAAGAAAAATTAGAATCTAGTGGTTTATACTCAGAAATGGAAAGTTTAGGATCTTATTAAATTTTAGTAGGTTCCAAATGAGAATAAGGAAGTTCAAAAGCTTGAAGATGATTGACTAGAAGTGCAGGGTGAAAATATACTCCCTTAGGAAGGAGTTCTAAAATATTTGGAGGAATATTTGGTAATTCATTAGGTGTTGGAGTTGACTGTAAAGGGTCAGATTGTGAATGTGCTTGAGATAGAACAGAGGCATAAGTAATTAAAGAGGATTCTAACATATGACTAATTCATGCTATTCTAACTAATCTCTCTGCATTTGATAAAGGAGAGAAAAGTTCAAGATCTGACTAGAATCCAGTATGCCTACGTGAAGCCAAATTTAACTAGTGGAGTCACCAAGTGAAGGATTTTGGCCTATTGGCCTCTTATTCACTGTTAAGAGGAAAGTATAATCGATGTCATAGGGAAAAATTTAAATCTTCGTTCCTCGGAAATGATGAAAATCTAATGTTTTCCTTTGTAGACAGTTCTAGGCTAAGGAGTTGTGTCAAAGCATCTAAAATGTTGTTTAATTTTGGTTTGGATGACCAATGCTTTAAATTGTGAAACATATGCAATTCCTAAGTAATTTGAATATAATAGAAGGGTTGATTATTCACCTTCAACAAAATTACTCTTTAAAATGTTTTTGAAAGGTAGAATTTTAAGAGTATATGATTCCTTAAACGTTCAAATAGAACTTTTAATTTTTCATATAGATGATGCATGTAAAAGTCTTTTACAGTCAAACAAAATATATTTAAAGATAATAGAAAGTAACAATTAAACTATATAGAGGAATTAACTAAAATATATATAGTTCTAGTTAAATAATCTCTTTAATTGATTATAACTTTGTAGGAGATTTTAGAAAGATTAATACTCAATCTTATCTCACCCATATTTATATTAACTTTAAATATGTCTAGAAATAAATAAAGACAGAGACATAACAAGTAACTATAAAATCTCACAGGATAACCCAAGTTGCTTCAAAATGAGTCCAAAATCCTTCTATTAATCTCAAAAATAATTCAGCAAACTACAATCACGTTCAATAACTTATCATGAGGTTTGAACCCTATGTTCTTCCAATTACAAAGTACTTATAGAGTTTCATTCAAAATATCTAGATTTTGAATTAAAATTTATTACAAAATAACGCATCCAACTTGATTTGGATTTTTTTATAAAAATAGAACTAGAAAAGAAGGAAATTTTAACTCATTTGACAACTTGCACAGAGTTCAAGGATTGTTGCTTGTGACTTGAACTATAAAGTTGTTGTTATATTTTGTGTTCCATGAAATCTATTCTTTGTCCCTAAAAACTTAGTATTTTGTTGCTTAAAATCTGTTTTTTCTCATTCGATGAGCTCACACAATTTGTCCCATCTTTTTACTTCATGGGTATAAAATTTTAGCAATTTTCTATATGATTAACCCCTTCAGTGTATTTCTCAAAACTAGGCTAACTTATTAACAAATGCTTGATCTCATGTTGAATAAAAAAATCATAACTTAGACCTTCCATGAAAGCCTTTCCAATGACAGTTCCTTTTATTTTAGAAAATTTAGCTTTATCTACTGTTATATCATGCAATCTACACTAATATTCTTCTGTGGAATTAGTTTATCATCTAAAGCCTACAGACCTGGAAGTCATTTTATATGTAATGAATTGAATTTTCTGTGAAACATTTTAATCTAACTTCTAAATTGCGACATTTATTCTCCAATTGTAACATTAAATTTCTTTTAGTGTTCACCTTTCTAACCTCCAAGACAACTTTAGTTTTGTCTTCAATATCATATCCTTCAAGCTCTTCTTTTTTCCTGGAATTCAAAACCTTGATTATTCTTTTAGCTTCTCTTGGTTTGTGGTCAAGGTCTTCCTTTACTTCTGCCACTTCTTCTTTTCATCTTTGTAATAACTCTTCTTGTTAAAAAATAATCTCAATTAAAGGACACAATTCAGTGATTGATTCATTAATATTAAGCCAAATATTTTCTTAGGTGTTGGCTTGTTGGGGCTTAACCCAGGTTCAGATTTGATTTAGCCAAACAAATCTCGATACTACTAGCCCTTTCGGAAACATTCCGCAGAGCGCGGACTAAGGTCTCACCCGAAGTAGTATGGGAGGGTGCTAGAACCAGGTTTCTGCACCCCAGAGATTTATGATGAGTTCAAGTGGTCTACGGTTCAACCCTACATGCATGTTTCTACGCGCACTTTCCCATACCTCTTAGCCTGAGATGTTGCCTTCGTAGCCCTCCTTGAGGGCCGAATGCTGTTATTACCCAAGTCCTTACTAGCAATCCAATGTTGGTTGATTATCTTAGCCTACTTGCATGCTTTAAGTTATACTTAACAATATAAACCATTCATACAGGTGCACGTAGTAAAGAAACAGTCTATTTGCAATTTGTATCAAACATGCATTAACCCAAGAACAGGTACACAAATTGGTAACAAAACTTCTCTTTATTAATTCCTTCTTAGGTTATAGACTTGTCTCCGCCCTACGCACTTAGTTGCGGACTACTAGGCCTCTGCGCACTCAGCTGCAGAGCCTTACCCTACTGTATGACCCAAAGACCCACTTAGAGACTTAGACTCTTTCTTCTCTCTACTTCTTCCTTATTTTCCTTTTACACTTAGAGCCTCTCTCTATTTATACAATCCCATGGTCTGCAGAACATGGGTGGGCCGACATTACATTAAAAAACTAGGATGGACAACCCTGTGACTCTATCATACACTTCGGGCTCCGTGCTTGTAACTCGCGAAGTCTTTACAACAATATCGGGTCAAAACTTGGGATTTGAGACCCAAAACATGCCTTGGGGGGATTTCATCCCCAACAGGCCCCCAACACAAACATCGTGACTTGCCCTCAAGTCACTCGGTCAATGTGGCAATCTTGGCGCGATGTCCCTCCAACTGTTGTCAAACTGTGCTGAGGTCCACATCGCACTGAGTTGCTGCTTGTTGGGTTGAGACTGGTGCTGGATTTGGAGGTTGTACTGTTTCTAGTATTTTTCTTGGAAAATGTCGAAGTTAAGGTGGATAATTTGCAGGTGGAGAGTGAGTCCCTCATCCAAGACTAAATTGTTGGGTGTCGAGCTGCAACATCACCTAGAGGCCTGCACAGTCATTTGTGGGGGTCAAGTGAGTGGAGTCCAAGGCAACAGATTGAGGAGTTGGGTTGACCATATTTTGGGTGGAGGATCATTGGCGGGGAGTTTCTTGTCATTTTTGGAGCAATAAACATTATTCTCTTTATAGGTGATAATTTCTAGTTGTGGAGAAGGGCTAACCTATTTGGGGTCAAATTTTGAGGGCGAAAATGAGAGAAAACCTTTTTAGGGTTTTTATGCATTTTTGGAATGAATCATAGCCCTAAGTTTATAGAATTTTGTAGGTAGTTTTGAGGGGATAAATCAACGGACCAAGTCAGCTAGAAATGTAGAAAAACTTGGGCCAACGCAAATTTATGGAGGGACACACTATGGAAACAGTTGGGCATTGAGAGATTGATCAACTAGGGCTTGTATCTTTCCTTGAGAAATCCTAGGTGAACTCCTTCCATTTATTATTGTACTCTAAAATTTTACATATAATAAACTTGGTCATTTTAGTGTTCGAGATCGTTTTTCGGTTTATAGGTGTTTGTTGAAATTTGTTGTGTTGTTATTTCTGTGCATGTCTTTGATTATCATTGTAAAATTTCTATTTGGAACATTACAATGGTATGATAGCATGATCTTGGCCAGTTGTGGGGGAGCTAGCAAGATCATGTAGGTTTTGGCTATGGATGCATAGTGTCTGGTGAATTTATGGGCACTCCAATGACATAGAAAGGGAAGAGTACATAGGGGATCATGGAGGAGTTGATGAGGCAGAACCAATAGTTGAGGAGGAAAAATCAACAAGTCCTAGAGAGGATGAAAAAAATGGTGGGGACGTTGATTCATACTCGACAGAGAAACCATGTCGATGCGTGCATAACACAACAATACAACACCCATAGGTATGGCCAATTTGGTTTCCCTACTATGCCTCATTTTCTAGATGAGCCAAAGGAAAAGCATGGGTGAAGGATCATATCATCCTATAAAGGATGGTAGTTAGAGGGTGAGACAAGGGGGCGATTCTGTTGGTGGAGATCGGGCTTTAGATATCAGAGGCCTAAGGAGGAGGTTGAGAATGAGGACACACATGATGGTGAGGGGAACATTGATATACCTAGTTTGGTGCTAGAGTCACCATTGTTGGAGACCTCTTTGATAGCACTAGTAGACACCTTGGTGGAGAGATTGAATCCTACACCCCTAGAGCCATATGTGGATAAGGTGTTTTCCATAGGTGAGGTCCAAGGATACAGAGAGGTACCCAGAGCCATGATTATGTTCCCTAACAGAAACCACCTACAACGACATGGAGAACACTTATATGGAAATGAGCTAGTCATGAATTGGTAGGTTATGACCCATGTATAGCCCATGGTGGAGGAGGACGAGTAATCATATTTTTGGCGAGCCACCAATTTAGACCAGGTAGACGCATAGACCATCAACATATTTCCAGTACTTCCAGATAGTATCTCTCTTTAGTCATATATAGATGGGGCTTGCAACATTTCTAGGCTACCTGTATACAAGGGAGAGAGAGAGGTGCAATTTGTTGGCATTATGATACCGGTGTTGTCCTTGATGGCAACTCACTCAGATGAAATACCACAGTACAACATGTCAACAACAAAGAATTACAAATTAGACTACAAAGAATGAAGAAAGAGAGGTATACACAAGTTCACCTTGACCAAGCTGCGTATACATGCAGGTTCACTAAACACAAGTACCATATACTTACACATGCACCTTCACATAAGGAAAAACACGTATATCTTGGAAAACTAAGTTTTTGGTCTGAGGTATTTGGTCCAAGGTATTGGTCCAAGGTATTTGGTTCAAGGTATTAACCCTAGGTATTTGCTCCAAGGTATTGATCCTAAGTGGTTTTGGTCCATGGTATTGAGAAAGGCCTAAAATATATAAGGAGGAGAAGATCATTAGGCCAAGTGTGCAAGTATCGAATATCTGATGAAGTGTGACATCTAGTATGCAAGTTATTGGCTTATGGTGCTGTGATTGATCTGAACCAAGGATGAACCTTAGCGGTTGACGAGGGATAAGATCTAATGATGGATCGAGACCTTAAGGCTTGAAATGAATTATCATTATGTGGTTTGATCATGTATAGTCTAGATATGAATATTGACACGTGTTATTATGTAAATATTATGATCTGGCTATAACTGAAGTCTAGAATAGCTGCAAAATTATGAACTAATATTTGCAGATGTGTGCGCTGGTTGGCTTTGATAAAAGCGTGTATACATGCTGGTTCAACACATGGAAGTAGCGTATTCCTTATGAGGTATGTTTTAGTTGTTTTTGTTTGCTGTTGCAAAGTTCTGGGTTCTGCTTTGGATTCTGGTGACAATATTCTGAATGATCAGATTGATTGTGATTTGCTACAGTGACGCTGGTTTGTCAAAGTGATTGATTGATTCAGTTATGGTTGATTCAGAAAGTGATGATTGACTTTCAGTGATTGGTTGATGCAGATGTATTTGATGATTATATTGTAGTTATGATATTGTTTATGGATCCAGTCTAAAAATTTATGAAACATGGTCCTTAGAGGAACAAAGAAGGTCATAGCCTTCTATAGGTCGCTGCCTACGTACTAGTAAACATATAGCTATTACAAGAGCTAGGGGGCTGTAGCTCCCTTCTAGTAGATGCTGGAGAATGAGAGAAGGTTGTAACCTTCTGCAGATAGAGGCCTGCATACTGGTATGAGTCTGCACCAGTACAAGATTGTAACCAAATTTTCTTATTATTAAAACAAGATAGAGACGACAGCAACAAGTGGTTTCTACCCACATTGGGTTTCCAGCTTATATCTTGGTGTTCATGTGTGTTGCTTATGTGTGATGCTTTATTCTGATTTCACTGCACTCTCTAATAAATGTTTGATATACTAGTTAAAGTTCAATGCATGATAAATTGGTTAAATCAAAAGTTCTCTGCATATACGCTGGTTTCTTTAATCACAGTCGTGTGTACACGCTAGCTCACTTAGTGAAGTAGCGTATACAAATTTGTTTGGGAAATAAACTTATTGATCTGATAATACCGATTCACACCCCCTCTCAGTATTATTTCCAACAATTGGTATCAAAGTAGGTCCTTCAGAAGAAGCTTGATCGCTTGAAGGGTGATCTTTCATCATGAGTAATCAAGAAAGCGTGGGATCCATCAGACCACCAATCTTTGATGGGAGCAACTTTGTTTATTGGAAAATAAGAACCAAAACCTATCTACAATCACTTGGAATGGATGTTTGGGAAATTGTGGAAGGAGGATACATGTTTCCAATAGAAATTCCTACAGACACGGCAGGTAAAAAGCAATATGAAACCAATGCCAAGTTTGTCAATACTTTATTGGGAAGTCTGTCACAATTAGAGTTTTTCAAAGTTATGCAGCTCAAATTAGCCAAAGAAATATGGAACAAAATCATTTTGAGCTACGAAGGGGACTCTTAGGTAACACGTGCTAAACTTCAAACTCTCAGAATTCAGTATGAAACTCTTAAGATGAATAATGATGAAAGTATAGCTAGTTACTTCTTACGTATAGATGAGGTTGTTAATTGTATGAAGAATCTGGGTGAAGATATAAAGGAAGTTACCTTAGTTGAGAAAGCTTGAAGTCCTTGTCTGCTAAATTTGAATCAAAAGTGTTTGCCATAGAAGAAAAACAAGATCTAGAGACTATCACTATAACACAGCTTCACGGAATCTTAATTGCCTTTGAGATGAGAAAAGGAGGTCCATCATATATAAGAGAAGCCACATTTAAGGCTTTAGCAAAACGAAAGGAAGAACATAATGAATCAGGACATATTTCAAAATAAAAAGATGAGGTAAACTTTGTCAAGAAGCTTCAACGGGGTTTCGGAAGATTTAGAGGTAAGCTATCCTTCAAATGATTTGCTTGTGGCAGAGTTGGTCATTATGCTGCGAAATGTCCTCATAAAGATAAATATGAAAAAGGGAAGGAATACGAAAAATGGAAGAGAAAACAAGTTGTAAATAAAAGGAGTTACTATACTCACGAAGATAGCGATGGTTTATCAAATAGTGATGAAGATGAAAACAGTAATGATTATAGACTTCCAATGGCTTATGACAATGATAATTTTTGGGATGCTTTAGAAGAGGATGACCTTCATGAAGAAATATCTAAACTCAAAATTTTTTTAGAAGAAAAGAATACGATTATAGATACCTTGACATACCAACTTGCTGAAAAGGAAAAACACAATGAAAAACTAGAATGTGAAATTGTGGATCTAAGAAAGGATCTTGAGAAAATAAAATCTCTCAATATTAGGTTCGCTAAAGGATCAGAAACTTTAAATGAAATTATCAAAGTGTAGTGGTCTCCTTGGATATACTGAAGAAGCATCTCAATCACAGAATCTGTCAACCTCCACTAAAAGCTATCTTGATGTAGCAAAGAACAATGAACAATATGACAATATTCAGCAAAGGCATAAAGAAGATCACCAGGTAAATCAGACTCAATTTGCTTCAAGGATGAACATAATCCACAACCAAAATCAGGTAAATCATACTCAATTTGCTCCAAAGATGAATATCAATAGAAACTACAATCACTAGGTTAATAGATTCGATAGTCGCAGGAACTTCTTTAATGAGCAATGTTTCTCATGTCATAATTTTGGAAACAAAGTTGCTCAATGTGTTGCTTACAAAACCGTCATGACTAGAGACGCACTAAATCAAAGGAATGTGACATGGATCAAGAAAATTTCCTATAATAACTTTTCTCTTCTTGAAAATGACATAGAATGCTCAATCTGTAACAACTTTGGCCATGAAGAATCTCAATGTAGGATAAAATTTAGGCAAACATATCAAAAGGAGCAAACTCCATTAAATCCCACGATATGTAGAAGGAAAGAATCTCAAATAGAAATATTTGGTATAGCCTTATATGCAGAAGGACGAGAAAATCAGTGGTACATCGACAATGGATGCTCAAAACACATGACAGGTGACAAAGAAAAACTTCACTCATATAATGCCTTAGAAAAGGAAAAGAATGTCTCATTTGGAAATGACACTCTTGTTTTCATAAAAGGTAAAGGCTCTGTTTTCTTGAAAGAAAATGTTAAAGCTGGGAATGTTATGTGTGTAGATGGTCTAAAGCATAACCTGTTGAGTGTCAGTCAAATGTGTGATCAATGAAATGAAGTGGTGTTTCGATCAAACAAATGTGTCGTTCATGAGATTGATACAGGAGAAACCGTGATCAAAGGCACAATAACTCAAAACAACTTATACATACTCAAGGGAGGACAAAAACAATGCTATCAAGGAAAAAATGATGAAAACTGGCTGTGGCATAGAAGATTGTGACATCTAAGATTTTCTCAAATACGAGAAGCATGAAGATTCGAGGTTGCTCGTGATCTTCCAAATATCAGCATCCCTGAAAATACAATATGAAAACCATGTCAATTTGGTAAGCAAACCAGAGCTCACTTCATTGAAAAAGAAGGGTCAGCTAGTAAGCCTCTTGAACTTGTCCATACTGATTTATGTGGACCATCAAGGAAAAAGTCACCTCGTGGAGAAGAATACTTTATTTTGTTCATCGATGATTTTTCTAGAATGTGCTAGATAGGTCTTATAAAGCATAAAGATGAAGAATTTGAAAAGTTCCAAGCCTTCAAAGCTTTGGTTGAAAATGAATCAGATCGCAAAATCAAATGCCTCAGATCTGATTGAGGAGGGGAATTTACCTCGAATGAATTCTTTGACTTTTGTGAACAACATGGAATAAAAAGGCAGTTCTCCACTAAAAGGACTCATCAGCAAAATGGAGTGGTAGAAATAATGAAAAAAACTATTCAACAAATGGCTCGAGCTATGCTAGATGAATTTGGAACTCCTGCAATCTTCTAAGGTGAAGTTGCATTCATTGTCGTAACTATTCTCAACCAAGCAAATGTTCAGGTAAACAACACTCAAACTCCACATGAAATTTGGTATGGTAAGACTCCTATTGTAAAAGACTTTGAAGTTTTTGGAAGCAAATGTTATATCAAAAGGACTTATGAAAAACTTGATAAGTTTGAGCCTAGAGAAAATGAAGGTGTTCTTCTTGGTTACTCTTCCCGAAGTAAAGGATGCAAATGTTATAATAAAAGACTTGGGAAAATTGTTGAAAGTATTGATGTTGTAGATGATGAAGCATGCAAAAATCCAAAATAGATAAAAACCAAAGATTATGACAATGAAGAAGATGGGGATTATTTTCCTAGATCAAATCATAATGGTTCTGAAGAAGAAACCAATGAAGCACCATAAAAAGAGATAATGGTAGAAGAAAAGACTCCGTACAGATATGTTCAGAAAAATCATCAAAAAACTCAAATTTTAGGGGAAAAAGAGGCAAGTGTACAGACAAGAAGAACTATTACAGAAACCTCAAGCTATCTAGAATTACTATCCTCCATCGAACCTCAAGCATTACTATCCTCCACCGAACCTCAAAATGTAAATGACGTGTTAGCTACCTATATTAATAGGTTTCATATTTCATGATTGGCAAAGAAAGGTCCAAATATGCTCTTCTTTGGTGATGCAAAGATCCCATATTTCCAAGAGAAGACAATGTGTGTATATAGCTTGATGTTGTCCCAATTTTGATGGATGGTCCAACAGCCTAATCTCTATCATGCCATGTTTCAATTTTCTGTTGTAGAATAGAGAAAGAAGTCTGTCCAAACTGTTTAATCTTGGCAGGCAAAGTAGATAGGTAGAGAAATAAGGTTCCCAACTGCTTAATCTGGGACCTTGGAAGCAATAAGGATAGCCTTAGATAGAGGATCAAAAGGGAAAAATCCAAAGAAAAGAAAAGGCAAATAAGGGTCTGCAAGTCTAAGTGCACCCTCCATGAAGAAACAAAAAATGCTAGGCAAATAGATGGGTAGGCAGTTGGGGTTGCAGAAGTGTCATTCCTTTCTAGTTGAGTGTTTGATAAACTGTTTACAAAGGAATAACAGTGGATTGAGAAGGTCCTCTTCTCCATTATGATGCAGCAAAGCAAAGGATCATGTCTAACTTCCCAGTTACCCCTTTCACTCTCACTACTAACATCCCCTCATCAGTTGAGATTCATGGAAGAATTTGAGGTTTCATAGCGGTTCTTATTCCTTTATAAGCCACATTTCTTGTCTAAAATTCTTTTCATTTTGATCTACTCCCTAGGCTAAGTTATCTTCACATAAACTTAGTGATTTCATCCCTCATCCACTTCTTCCATCCATATTAACCCTTAACTTCTATTATCTAAAGTCCCTTATGTTTCCCTTCCCCCTACTATTATAACACCAAGGTGTATAAATCCCCCAACATTGTATAAATATCCTCCCCTTAGCACTATAGCTAAATAAGTTAGTTGAGGGAGACATTAGTCCATCAGGGACTATGGTCAACCCTGTCATGGGATTGCTCTGACCTCTGGTTGGAGTAATAACCACCCCCTAAGCCATCCCCTCACCTCTGCCCAAGTAATTCCACAAAAACCCCTTCCCTCTGCTTAAAATCCACTTATTAACCCCTTTTTCCCTGCATATTAACCCCTACCCCCAAAAAACCCACAAATAACCCTAAACCTAAGGTTCTCCACCCAGATTATTAAATCGAATATTTTAATATGCTGGCGGGACCCCCCCCATCCTGCACGATCCGTCGAAAGGCCCGCCAGCCGTCGATCGTCTGCCACCCATGATCCAACGGTGGGCGGGTATTTTTAGATCTGGAGCTGCCGAACTTTAACGTCCGGGGAAAGGCGGTATTGGGCGCCGTACCCGGGACGCGTGGCAGCGGCGGGGTTGTTGGGAGCCCCCCTCCCCGATACCGCCTTTCCCCAAAGGTGGTGCGGGGAAACCGCTTACCACCATCCCGTTACCACCTCCCCCTTACGTCATGCATACGTCATCATGACGTAGCACCCTTCCCCGCCCCCGTGCCGTGTGGCCCTCCACGTAGTCCTGCCACCTTATCCACCTGCCACCGTGTCCTGCCACCCTGGGCTACACCTCAGCAGCCACGTCACCCCCCGTACCTGGGCCCGCCATGACGTCATCAGCGGAAAGGCACCAATTACCTATTTTTTCTGAATTTGTCGTTAAAGTCACGGTTTGAGCCGCTTTTATGTCATTTTCGCGCAAAAGAAGACATAGCCGTTGCAGCTGGTTCACTACCAAAGCGCCTCCGGACCTCCAAATTCAAATTTGCAACTGTACCAACTCATCAATTCAGCCTTCACGATTCGGCCCGCAGGCTTTCTAGGCGTTTCTATCCAGGTATTCACCGTAATTCCCCATTTTCGCCCATGCATACCATTTATCTATAAATTCACCATTAAAACACCTGTCAAAATTCCGCAATTAAGCATAGTCTGCTACCTAAAAGTGAGCCAAGCTAACCTTCTTACCCCCAGAACTATAAATTCAACACTGAAACAGTCAGTTCACGGGCCAAAGCTGTGAATTCATACTCGAGGTGCCCGGCATTGTTCCCTTTTGCCGGGTGTAGACCAGCAGCAGTTTTTTACCAAAGTAAACCTCACATACCCTCTGCAATTTACCCCTAGCAATTCAAAACCCCTGTGAATTTACCAAAACTGCAGAAGCAAGCCTATTTTTCCACTGTAAAAAACATTTCATACTTTGTCTACAGTTGGCCTATCATTTAAGCTCTTAAGAGCTTTGCAAACCATTGCACTCATCTTATTCAAAATCAAATCATACAATGGCTGCCCCTGCACCCACAACTCTCAGTGTTGCTCCATTAAATCCACCCAATAAAGACTTGCAGTCCTTGCCTCTTGCTGACAAGGACTACCTTATTGAAGACTGTGTGGGAGACAGGGACTTTCTGCAGACCTTCAGGCAGTTGAGAGAGGACTACCTGAATGGTCATGATACATATGGCATATGGGAGTCCAACCTGCCATACTATTGTCTCCCCTCTGTAAATGTGTTTCCTGAAATCATTCGCCTATGTGCTGAAAACTATGATGTGCAGCACAGAGCCATCAGCACCCCATCTGGGAGGATCCTCTTCTACATTAATCCTGAGTCCATCAACAAAATGCTACATTTTGATCAGACAGAGCTGCTAATCCCATTCTCCATGAACTATCTGTTGGACACTGGTGCCAAGATGACCAGTGAGGAGATTCAAAAGGTCACCAGGACATTCATGAGACCTGAGTGCCAGCCTGTAGGGCCACCTCCTTATTTAGATGTCCACTTCACTGAAGTAGGCAGATTACTCCTGGACATGATTGCTTATGTGCTGGGATACAGAACCAACGAACATGTAGATGAGACAATGCTAGTATTACTAGCTGTTTACAACCCAGGCCAACCCCCTGCCCGCAAATATAACTTTGCCAAGTTTATAGCTAACAAAATCCATGATCAGTTGGGTGCAGTGGATAGACAGGGGGCCTTCAAGTACTTGGCCTATATCTATCACCTCTTTATGTACTATCAGTCTGAGGCTTTTCCATGCTATATCAAAAAGCTGGATTATAGAGGGGAAAGAAGATCTGTGATCTTCTGGACCTCTGTCTATCGCAAAGTCACAAACTCACCCTATTCCTATTGTGACTTTGTTGACCAATTTGTGTATCCAGTCTCTTGCCTATTGATGAGGTCCCCTCCTCCCAGAATATCAACTGAAATGCAGAAGGCTCTGCAGCTTTCCAAAAAATGTAAAATAGGTGATTGGTACCTATATGAGGATCATACAGTCATCAGAGTCTATGGCTGTGAGCTCTGTCCATACAGGCTCCCAAAATATGTGCCTATGAGGATGTTTGCCTTGGAGTATTACAGGCAGCTGATTCAATCCGACCTCACCCACTTCCACAGCACCAAAAAGAAGGCCCACCTCAAGTTCAAACACCAGTTGGGCCCCTTCATCATGAATCAGAAAGAAGGGTGGGAAGATGCTGACCTCATCCTCAAGGACAAATATAAACTATCATATAGTTTTCGGTGGGTCCCTTATGACCCTGAGGGCTTCATTACTGCCAGAAGAAACAAATACAGGCTTCTAGGTTATAGGCATTGTCAATACCCACACATTGAAAGATATGCCAACCAGCAAGAATGGCAGCAGGGTACTTTAGTTGAAAAGCTAACTGAAGAAGAGATAATGCTAAAGAATATGAAGGAGCTTGAAAAAACCATTGACCTAGACTCTGTGCAGCAGGTACCTTTCAAGCGGCCTTATTCAATAGGAGAAGCGACCTCGGCCTCAAGGACTGCACCAGTCACACAAGCACCTTCCACAGCAGCACCAGCTGCAGACAAAGGCAAAGGGATAATGGGTGCAGAGGAGGAAACAGTGAAAGAAAAGCCTGCCCCTGCAAATGAGCAGCATCAAGAGCCCCAACAAGGGCAGCAAATAGAACAACAGCAAGAGCAGACTGCCCCTCAACAAACGGAGCTACCAGCAGCTCCAGTAATGCAAATTCCACCTCCACAGACTGAGCCATTGACTACTCCTAGTTTGCAGACCCCAACACATGAAGAAAGGGGTATCAAAAGAGATAGAGAAGAGTCCACTCTAATTAGTGGATCCTCCCAACAACCAGGAGCCAGAAGGCAAAGGCTAGACTCCCCAGAGGTAGAAGACATCATTGAAGAATTCCTTGACAGCTCAAGGAAAAACAGGGAGGGCAGCCAGCACACAGGGACAAGCTCCTTTCAGCAGGAGCAAGGATTGCAACTTGGTTTGGAGGTGTCTTCCTCCTCCGAGCAGAGCAAGAAGCCCAAGAGCACTAAGGCTTCTTTCAAACAAATAAAAGCTCAGAATGATTTGCTGAGGGCTGAGGTCTACAAGCAATTTATAGATGCAACACTAGCCCAGCAAGAAAGGCTAATGTCTGTGTATGACATTAAAGAGGAAAAAATAATCCTCAGTCACTTTAAGCCTACAATACCGCAGCCTAAGTCAGCTGCAGATTTTGTGATGACAAGGGTGGAGGTCATGGCCAAAGACATCCATCCCATGGACCAAATAGAACTCCACAAGCAAGCTGGAGAAATGGTTTATGCAACCTTGGTGGAGAGGGCAACCTTGGCCCATGAGTTGAAAGAATCCCTGAAAAACACCAATACACAGTTGGATTTTGAGAGAATGTCCTCCTTGGCCAAAGACAATAGAATAAAGTCTCTTGAGGACATCATCATTGATCTAGGACATGATCCTAGTGATCCAAAGGGCGTGAAGGCCCTTATGAAGAAGAAAGATGATGAACTGAATGCATTAAAGAAGAGGTTGAAGCTGCAGCCCACAGAGCATCCTCAAACCACAGAGCTTCAAAAGAAAAAACAGGTTGATGACCAATTAGACCTCATAATGCAGCAAGACCAGAGGATCAGGGATTTGGAGAAAGAGCTAGAAGGAGCATTACAAGATAAACAGGGAGAATCCACTTCCCAAGCTCCTCCAACTACTTCAACAACAACAACAACTTCAGGGGCAGCAGTGGCCCCCACAATAGAAGCAGCAGGAACGACAGCAGCTCCAGATGCCAGCGCAAGTGTAGAAGAATTGACTAAGGCCATCAAGGAAATGGAGCTCCAGGCCAATGAAATAAAGAAGGCCAAGGAAAAATTGGCAGAACTGGATGCCAAATATGACAAGTCAAAAGTAACTGTAGCGGAGCAGGGCAGAGAAATAAAGGCCCTAAAAGACAAAATAAAGGCCTTAGAGAAGGAACTGAATCTAGAGACTGCCATGGCCGACGTAAAGAGGATTCTATGGGCAAAAATTGGCCATTCCATCAGTCAACAATGGAGGTCAATCAAAACAATACATGAACAGATGGACTTAATGGGCCAAGCACAAGCAGAAATCCACAAGGCCAAGACAACACTGGGAGACAAGCCAGAACAGGCCAACAGGATGATAGACTTCCTGAACAGGCAAGAAAAGGAGGAACTAGCAGCCATAGGCATTGCCAACAGAACCGAGGCTGTCCTCACTGCTAAGAAGGTACTAACTCTCCGGAACTATGTACAAACTGTGGAGAGGAAGTGTTATGAGATACAAGCTGAGGTGGAGGAATATAAAGTTAAGATGGCAGTGTTGCAAGCAAAGGGACTACCCAGCCTCCTAAGTGGTGCAGGAAGACTGATCTCTCGAGATCAATTTGCCAACAGAATGGCAACCTCCATTGAAAATCAGATTATTGCATCTGGTAGTACATCTGAGCAAACAGGCCCCCCCACAGGACAGAGCTTGTATGATAAACTTGAAGGCCTGTTCTTCATTGAAAATGAGGTAAATCATCTGTTTGAAACTCCTCCCAACTTTTATAGGTATACAGAGGCCGATGAGACCTTGATAAAAATTCAGAGGCATCAAATGCCTAAGGAGGATTGGTGGCAAGCAATGCTTCAGATTTTGCCACGGTAGCCTCTGTTGTTCGACCACTGCCAGCTCCAGGTCACTACAAGACAAACAACATGACAAAGTCAGAAATAAAGGCAGCTAAAAGGGTGACTCAGCATAAGGACAATGACAGCTAGCGTAAAGGATAAGCAAATGCGCATATTTGGACAGCTTAGCCTCAGCCGACTTCGACACCCACCAAGTCATCAATTTCTGACTATTTTTGACAGCTAAAGCAATAAAAAGTTACTACATCTTTTACTTTCTCAGCTTCCAAGATCCAGGAGTTGGCATAACATTTATGAGCCATTAACTCCTTTTCTTGATATTTTTACATGTAAATTTTGTATAAATACTCCCCTTAGTAACGCATAAGGGGTTGGTGATTTTTGACTCTAAGGAGAATCTATTGTATACTTTCAGTTTATCTAATACAAAGGGCTGGACCTGCTCAGTGATTTCCTGAAATATTTGATGTATGGATTATGCTAGATGTGCTGATGCAGAATTCCTGTGCTGTCTGATGAAATAAAAAGTTTTCCTCAATCTCTGTTTCTTGTCTTCTTATGTTTATCAAACCATACTCATGTTGTACTAAGCTAGCAGTGAAGAAAAAGAATAGTACAGGATTTGTTTCATTACACCCTGTGCTCAATTTTTACTGCTATGAATGTTTGTCTTCAAGATTAACGATGTACATGAATTCTTAACTGCTCATGTGTCTATTAATTCTATATGTGTCAATATTAACTAGAAATTCTTCATTGCTTCTAGATTGATATTCTTACCGTGTTTTCTTTAGCAGTTTTCTGTGAGATTCTTAAGTGCCTTACATAAACTGGATACACCCCACTTAATAACTATTATGAACGTTTTTCCTTAGACACAAATCTGGCTCTGCATCATCACTAAGGTATCACACTGTATCTCAGACAAACTAAAGGACCACTGACTCCATGCCCAATGGACTAGGACATACTAGTGGGAACATATACATCTTAACGAAAGTCATCACCAAACACATTCCGAAAACAAAAGCCTGAATATCATAGCTAGCCTAAAATACTATCAAAACAAAGCTAAACCTTAAAGAGAGAGCCCTCTCTGATTACAGCTTGGCTAGAAGCTGAAATCCAAAGACTGGTTAGTGGTTACCCCAGCCGTATTCCCTTGGGAGTCATAGGGAACAACCTGGGTGTTAACATGACGCATGCAAAGATGAATGTTGGGTCAAGGCCATGAATGAAGAACTTAAGAAAATTGAAAAGAATAATACTTGGGAATTAGTTCCTAGACCTCATGATAAAAATATTATAGGAACTAAATGGATATTCAAAAACAAGCTGAATGAAAATGGAGAAGTCATTAGAAACAAGGCCATACTTGTTTGCAAAGGGTATGCTCAACAAGAAGGTATAGATTTTGAAGAAACTTTTGCACCTGTTGCTAGACTTGAAGCCATAAGGATGTTTCTTGCTCTTTCCAGTTTTCGGAAATTCGAACTATACCAAATGGATGTAAAATCAGCCATCCTTAATGGAGATTTAGAAGAAGATGTCTCTATTGAACAACCAGAAGGATTCGTTCTTGGAAATGATGCAAAACTTGTATGCAGACTCAAAAAGGGTCTCTATAGTCTGAAACAGGCTCCAAGGGCTTGGTATTACCACCTTGACAAATATCTACACAAACAGGGTTTTTCAAAAGGGTCAACAAATAGCAATTTATATACAAAGATTGACACCGATAAATTGCTAATTATTTTTGTTTATGTTGATGATATCATTTTTGGTATCAATGAAGAATCCATGAGTCAGAATTTTGCTTCAATAATGCAGCAAGAATTTGAAATGTCATTGGTTGGAGAACTTACCTATTTTCTTGGTCTACAAGTTCAACAAAATAAATATGGAATTTTTCTTTCACAAACCAAATATCTCAAATAGATCTTGAAAAGGTACAGCATGGAATATTATAAACCTGTATGTACCCCAATGGTATCAGGATGTAGTGTCAGCTCAAATGATGAATCAACAGTAGTACATCAAACAACTTATAGATCCATGTTTTGCAGTTTGGTTTATCTAACAGGTACTCGACCTGACATCATGAATGCAATATGAATAGTTGGAAGATTCCAAGCAAATCCAAAGGAATCACACCTTCAGGCAGTCAAAATAATTTTCAAATATCTTCAAGGAACATAGAACTTTGGTTTATGGTATCCTAGAGATATAGATCTTACTCTTCATGCATATACAGATGTAGATTGGGCAAGAAGTGTTTATGATAGAAAAAGCACTAGTGGTGGTGCATTCTATATGGGTTCCAGGTTAGTATCTTGGTTCAGTAAGAAACAAAGTTTAATTGCGTTATCTACAGTTGAAGAAGAATCTGTGGCTGTTGCATCCTGCTGCACACAACTACTTTGGATGATGCAAACCTTGCAAGAAATTAAAATCACATGTACTCCACCCATCTCCATTCTATATGATAATACAACTGCCATCAGTATTTCAAAGAATCCATTCATGCACTCGAAGACCACGCACATACCCATCAAATACCATTTTCTACACAAGTGCTTGAACAAAAGGCCAAATTGGAGTATGTTCCCTCCAAAGAACAAGTTGCTGATATATTCACTAAACCACTGCCTAGAAGGACATTTGAATATCTTAGACAAAAGATGGGAGTCGTTGTTGCATCATCATGCTGTTAAATCCAATTTTTCAGAGAAAGGTTATTATACGCGTGTTTCATGAAGTATAGTCACATACACACGCGAGTTTCTTTGGATCAAGGAGCGTATATGTTTTTCAGACAAGAAAAACAATGGGGCAGGCTCTGCTATGGGTACTCTAACTGATATTGATGGTTAATGTCTATCAATATGCTCTGTTCATTAATTTTATCTGACTGAAAAAGATTCCTTGATCATTGACCTGTTAACAATGCACAAGTAGCACTGGTTCACGGGGAGCATTAGCCTTCAAGTACATTCAAAATTGTTGGCATTATGGTTGCTGAGTCTAGCTATGGCTTTAGATATTTATACCATTTGTTGCTCAAGTCATGTAAAAGTCTAGGGTGTGATATGTCTTCTCATACATTTGAAAGAGTCCTCTTGGACAAATGATGTAATTTGTATCCCCTCTTTACATGGGATGGATGATGTAATAATTCTTGTTTTTGTCATGTATAAACAATTGGTATATCGCCACTTGGTTGGGTGGATGAGTCAAATTTGGTATATCCCCACTTGGTTGGGAGATGGATGTATGTATGAGTCATTGGTGATAGGAAGGTCATTCTCACATAGTTGAGTTATAGAGTCATGTTATTCTTTTAGAAAATCTTTTTGTAGACTTTGCTTGTGCTCGGAGGGAGCATGGACGGCTTTAGTGCATCTCAGCATGTACAAAAGTGGAGCTCAATCAGAGAATTCAGCATGTACTCAGGGGGAGCATGAACAACATAATGTATGTCAAAGGGAGAAAATATCTTGGTTCACACTTTTCCCTTGATGTAAAACAGGGAGAGTAACTTGGTGTTGTTGTTGCCATCAAGTCCAAAGGGGGAGATTGTTGGCATTATGATACAGGTGTTTTCCTTGATGAAAACTCACTCAGATGAAAGATCACAGTACAACATGTCAACAACAAAGAATTACATATCAGACTACAAAGAATAAAGAAAGAGAGGTATATGCAGGTTCACCTTGACCAAGCTGCATATACACGTAGGTTCACTGAACACAAGTAGTGTATATGTACACACGCACATTCACAGAGGGAAAAGTGAGTATATCTTGGAAAACTAAGTTTTTGGTGCGAGGTATTTGGTCCAAGATATTGGTCCTAAGTGGTTTTGGTCCATGGTATTGAGAAAGGCCTAAAACTATATAAGGAGGAGAAGATCATTAGGCCAAGTGTGCAAGTATTGAAAATCTGATGAAGTGTGAGACCTAGTATGTAGGTTATTGGCTTATGGTGTTGTTCTTGACCTGAACCAATGATGAACCTTAGCGGTTGATGAGGGATAAGATATAATGACGGATTGGGATCTTAAGGCTTGAAATGAATTATCATTATGTGGTTTGATCATGTATAGTCTAGATCTGAATACTGATGCATGTGTTATTATGTAAATATTATGATCTAGGCATCACTAAAGTCCATAATAGCTGTAGAATTATGAATTAATATTTGCAGATGTGTATGCTAGTTGGCTTTGATAAAAGCACGTATACACGCTGGTTCGACACATGGAAGTAGCGTATATCTTATGAAGTATGTTTCAGTTGTTTCTTTTTGTTGTTGCAGAGTTCTAGGTTTTGCTTTGGATTTTGGTGACTGTATTCTGGTGACATTATTCTGAATGATCAGATTGATTGTGATTTGCTATAGTGACGTTGGGTTGTCAAAGTGATAGATTGATTCAGTTGTGGTTGATTCAAAAAGTGATGATTGACTTTCAGTGATTGGTTGATGCATATGTATTTGATGATTGTATTGCAGTATTGATATTGTTGATGGATCCAGTCTGAAAATTTATGAAACGTGGTCTTTCAAGGAAAATAGAAGGTCATAGCCTTCTGTAGGTTGCCACCTATGTACTAGTAAACATATCGCCTAGTACAAGAGCTAGGGGGTTGTAGCTCCCTACCAGTAGAAGCTGGGGAACAAGAGGAGATTGTAAGCTTCTGTAGGTAGAAGCCTGCGTACTGGTATGAGTCTACACTAGTACAAGATTGTAAACATATTTTCTTATTATTAAAAGAAGACAGAGACGATAGCAGTAGGTGGTTTCTACCCACATTGGGTTTCCACCTTATATCTTCATGTTCATGTGTGTTGCTTATGTGCGATGCTTTATTCTGCGTTTATTGCACTGTCTAATAAATCTATGATATACTGGTTAAATTTCAATGCATGATAAATTGGCTAAATCAAAATTTCTCTGCATAGATGCTGGTTACATTAAGAACCGTCACGTGTACACGCTAGTTCACTTAGCTGAAGTAGCGTATACAAATCTATTTGGGAAATAAAATTATTGATCTGATAATACATATTCACCCCACCTCTCAGTATTATTTCCAACACAATTACCTAGACATATTATATGTATTGACAAGCCTAGTGAGACGAGGCAACATGAGTTGAGGAAGATGTAGTTTTTGCATGTCGGAGGGCTAGTTCAATGTACGGGGGTTTGTTCTTTCAATTGTTTCCTTGGGTTCGGATGGCCAGAGGTTTTGAGTTGGTACTCAGTGGAGCGAGATAGGAGTATGGAGTCGGTTATAGGCTAGAGTGAGTGTCATAAGGCACGTTCAGGCATCAGGGATACTGGAGGCCCAGGTTATCATTGGGATCTAGGTGGGACTACCTACCATTTGCGAGATATGCAGATTGACTATGGCATTGGTGGTATAGTTGACCCAATGGTCGAGTGCACACATTTTCTAGGAAAATTTCAGTCAACACTAGTGGTCAGTCAGTGTGTGAGGGAACTCCACAGGTCATCGAGTTATGATGGTTATGCGTGGCGTCATGAGATAATTAACACACTCTCGTAGGAGATTGTTGGAG
Source organism: Pinus tabuliformis (assembly GCA_031772625.1). Classification (NCBI taxonomy): domain Eukaryota; kingdom Viridiplantae; phylum Streptophyta; class Pinopsida; order Pinales; family Pinaceae; genus Pinus; species Pinus tabuliformis. The sequence goes on from CM062813.1 coordinate 47,258,878, forward strand.
GAGGTGGAATTAGCAACCCACCGGATAGTGAATTTTATGGGGATGGGGATTCTTCATAGTTATGTGAGGCACAAAGGACACGAAGGAGTAGATAAGTGGCGGCATCACTACTGGTACCTAAGGAGATTCACTTCTCAGGTTGCTCCAAGAGGATTTGGAGGGGAGATCCATTCATCGGAGGGTATGATGATGCGATGGTGGAGGTGATGATGAAAATCAGGTGTAGGTTGATGTGTATTGTCACAATTTTAGGCCATGACATCTAGGGATGTGTAGGAGCATACAGAGACAAGAAGTGGCCTACAAAGGAGCACGAATATGTATGGTTATTTGTTGTATCATGTTGTATTGCAATGTGGAGTAGGAGGAGTGACTCCTACCTCACTAAGTACAGACGGGGAGAGCTAGATACAGTGACATAGGCAAGATACAAGATGGTATAGTAGTAGCACAAGGTATCCAATGGTGTACAGGGATATTTTGCTGGGTAAAGTGGCATGTCGTGGAGTATAGGGATACTTGGTGGTATGTAGTGGAATATGGTGCAGCACAGTGGGCTCTTGGAGTGTTGCCTCCAAGGAGACTTATTGACAGCGACATTAGGTGTACCGTTGGGTGCAACTCACCCGAGATTGATGAGGATGCGATTGAGCTTCTAGGGTTGCTATGTTCAATGGAAAAAGGTCTTCGATTGGGCTATCAGCAGGTCCGAGCCAGAGAGAAGGACATCCATAGGATTACTCTTCAATATCCCTATAGATTTTTTATCATACCCTTGGGGACCTAACCACCCATCACCCTCTAGCATTTCCTACAGTCGCAAAGCGTTTGGTTGTTTCCCCTTGATGCTTTTCGTTCAGGAAAAAGGACATGGGAGGTCCACATTTGGTAGTTGGATAAGACATTGCATGTCATGGTGTTGGGGGGGGGGGGGGGGGGGGGCTGAGAATCTTCATTTGAGACATTTGGTGGAGATACGAGTTGACAGAAACAAGCTTAGGGATGGTGTTGTGTACTATCGAGGTAGCATAGGTTCCACTCCTGGGCTCACACTTGGGGATTTGACTCTGAGGGAGCTGCATGATGCACTTCTTGTGAGATAGTTTGAGTTGTTATAAGAGCCTTAGGGACAATGGGTGGTATACTTCATCGACAGGAGGGTACCCAAACTCCAAGTAGTGTCCAAGTGTATCATCGGGAGATGGGATAATAGATTTCATTGCATGGTTTGACAACAACACGACATATTGGCATGCTTGGGACATATTCGTGATACTTGGGGTCCACCTATGGTATACATATAGGGGTCAGAGATGAGGACCATATGGGCTCTAGCAGGTATTAGTGCTACACAGTGGCAACCCATGAGGTGTGGGAGTTGTGGACCTCTAGTATAGTTATGGGAAGAAAGAGTCTAGTTCATGTGGGGGACACTCCATTACTTAGTGAGTACGGTTAGTATGGGTGGTGATCTAGTTCATTATCAGGTTGACACATGGGGGAATCACCAAGGTCTTCAACATATGACGAGGTAGATGGTTGTTTAGGATTGGGGCCAAACATGGAGTGTTAGGCACGAGCATTACTAAGTCCTCTTGGAAGGTTGGGCATAACTTCAATCATCACATATATTATGACTGGGAGCTGCAGGAGATGAGGCTCTAGTACAAGCATGTTAGGTAGTTAGTCATGACCAACATGTCACAAGGTCTACATGACATTTTCTTCCTACGATGAGATTGGGACCCTAGAATCATAGTACTTTACAGTTCAATTACCTTTGGGGGTGAGATTGGTTTGATAGTGGGAGATCATTTCGACCTTCCATTAGATTTTAGTGATTCTTTATTGGCATGGGGTACTTCACTAGCATGGAGGGATGACCAACAAGGGGGAGTTCAGGGGAAGCTCATGTGGACAAGGATTTAACTCCAAAGTAGTTGGGTTGTATCTTTGGGTGGCCACCCTTTGAGTACATGAGATGAATGAATTAGAAGAGTAGCTACATGGGGAGAGACACCTGGCTTTATATGATCATGTTTCTTTCTTTACTGATGGTAAGCATAGGGATTTGGGTGCTTATACCAGGTTGGATAGCGAGTGAAGAAACAGGTGCTTCATGTTGACCAAGATGGCTTAGGGGTCCTATTATTGAGGGACTCCTTCAGGACATGTTAGTGTTGGGGACAGGGATGACTCAGTGGCACATTTGGCACCTTGGTATCATATGTATTAGACATTTGGGTAAGCTAATAGAGTGGCTCTTGTTCAAGGATTCTTTGAGGACAAGCATTTTTTGGTGGGGAGGACTTTCATGTCCCTAATTAATAATTTTTTTAAGGGAATTGTCAATTTTACAATTTTTGGGAGTTAATAAATTTTTGGCATATAAAATTAGGAAAGTGGCTGAAAAAGGAAAAATTATAAACATGCCACACTGAAACATTTGAAAAGCCAAGAAATTCGATCAAAAGTGGAGAGTGGAGGCCACTCCAAGGGAATACGAACCCCTTGGAGGAATTTGAATTGGGTTAGAGAGGGAATTTTATGGTTGGATCCCACAAGGAGCATGAAGGATGGCTAGCTATAAATTGAGGGTGAGGATCTCATTTTAGGGACTTTTTTCACATTTGATTATTCATTGTTACTCTAGTTGTTTAGCTAAGATACAAGTGATTCTTAGCACAAGATATTCCTAAGGAGTGAAGCTCTACCTTCTCTTCAGTGGACCTTGATTGCTACCCTATGAAGGATTTTTAATTTGGAGATGGGGAGAGAGGCATCACACAACACTATGCCATTTTGGTTCAGCTGGGATGAAAAACAGAGATCCACACAGTCATAGAGGGAGATTGGTGCTAGAGTTGGAGGTTTTATTGTTGTTGGGATGTTTCTTGGAAAAATTGTGAGTTAAGGAGGAGGATTTGAAAGTGGAGAGTGAGTTGCTCATGTAGGATAGAAATGTTGACTGCGACATCACCTACAAGTCTGTGTAGTCATTTGTGGGGGTGAAGAGAGTGGATGCTTGGGTAGATGATTGAGGAGTTGGGTTGCTCAGATTTCAGTTGGAGTAACATTAGGGGGGAGTTTCTTGGCATTTTGGGAGCAAAAAATATCATTCTCTACTACCAACTATAATTTCTAGTTGTGGAGAAGGGCTAAGCTATTTGGGGTTGAATTTTGAGGATCAAAACCAGAGCAAACACTTTTTGGTTTTCTCTGGGTTTTTTGAAAGGATCATAGCCCTATAGAATTTTATGGATAGTTTTGAGGGGCTAAATGAAGGGGCCAAGTCAGACAATGATGTTGAAAAAAATAGGTTAGCACAGATTTCTTGAGGGACAAACTATTGCAACAGTTGGGCATTAAGATATTGATCACCTGGGTCTTGTAGCTTGCGTTGAGCAAGACCATGTGAACTCCTTCCAATTTTTATTGTACTCCAAAAATTTACATGTAATAACATTAGCGATTTTGGTGTTCTGGAGAATTTTTTTGTTTATGGGTGTTTGCTGAAATTTGTTGTTATATTATTTCTGTGCATGTATTTCATTATCATTGTAAAATTTCTATTTAGGGCATTACACATTTCTTCTAGAAACCCAAACCCTCATCACCTCTTGCTTCTAGCAAAGTTTTCTTGTTGAGTGTGGAGCCTGATTATCTTATTTATTCAAAGGTATCACGGCATTGGACCCCAGTTCATAATGTGGCAACAACACCGCCCATAATATTTGCACTGCAAGGGGGGTCCAGGTGTTATAGACATATTTGGGCACATCAACCCCAAAATTATATGTCGATGTATTAGGGCTCATCATCCCCTAAAGGAGTTGTTTCATACCCTAATGGAACATAGTCATCTGAATACATCATTCCCCAAAAGTTCCATCTGAGAAACCATCCAGAAATTGCCTAAATTGAACCATACTTACTACTCCACTGGAAAAGTGCGATGCATACTGAGTGGTACACTGCCAGGGTGAGATGCATACTATTTAGGCCTTCCATAGGGTGGAATGAGGAAGGATGGACAAATGTCTTGGGACAATTTTCTATGTGGTTGCTCATGGAATCTTCTAGAAACTTCTCCAATGCCATTTGCCTCTCTGAATTCGCCCAAGGATGTATAAGGGATCTAAGAAGTATCCAATCCCTCCTCTGGAGGAACCAATTATAATAAGTGGAATGACACTAATCAAACCCCATGGATGCCTCACACCCTTGCACACATCTATAAATGGATCCCTCTTCCAAGAGATCTAGGGGCTGAAATGTTGTGAATTGCAAATAAGTGTTGATAGTTTTTAATTGAGGAGAGAGAATTGTATTCTTGTTGGAATGATCTTGCTATTTCTTGAGGTGAAGAAGGATTGAAGCTGGGAGGATGATGTTGGATCAGACAACTGGGTTGTAGTTCTCCTTTCTATTAGAAAAGCTCTTCAAGTTTTATCCCATATGATTGTGCAATTGTGAGTGTTATCATTTGTGAATGCTATCATTTGTTCATTATATATCTGATTTTGTAATGTTTATGATGTAATAAATCACGATGCTTTGACGGTTCTTTGTTGCTGTATTTGTGCAGGTACACTCCAAGCGTGTTAAGTACGGGGAGGAGTTGCGGGTTCTGTCAAAGGAGAGAGAGATAAAGCAAGGGAATAAGCGGAAGCTCTAGGTTAGTTCCATTATCTTTCTCTTATCTGTTACACATATCAGAAATCATTGAATTGATTTAAACTATTGTTTCTAGGGTTATCATTCTTTAGGAATACTAGTTTTCCCAGAAATAAATTGGCGACTCCACTGGGGAATGAACAGATGTTTGTTTGTTGTTAGTGTTTGTTTTATAAATTATAGATAGAGTCTAAATTCAGCCAGGTAGCCTACGAACTACTCTTTCTTTGCAATTGCATAGTAGATGAATTTTGTTTTAGTCAATCTCTGGTTTAGTTTATGAATTAAAAATTTGACTTACAAGCATATCTAGATGCCCTTTTTTTAGCTCAGTAACCTCTCAAGACATTCCAACATACCTCGCTCCTCATTGTTCATCAAAACCCAACTTAACTCATTGAAAACAACTCCACATTTGAGCCAAAACCCATTTCAGTTGCGCTCCATGGACCATCGCACTGTCTTCCACTATGACTCAGTATGCATAGCACCTCCCAAGTGTAGTAAGTGAAATGCATCTCAGTTTCTGTGAAGCCTAGGTGCGATGATTGACTGAACTCTTTTTCCATCTAGAAATTGAGGGGTTTTGACCTTGTTTTCAGTTTTGTTTGGTTGTTTTGCTGCATATGAATAGTGCTTCTTTACTGAATCTTACTTGCATCACTTAGATCAGCCTCAATTACATTAGGATTAGTGAATGTTTTTGTGTATTTGTTCCTCATTTACAATCCTTTGTCGAAATGTTATTTAAACCGATTTGTCGCTTTGGTACAAAAAGTGTCGTAATTGTCGTTTGTGTCGAAAAGAGAAGTGTCGTTAAATGCTTCCTTCCCTTGATAATCGATTAAACTTTTCTTCATGTATTTGGTTTGATTTGTTTATATTCGAAGTGTCGAAAACATTTTTATTCAAAATTGAAAAGTGTCATTCTGAGTCTTCCTTTCTCTTTTGAAGAAGAAACTGTCGAAAATGTCATTTTGAGTGAAATATTTCAGATCTTTGCTGCAATTAGTTTTCCTTTTTGGCATTTTTCACATTAAGGAGAACGAAAACAAATACATGCATTTGCATTTAGCATTTTTTGATTTGTGTGCAAAAAGATGATTTATGGAAATGCACTAGTGTGTGCTCTTTGCTTAAAAGCACTGTTATTTTCTTTCCCTAGTAGCTAGTATTTTCATCGCTTAAATAAACAAAGATTGTTTATCATTGTAGATTGCATCTTAGGAATTTTAGATCATCATCACGTGGTGAACCATTGAAAGGAAAACTCTAAACAAGATCAACTTTAAAATGAATTTCAATGAATCTAACAATGCTTTGGAACTTAACGCAACATATCTAGATGTCTAGGCTAGAGACGTGTTCCGACGTCGTTAAACTAGTGGCTATCATTTTCATTGAAGGTTGGGTGATTCCTCCTCCTTGATACGACAAGTGATAGCATGGACTTGTGCTCCCCGTACCTTCACGTATATATTGGGAGACCATAATAGGCTTAAATCCTTTATCCATAGGAAACTGAGTCTGCTGCCTTATTGATCACAATGCACTGAACACACCATTCAGGAAGATTGGTTGTCGTACATAAGTCCTTGGTAATTTCTTTTTAATTTATCACCAAGGTGTATATTGCAGTTTTGTGATTGGTTTGGTAATCCCTCTATCTAGATTTTCCGGAGTAGTCACTTTCATTCCTTTTCAACTCTTTAAAAGAAAAGGTCCATCTGAGCACTTGTCATTTCAGGCTCATTAAAAATCGAAGGAGACTAGAGTCATCTTTAGCTTTTTCTCGACTCTTAAAAAATGAAAAAGAAAAGTTGTGTCCAAGCGTCATTAAAATTAATTGAATTCAGAATAACATCATTTTCCCCTTAATTTTGAGTTGATCAAATAATCCGTAATCGTGGAAGAAATTCAATCAAAACCCCGTCATTTATAGAGACTAGCGAGTTAACCATCTTCTCCTCCAGAAGCGAAGCCAATCTAGACAAAGCGGTCTCGTTTAACTGAGCCCAATTCATCTGGTTTATTTGAAACTTTTGTTTCAACATCTTCAGAGACTCCAGTTACTCCAATTATTTCTAGTACATCTACCTTCAGAGAAGAAGTTCCGCAGTTACAAGAGGACATTAGAACTGATCCTAGTGTAATGGTAAACACTCCTGTACCTGAAACAACTCCATCTAGAGTTGATCCATAACCCATCTCAGTCCAAACCGAGGTTACATTTGAACCAATGGTTGTTCAAGAACCTCCCTTTGAGATTGAAGTTCATTTACCTAAACATTTGGACATTGAGTTTCAGTATTCAGAAGGTATCACCCCTCTAGTACCTGTCACTGCAGAAGCTATACCTTCTTCGATTCCAGAAATCTTTTACGAACCTAACGGTCTACCTCTTCCACTTGGTCTAATTGCTATAGAGGAGATAGCAGAGGATTCCCCGTCTAGTACCTCGTTTCATTTTGGAACTAGGATTCATTTGTATCTTTCTACTCTTGAGTTTGGTTCTTTTAATCCTCCTTCATCGCAAGTTCCTGTCAAATCGCTTGGAGAGATTTTGGATAGACTAAACATGTCTGAGCAACCATCAACATCTAGGAATGTGTCATCTGATACAGCTGCGACGGAACCTCCTGCTGCTATTCCTATAATGTTTTCTGGTACACCTGAGTCATATTTATACGGTACACCATCTGTTCCAGCTGGTTATCAATCACTAGCTAGAGTCCACTCAGGGGTTGCTTCGACACCATGGTCTGCTCCTATTTGTTCATCGAGAGTCCCATCTGGTATTTCTTATGTTGAAACTAAGAAATTTGATCCTGCATGCCATTATCAATTTGGGAAAACCAATTTTCAAAGGTCGATATATCCTTTAAACACTGGACTGCCACCATACGGAGAGAAGTATGCCTTTCCACTGTTTCCTCCTGGGGAATAACCATATGAGAGTTTTCAAGAATATTCAGGTCAAGCTGGAATTACATCTAGTGGTTGCATACCAATACTACCAGAACAAGCAAGGGTTGTCTATCCAACGCAACCGATCCAACCTATGTCAAATATTCCCACTACACCTGCTATTACGACTGTGTCGCAAGCACAAGCACAACTTATTGTGCCTCAACCTCAACCTGCTCCTTCTTCCTCGCAACCTCAAGTTTCGAGGCAGGAGACTCAAGTCTCTTAGGTTGTGGTACAACAACCACTTGTCTCTATAGCTCAACTGCAACCTTAGGTTAGTGCTTCTTTATCTAGAATGACTCAGGCACCAACGAGTATTGTCAATTCGCAACTTGGTCAATCCTGCAGTATTGGGCAACATCAAGTGGTCCAACAACTGCAATTCTAGCAAACCCAACCTCATTTTTTACTTGGTTTATAAGCTCAAACTAGATTTGGTCAATATCAAGCCTACCGAGGACCTTGGCAACAAGGCTTTGCAGGTTATGGACAACTACATTTTCAAACCGGTTATCAACAACCACACTATACTGGTTATGTCCAACAACCTTATCAAGGTTACCAACAACAGATGCTTTATGCTGGTATGAAAAGACCTACTGCTCAGGCGATTCCATCTTATCCTCGGTATGCTCCACCCAACCTGAATCAACAGTTGCCTTTTGTAGCGACTCTAGAATTACCAGATTTGAACTGGCTAACGAATGATCTAATTGCATACACCCCTTGGTGGTCAGCGATTCGTCATAAACTCCCCGCTGATATTCCTAAGTTTAATGGAAATCTAGGTGAAGATCCATCGAATCACGTAATTAATTTTCATTTGTGGTGCTCATCTAACACTCTGAATGATGATTCGATTAGACTTTGTCTTTTTCAGAGAACGCTTACTGGTCCAACAGTGAAATGGTATATTGAATTTCCTAGAGCTTTTTTTGATAACTTCACCATTCTTTCCACTACTTTTCTAACCCACTTTCAGTTACCCATTAGGTATGAAACTGGAACAAAAATCCATACCAATTTTAAACAAACCACATCCACTCACATAGATAATCATATTCATGAGTGGTGATGTCATCATCGAATGGTAAAGACATATGTTCCTGATCGGCTTTTAGCTGAGTGGTTTATTAAGTCCTTATTTCCATCTATCACTGAGGACATGGCGAAAGGAGGAGTTGTCACTAAAGAGCAAGTCATTTCTCGTGCCCAATATTTAGATTTGATCTATACACAATCTGGCACACTCTATGACAAAATTCCTGACACTCCTAGACCAGCTTATTCCATTCCACCTCCTCCTAAATGAAATAGGGACTCTCATGCCAGTGACGACGTGATGGGTGCCTCAAGCACGTAAACCGCAAGAGGTCCATCTGGTCAAGCTCTTGTTGTTTCTAGTCAAAATGAAAATGAAAATTCTCTTACCTCGGAGATTAATTTCGTGTCATCTGACAAGGGAAAAAATCCAAAGCAACTAGGGGGCAAGAAGAAAGGGAAAAATAATAAGAAGAAACAGGAGAACTCCACTCCTGAAAAGTCATTTGAAAACCCTATTGCGACAAGGAAACCTCCTCATTATCCATGTTTGATCTGTAATGAGGAGCATTTTACAAGATATTGTCCACATCAATCTGAGGTTTCAAAATTTTTGAAGGTTTCAAATACCTCAGCAGTGTTGATTGATCCGTTTCTAAACCCAGAAACTAATATGGTTGCTATCGATAATGCTTCCACATCCGAAGTGCTTATGCTATCCAGCGCAAGCAAACAAAATGATGTTTTGGTATCAGCAAGGGAAAAAGATCATGGGAATCCATCGTCGACGAACAACCAGGCTATAGATCAACTTAGTGGTTCGACAACGACTTCGCCAGAAGTTGTTCCACACATTATTCCTGAATTAACTATAAAGCACCAAAGGGAGTCTTACATAAATCAACTTTTAATCCTCATGCTTGAGCTACTCAGAATTATAATATAGTGGAGGATCTGGCTCAATCGCCATCCCTTATGTCGACACTTGAGGTATTGCAAAATTGTCCCTCCCAAAAGCAGGCTTTGTTATCAGCAATAGGTGGGATCGATCCAATAGATTCCAGTGTTGTGGTGTTTAAGCATACTGGATATACACCATAGTTACCACTCAACTCGCTTTCCTTATACAGGTAAAATCCCTCAATAAAATTTTTCATCGAACCATGATTGATGAAGGGGCATCTACATGTATTATGTCAATGAGTTGCTGGAAAACTCTTGGTTCACCACCCTTGTCTCGATCACCAACAACATTAAAAACATTCGATGGAAGAACGTACACTCCATATGGGATTTTAAGTAGCTTGCAAGTTTAACTAGGGGGCAATACAGTAGACATTGAAGTCAAGGTCATTGATGGACTCCTTGACTACAATATTTTACTAGGAAGGCCCTGGGTTTATGCTATGGCTGCCGCTGTGTCTACATATTTTAGAAAGATTGCATTTCCCTTTCGAGGTGGAGTCACAATCGTTGACCAACTAACCTTTTTTGCTAACAATTCATAAGCTACTGGAAGCATTCCATTGATCCATGGAAGTTCACAATCACTTAAAAATGTTGGAGTAGGTCTCCTAAAAGACCCTTCCTTAATGGGTACTTTTGCCCTCTCGTCTCCATCTAGTTTCGCAGAAGTGGCCACAGTGGAAACCTGTCACATGATCTCTTCTACATCATCTGAGTTTAAGAAGAGTTTCGACCATTTTGACAGTGAGGATCATCATGAAGTGTTTCCACTAGTCCCCATGGAATCTTTGTAGCAATCAACTTTCTGGGCTTATGCGGCAAACCCGAATCTGCACTCAACAAGTGTTTGGGTAGATAGATCTTTAGAATATGGTACCTCTTCTGATCCTTGGTCTCGTATACATTCTACAGACGAAGGAATCATCCAATCAATGATTATAGGAAAGATGCCATGGGAATATTATCATCATCATTCCCACCTTCAAGATGACAACGAAGATTATTCAAACGACCTCAATCGCCATTCAATTGTTGATTTTTTATTAAATTCTGTAAATACAGTAGATTCTGAGTGAAATCTATCCAACATTGAAGAAAATATCACCATTAATATTTCGACCAAACCTAATGTTGTAGAGAATATTCACATTGGAAAATCTTGTTCTCCATCAGAACTAGAAAATCACTGTGCTCTTTTTTGCGAATTCAGAGATGTCTTTGCATGGTCATATGAAGAAATGATAGGCATTGATTTGATAATTGTTGAACATGAAATCAATATGTATCCAGATGTCAAACTAGCACGACAACGACTTCGACCTGTTCATCGAAAGAAAGCCACTGCCATTAAAGCAGAGGTTGAAAAACCTTTGCGTGCTGACTTCATTTACCCTGTTCCTCTCACTGAATGGGTATCAAATATTGTTCCTGTGATGAAAAAACAAGGAACAATTAGAGTGTGCATCGATTATATGGATTTAAATCAAGCATGTCCAAAGGACAACTAGCCTACACCCTTTATCGACCAGATTATTGATGAATGTGCCGGATGTGAAATATTTTCATTCATGGATGGATTTTCGGGCTACAATCAAATCAATATCATCCCACAGGACTAGTCAAAAACTGCATTTATATGTCCATGGGGAACATTCACATATCATAAATTACCTTTCGGTTTGAAGAACATAGGGGAAAAATTTCATAGGGCAATGAATTACGCTTTCCATGACATCAAACACATCGTTCAACCATATCTCGATGATCTGCCTGCTCATTCGCAAAAACGGATTGATCATCCACAACATTTGAGAGCCATACTTTTACGTTGCTGACACTATAAGATACAACTCAATCCACACAAATGTGTGTTTTGTGTTGGTTCTGGTCGATTTCTTGGTTTTGTAGTTTCTAAGGACGGAATTCGATTCGACTCGTTTAAGGTTCAGGAAATCCTTAACATGCCTCCACCTTCAAATTTGCTTCAGATTCAGAGACTTCAAGGGAAAGCTAACTTTCTGAGGAGGTTCATTCCACATTATGCTGAGCTCACTAAAGGTTATACACGTCTTTTGAAAAAAGGGGTACCCTTCCACTGGGATCAAGTTTCGCAAGCTTCCTTTGATGCTCTCAAAGATTCCCTGATAAAAGCATCATTAATGTATGCTCCTGACTATCAAAAAGACTTTAACTTGTATCTCACCGCTGCAGATACAACCATCGCTACAGTTTTAGTGCAAGAACATGACAGAATTGAACACACTATATATTATTTAAGTCGTAATCTTACTGATACAGAAAGAAAGTACTCTTATGTTGAAAAGTTGGCTTTAGAAGCCGTTCAAACAGTATAGAGATTTCGACACTATGTACTCTTTCGCAAAACTACCATTGTGTCAGATTTAAACCCTATGACATACATTTTGTCACGTCAATTGTTGGGGGGAAAATATTCCAAATGTATAGCCATTTTGTAGGATATTGATATGGAATTCACCAAATCCAAATCAAAGAAGTCTCTCGTCTTTGTAGAGTTACTTTGTGACCTTCCCTTGTCCTCCAACAATTTAACATCAAAAGCATCAATTGTGGATGAGACTCTATTTCTTATATCGTCAAGTGATCCGCGGTACAAGGATATACTGGTCTATCTCCAGACCCAAACTTTTAGGCCTAGCACCTCTCGCTCTAAACAACGACATACTCGATACCAAGCCAAAGACTATCTGATTGTTGGTGATACACTTTACCGTCATGGTGTCGACACAGTTTTACGAAGGTGCCTCACGCATGAGGAGGCCGAAATTTTTTTGAATGATTGTCATTCAGGTGCTTGGGGGGTCATCTATCTGGTTATGCTACTACACAAAAAATCTTATGAGCTGGTTACTTTTGGCCCACCATAATCAAAGATTGCATAATTACAGTCAGAAGTTGTGTTGTGGCCACCAACAACCCCCCTCTTTGTTTGGTATTAGCGATAACACCAAGCAAATGGGGACCTTTAATAAAAATCCAAAAAAAAAACATTTTATCGAAATTTTTGAATTTTAACTCCCTAAAAGCTGTATCGCATCGCGAGAAGAGAGTGAAACGTTTTCCTATGCGCACAAAAAGCTGCGAAGAAGCAACGCAAAATTCATCGCATCGCGTATATTGTGAAGCACTCTTAAATGAGAAACTTAAGGAATCTCTGACGGCCGATATGTGACGTCGCATATCGCAACATCGCATAAGCAACACACAATGATTGGATGACTAAGCACGATTTGCGATTCGCGATCTGCGATATTGCGATCTGCGATGTTGCGATCTGTGATGAATGCGATCATCAATTCCTGCGATGACACATCTTGACGACGCAATCCTCGATACTGCAATGCGAGTCACAGAAATCACCCATCGCAAAATTTCCTTGACACAGTATTCAAGGAAAGCTGTCTGTAGACCAAAATTGGGCGTGCGCCTTAAAAGAAATTAATGATTGTACGCCAAAGTATCCAAGAAGGATTGTGTTGTGTTTTTCGAAGAGTCAGTTCATTATGGGTGTCATGATTATGCATTCATTAGAGCTTAAATATTTCATGTCAATCTTTTCATCATTACTCTTTTCCTTTGCGTAAACTGTAAGACAACAAATAACATAAAGCAATGTGCAGGAAACATCTAAGGAAAAGGGGAAAGCGTCAATGCTCGGAGAACAGAGAAGAGATGCCTTCACAAACGGATGCCGCATGCAACAGGACCACAGATTCCAGAGTATCACTCAACAGATACTGATGTCAATAGGCCATCCAAAACTCAGAATCAAAGGCGCACAAAAGCAACATGTTTACAAAAGATCCTGAAGCTTAGACTGGGTAAAGCAAAAAGAAAAAGGCGCTAAAGAGGGAAAACGCGCCAGAAAAGCCTGGAACAAAGAACAGAGGCAGTTTTCAATACAGAAAATTGTTCAGAGAGCAAAGTCCCTAACTTATTCAGTCATTCGCAAGACCAAAAAACCGAAATAGCAAAAGCACAATCAGTTTCGAGAGAAATTTGGGTTATTACCAAGTATACACACAGTGAATAGACCATGCCAGAGGAAGATTTTCGAAAATATCTTCTAGTTTGCCAGAAAGCGGTGCCAGCACTTATTTCTATTTTCGTAGCTCAAACGAAAGGAGAAGATGACCAGCCGACTCTTCCCATGTGAATGTTGCATTGCTTACAACACTAAGGAGCAAATACAGAAACGGTTAGAAATTAGATTCAAGTTTTAGAAATAAATTTGCTTTAGTAGAAGGGCGGTCATTTAAAACCGTGTCCTAAATTTATGTAATTAAGATTAATTAGTTAGCAGTATTTAAACCCTTCTCAGGCATTTGGAGAAGGGTCCAGAAATTTGTCAAAAAACTTGTCCTCAGAACATGCACTTTTGCACCCTCGGAGGGGGTTTGTGATGAATGGATGGATCGAGATTTATCAATGTTTGCATTTGATGTTTGCTACTGATGTTGCACTTTTGTACTCTTAGTAGATGTTAGAACAAGTAGAGATAAATTGTTTTTGCTTGAAGCTTATGAGTGGAACCTGTCATAAATGGTACTTTTATCTCTTGACCAATTTCTGCTTATATTATTAAAGTGATATACAGTTTTCAGTTGTTTATATGTTAATGCATGAATGTGTGGGTTACCATTTGGCACTTCTGTATGGTGGAGTCATTTATTTGTGTTTGATATATGAATAACTTATTATGCGATATGTTGTTCACAACTGTTTTGTTTAACTTTTTATGCAAATTGGTTTATCTTAATTGATTTCTATTCTTGTGATAGCTGAATGATCTTTATTACCATTTATTGTTCGAAATCTCTTTAGATCGCATAATAAAAGAAATACACCCTGGGTTAGCGTAGATTAGATGTGTTGTTTCTCATTAGATTACAATAGCATAGAGTTAGTTTAGAAGTTTGAATTAAATTAGCTTTAAATACTCCTAGATCAGCATCATCCAACTCTACACACACACACCCCTTAGATTGGGAAACTGGTCCCGTTATCCCCAATCGGACCCGCTATACCAAACGGATAAGGAGCTGCCAACCAAGGTCCAGACAGGGTCGGTATCCCCCTTGTTGTCGACCCGATTTTCGGGGCTTCAACATATTTGGCGCTAGAAGGAGGGCCCGAACTATGAATGGCACCTAAATCAAAATCTAAATTCCATTCTGAGAGTAAATCACCCTCATCAACTCCCCCGACTTCCCCAGTACGTTTAAATCCAGAGTGAGAAGTCGCTCGAGTATCAACCGCTGCTACATACCCTAATATTTCATACCAATTTACCATTGAATCCCCTGAAGTTCAAACTCTGATTCGCAAACTCTAGGGATTTTCTATTTTTACTCAGAGGTCTGATAAATCTCAAAGCAGCGTGACTTCGCAGTACAATCCCGCTCATCCCCTGACCAGATTAAAGAGCGAAAAATTTGGCATCCAGCCAACTGAATTCCCTCTCCCCACCAGGAAAAGAGCAAGGAAAACACCACCAGAGTTTGACAGTGAGACTCTTTCATCTACGTCTTCCATTTCAACTCCCTCACTGCGATGTCAGCCACCCACATCTTCATTACAAACCACTCATCCATCTTCCACAACCCCTCCTCTTCAATCATCAAAGATCATAATATCTTCATCTTCCCAGCATCAGGGATCATCCTCTACACTTTCATTTACTAGCAGCTCAACGATGGCCCAGTCTCCATGGAACAATCCTGGGGCAGTTTTAATGCCTCCACCCCTAAGCCAAATATCGGCCCATCCTGAGAAATGGCTACCCAAATTCAATCCAGAAGCAGGCATGCTAGCTGAAGAGCATATTAATAATTTCATGCTTTCTATCAATCTCAACGGAGTTACCAATGAGGATGCTGTCATCCGGCTTTTTCCCTATACAATGCAAGGAACAACTGGGTCATGGTAATTTTCATTACCTTCCGGGTCTATCACAAGTTGGGACATTTTTCAAAGTCAATTCCTTACCAAGTTTGGTGATGACAGATCAACAGCGACGTTAATCAATGACCTATCCAATCTTAAAGCCGAGGCTAGAGAACCCATCAAAGATTTCAATTTACGGTTCAATAAAATCCTCAACAAAATTCCCGCTGCTTCCCAACCCTGCGAAGAAGTAAGATGTGAATGGTATATTACGACCTTACCATCAAACTTGGCAATCTTCGTGGATAGGGAAAATAAGACAACCTTAGTTGAAAACTTGACATAGGCGATAGCAGTAGAGAAACGCGTAGTAGCCCTGGAAAAAAGATCTGCGATAGAGGAACACAAATCTAAGAAAGTCTCCTTCAAGGAAGACCCCAAGAAGAAACAAATGAAAGACCCTTTCAATTTGGAAGGATTACAAAAAGTGTTAAAAACCATGTCCAATGAGATGATTGACATAAAATAACAAGTAGCAGAAACTTCTTCAAAAAAGCCCTACAGAGCTTTTAAAAGAAGTCCTTCAATGGATGTGAAACCACCCAACGCTATCTCAAACATCGAATCCGAAGAAGAGGAAGAAGAAGAGAATACCACTGAAGGGCAGACCGATGACGA
Source organism: Pinus tabuliformis (assembly GCA_031772625.1). Classification (NCBI taxonomy): domain Eukaryota; kingdom Viridiplantae; phylum Streptophyta; class Pinopsida; order Pinales; family Pinaceae; genus Pinus; species Pinus tabuliformis. The sequence continues at coordinate 47,275,135 of CM062813.1, forward strand.
AGAAGTTGTGGAACTACAAGGAATGTGGGATTTCATCCTCCCGCAAGAAGAAGATCAAGAAGCATTTCCGGTTAGCACACGAAGCAAAAATCAACTTGATCCTCCCCAAACTACCCCTAAGCAGAAGGGCGCGAGCCCTGCAGCAAAAGATAAAGTCGCAACAAAGAAAACGACTGCTAATGTGACTCAATCTAGCCCAGTCCAATCAAATCAAACACCTCCATCAAGAACACTGATTGTGTCGGATGAAATGGAGTACAATATTATTGATGACATGAAAAATACTAGGGCTAATATCACTCTTTATGAATTGAGCAAATTGAAACATCAACAGAAGATAATGATGAAAGAATTACATGCCGTGCCTACTACATCTTTGCCTACAGCTGTAACTTCCCACAACATGGGAAGACCTCCAACCAACATGATCAATAAAGTTGACCCAAATGACATCACCTTGATTGGAGGAAGATCAAGGTCTCACACTCCCCCTTTTCTTCTCACTTATGAAATTTTCAATAAAAATGTGCACAATTGTTTGGTAGATTCTGGTGCTTCAATGAATATTTTACCCAGATCAATATGTGCCAAGTTGAATTTTCAACCACAAAAATCCGCAGTGTGCATAGTTCAGCTTGATCGATCTCAAGTCGAAGTGATTGGTGAACTTAATCAAGTGACCATAAGATTGTCGTCTAACCCGAAGGTATGTCAGGTTATTGACATTCTAGTAGCTGATATCCCATAATTCTATGGTTTGATTCTTAGTAGGGATTGGTCCGAAAAACTCCATGGATATTTCTCAACTGACTGGTCGCACATGTGGTTACCCTACAATGGTAAACCAAATCAAATAAAGGTTGAACGAGAGTTACACCAGAAGTACATAGTAACAGAATTGGAGGGAGAAAATGAAGCAATAGCATACAACAACAGTATCATAGGCAATTACTCGGCAAATTCTTTCCTCGGCAATTTCAATGCTCATACCTCACCTTACTTAGAAAATTCAGTTTTGTCCCAAGTCGAAAATTTTTCCCAAACTGATAATTCAAAGTGTGTTAATTTTTTAGATAAACCTGTAAATACATCTTTGTTTTGGAAATTATATTTTGATGGCTCTAAATCTAACGAGGGAGCAGGAGCAAGATGTGTTCTGATTAGCCCAGATGGAAATAAGACCATGCTTACGTGCAGACTTGAATTCGATTGCACAAACAATACAGCGGAATACGAGGCCTTGGTGCAAGGCCTATACAAAGCAATCGAGTTGAACGTTAAGTACCTTCAAGTCTTCGGAGACTATGAGATTGTCGTCAAACAGGTACGTAACACCATACATTGCCTATCAGGTCATTTGAAACACTATCAATCTTTAGTACAAGATCTAACTGAACATTTCATAGCATTCAATATTTCGTCAATCCCAAGACTCCAAAATGCGAGCGCAGACCTGTTAGCTAACGTAGCCTCTAGACTTATTCCCTCCGAAGATTTTAGTCCAGATAGATTCTCAATAGAATTAATCTTTAGACCGTCCATCCCTGACAACATCACAAACTGGAGAGTATTCAATGACGATCCTGACATTGTAAATTTCCTCACTTCTGAAGGATCCTACTCCAATCAAATAATAGACGAAGACCATCATGATCAACAAATACAACAAAATAGCACTGATAATGCTATACCTAAATCGGTGGTTAAGTTAGAAGACTTATATGATTTGAAAAGTCGGTTTAAAAGGTCTACCAATTCTAAGCTCTACAGTTCGACTCTGAACTACGAATTAGTAAACCTAGGAACCACTGATAAACCACAAAATGTTAATCCAGGCCACGGCCTAGCCCCTGAAGAAAAATTAGCGTATATCCGTCTTTTGAGACAATACAAAAATGTTTTTTCCTAGAATTACGATGAGCTGAAGACATACGACACTTCTATCACTCAACATACTATCCCTATGATTGACAATGAAAAACCTGTCCAACAGAAACTCAGAAAAATCCACCCCAATTTAGAAAATCAGATAAAAACTGAGCTAAATAAGTTATCGAGATCCAGAATAATTTTCCCTGTCAGACATTCCAAATGGGTCTCCAATATGGTACCCGTTAGAAAGAAAAACGAAGATATTAGAATCTGTATCGATTTCCGGAATCTCAACAAAGCCTGTCAAAAAGACAATTTTCCCCTCCCACCTATGGAGCAGATATTACAGGTAGTAGCAGGCTCAGAATTAATGTCTTTTTTGGATGGATTTTCAGGATACAATCAAGTGCTGGTACATCCCGATGATCAGTTAAAAACCACATTTCGAACTAAATGGGGCACATACGCATATCGGAAGATGCCATTTGGTTTGATCAATGTCGGCGCTACATTTCAGAGAGCCATGGACATCGCATTCAAAGGTTTAGTCAATAAATCTGTAGTGATTTACCTGGATGATATAACAGTGTAATCTAAGAAGCAAAGCGATCATCTCAAAGACTTGAAACAAATCTTCCAACGATGTTTAAGGTATGGGATTTCACTTAACCCAAGGAAATATTTTTTCGCATTAAGTGAAGGAAAACTTCTAGGATTCATAGTGTCAAAATCTGGTATTCACATTGAACCTAACAGAATCAAAGAAATTTCTGAAATATCCATGCCTCATAACAAAAAAACCATGCAATATTTCCTTGGTCAAATCAATTTTGTGAAGAGATTTGTCCCATATTTTTCACGTATTGTTTCTCCTTTGCAAAACATGATTAAAAAGAATTCAAATTTTAAATGGGGTCAAGATGAGCATGAAGCATTCAACCTGATCAAACAAGCTATCATTAACGCTCCATCTTTAGCAACCCCAAATTTTTCAGAATCTTTTATCTTATACACATTTGCCTCAGAGAAATCATATGCTGCGATTCTAACTCAAGCAAATCAAGAGAAAGCGGAAGCTCCAATCTCATTTTTTAGCTCGAATTTACAAGGTGCTGAACTCAACTATTCAGACGTGGAGAAATAGGCATATGCTGTTTTCAAAGCGATCAAATATTTCAGACCTTTCTTACTTAAAGCCCATACTAAGGTCATAGTACTGTTTCCAGCGGTAAGAAACCCTCTAATACAGAAGGATGTGGGCGAAAAAAGAGCAAATTGGATCACCGCTTTACAAGAATACGATCTTGAGATCAAACCAGCAAACATTGTAAGAGGTCAAGGCTTCTGCAAAATGTTGGCTGGAGCATCGCAAATTCCTGAGAATTCATCTGAAGAGGTACATACGTATGAGGTAAGCCTAAACGATGCAGAATCATTGTATGCTGACACCATTTATTTTCTTAAGAACGGGTATGCTCCATCACACTTGGATCACACCAAGAAAAGAGCTCTGAGATTGAAAGCTAAACAATACCAGCTCATAAATGATGTTCTGTTTAAAAGGAATTATGATTCTGTGCTTCTTAGGTGTCTTGAGAAAACTGAAGCCGAAAAGGTTTTGCAGGAATTCCACGATGGACTAGCAAGCGGACACTATGCTGGAGATGCTACTACACATAAAATCTTACGTGCAGGATATTATTGGCCCACACTGTTCAAAGACTCACACAGTTACGTGAGGAAATGCCAAGTCTGCCAGACTGTTGCAGGGAAACAAAAGAAACCATCCATGCCACTACAGCTGGTAAACATCGAGCAACCATTCAGTTAGTGGGGCTTGGACATAATAGGTGAGATCGTTCCTCACTCTTCTAAGTAGCATAGGTACATCCTCACGGCAACAGATTATTTTACTAAATGGGTAGATGCAGTTCCTCTCAAGACAGCTAATTCTGAAAACATTATTGAATTCATAGATCAATTTATAATCACTAGGTTTGGATTGCCAACGGCCTTAATGTTTGATAATGCCTCATACTTTTCTGGAAATACAATGACTGAGTTTGCACTTAAAAGAGGGTTCAAACTGAAATATTCGGCCAACTACTATCCACAAGGTAATGGATTGGCTGAATCGACAAATAAAAACCTGATCAGGATTATTAAAAGAACAGTTGACCAGAACCAAAAGAATTGGCACAAAGCGTTGGTAAATGCTTTATGGGTAGATAGAATAACGAAGAAAGCTTCAATCGGCACTTCTCCCTTTAATTTAGTTTATGGGAAAGAAGTGGTTCTTCCAACTCACTTAGTCATCCCCTCTTTGTCTTTAGTACAACACATCGATGAGGGATCTACTTCCTCCATACAACTAAGACAAATGGAAATAATTAAATTAGAAGAACGACGAGAACAAGCTAAGAAAACCCATGCTCATCACCAAGCGCTGATAAAATCCTCTTTTCACTCAAGCATAATGACCAGAAAGAATTTTCAGATGGGAGATTTAGTTTTGAAATGGGATAAGGCTCATGAAGAAAATGGAAAACATACAAAATTTCAAAAAATGTGGCTTGGTCCTTTTCAGATTGTAGAAGTCATAGGCCCATCAACGTTTGTGTTGCAGGATTTAGCAGGTAGAAGGGATTCTTTGCCTGTTAACGGACAAATCCTTAAAATATATTTTCCATAGAAGATCACTCTTCTATTTTGTAGGATAGTTTTAGTTTTTATTTGTTTTTCTCTTTCTTATAAATAAAACCAGTTGTAGATGGTTACTATAGGGGTTCATGAAAAAGACACCAATTCTCTATCAGATTTTGAGATCTTCGCTTATACAAGTAGCAAAATTTTTCGAAAAATCTGATCTTTATTATTGACAGGTAAAGCTAACTTTAGCCTAAATGTGATACTAGTTTCAACTTCAAAAATTTGATGAAAGAACCCTTTGGTAAAAAATTCTTTTATATCAGCACAATGAAAGGTATCAATAATAAAATAAATATTCTCTATAAAACCGCTGTTTTCAAACTCTATTATTGTCGTCCAGAGCTTTCTTAAGGAAAAACAATGACTTCCTCCCTGCTAAAGGAAGTCGTAGCATTCAAAGGAACAATCCGAGAAAACACTGTATCTCAAAGAATAAGAGGTCTCATCACGAGCCGGATTATCATGATCACATATATTATAACTTGCTGACTTTGCCAATACTATCCACCAAAACAGGGCAGCGACTCAAGATTGTTGCAATCAAAAGACAAGGGGTCTCATCACGAGCCAGCTTATTCAGCAAAAGTGTAAATCAAGTGAATGACTGTGTCATAATTTGGCCACCAAACCAAGACATTGTTCTTTAGAGAATAAAAAAGGGAAAGGTGTCAAAAGGGGTTTTTCTCTGAAAAGTTGTAAATAGCCTTAAGCAGGATAAAGGATCATTGCTGGGTAACAGGTAACCCTGTCGAGGCTATGGATGCATGCGGGCAGTAGAGGCTCTACCTACGACAAATGAGCATATTTTAAAAGCCAGCACGCAGAGAAGACCTTATTTTATCTTTAAAAGACCAAGTAATGTCTGGTGTGAATACAAGGACTAAGCCAGAGGAAACAAACAATTGGAATATGAAAAGGTTGAGACAAAATATCATTGATGGGATAAGGCGTAATGTACTTTATCTGTCCATAACAAAATTTAGACATATGAAACTTTTTCTGCTTCGGAAGTTAAAATTCAATAGAAAAACAGAGATAACTGGTTCTTCACAGTGAATCTCCATTGTTGTGGCCACCAACAACCCCCCTCTTTGTTTGGTATTAGCGATAACACCAAGCAAATGGGGACCCTTAATAAAAATCCAAAAAAAACCATTTTATCAAAAATTTTGTATTTTAACTCCCTAAAAGTTGTATCGCATCGCGAGAAGAGAGTGAAACGTTTTCCTATGTGCACAAAAAGCTGTGAAGAAACAAAGCGAAATTCATCGCATCGCGTATATTGTGAAGCGCTCTTAAATGAAAAACTTAATGAATCTCCGACGGCCGATATGCGATGTCGCATATCGCAACATCGCATAAGCAACACACAATGATTGGATGACTAAGCGCGATTTGCGATTTGCAATCTGTGATATTGCGATTTGCGATGTTGCGATCTGCGATGAATGCGATCATCAATTGCTGCAATGACACATCTTGACGACGCAATCCTCGATACTGCGATGTGAGTCGTAGAAATCACCCATCGCAAAATTTCATCGACATAGTATTCAAGGAAAGCTGTCTGTAGACCAAAATTGGGCGCGCGCCTTAAAAGAAATTAATGATTGTACGCCAAAGTATCCAAGAAGGATTGTGTTGCGTTTTTCGAAGAGTCAGTTCATTATGGGTGTCATGATTATGCATTCATTAGAGCTTAAAGCTTTCATGTCAATCTTTTCATCATTACTCTTTTCCTTTGTGTAAACTGTAAGACAGCAAATAACATAAAGCAATGTGCAGGGAACATCTAAGGAAAAGGGGAAAGCATCAATGCTCGGAGAACAGAGAAGAGATGCCTTCACAAACGGATGTCGCATGCAACAGGACCACAGATTCCAGAGTATCACTAAACAGATACTGATGTCAATAGGCCATCCAAAACTCAAATCAAAGGCACACAAAAGCAGCATGTTTACAAAAGATCCTGAAGCTTAGACTGGGTAAAGAAAAAATAAAAAGGTGCTAAAGAGGGAAAATGCACCAGAAAAGCCTGGAACAAAGAACGGAGGCAGTTTTCAATACAGAAAATTGTTCAGAGAGAAAAGTCCCTAACTTATTCAGTCATTCGAAAGACCGAAAAACCGAAATAGCAAAAGCACAATCAGTTTGAGAGAAATTTGGGTTATTACCAAGTATACACACAGTGAATAGACCAAGCCAGAGGAAGATTTTCGAAAATATCTTCTAGTTTACCAGAAAGCGGTGCCAGCGCTTGTTATTTCTATTTTCGTAGCTCAAACGAAAGGAGAAGACGACCAGCCGACTCTTCCCAGGCGAATGTTGCATTGCTTACAACACTAAGGAGCAAATACAGAAACAGTTAGAAATTAGATTCAAGTTTTAGAAATAAATTTGCTTTAGTAGAAGGGCGGTCATTTAAAACCGTGTCCTAAATTTATGTAATTAAGATTAATTAGTTAGCAGTATTTAAACCCTTCTTAGGCATTTGGAGAAGGGTCCAGAAATTTGTCAAAAAACTTGTCCTCAGAACATGCACTTTTGCACCCTCAGAGGGGGTTTTTGATGAATGGATGGATCGAGATTTATAAATGTTTGCATTTGATGTCTGCTACTGATGTTGCACTTTTGTACTCTTAGTAGATGTTAGAACAAGTAGAGATAAATCGTTTTTGCTTGAAGCTTATGAGTGGAACCAGTCATAAATGGTACTTTTATCTCTTGACCAATTTCTACTTATATTCTTAAAGTGATATACAGTTTTCAGTTGTTTATATGTTAATGCATGAATGTGTGGGTTACCATTTGGCACTTCTGTATGGTGGAGTCATTTATCTTTGTTTGATATATGAATAACTTATTATGCGATATGCTGTTCACAACTGTTTTGTTTAACTTTTTATGCAAAGTGGTTTATCTTAATTGATTTCTATTCTTGTGATAGCTGAATGATATTTATTACCAGTTATTGTTCGAAATCTCTTTAGATCGCATAATAGAAGAAATACACCCCGGGTTAGCGTAGATTAGATGTGTTGTTTCTCAATAGATTACAATAGCATAGAGTTAGTTTAGAAGTTTGAATTAAATTAGCTTTAAATACTCCTAGATCAAAATCATCCAACTCTACACACACACACACCCCTTAGATTGGGAAACTGTTCCCATTATCCCCAGTCGGACCCGCTATACCAAATGGATAAGGAGCTTCCAACCAAGGTCCGGACCGGGTGGGTATCCCCCTTGTTGTTGACCCGATTTTCGGGGCTTCAACAAGTTGTCATGCTTGTCAGAGTTTTGATGGAAAAACCAGATTACCACTTGCACCACTGCATCCAGTCATTTCTATTGGCCCATTGGCCCACTGGGTTATTCCGTTCACCAGTCATCATACGATTGGTCTTTCATACCACCCATTTTTGGGGTTAACGCTACCAATTCATCTCAGTGTGCCGACGTGTTCAGGAGAAGTCATTCAGTTGAGAAACCACCATCCAGTTAATGTCCCATATACTACAATACCTCCAACCTTCATCTTTTCATGACCACCATTCCTGAACCTTGTGTCGTCAGTTCATTTTCACCTCCAGAAATCATTTGCTTCATTTCGTGTCGTAGATGTGGGATACATCAAGGCCCTCCTACGATGAGTCACTTCTTGTCGACATGAGCTCATTATCCAAGAAGTTGACTTAGAAACACCCCTTTTAGTGCTTTGAATCTTGCATACATTAATGGCAAGTTTCTCACTTCTGGTGACAGGTTGAAATCAATGGCCTTCGACCGAAATATTTTGCATGGTGTTCGACATCGGATCATATATTCACACCATGTGAATTGTACTGTAGTACCTTGAGGATCATTATCATTATCGGTGATCCCTCTCGCATCTGTTAACAACTCACATCATTGGCTGGTAATCAGGTTATGTCTTTCAATGTTTGACTTTAGAACATATCTTCACATGGATTGACTTGTACATCGAGCAAAGATTGAAAGAGTTTGAAAACCCCAGATCTAGTTTCATCCATCAGGGCTGTGGTATATTCAGGGATATAAAAACATCAAACGTACAAAGGCTCTACACAGATAGTCATCCTAACCATGGATGATGACTCTATATTTTAAGAATCACGAGTCTGTGTCTGTAGAAGACTATCTGATCTATGTACATGAAATGAAATTTACAAAGTTGAGCATGGGAATGATTCCCTTAGCTAGATCATGAAAACTATATTATGATGATGTATTGTATTGTAACTTATGCAGGTCACCTTCCAGTTCGAAACTTCGGATCCTCATGATAAATCATTTCACCTGACATGAATATTTACGGGCTCATGCTTTAGGGGGCAACTATTATAGACATATTTGGGCACATCAACCCCAAACTTATATGTCAATGTATTAGAGCTCATCAACCCCTAAAATATTTGTTTCATACCTTAAAGGAACATAGTCATCTGAATACATCATTCCCCAAAAGTTCCATCTGAGAAACCATCCAGAAATTGCCTAAATTGAACCATACTGACTTCTCCATTGGTAAAGTGCGATGCATACTGATTGGTACACTGCTAGGGTGCGATGCATACTTTTTAGGCCTTCTATAGTGTGCGATGGGTGAGGATGGACAAATGTCTCGGATAGTTTGCTAAGTGGTTGCTCATGGAATCTTCTAGAAGCTTCTCCTGTGCTACTTATCTCTCTGAATTCACCCTAGGATTAATAAGGGATCTAAGAAATCTCCAATCCCTCCTCTTGAGGAACCAATTGTAACAAGTGGAATGACACTAATCAAACCCCATGGATGACTCACACCCTTGCACACATCTATAAATGGATCCCTCATCCAAGAGATCTAGGGGCTGAAATGTTGTGAATTGCAAGTAAGTTTTGATAGTTTGTAATTGAGGAGAGAGCATTGTATTCTTGTTGGAATGATCTTGCTATTTCATGAGGTGAAGAGGGATTAAAGTTGGGAGGATGATGCTGGATCAGAAAAATGGGTTGTAATTCTCCTTTATATTAATAAAGCTCTTCAAGTTTTCTCCCATATGATTGTGCAACTGTGAATGTTATCATTTGTGAATGCTATCATTTGTTCATTATATATATGATTCTATAATGTTTATGTTGTAATAGATCATGATGCTTTGACAGTTATTTTTTGTTGTATTGGTGCAGGTACTCTCCAAGCATGTTAAGTACGGGGAGGAGTTGTGGTTTCTGTCAAAGGAGAGAGAGATCAAGCAAGGGATTAAGCGGAAGCTCCAGGTTGAATTACTTTAAACTATTGTTTCTAGGGTAGCTGCCAAACCTAGAGGGCTAGAATTCTTTAGGAATACTAGTTTTCCCAGAAACACCAGGGGGGCGGCAATAATGTTTAGGAGCCCCCCCCTGGCAGGGGATTGGGGGAAGTGCCCTTGAAGCTAAAAATATATGTAAAATTTCCTTGTAAAATGTTGTAATTTCTTATAAAGCGTTTATTTAATATGAAGATGTTAGAAGGTGGATCTTTTGCTGATCATTTAAATGAATTTAATACAGTTACCAGCCAGTTAAGTTCTGTAGGGGTAACTTTTGATGATGAAGTTAGGGATATGTTATTTCTGTGCTCATTTCCACAGTTGGAATGGTTTAGTAATGGCCATTAGTAACTCTCTCTCTATATATAGTACTTTAAAGTTTGATGATGTTGTCGGTGCAATCCTTAGTGAGGAAATGTGACAGAAAATGTCTAGTGAGACATCAGGTAATTCTTTAATTGCAGAGACTCGGGGAAGAAAAATGGAAAGAGAAAAGAGCCCAGGATATCACAGTAAGTCAAGGAAAGGAAGATCCAAGTCTAGGTCGGGGATAGTGTGTTGGAAATGCGGGAATAAAGGACACTTGAAGAAAGACTGCAAGTCTCGGAAGGGAAAAGAAGGAGACACACAACAAGAAAACAATCATGAAGCGAATGTGACAGGTGATGTGTTGCAAAATGCTTTGATTCTTTCATTAGAAAATATTATTTATGCCTGGGTGGTAGATTCAGGGGCCTCATTCCATGCCACGCCTGATAGGAAACATTTTCATGATTATGTTCAAGGCAATTTTGGACAGGTTCAATTGGGTGATGATAAACCTTGTAAAATCATTGGAATGGGTACAGTTTTCATAAAACAACCGAATGGAAATCAATGGATATTGAAGGAGGTAAGGCATGTTCCATATTTGAAGAAAAGTCTAATTTCAATAGGACAGTTGGGAGGTGAAGGCTGTGTGACTACTTTTACAGAAAAAACCTGGAAGGTCACTAAAGGATCCCTGGTAATAGCAAAAGGAGAAAAGGTCGGTACATTGTATTTATGCAATGGTATTTCTAATTTTGTTAATGCTTTAACCTCTACAGGAGAAGGTATGGAACTATGGCATCATAGGTTTGGGCACATGAGTGAGAAGGGGATGCAAATTCTTCACTCAAGAAATTTGTTGCTAGGTTTGAAGCATGTTGATTTAAAATTCTGTGAGGATTGTGTTTATGGAAAACAAAAGAGAGTCGGATTCCTTAGAGTTGGGAAAGAAAATAAGAGTGAAAAATTAGAGCTTTTGGATACAAATATATGGGGACCTACTCAGGTAGCATCTCTCGGTGGATCTCATTATTTTGTTACATTTTTTTTATGATGAAACCAAAAAAACCTAGATTTATTGTATTCAAAATAATTCTAATGTATTTGATACTTTCAAGAAATGTAAAGATCTGGTTGAAAATGAGACATGAAAAATGTTAAAGTGTCTCATATTATACAATGGAGGTGAATATTGCAGCAAAGAGTTTGATAGGTATTGTTCAGAGAATGGAATATGCAGAGAGAAGACAATTTTAGGAACACCACAAGAGAATGGTGTGTCAAAAAGGATGAACATGACAATCATGGAGTGTGCAAGGTGCATGCGATTGGATGCAAGGTTTCCTTTACAATTTTGGGCAGATGTTATAGATACCGATGTTTATCTAATAAAGAGAGGGTCTTCAAGTTCCTTGGATGGTGGTATTCCATAGGAGACATGGACAGGTAAAAAGGTAAACTAATCACTTTTAAAGACTTTTGGTTGTGAAGCATTTTTCCACATTAATAAAGAAAATAGAACAAATCTTGAGGCAAAATAAAAGAAATGTACCTCTATTGGGTGTGTTGTTAATGATTTTGGTTATTTCTTTTATGATTATGAAAAAAACATAATCATTAGAAGTAGAGATGTCATATTCAATGAAAAGGTTTTGTATAAGGATCAACTACAGGAAAAGAAACACGAAAAAGAAAATAGAGAATACATAGTGCTTGATGAGATCACAGAAAAAGAGATGGTGCCTAAAAATCATAATGATCAACAACCAGAACAAAAACAACAACAAGCACCTCAAACACCTGAAAGTGGTGTTATAAGATCTACCAGGATAAGTAGACCACCTAAACGATACTCTCCTTCATTATATTATGTATTGTTGACTGATTATGATAAGCCATAATGTTATGAAGAAGCAGTACAAGTAGAAACCACGAAGAAGTGGGAGCAAGCCATGAAAGAAGAGATGGACTTCTTAGCACATAACCAGACTTGGGACTTAGTCAAGTTTCCTACAGGTAAAACAACATTGCAGAATAAATGGGTTTACAGGTTGAAGGAAGAAGATGGAGGTAGAAAAAGGTATAAAGCTAGACTTGTGGTGAAGGGTTTTGCACAGAAAAAGGGTATAGATTTTGATGAGATATTTTCTTTTGTTGTTAAGATGACTTCAATCAGAACTATTTTAAGTCTAATAGCAACTGAAGATTTTCATCTTGAGTAGTTAGATGTAAAGACAACCTTTCTCCATGGGGATTTGGAGGAAGGGATATATATGCAGCAGCCAAAAGGATATGAGGTCAAAGGGAAGGAGAAGCTAGTGCACAGGTTGAAGAAGAGCTTATATGGCTTAAAACGGGCTCCAAGGCAGTGGTATCTAAAATTTGATAGGTTTATGTCTGAACAAGGTTATACTAGATGTCACTTTGATCATTGTGTTTATCTCAAAAGGCAAAATGATGGCAGCTATATTATATTTTTATTGTATGTAGATGACATGCTTGTTGAAGGTTCTAACATGAAGGAAATAAATGTTCTCAAAATAAAATTGGTGAACGCATTTGCAATGAAGGATTTGGGTGCTGAAAAACAAATCCCTAGTATGAGGATGACTAGAGACAGGAAGAATTGAAAATTAACATTGTCTCAGAGTGAGTACATAGAAAAGGTCTTGAAAAGATTTTATATGCAAAATGCAAAACCAGTTAGTATACCTTTGGCTAGTCATTTCAAAATAAGTAGGGAGGTGTGTCCCAAGACACAAGAAGAAATGGCTTATATGACTAAAGTTCCATATGCATCAACAACTGGAAGCTTAATGTATGCAATGGTCTGCACAAGGCCTAATATTGCACATGTAGTGGGAGTTGTAAGCAGGTACATGAACAATTCGAGAAAATACCATTGGATGGTGGTGAAGTGCATTCTCAGGTATGTGAGAGGTACCACAAATCAAGCATTATGCTTTGGTGGTTCAAACATTCTTCTACAAGGATATGTTGGTGTAGATATGGCGAGTGATAGAGATAAAATGCGAAGCACAACATGGTATATGTTTACTGTAGTTGGAGAAACTACCAGTTGGGTTTCAAAACTGCAAATTTTTGTTTCACTCTCAACAACAAAAGAAGAGTATGTTGCTGCTACAGAGGTTAGTAAATAAATGATTTGGTTACAAAGGTTTCTGGATGAATTGGGTAAGAAGCAGGAGTTTGGCAGGCTATAAAGTGACAGCCAGAGTGCCATACATCTTGCAAAGAACTCTACATTTCATTCCAAGACTAAACATATACAACTCAAGTATCATTTCACATGGTCAATGTTGGAAGATGGAAAGTTGAAGCTGGAAAAGACACACACTAGCTAGAATCCTGCATATATGTTAACAAAAGTTGTAACGAGGGAGAAATTGAGATTCTGCTCAGTTTCAATTGGTCTTCAAGTATGATGAAGAAGATGAGAAATAGCCAGGTTCAAAGTGGAGTCGTTGTCCAACAAATGAAGCAGTGGTGGAGTTTATATAATTAGTCTCTAAGTGGGATATTGTTGGGTGTGGAGCCTGATTATCTTCTTTATTCAGAGGTATCACTGTATTTGACCCCAGTTCGTAATGTGGTGGCAACACCGCCCATAATATTTGCATTGCAAGGGGGGTCTAGGGGTTGTCCATTAGGTGGATATCTGATGGTAGAAGTTGCGTTTAATTTAGGGTTTTTTTCCCTAGACTGAAACCCCTCATTATATATGAGGGAATTGTGTTGTGTCTATGTAGATCTGTATTCTGAGTGAGAAAGAGAGGAGATTGAGCGAGATAGAAGAGGGAATTACAACAATCTTCTGTAGGGTGTATCTCTTCATTTTGTTGGATAATATAAAGGAAGGACTCGCTGTTTCTCGTGGACGTAGCCCAAATTGGGTGAACCACGTATATCTGTGTCTCTCTTCTTTTATGTGTTTTTTGTGTTTATATTTATGTAATATATTTTATGTGTTCCATTACTCTGTAATATATAATTTTCTAACATTTCTTTCCTAAAAAGATAACTCAACAGCATCAAATGGCTGGTATTCAACCAATTGTCACAGCATGTTATGCATCCTTAGTTATTCAACTTGCAGCCCAACTCCATCCTTTTCCTCATGGGTATTTAAAACACTAACCTAGTTTAATGGAGAAACTTGGCCATCTACTAAAGATCACTTAGACTCCCTCTTAGAATTTGCTGATAGCATGAATATTCAGCATGAGGATGTCTACACTAGAAGTTTTATGAAATACCTTGAAGGAGATGTTAGGATATGATTTAGACAACTTCAAGCTAATTGGATTAATTCATGGGCCGAACTAGTTAATATTTTCAAAAGTCAATGGGGAGTGAAAAAAGATGTCATGTATTACTTAAAATAATTTCAATACTTGAAAATAAACCTTGGTGAACCTGTATCTCATTTCATTAAGAGGTTCAATAAACTCTATTAGAAAATGCCCCTTGATTGAAAACCTCCAGTAACTACGGCTAAGGTTAGGTTTTCCAAAGCATTTGAAGATGACTTTGTTGTAATTATTAGGGAGAGAAGATTTGAAAAGCTAGTAGACATGTAAACAAATGCAATCAAATTTGGGGCTAATATATCAACATCTGCTAAATTGAAAGCTAAGGCCGAAAAGGATGAAAAGTCGATGAAATCTAGGGAAGAAGGTACATCATCAAAGACTAAAGACGTTGATCATAAAATTGATGAAATAACCTCCCTACTTAGAAATATCTCTAACATAATCTATAGAACCGAAACTCAACATAGAGAAACTAAACAAGTTGCAAATATGCCACAAGTTCAATATAGAAGACCTTTCCAACCTCAAATTTTGCAAAGGCCAAACATTTATCATCAAATTAAACCTCCCTTAATGATTGATGATCATGATCTTGAAGAAAATGTTCCTTTCAATACAAATAATATCAATTATTTTGAAAAACCATCATCACAAAATGTTATTGTCCTAATTACTCAATATCAGTGTTTAATTCAAAATCAAGAAAATTCTCAAATTTATAAGTATTGAGCTTATTCTGAATTCTTAATTGCTGAATTAAATTAAAGTAATGACATTGGACCAAGACTAGGACCTGGTAGACAAGCCAAAAGGGTTACCTTTGATGAACCTTAAGTAAGATCAGCTTAAACCAAAACCCCATTAATTCAACCACAACATCAGATACAAGAACAAAATATTGCTAAAAAATATGCTCCAACTCTTTTTAATGTTGAAAAGTAGTTAGAAAGAGTTAAAATTTCGACCCCATTATCTAAACTCTCTAAAAATCTAGGTTATAAACATCAAGTTTATAAATGGATTCAATCTTCAAGTATTGATGGAGAGGGTGATGTCATTATTTTATAGGATGAAAAACCTCAAGTTATTTTTGGTCCTATTTCAGATATGATTGATGAAATTGTATCTCCCTTCTATGTCACCGTTGAAATTCGTGACTATCTTTTATATAATTTCATGTTGGATTCTAGTGCTTCCCATAATATAATGCCTAAAGTAATCATGGATCAACTTCAACTACAAGTCACTAGACCATACCATAGCATATACACTTTTGACTCTAAGAAAGTACCATGTCTCGAATTAATTAAAGATTTAGTGGTAACACTTGCTCAAATCCATGTTAATAGTATAGTCTTAGATATTTTTGTCACAAATATTACCTAAAAATTTGGAATGTTATTATCCAGATCTTGTCATGCCAAGTCAGGGGGAAGTCTTCAAATGGACATGTCTTATGCTACAATCCCAGTTTATGGAGGTGACCATTTAAGATTATACAAAGAAGCTAGATTCATTAATACAGACTGTAAATCCATTAGGGGAATTTTGAGGTCTAAAATGGGCCTCCTAAGAAAAATATACGACCAAAATAAATTTTATAAGAACTAATAAGATTCAAGATCATGATGTCAACCATGGGGGATGATTCACAATTTTTTGAGTAAAAGCTTTAAAAGGTTAAAAAATAATAAAACTACTTTTTCAAATCGTATTTTCAACTTATCTCCCTAAGGTTTTACTCAAAATTTGTGCGAGAGTACTTATTGGATGAAAAATTTAATTCCTCATCCAAGGAGTACCCATGCTATATAATTTTGATGGATCCTACTACATGAAAAAATGAGAAATACATGAAAAATGTGATTGTAATAACATTTTTCATGTATTTCTCATTTTTCATGTAGTAAGGTACATCAAAAGTATGCAACATGGGTATCCATTGTATGAGGAATCAAATTTTGCATCCAACGAGTGTTTTCGCTCGAAATTTGAGTAAACCCATAGGGAGATAATTTGAAAAAAATAGCTTTTACTTTCCTCCCTCTAAAATTTGATGATGTAATCTAATCTTATTTTATTATTTCCATTATTATTTATAATTTCCTTAGGAGGCCCATTTTAGACCTCAAAATTCCCCTAATGAAATCAACTAATTAATCATCCTATTTATGCCATCGACCAAGATTTTGGATGCTTTCCTTTAGCTGCTAATGATATTCCAAATCCTCAAATCACTATTCAAGAAACCTTCAATACCCCTCAAATTATAAACATTGACATTTGGAAAATGTACTTTGATGGAGCATTTTCCAAAGATGGAGTAGGGGCTGGAATTGTACTCATTTCTCCTGGTAAGAAAAATATAACCCAACCTTTTAAATTAGATTTTGAGGTCACAAATAACTTGGCATAATATGTGATCCGAACTTAAACAAGAACGCAACAAATTATAGATATAACCATAAACACAAATATGAAGTAGAAATAGCACTTCATTTAATTAATATCAAATACTCAAATATGCTCACAAACAGAATGGAAATAAGACTAGCTCGGGCAATGGTAGTTTATCTCTGAGAAGAGATGTGGTGGCTACATGCATCTCAACTCTGTTACAATGTGGCTCGAAGGCATATTTATTATTGAGAAACAATGTAAATCCCTAAACATCTAAGACTATGGGGGGCATTTGGGTAAATTGATACATCAACCTCCCATGGTCGGAATTTTGGCATATGATCTCCATTTGACGTGCACAATAGCTCGTTAGAAATATATATCTGAGGACTACAATTTTCAAGTCGCCAACATTGGTCAAAACTATATGTTGGCTTCAGTTTTCCCAAAAAAACATTGTTTAGGGGCTCAAAATAGCTCTGGAAGTTCAGGACCTGAAAATGTGCCACAAATAGTAAATTGTGCTATACTTAAGGAAACTTAAAAACTGAAAGAGACAATGGTGGGGGTCGAAGTCAAATAGGTAGGTGGCCACCAGCATCCACCTAGACTAGTCCTCCCCCCTTAGGAAGTAATTGTACCCATTGTGTTGAGTGCTTCCATGAGATGGGGAAACTTCTACTAAACTTGGTCCCTGGTGAGCCAAATGCCTTGGTGCAGGAGTTGGCTAGCTTTAACAACCTGATATAGTTAGATCTTCTGCTGGAAAATTTTCCTGACCTATGTGTCCATAATTTGATCAGTTGTGGCATGTTCGATGCATTCTGGGTTTAACTCTATTGGTGTAGGTTGTTCTACAATGTCTGGTGTGTCCAATAATGGTGGGAAGTATGGTTGAAGGCAATCCACATTGAACACTGGGTGCATGCCAAGGAATGGGGGAATGCTGAGCTCAAAAGAATTGTCTCCCACAACCTTGGTAATGGTGTAAGGACCATATCAAAGTGGTCTGAGCTTTTAATGGGATCTGGTAAGGTGTTATTTCTGCAAATGAAACCAAGCTTTATTGCCCACCTAAAACTTGTGTGGCACCCGATGTTGATCATGTCGCTGCTTGTACTTGGAATTTGACTTCTCTAAAATGTTGTGAACCTACTCGTAGATGTGTTAGATGCGTTCAATAAATTTGGACACTTTATCAACCTCAGACAATACATGTGTGTATTTTGTTTGTGTAGTTACATGAGGCATGCCAACATTAATCATACACAATGGTTGAAATCCTAGACCCACTTGAAAGGGACTGCGATTGGTTGATATATGGAGAGTTCTATTATAACTGTGTTGCACACGAGGAAGAGTCTCATGTCAGCCCAGTTTTATGGAAGCTTGGAGTTGTAATGCAAAGTATGTGTATTATCATCCTATTGGCAACCTCTATCTAGCCATTAGTCTGGGGATGGAAGACAGTCAACTTAGTGAGCTTGGTATCCAATAGTATCAAGAGGCTTGAACAAAATGTGTTCAAGAACCTTCTATCATGTTCTGATATAATGGTTTGCGAGATCCCAAAATGTACCCATACTCGTTCAAAGAAGAGTTTGGTGGTTTCCTTTGTTGTGATACTCTTCTTCCAGGCTGCTAATATAGCCATCTTAGAAAATATGTCCATGACCACAAATGCAAAGTGATTACCATGCTTGGTAGATGTGAGGCCAAACATATAGTCCATGGAGATGGACTCTCACGGTTGGATGGGAGTAGGAAAATGAGTGTACATGCCTTGCTTCTTGATCATTGGCTTGGAGATGTTGCATGTAGTGCAGGATCTAATATGCTTCCCAACATCCAGTTAGAGTTTGAGCCAATAAAATTACTTTTGTAGTACAACCACAATTTTCTCCATACCAAACTGTCTTGCGACCTGACTACATTGTGCCTCCCAAATCAGCTTGGCATACTCAGTTTATGGAACATAAAGGTGGCCGATGTAGGATAATAATATGTCCTCAAGGTGGAAATCAAGAACTTTCTTTCCATCGACTAGCATCTGGTATGTTTTTTTGGAGAATTTGGTATCTGTGGATAAATACTAATTCACTAGATAAGTAGCCATATCTAGAACAACAGTTTAAAGCACTTTAGCCTTTTCCTATAAGCAATAGATAAGACAAAGAAGATGAGAAGACCTACTTGTAGTTTTTCTTTCATCTTCTCTCCTTTGTATCGATCCTGTTGCTCCTTCCCGTACTTAGCACGCTTGAGAAGTACCTGTAAACATCAACAAAAGACAAAGAATCGATCAAGGAAAAAGATCTATTGAATACAAGTAAATGGAATCAGATACATTCACACATATAAGCATCATATAACAAGATAAGTGTATGGGAAAATGGTTCAAATACTTTATTGAAATAGAAGAAGGAATTACAACCATCAAGACTGATTCGAGGTCACTACTCCAGCTTCGATCCCATGCACACCACATCAAAATCATGACAAACTTGTAGCATAACAATACTTGTCTCAAAGTCAATTATCATAGCAACATTATCTCCTTACAATTCAACATAGTCCAGCCCCTTATCACTTAGATGAGTGTTCAATTTATAGGAAGATGAAAGTGGTTATGTCATAAATGGGGGTATTAAATGACCTTCCATACTTAGAATTAGTTCCATGGAGGAAGGGATGAGGGGATAGGATGCATCTTAACTCATTCCTCATCCATTTTCGAGCTCATAGGAGTTGTTAAGTGAGAGAAACTTCTATATGACTCCAAGAGATAAGAATATTCCACAAACCCTATGCGAATTTTGCTCAATCTCACCCAGCACAGGTGAAAGAAGGCCTAAGTGCTCTGCAGAGCACCCTGGCATGGACTCAACTGCTCTGTAGCACACTCTTACATGGGCCTACCTGTGTTGGTCCCTTTAGAGGTCATTTTAGGATGTCTTCAAGTCATGAAACTATCTAGGAAGGAGGCATTCAAAAAGGTGACTTGTTTAGGGCATGTAGCAACTGAAATTAGGGTTTGATGACCCCTAAAACATTGATCTAGATGATGGGAGTGATGTGCCCAAATGGATCTGTAACAGTTTCCCCCTAAAGCATGAATTCAAAAAAATGTTAATGTCGAATGAAATGGTTTACGACGTGATGAGGAGGTTTCGAAGTGGAAGGTGACCTACATCAATTACAATACATATATCATGCTTTTTCTATTCTTTCATTAATTGCTGAGGGAAGGCATACCGCTGCTCAGCATATAAGCTTTCATTACATGAACATAGACAGTCGTCTACAGATATAGACCCATGATCGGAATGACCATCAATGTAAATCCATTGTACATATGATTTAGTACTCCTGAAATCGCAACCCGGATGGATGAAACTAGATCTAGGGTATTCTATCTTGTTCAATTGTTCGCTCAAGTAAGAGTCTAACCATGTGAATATGTTATCTAAAGTCAAACAAGGGAAGACATCGTCTGATTACCAGCCAATGATGTAAGCCATTAATAGATGCGAGAGAAATGACTAATAATGATAATTATCCTCAAGGTACTGTAGTACATTTTGCATGGTGTGAATAGATGTTTTGATGTCAAACACCATACAAAATCTTTCAGTTGAAGGCCATTGTGTCAACCTATGGTGGGAAGTGAGAAACCTACCGTTGATGTATGCAAGCATCAAGGTACTAGAAGGGTGTTTCTATGTCAACTTCTTGAATAATGTGTTGATGTCGACAAGAAGCGACTCGTCGCAGGAGAGCCTTGATGTATCCCACATCAACGACACGAAATAAGTGTAATGATTTTGGAGACAAAATTTGACTGACGACACAAGGTTCAGGAATGGTGGTCATGAAAAATGAAGGTTTATGGTAGCGCAAAGTATGAATTTAAACTGGATGACTTCTCTTGAACATGTTGGTGACACTGAAATGAATTGGTAGAATTGATCCAAAAAAAGTGATGGATGGTATGATAGACCAATAGTATGATAACCGCCAAGCTGATAACCCAACCCAAGTAGTCACGATGATGAAGTGAAAGTGTCCTATTCAAGAGTGACCTGCTACCGTAAAGTGGTTTTCCCCATTTTCCCTTTTCCCCGGTCATCGTTGACTAGTACCTCTTTATTTTTTATGAAGCTTGACGCGGATAACATATGCTTGTTGTATAATTCCACCCTTTGGGTGAATCCATCGCTATGTGATGTTTTAACGAGTCTAGCGAAGGTGAAACTTGGTCTTGTCTAGATGGACAAGTTTATCGCTATTTGATGTTTTAACAAGTTTAACAACAAATATAACTCGATCTGTTTAGTGTTTAGAGAGTTTGAAAAGGGACAAAAAGAAAACTCCAAAAGTTCTTTTTCGTTGATTTGTCTCTCAAGCCTAAAAAAATCATAAAACAATACGAGAGAGAACCTATTGACCCTGTTAAGTCAACGCATTCCTTTTTTGTAGTTAATCTATCTCAGCCCAAAAAAGGGTTAAACTTATACTGAGTAGATGTCATTTCCAATCCGTTAACGAGCTGAAAAGGAGAAGCACTCGGCAATCTTTTCATATTTTGAGAGTCTGAAAAGAGCTTAAAGAGGACTCCATTTTGAGGAATGAGTGGTGTCTAGGATAGCAACTGGTTTTGGTGATGTTGTAACTTCTCAAAACATGATGATTTATATAAAGAGGCTGGCTAATAAGACCACTCATTGCAACTATTCCTCAAGAAAGTGAAAATAACCAAGTGAAACTGTATGATCAGCCAAGAAGATAGTGACGATGGAAGGAGAAAAAACAAGGCTCATTTGATGAAAGAGGCTGATAGAATGCAATCCCAAGGGTTGAAATGGAGATGGGTTCATTTTTACACAAGCTTGAACCATAGGGAACTATTTTTAGATTCAGTTTCATGTTTAAACAAGCTTGAAATGAAAAACTATTCTTGAATTTAGTTTCATTTTTACACAAGCTTGAAAAGAACAACTATGCTTGGATTCAGTTTCATGTTTACACAATCTTGAAATGAAAAAAAAACTATGCTTGAGATTGGTTTACATGCCCCTAGCATGATGACTCTAAACTAGGTGCATGCCCCCTAAGCTTCATTGCATTCACTTAAATAGACTACTCGTGGCTATCAGGTGGATGGAATGAAGGTTCATTTACGAGATCAGGTGAAAGACTTGATTGGGATTTTACGATATCTAATCAAAGACCTGACCCAGAACTTTTCTCCAGGGGACCTTGTTTCATTTTTTAATGAGCTTGACACAAGACAAGGAACTCTACTCAGATTCCTTGTTTCATTTTTTACGAGCTTGACACAAGACAAGGAACTCTGCTCTGGGACCTGTTTCATTTTTTAATGAGGTTGACACAGTAAAAGAACTATCCTTACATACCTTGTTTCATTTTTAAATGGGATTGACACAAGACAGAAACTATCCTCATATCCTTGGTTTCATTTTTTAATGAGATTGACATATGACAAGGAACTATCCTCATATTTCTTGTTTCATTTTTTAATGAGCTTCACACAAGACAAGGAACTATGCTCATATTCCTTGTTTCATTCTTTAATGAGGTTGACAGAAGACCAGGAACTATCCTCATACACCCTTGTTTCATTTTTTAACGAGGTTGAAACAAGACAAGGAACTATCCTCATACGCTTGGTTTCATTTTTTAACGAGGTTGACACAAGACCAGGAACTATCCTCACACCCATTTTCGTGATTATGACCAGATGGAAGTCACTGCGGAGAAGCAAGACAGTTATCCAACACTTTTTGGCCTTCATCCAGATAGGGACGAAGGTGAATGGGGTGATTTCCTTCACATATCCTACAGGGAAATTTAACTTTACCCTTCTTTCCATGAACTTTACTACCACTAGTTGATGGTGTGTCACTAGCATCATCTATAGAAGTTGATGACATAGGATGATGTGAACGGGAAGACCATTCTTATAAGATTTGTGGAATACCAGAACAATTTCGAAGAAGATGGTCTCTCGCACAAAGTTTGCATGGATATCGAACTTAAACTTTAACGAGATTGACACAAGACAAGGAACTATCCTCATACCCTTGGTTTCATTTTTTAACGAGGTTGACACAAGACCAGGAACTATCCTCACACCCATTTTCATGATTATGACCAGATGGAAGTCACTGCGGAGAAGCAGGACGGTTATCCAACACTTTTTTGCCTTCATCCAGATAGGGAAAAAGGTGAATGGGGTGATTTCCTTCACATAACCTACAGGGAAACTTAACTTTACCCTTCTTTCCATGAACTTTACTACCACTAGTTGATGGTGTGTCACTAGCATGATCTATAGAAGTTGATGACATAGGATGATGTGAACGGGAAGACCATTCTTATAAGATCTGAGGAATACCAGAACAATTTCGACAAAGATGGTCTCTCGCACAAAGTTTGCATGGATATCGAACTTTTTGAGGGTTGATGGATGGTTTCTCATCAGATGTTGCATTCAAAGAAATGGTTGCTTGGTTTCCCCTCTGTTGA
The DNA here is from genome assembly GCA_031772625.1 of Pinus tabuliformis. Classification (NCBI taxonomy): domain Eukaryota; kingdom Viridiplantae; phylum Streptophyta; class Pinopsida; order Pinales; family Pinaceae; genus Pinus; species Pinus tabuliformis. The sequence goes on from CM062813.1 coordinate 47,298,620, forward strand.
ATTTGCTTCTTCTTCTTCTTCTTCTTCTTCTTCCCTTTCTTCTTCTTCTTAGCCACGTGGTTACTAGTAACGATACTTTCACCAGGTGAAGAGGAAGAAGGGGAGGAAGAAACAACCGATGAAGAAAGCAAAGGGTCAACTTTGGGATCAACTAGAGATTGATTTTTTCCAGTTGGAGGAGTACTCGATTGCGGAGAAATCATGACATTTTGAACCAAGGAGGTTGAAAACAACCATACTGGAAAGCCAATGGTATGTCCTGGAAGGGACAATGTAGCCATATAAGGAGCACCAATATTTCCAAAAGGAGGAAAAGGACTAGGATTCCCATCAAAAGGAATTCCTTGATCGGTGGAATTCAGATTTGTCACCACATATCTCAACCTAATATCAACTAAGGAGTGAGCATGGAGGATGTTATTCATGGTAAATTAAATTTATTTTAATCAAAATAACAAAACAAAACAAAAGAGGGATGATCTAGGCAGAAGGATTACCAAGTAACTGTGAACTGCAGAATACCTCCCGGCGAACCGAGAAGTACGGGCAGGTAATCTCCCCAAATGCTATGTTCGGTGTATCACAATGTACAAGGTGTCTGACTCAGTTACCTAAGGATGGATAGCAACCTACTGTAGTCCTCCCATATATACCCGAAAGTACGTGGAGGCCCAATTCGTGTTAGTGTTGTCTAATGTGAAACCGCACAGTGAGAACATTCCTTTATACTTTACGTACTGTAACACCACCCTATATACCCAAAGGTACATGGAAAAGCTACAATATACTCACGTACGTGGAATGAGGTATCCCACTCGGGATGTATCGTAGACAAGTTAGCGACAACTGCTATATTTTACGATGCTGGAACACATCTCTAGCGTAGAACCTCTAAATGTTTTGCATTAACTTACAATGCTCCATTAGGTTAATTGAGATAACTTTTAAGTTGATCTTCTTAAGAATTTTCCTTTCAAGGTTCACCGCGTGATGTATGTTTTCAATTCCTAGAATGCAACTATTATGATAAACATTCTTTTCATTCAATTTTGACAATGAAAAACCTTAGCTAATAGGGATAGGGCAATCAAATTTCTTTCAATCAAAGAGCAAAGAGCACAATCTAATGCAATTTCCCTAAACTATTCCTATGAGCACACCCAAACTCTTTCAATGCACGATGCAAGTTTTGATTTTCAATTCCCTTAATGTTATTATGAATAAAATAAAACTAATGCACATACAATCAATCAATATTTTTACAAGAATGAAGACTTTATGATAGTTCTGTTTTGAAGGAAAAGAATACTTTTACGACACTTTCTTTCGAAAAAATATTAATCGACTATAATCTAACTTTGACGATGAATTGATAATGACAAAGAGATGATTTAAGAAACATTAATCAATCAAGTAAAAGTAGGGCTAGCAAAGGAGATATAATCTTGATTTTAGAGACATGACAATCATTGATCTTTCAGCAAACCACTTTAGATGGAAATTTGGAAAAAATCAAGCCAATGGTAGAATTTTAGGCTTAAGGAGGATCAACACAGCCCTAAATGGGAGATAGTGCACTGTCTCTAAGCCAAGGGTGCCCCACAAAGCAATGTCCCATGACCAAGGGTGCTCTAGTTACATCACATTCCTAGAATAGGCATTTTCGTGCAAATTTTGACCAAAAACACTTCAAAAGGCTGAAACAAGATCAATGAAGGCAAATAAAGTATACTAGAGTTTCCTAGGATGTGGATAAGCTATTTGGAATGATGATCCTTCCCCAGTGGATTCGCCAATTTTTTTTCGAGAATTTGGTATCTACGGATAAATACTAATTCCCTAGATAAGTATCAATATCTAGAACAACAGTTTAAAGAACTTTAGCCTTTTCCTATAAGGAATAGATAAGACAAAGAAGATGAGAGGGCCTACTTGTAGTTTTTCTTTCCTCTTTTCTCCTTTGTATCGATCCTGTCGCTCCTTCCTATACTTAACATGATTGAGAAGTACTTGTAAACATCAGCAGAAGACAAAGAACCGATCGAAGAAAAATATCTATTGAATACAAGTAAATGGAATCAGATACATTCACACATATAAGCATAATATAACAAGATAAGCATATGGGGAAAAGGTTCAAATAATTTATTGAAATAGAATAATGAATTACAACCATCAAGTCTAATTCAAAGTCACTCCTCTAGCTTGGATCCCATCCACATCACATCAAAAGCATGACAAACATGTAGCATAACAATACTTGTCTCAAAGTCAATTCTCATAGAAACATTGTCTCCTTACAATTCAACATAGTCTAGCCCCTAATCACTTAGATGAGTGTTCAATTTCTAGGAAGATGAAGGAGGTTATGTCATAAATGGGGGTATTGAATGGCCTACCATACTTAGAATTAGTTCCATGGAGGAAGGGATGAGAGGATAGGATGAATCTTAACTCATTCCTCATCCATTTTCGAGCTCATAGGAGTTGATGTGAGGGAAAATTCTAGATGACTCCAAGAGATAAGAATATTCCCAAAACCCTATGTGAATTTCACTCAATCTCACCCATCGCAGGTGAAAGAGGGCTTAAGTCTCTGTAGAGCACCCTGGCATGGACTCAACTTCTTTGCAACGCACCCTTACATGGACCTACCTACACTGGTCCTCTAGAGGTCATTTCAGGATGTCTTCAAGTCATGAAACTATCTGGGAAGGAGGCATTCAAAAGGGTGACTTGTTTAGGGCATGTAACAACTGAAATTAGGGTTTGATGAGCCCTAAAAGACTGATCTAGATGATGGGAGATGTGCCCAAATCGATCTATTACATATGTGGAGGCGAACTTTGGATCATTTTTGCATAGTTGCGGCTGTCTGGCGATCTTGTGGCCACAAGAGATGTGAATAGTAGTCAGTGCTGCAACTGGGGGCTAGCTGAGGTAGTTTAGAACATTATTGGTGTTTCCCTTTTTGTATTTAATTTTCAGGTTGAATTGTTGCAGATATGTAGAAAACTTCTGATGGCGATCGTTCTGCAACTTCCCTTGCATCTGTATAAATTGAAGAGGTCATTGGTCGATGTGGATGACCATATCCTTCCCTAGAATGTAATGCTTCCATTATTGGCAAGCCTACATGATGGAATACATCTCTTTATCATAGGTGGGGTACTTCTAAATTTTATCAAAACTTGTCTCGCTATGATAGGCCACTAGATGCCCATGGTGGGTGAGGACTACACCAGTAGCATAGTTTGAGGCGTCTGTCTCGATTTCAAATGGTTGCTGCAGGTCTGGCAGTGTGAGTACTAGTGTAGAGAAGAGTCGGTGCTTCAAATCAATGAATTCCTTCTGTTGGGGCTCGAACCAAGAAAACTTTGCTTTCACCCCACCCTTATTAATTTGAATTAAAGGCCAAGTGAGATGGGAGAATCCCAACACAAACCTCTGATAAAAATTTGCAAGGCCCAAAAAGTTGCGAAGCTCTGTTAGAGTGGTCAGGGCTGGTCAATCCCAAATGACATGGATATTTGTCAGATCCACATGCATGCTATTCTCATCTATGATGTAACCCAAATATTGGACTTGAATCATGCCAAAGGTGCATTTCTACAAGTTGGCACACAATTTGTGCTGCTAAAGGGTTTGAAGGACCTGCCAAATGTGTTGCAAGTGTTCTTCCCAATTCTTGCTAAAGATGAGGATGACGTCTAGATAAACAACCACGAATGAGTTGGTGAAGGGGTGTAAGATGTCATCCATTAGCCTCATAAAAGTAGCAGGGGCATTTTTCAACCTGAAGGGCATAACCAACCATTCAAAAAGGCCTTTCTTTTATTTGAAGGTGGTCTTCCATACATTTCTTGGAACATGGTGATAGCCAGAATTCAGATCAATCTTGTTGAAATAGTTGGCCCCCTTGAGTTAGTACAGAAGATCATCAATCCATGGTATTGGATACCTGTTCTTGACAGTGATTTCGTTTCATTGTCGATAATCAATGTAGAGCTACTAAGTCCCATCCTTCTTCTTTACAAGTACAATCAGGCTCCCACAAGGAGAGGAACTTGGTCACATGTGCCCTTTTTGTATCAACTCCTAGATTTTCCACCTGATCTCTTCATTTTCCAAAATGGAGCGGTGATATATTCACCCGTTGGGTAGAGAAGCTTTAAGAGTCAGATCGATCGAATGCTTGACTGACAGTGCAAGATTACCCGTGTGGGTGAGGAGAAGTTGTCCTTGTATTATTCCATGACCGTATCCACATGGTTTTGTCACGTGGAGGAGCCCTTACTAGGGGCCATGGATGTTTCAACTCCCTTCCCCTTACTTTGGGAGAAAATAAAAAAGAAAACAAATTTCCAGGTCTGGTATCCTATATAACTTACTACCCAAAGAAATAATAACAGAGTGGGGTCTAGACTCATATACAACATGCTGCTTCCACAAGTATGGTTGTCCTAATAATGAATCACAAACTTCAAGAGGAGAAACATCACACAGTACCTTATCCCTGAAGGGTTTAATGTTGTAGGGAAGGCATCATTGTTGGTTGATGCGAAGATCTTGTCATTGGTGAAGCCACCTGATGGTGTACGACTGCGGATGTGTTGTAGTCAGTAGGCCCAACGACTTCATGACCTCTATGGAAATGAGGTGCTTTTGGCTCCCATTGTCAATGATGAATTGCAATGGAGAACCCATCACCCACATCTGTCAGTGGAATATGCGTTTCCCCTCCTTTGGATCTTTAGGCTCAACCTTCTGGATCTTGGTGGTGGCCACCGTAACACTAGGTTCTGCGTCAATGATCTGCTTCCCTTTGTCATTCCCCTTGTCGGGTTCTGACTCAGATTCAGAATATGCATTTGAATCAGAAGCCTTTAGCTCGACCACTAGTGAATGCTTGGCCCTACATTCACTTATGTTGTGAGTGGAGATCTTATGGAACTCACACAAGTTTCTTGTGTCCTTATTTGTCTTTGTAGTGGTGTTATTTGCTTACGGGTTTAACAAGTTATATTGGGGGACCGCACATTGGCTTTGTGCTTTTCTATGCGGTTTGGGGGAGCCTTTCCCTTGCTTCATATTCACAGATCCAAATTCTCACTTTTTTTATTTAAAATTCTACTCAATATTAACAATGTAATTGTACACCATTCTGAGCAGGGAGATGTCTAGGAACTGCATCTCGTCCTGGATGTACTTGTGTAGGCAACCATGGTACTTGAGTACCAAATTTTTCTTGGAAATCTTGATACCCAACTTCGTTGCGAAGGGTATGAGAAACATTGGTAAAATCTGGCACGTCTTGGTCCCTTCCCTGTCGTAGCGTGGTCCACTTTATGTATTTATCCTCATAGCTCCTTATAGAGTAGTACTGCTCATTGATGGTGTCACAGAACGAATCCCAAGTGGGTGTGGCCAAAAATAGTGATGTTGTGCTTTGGTCCTTATTCTCACAATAGGTTTCCCACTAGTCCTTAACGTGGGGGACGACTTTCAGAAGTGAAAAAGTAATGTTTTACCAACTGGAAAAACCATGAATAGAAAAATATCCTTCTAGCATATTTAACCATTTATCTATGGTGTATGCATCTATCTGATTCTCAAATATGGAGCTATCAATGTTAACTTATACCTTAAAGGGTGTGGCACTTCTAGAGGGGTTGCTGGAAGTAGATGTGTCAGACTTGGGTAGCCACTGAAGGATCTCAACAAAGTTGTCCATCATCGCGTTCCTTTGTTGCTAGAGGGCTTCTTCATGAAAGATTTTGGAAGGATCTCCTACCCCCTCATATTTCTTCTCTTCCATCATGGCAGGCCATCAGGATTTGTGATGCTGGTCCTGCAAAGGTTCGACCAGTTCGAGCCCTAACTCCTTATATCTTGATTTCATTGGGGATATGCAAAGAAAAACAAAAAAAGAGCAAACAACTCTGATAGCACTGATTTGAACTTAAACATGAACACAAAAAACTACAAATATAACCATAAATAAAGAGATGTAGAAGAAATAATAGTTCATTTCATTAATATCAAATATTGAAATATGCTTACAAAGAAAATGGAAATAAGACTAGCTTGGGTGATGGTAGCTTATCTATGAGAAGAGATGTGGTGGCTACATTCCTCTCAACTATGTTACAATGAGTCTCAAAGGCGTATTGATTATTGAGAAATAATGAAAAATCCTAGACATCCAAAAACCTAACCCTAGGAGATGAAGCGCCAAAACTATGGGCCCCGTTTGGGTAAACTGGTACATCAACTTCCCGGGGTCGGAACATTGGCATACGATATTTGTTTGATGTGAAAAATACCTTGTTAGAAATATATATCCGAGGACTGTAAATTTCGAGTGGCCAAGATCAATTAAAGAGCCATGTTGGACCCAACGTTCCCAACAAATGTTGTTTATGGCCTCGAAATAACTACAGAAGTTCAGGACCTGAAAAATTGCCAAAAATAGTAAATTGCGCCACAATTAAGGAAAATGAAAAACCTAAGGAGACAGTGGTGGGGGTCCAAGTGGAATAGGAGGGTGGCCACCACCATCCACCAGGATCAATATGAAGCCCTAACTTTAGGATTGGAGTTAGCCAAAAGTTTCAAAGTTGAAAAATTTAGCTGTATTTGGTGATTCCTAGTTAATTGTCAAACAAATCATGAACCTCTGTCAAACCAAGCATCCTAGGCTTAGAGCTTATAGAAATGAATTTTGGGACTGTGTAGATAATTAATTTCAAGCATTTAATATCACATCCATCTTAGGAGAACAAAATATTTATGCTGATGCTCTGGCAATTTCTGCCAGTTCCTTTAAAATTCCTAATCCTATGCAATTGCATTACCACATTGAAATAAAATATAGGTCCTCCATTCCCAATAATCTCAAACACTGGTAGCTTTTTGAGGATGATGATCAGTTAAAATATTTCTTACAAGAAATACAGCATTTTTTTTCTTTACATGTGGAAGAAGAACACATTAATGAAATCAAGCCAAATGAAGATGATCAAAATTCACATTAAGAATAGAAAATTGTTGAACATGATATTATTGAGTTGTCAAATAACTACATTCCAAAGAAATTAGTTCCCATAGAAACAATATTTTATCATAATGATGTATCTAAAATTTCATTCATACACTCAAAACAAGAAAGTGTTCAGGACTATAACATTGGTACATCTCATGAAATAAGAAATGTTAAAATCTCAACGTCATTGCCTCAAGAAATCAAAGACAAATATATCAAACTTTTCAAAAACTACAAAGATTTATTTGCATGGTCATATGAAGAATTGGAAATTTATGACACAACCATTATAGAACATAAAATTCCTATCAAACCTGAGGAAAAACCATTTCAGCAGAAATTAAGTAGAATAAACCTAGTCTTGCTTCTAGTCATTGAAAGAGAAATTAAAAAATTATCGGATTCAAAAATAATTCATACATTCACAACAATAAAGTGTTCATGACTATAATGTTTGTATGTATGATGAAATCAGAAATATTAAAATCTCAAAATCACTGCCTCAAGAAATCAAAGACAAATACATCAAACTTTCCAAAAACTATAAATATGTATTGCCATGGTCATATGAAGAATTGAAAAGTTATGACACAACCATTATAGAACATAAAATTCCTCTCAAACTTGAGGCAAAACCATTTCAACAGAAATTAAGAAGAATAAACCTATTCTTGCTTCCAATCATTGAAAAAGAAATTAAAAAATTATTGGATGTAAAAATAATTATTCCCTTAAGATACTCTAAATGGATAGCAAATTTAGTACATGTTAGGAAGAAAATGGCAAAATAAGATTGTGTGTTGACTTTAGGAATCTGAACAAATTGTATTTAAAAGATAATTATCCATTACCAAAGATGGATCAACTACTTCAGAGAGTTTCAGCTTCAAATAGAATTTCAATGTTAGATGGCTTTTTTGGATATAACCAGATTCTAGTTAGTTGAGAAGACAGAGAAAAGACAAAATTTACAATTCCTTGGGGTAGATTCATGTATGCTAGAATTCCATTTTGTTTGATTAATGAAGGTGCTACATTTCAAAGAGAAATGGATCTTTCATTTGTTGGTAAGATCAATAAATTCATTATCATTTATCTTGATGATCTAACTGTATTTTCGGATTCTGATGAGAAACACTTGAATCACTTGAGAAAAGTTTTTGAAAGATGCAGGAAATATGGGATTTCTCTTAATCACAAAAAGTCACTTTTTTCCATGAAAGAGGGAAATTTATTGGGACATATAATTTCGAATGAAGGATTTGTAACCAATCCAAGAAGAGTCTTAGCAATTCAGGTAATTAGTTTACCTAGAAACAAAAACGAAATTCAAGCATTTTTAGGAAAAATAATCTTTTTGAGAATATTTATACCAAATTATGCTGGCATTGTGAAATATATTACTGACATGCTTAGGAAGGACCATGGAGTCAAATGGAGAGTAAAATCTATATATTATTTTTCATAGATTAAGAAGGCCATTTCAGAAGCCCTAGTACTAACTAGTCCACACTACTCAAAACCCTTTAGTATCTTTTCCTTTGCTTATGACCCTACTTTAGCTATTGTTTTACTATAAAAAAATGATGATGGATATAAGAATCCCATTTCATTTTTCATAAAAGTAATGAGAGATGTTGAGTTGAGATATGACATCATAGAGAAGCAAGCTTATGCCCTTGTCCAATCCCTTAGCATTATGAGTTACCAAGAACTAATCCATCCTACGCTTCTTCAATATTCCCAGAAATGTCTAGGAAAGTCATTTCCATGGTTTTATGTATTTTAGGTTACCCGAGTGATCAGTGGGTTGATGAGGTAATTCTAGGATTTTTATCATTATTATAAACCATCAACAATTTCCTATTACAATCACTTTTTGGCAGACAACATTTATGATCATTTTTTGAAGTTTTCTACTGAAAATGCTTTTAAGCATCAATCACGCCTTATGTATTTACTTCTATTTTATTAGGGAAATAGATTCAAATTTCCACTACAAAAATTAGATGCACAGGGGAATCATTAGTCTATTATTCATTGGATATCCTTGCAAAGGAAGAACCCAGAAGAGTATTCTTTCAATTATGTAAATTAGTTTTTACATATGGCATTGTGTCTTATCAATAGCGATGTTATACCTAGAATTTCACTTGAAATCAAAAAAATCCTTCACCTCGCTGAGAAAACTAATATTGTTGACTGGTTCATCTATTAGAATTACACAGAAATCAGTATCTATGGATGTGAGCTTCCGCCATATAGGTTTCCAAAATTTATACCAATAATTTTTTTTGCAATGGAATACATCAGAAAGCTGATAATTATGGATGATTTTCATTTAGTATCCATCAAGAAGAAATATTAATTTTAAATTAAAAGCACAAATTGGCCCTTTTATTTTCAACAATAGAACAACAACAAACAATGCATATCTTGTATTAAAATAAATGAAGTTCAAATTGAGCTTCACCAGGTCATATGATCCCTTGGGGGTTATTTCGAAGTTGAGAGTTAAATAGAAGACTTCACCTTATGAACATACACCCAGGTCAGAAAGAGAACATTTTGAAAATCAAGAGGAGTGGGAGGATAACACATTACAAGAGGAAGAAGAACAACTTTCTATTAAAATAGCTTCATAAACTCTAGTTCCTCAAGAGAAAGAGACTAAGAGGCCAAGAGAAAGTTTGTCTCCTATAGTTTCAGAAATTGAAGAGACATCATTCACAGTTTTTAAAAGAAGAAAGAAGACCAATACTAATGAAGATCCATTTCAAGGAGAAAGCACACAAGAGTAGGCAATAATGGTGTTAACAGGTTGGTATACTTCCACCTTTCCAAGGATTGAGGAAATCACCACATCTTCTCCTATATAATTTGTTTCGTTGGGTACAAAACAACAAAACATTTTTTCTAGGTACAAAGAGATTAAAAGAAAGAATAAAGCACTCAAGGCCACTACATATTCTGAATTATAGAAACATACTTCTACTACCCATCACAAAACTCTATCTTCACTTGACACTGAAATGGGACAATTTCAGTTAGCATTCTTGGAACCCAAAGTTCCAGTCCCTAAAAGTGCGGAAGACTATAAAAAATTAGTTTTTTTCTTTTGACACCAAACATATTCACGCCATTGATCAGATTGACCTACATAAGAAGGTTGAAGAAATGATATATTCTACTTTGACTAGTTCAGATATAACAACCTCCAAACTACAAGCTTCACTGTATAACATTAATTCACAATTAAAGATGGAGAAAATGTCATCCTTAGAAAAACATACCCTAATTAAATTATTGGAAGATCTGATAATAAAATTAGGATATGATCGTAATGATGTTAAATCAACTAAAGAAATGATCAAGAAAAAGTATGTTTATATTTAAGCATTAAGGAAACAACTGAAACTTCCTACTATAGAACATCCATAGGCAAAATAAATTGGTCAATTGGAGATAGAAAAAGAAACTATGTTCAAAACGATAATTGAACAAAATATCCAGATATAGAAAATGGAAGCTGAAATGGAGACATTGTTAAAGGAAAAATAACAACAAATTAGTGTTTCAATTGCCATTCCCATAGAAACATTGTCTACTACAGGGAATTCAACAATAGAGACATATATAACAACAAATATTACAGTGAATACATAGTCCAGTGATGCAGCAACAAACTTATAAAAGGCCACGGGAGATATGACATTGAAAGATTAGGAGATTGAGAAATAAAAATTGCAACTTCAGAAGCTTCAGGAATGTTACACTAAAATTTGTCACCATGACTATTTGCAGTCAGTATGGCTCCATCAATAACCATATTTTCCTCCTTGGCAAGTCTTATACCTCTGCTCCTCATGTCAAACTCCAAAAAAGAGAGAAAGCCTTTAAAAAATAAATATAACTCTGGTTCCGCACTTTCTCTTGCTCTTACCTGCGGGCCCGCACCTCTAGTACATAATACATGCGTACTTGTACGCTCTGTCTGTAAAGGGATGGGTGCGTACCCCTGTAAAAGTCAAAAGGCGCAAGTTTTACTTCAAAAAACTTAATTGCGGTTGATTCTAGAGCATTCTAGAAGATGGTTTGACGTGGATTGAGCGCCTCCAGATGGTTCATGCATCCCAATGAAAGAGGAACTTATCCCATGAAGAGGGGAGCTATCCATTTGAAAGAGGGTCTTATCCCATTGATGGTGGACCTGTTTAACTTCCTCCAAAGCATTATAAATACAGGAATTGGGCCAGAGGCAAAGGAGGTTGAAAGCTGAACATTCCTAAGGGTAGATGATGCTGAAATTAGGACTCCCTTATAGAGCTTGAGAGGAGAGATCACATTCCTTTCTTAGCTTCATTTGGAAGTGGGTGAGCTGATCAAAGTAGAGGAGAACTCTTGCTGGACCCTGGGAGGGACCTACACAACACCAAGGCATTGGTTGTAAGGTTTCTTTTGTTTCCAATTAATACAATTAAGTTCATTTTTCTCAACAAGTTGTTATATATAATTTGTTTCATAAACTCCTTGGTCTTTATGATGAATATGTCTTATTATATGAGTTATTCAAGTGCTATGTAATGTTTGCTTGTTTGTGTATGCAGGCTTCAAGGAGAGGAGCTCATTTGGATCGAAGAGGCTTGGCCGCTACAAACAACATTGGACTAAAGGTAAGCCTTAAACACCTGGTTGCTTTTATTTTAAATGCATATTTAGGGAAAGATAGTGCTTGATTGTTTTGTTTGTCACTAGAAAAGCCTTAGTTTCTAGGGAGGTTGGTTTTGTCCGCAAAATTGACTCTTTCCACATGACAAAATGGCGACTCCATTGGGGAATCCATGGATTTGATTGATTTCTCTTTTGATTGATACTTTGATTTGAGAAACGTTGATTTCTTTCTAGTTTTTGACTGATTGACTATGAATTTGGGTAGAATAGCTTAGGATTGAGTTAATTTTTTATTTTTCTTGTTTTTGAGAGAAGTACGCACCCTTTGAGTTAAGAACAGTGCGTACCTGTACGCACTTCTGCTTTGCACACAGAGCGTGGCCGCACCTGTGCAAACGGGCTGCCTGCGTACCCTGTCAAAAGTTTAGAAAATTTCAATTTTTTCCTTTTTTACCTATTAGATCTTGTTTATAGCTTAGTTTTTGCTGCCCAGATCCACTGGTTACCTGTCAGAAGTTTTCATCTAGGCTTGTTTCATTAGCATCAAGGGTTTTAGTGAAGTTCATAGAAATTCTAGCCCTAGGTTTGATTTTTGTATTGGTCTTGTAGTGACTCTGGATTTAGAAGTTGTAGAAACCTTGGATATCCCTGGTCCTTTTAGTCTTATTAGGAGTTAGACCATTCATAAAATCCACCTTTGTTTGAGAAACCTACCGTTGTGTTGTCTCTTTGCGGAATTTCGAGAAGGCTTGTTTGTTAAGCTGTGAATTTCATTCTTAAGAAAAAGAACAAGAGCTTTTTGTTTTTGTTTTTGACTGATTTATGATTCTGCATGAATTAGTCCTTGGTTGAATTATAACTGAGTAAAACAACCTGGAATTTTATTTTGTAGGCTTTTACCTCATTGGATTTGCTTTTAGGTAAATTTCTCTTAGATTTTCATAGATCTTAAAATTGATTTTTGTTAAGTAGTTTTACATGCTTTGTTAAAATAGGAAAAATACAAAATCTCTTTTGAAGAAAGTTTGTTTTAGTAGCATTTGAAGTCTTTGAAAAAGAGAAAGGAAGTTTTCGTGAAATAATTAGTGGTCTTGTGTTGTGTGCTTTGGAAAAGATAAAGAGATTTTTTCTTTGATTTTCATTGCTAAGAAAGTTGTCTTTATAAATTTTGCATTCTCCAACTCTCTTAGCTAGGGAATTCATTGAAAAGGAAAGATTGTTTTGTTTCATCCTAGGTGCATCTTTTTAGTGGATTTGAGTCGAGTCTACACATCATAAGTTTCATCTCCGCTACCTTTTGTCCTAAAGAAAAGCCATAAAAATAACGCTTAAAGTAAAATTAACTTAGTAACTTTTTATTTACTAGGGCTCTGATACACCAACATAGATTAGGCTAGTGTCTTGGAGTAGGAGAGTAATTAACTCTCCAAGACAGTAAAAACAAACAAGTAGCTTATCTTGTGGTAGGATAAATCCAATTGTTACATTTATGCTCTGGGAAAGCTCCTCTTAAAAGAGAAGCACGAGATCGTGTCTGAACCAGTGAGGGGATCAATCCTCCTTCATTGGGAACGATGCCAGATATGCACGTACTACAAACGGTAAACCTCGGATTAACCATTGTCGAGGAGCCTGGGGTCACTTGTCGGTAAACCTTGGATTATTGTCAAGGAGCCAGCAAGGGGATTAAGCTTGTTACTCTGTCCTTGCGTGCATATCGGATCGTAGACTGTTCCCCCAGGTATATTTGTTGCTGTTGGTGACCTTAGTGACTATTATCTTTAGGTTTCTTCCTAAGGTGACGGTGGAGGGAAGATCCCACTGTACCTGGAGCAGACGTCGGCTAGACTCACTTGGATTTTCTGGGGGGTTCACTTCACTCGAGACGGTTATTAGTGGAGGAACTTGTGCCAGTCTATTCATTAAGCAGGTTGCCGGGGTAACTGTTCCACCTGCCATTTCTGTATTGAACTCTACGATGTTGGATTTCATCACCAACTAGCGTTTTCAGTACGGAAAGTTACTGTTTGTGTGTGGTTTGACGCCCTAGATTCTTTAGGCGTGTGATTCGAATTTGTTTGGTTCTTTAGAGACTTTAGGCGGTTTGCTTTGAGATTTTACTTTGTTTGCGTGTGCAGTAGTTAAAAGTTTTTAGCTGTGGCTGAATTACCAAGACAGTCCCGTAGACTTCGGGGCCAGTCTCCTGAGGTTGTAACCGTGGCTGATTTGTTGAGGAAGTCCCGTAGACTTCGGGGCCAACCTCCTGAAGAAGTCCTGAGCCATTACGAAGGTTTGAAAGTCCTCGTAACTCCTAGTGGCAGTAAAGTTGGGTCACCTGAAGAAGGAGAGTCTTCGTTGGTTGTTCATCCTGATTACCAAACTCTAGAAATAGGTTATAATCCTGAAGCTATTTCGGTTTTCAAACTTGCTGGTAGCTTTTCATCTACTAGTGATATAGGCGAAGAAACTGAGATATCTGAACTTCTTACTCCAACATCGGGGTTTGTCTCTCCAACTTCTAGTGCTTCTAATTCACCTAGGGTAGAAAGAGTAATCACCGAAAATCTTCCTTCTGGTTTGATAGCTATTGAAGAACTTGCTCTGGAAGAAGAAATAGGCATCCTTATCCCTGAAAATCAACCTGTTATTGATCTAAGGGAGCGTGAATCAATTTTTTACAGTCCACCTAGAAGTACTACTTGGTATCTTTCTTTAACTAATTATTTGGAAAACTCAGTGTTAAGTTTTTAACCACCCTGTGCTCCTTATCATCCTAGAGGTCTTTATACTCCTGTAAATATGTCTGGTCAGTCATCCATGTTTACTCAATCGCCTGAATCCTTTTTGTACGGCGGTCCTTCTGTTCCCTCTGGGTATCAGTCACTTTCTGGTACTTTTGCGGGAGCATCTCCTCAACCCATTGAACATGGGTTATTAACTGGAAACAATCGTAATAAGCCGTTGAGAGTAGAAGACATTCTTATGATGTCAGGGTCTATTCCAAATTCTCAACTTCAAGGTGGCCAGTTGCCGCCTGGGGGGCAGCCTCAATTAATGCCTGGGGGGCAACCTCAAGGTACGTAATTTGCATCTGGGGGTCAACCTCAAGGACAGTACGTGCCTACGGTGCATTACGTTCCTCAAGGTCAACCCCAGACTCAATATGTACCCCAAGGTCAACCCCAGTATCAATTTATACCTCAAGGTCAACCCCAGTATCAGTACATGCCTCAAGGGTATCTACCCCAAGGTCAGTACTCGAACCAAGGTTTCCAACCACCCCAAGGTCAATCTTATGTTCAAGGAACGGGAAATGTACCTGTCAATTATCAATCCTACCCTCAACCCTGTTTTGGATCTCAATATTCTCAACCTGTTATGGGTCAGTACCCCGGAATGAACATAGTGTGGGATCCATCGCAAATTCAACAGGTGTTGCAACCAAATGTACAGTTGTCATCTCAAACTGGACAACCCTTAGTTTCTGGTTCACCCCAGCAACCAGTCTAGTCTAATATTCAAACTTCTGTACCTTCGGTAGTTTCTCAGTCTGGGCCTACTGCGCCTCGTACTCCATCTCAAACGACTGCTGCAACTGCCGCAACATCTGTTCAATCTACCCCATCTACTTCTGGAGTATCGATAGCTCTGGTTTCTACTGTTCCTGTATCTACTCCTCTGACATCTTTACCATCGTCTGGATCCACGATTCAAGCTACGATTCATATGGCTGTAGGACAACCTGGTTTGAGTACGGTTGTCACAAGTCAACCACAATTCACTTATCAACCGTACCAGGGACAGTACCAATTCGGTCCTGTTGTCCAGCAGCCAGTTTATCAGTATCAACCGTATCCTGGGTACACTTATCAACAACCACAACAACCCCAGTACGGTCTGGTTAATCCTGGTTTTCCAGGAGGATACAATATCCCGAACGCGATTATTATTCCTAGTTATCCTGGATGTCCTCCTCCTGGGGCTGGTCTCATGACCCAGAGTTTTAGGGATCCTAATTGGTAGCTACCGTTTATCGCAACTTTGGACTTACCAGACTTGTTGTGCCTAACGAATGATCCAATTAATTATCTTCCGTTTTGGCCGCCAATGCCGAATAAGTTTCCCAGTGACATTCCCAAGTTCGAAGGTAAATCTGGAGAGGACCCATCGAACCATGTGATGACTTACCACCTCTGGTGTGCCTCTAATTCCATCTCGGATGATTCGATCTGCTTACGTCTTTTCCAGCGCACTCTCATTGGTCTTGCGGCCAAGTGGTATATTGAGTTACCACGGGCCTCTTTTTATAATTTTAGCCAGTTAGCTACCTCGTTTTTAACTCATTTTCAGTTGCCGGTCAGATATGATAATGGCACAAAGTTACTAACTTCATTAAAGCAATCGACGTCCACGTATATTTCCGATCATATTCATGAATGGAGACGTCGAAGGCGGTTAGTGAAAGTTTTTATCCTAGACCAGATCTTAGCTGAATGGTTTGTTAAATCATTGTTACCGAAGATTACTGAAGACGTAGCTAAGGCCGGAGTAGTTACTGAGGAGCAAGTGATTGCTCAAGCACAGTACCTTGACTTAGTTTATACTCAGTCAGGTACGTTACATGAAAAAATCCCAGATCTTCCCAAGGGGAATCAAATAGTTGTTGCTCCGTTAGGGTCTCATGCTGCTGATGGCATGATTGGTACGGTGAGCACTAAAAGCAAGAAGAAATCCTCCAAGAATTCTTCTCCTATCATAACCTTGCCTGATTCCCCGATAGGAGATTCTTCTGCAGAGGTTTCCGTTGATTTTCACGTTGTAGAATCATCTACGGCTAAATCAAAATCCGGTGGGAAGAAGAAAGGGAAGAAGAAGAATAAAGTAGACAAAACTCCAAAGGAGAAAACTGAAAAATTGGAAACCAATGACGAAAAACGCAAACCTCGATATCCTTGTCTTATTTGTGAAGAGGAACACTTTACAAGAGACTATCCACATCGAGCAGAGGTTGCGAAGATTGTCAAAGGTTCCCAAACTCCTGCTGTTTTGAAGGATCCATTTCCAAAACAAGATAGCAAGATGATAGGTTGTTCCTCGAGTGCCAATGAAGAACCCATATTAATTATGTCCCATGTAAGGATTGCGACTCGATCGCAAGATTATGGTAGTAAAAGTCCTATTGATGGAAAAGAAGCAGAATCTTCTCATTCTAATCCATCAACCTCAGCTCCCGGTTCCGATCCACTACAGATCGAGAAGCCTAATCCAGACTTAGTAATCAAACCGCCCGCCAAGGGTATACTTCGAAAGTCTGCTTTCAATCCACATGCGAGAGCGGCCCAGAATTATAACATTGTTGAGGACTTAGCTGTTTCACCCTCAGCAATGTCGGCTTTGGAAGTGCTGCAATCATGCCCAGCACAGCGTAACTTACTTTTGTCGGCTATAGGAGCTGTTGATGTTCAGGACCCGAACCTAATAATCTTTGATCTAGAAAACAGTACACCGCGTTTGCCTCATCAAATGGCTTTCCAGATCCCAGTGATAGTAAAAAACAGGGCTATTCATCGGACTGTAATTGATGAGGGAGCTTCAACGTGTATTATGTCGATACAGTGTTGGAGATCACTTGGTTCTCCTTCACTAAATCAATCCCCGACAATTCTTAAGGCCTTTGATGGCTGTCAGTTTCATCCTTTTGGCATTCTACAGGATTTTCCTATAGGGGTTGAAGGAAAAACCATTAGTCTAGATGTGGAGGTGGTTGATGCCCTTCTAGACTACAACCTTCTCTTGGGTCGAAGTTGGTCTTATGTTATGACAGTGGTCGTTTCATCGGTCTTCCGAGTAATAAAGTTCCCACATAATGGAAAGATCGTAACAATAGACCAGCTGGCTTACTTTTCATACGACCCAGCCTCTTCAGGGAGTATTCAACATGTCGGTAAAAAGACTATCCCATATAAGGATGTTGGAGTAGGATTAGTTAAAGATGCCGGTTTACTGGGAACTTTTCCTTTTCCTCCAATCAACGCATCATCTTCATTTGCAACCATTCATATGATTACATCAGACACTATTTTTTATGACGATCCTTGGATCGTTCCTTCTGAATCTGAAACAGACTCATTTGGTAATTTTATGCCATTGAGTCCATATGAAATTGCCTATGAAGCAGTGCAGTCTTTTACTGACCCGTGTTCAACCGAAAAAGACTTAATGAATGTGGTCTGTGAGGAATCACTTTTCACATCAACCTTGGATTTAACTACGTTTTCTGAACTTGTTCACTCTGATGAGAAAATTCGTGAAATCCTATGTGTAGATGATTTACCATGGGAAGATCTCCATCACAGATCTTCGTTTTTACCTGAGGATGATCGTTTTGAAAATGATTTATCATCAATATTTACGACTGAATATGTCAAGGAACCTCAGAATCCAATGAAACATCCCGATTCAGAGTTAAATTTGGGAAACATCTCTCGAACTATTCCCATTGACATTTCGATTAAGCCTGGAATTGTTGAGAACATTCATATAGGTGCCTCATGTACAGACGACGAAATTCAAACATACAAGGCCCTATTTCAAGAATTCCGCGATGTGTTTGGCTGGTCCTATGAGGAAATGCCAGGAATTGATCCCGCGATTGTTGTTCATGAGATCAAGACTTACCCGGACACTAAACCCGTCCGGCAACGTTTGCGTCAGATTCACCCAAGAAAAGTTGCTGCAATTAAAGCAGAAGTTGAAAAACTGTTGAAAGCATGTTTCATTTATCTGATCCCATTAACGGATTGGGTATCGAATATTGTTCCGGTTAACAAAAAACAGGGAACAATAAGAATATGCATCGATTATAGGGACATTAATCGAGCTTGTCCAAAGGACAACTACCCAACTCCCTATATTGATCAAATCATTGATGATTGTGCCGACAACGAAATATTTTCCTTTATGGACGGTTTTTCCAGATACAATCAAATCAATATTCTACCTGTTGATCAACCGAAAACAACTTTCATTTGTCCATGGGGAACATTTTCTTATTGTAAATTAACTTTTGGGCTCAAGAATGCCGGAGCAACTTTTCAAAGGGCGATGTCTTATGCGTTTCATGACATCAAACACATTGTGCAACCGTATCTCGATGATTTTCCTTCTCATTCATTGCATCGAGTTGATCACCTCGTTCACTTACGTGTAATCTTCATGACGTGTAGGCATTATCGTATTCGGTTGAACCCACACAAATGTGTCTTCTGTATAGAAACAGGTCGGTTACTGGGATTTGTAGTTTCGAAAGCCGGCATTCACGTTGATCCCTCAAAGGTCGAAGCTATTATCAATTTTCCTCCTCCTTCGAGTCTTCGCCAACTCTAAAGTTTGCAGGGGAAAGCAAACATTTTACGATGATCTAACTATGCTGAGGTTACAAAGGGTTCTACACGGTTGTTGAAACAGAACGCTCAATTCTCTTGGGAAGAGATAGCTCAGAAATCTTTTGATGCACTCAAGCACGCGTTGACCCATGCACCGTTATTGCATCCTCCCAACTACAACCAGGATTACTTTTTATATCTCGTTGCCTCCCATTCCACCATTGGAATGGTCTTAGTTCAGGAAGATGAATTCGGAACAGAACATGTGATATATTACCTTAGTCGGACGTTAAATCCAACTGAGCTAAAATACTCACATGTGGAGAAATTGGCATTGGCAGCCGTTCAAGTTGTCCAACGTTTTCGTCACTACATTTTACTACGTAAAACTATAGTCATTTCTGATTGCAACCCTATGATCTACATTTTGACCAAACAATTGCTAGGGGGCAAGTACTCTAAATGGATTGTTATCCTGCAGGAGTTCGACTTGGAGTTTGAGAAATCTAAGTCTAAGAAATCTTTAGTTTTTGCAGAGTTAATGTGTGACTTCCCGCGTGCTGACCCGGAAAATGTGGCGGAGGAGCCCATTGCGGATGAATCTTTGTTTCTAATCAGCACTTTAGATCTATGGTATGGGGATATCATTGTCTATCTCCAGACCAATCCTTTCGGCCCGAAAATTCGGAACGTTGGAAAATTCGGTTCCAGTCCCAACAATACAAAATTATTGGAGATACTCTTTATCGCCGTGGGGCAGACTCTATTTTTCGACGTTGCTTAACTCACGAAGAGGCTGAAAGGGTTCTAAATGACTGTCACTCTAGAGCGTGTGGCGGTCATATGTCTGGGTATGCCATAGCCCAAAACATATTGCGTGCTGGCTACTTCTGGCCGTCCTTGTTTAAATATTGTATTACTGCGGTCCGAAAATGCCACAATTGTCAAGTGTTTGATCGAAAGATGCGCGCTCCACCTGCTCCTCTCCACCCTATAATTTCTGTTGGTCCTTTTTCCAAATTGGGTATCGATTTTATTACATGTAACCCTCACTCGGCCGGGGGGCATACGTATATCATCCTTGCGGTAGATTATTTTACTAAGTGGGCCGAGGCGATGCCTACATTCGAGGTGGATGGAAAGACAGCTGCAATTTTCGTGTTCAATCATATAATTGCTAGGTTTGGTGTCCCATAAGTGATAATCACTGACCATGGATGCCATTTTCGAAACGTTATGATGACAGAACTTACAGGCCAGCTTGGTTTGCGTCACGATAGTTCAACTCCTTATTATCCACAAGCGAATGGTCTGGTTGAGTCCATCAACAAAGTTTTAGTTATCATGATCCGACGAATCATTGGTATTCATCGGTCGAATTGGCACAACATGTTATTTTCAGCGCTTTGGGCGTACTCAACCTCAGTGAAAACATCAACAGGGTTCACTCCTTTCCAACTAGTTTATGGTTTGGAAGCTGTGCTACCCATTGAATGTGAAATCCCATCACTGCAAATGGCCATCGAGTTACTTCCAGCTACTTCCGAAGAGGAAAAGCGTTTATTATACTTAGCTCAATTAGATGAGAATCGACGTGATGCTGCATTGGCAATCGAGACTCACGCAAAACGTATGAAAGCTCAGTATGATCGAAATGTGACCCCTCGAAATTTTTCGGAAGGAGACCTAGTGTTATTGTATGATCAAGCTAATGATAAATTAGGTGCTGGAAAATTCGTTCCTATGTGGCATGGGCCCTATATTGTCAAGCGAAGGCTAGCAAAAGGGGCCTATGAATTGGTAGACTTTGACGGGGACTCTTTAGGTAAACCCATAAATGGTCTTTACTTGAAGAGGTATTATGCCTAAAAGATGGGTATGGATAATTTTTAGTTAGGTTAGTTTTTCTTTCTAGCTGGTGTGTTTGTTAGTTTAGACAGTGTGCTTAACTTAGAGAGTGTGTTTTCGTTGTTATTTCTGCTTATCTTGGTTTGCTTAGAGAATGTGTTTTCGTCGTTATTTCTGCTTATCTTGGTTTTACTCTTGATGTTGCAGATGTCGATGCCTCTCCAAACATACATTGGTTTCGCTGATGGTGCTTGTCGTAGTACACAGAATATCTCTTCCGCAGCTTGGGTTATATATTTGCCCTCTAACGAGTTAGTATATATGCATGGGGTGAGCCTCGGTCAAACAACGAACAACATTGCCGAATACAGTGAAGTGATTGAGTTATTGTCTGAATCTATTTCATTTGGGATTCAGAGTTTGATAGTGAGGTTAGATTCTGAACTCATTGTATTACAGCTTAATAGAGTGTATGCCATTAGAAATCCAGTGTTATTAAGGTTATTTTTGAGGGTGCGTCTCTTGGAACGTGAGTTTGATTATATTGAATATCAGCATATTCCAAGGTCTTTAAATACATTAGCAGATGCAATTGCTTCTCGAATGTTAAATAGACATTTGCAATAATCATACATGTAAATTTAAAACCATTCCATAACATGATTTACAAGATAAACCGGTAATAATGATATGTATATATAGAAGTGTGTCAAAAAATACATCGTCTTTGATCATAGGTTGAAAAACACCTTATGATCGGCAAAAATGATAAGTACAAAAAACCAAAATGTCACATGTGTCTACAAAACGACCATCCAATCACTGGTGATGATCTCTATATGACACCACTGTACGGACCACCCTAGACAAGAACCTCCTAAAAGGTCCTGGGACCCTAACTACATAGCGCTGAAGCCTAATTGGAATGTCATCTATGGTAGTCTCTGGTATATCTACTGTAAGACGCTCCAGGTCACTTTCCAACTCAGCCAAAGTCTCTGTGGCCTCGTCCTGTGGGGTCGGTGCCGCTGCAGCTGGTAGTCTCCTCTCGTAAGGCCGAAGATTGGCTGGACATCGTGGGCCTACATCTGCATTTTGAAAATTATTACTATCAGTTTTGAGACAATATAAAACAAACAAAAATAATAGATAGTTTAAAAAACTTGTGAAAATGAAGTTACCTGTATCATCCCATTGTTCTCTCGGAGGAAGAACCATGTCCGGATCTCCACGAAAATCAACTCTGGCATAAGGAAAATCTTGTATAGCAAAGACCTGGTTTTCTAACCAGCGAAAGTACTCCGGAGTAAATCAGACGCCCTCTGTCCCCTCATCAGGATGACGGTCCATAACCGCAACCCATCGCATCAATTTGGGCTCTCGAGGAAGCCCAACCTCAACAGTGAGCTGTTGTGGGATCAGCATTGGAACCCTCTCTAAGCCAAAACTCACAACTAAAGCCCCATAACCAAAGGTCTTTAGCTATCCGTTTTTGGCTCTAGTCAGTTGGCCTTTTACATTGGCCAACACAGCATCACACCAGTTGAAAATGGTACCTCGATAGCAATCAACTGCCATCCGCATCTGGGATCCAGTGGAAATGTGTAAAGTGGCAGCCCCGTAAAGCCTGGTAACTGTAAAGGAAATCACAATAAGTTCAGGACGGGATATAGTTTTGATTTCTATCCCCTTCTCCTGAGACTGAGTGTTACACCACTCTAGTCGGAGACTAGCGACAGACTGGCCACCTAGCCTAGTCCCGAACAGAGTCAAGTGTTCGCGTCTCTTGGGCATTCTCTGAGAAAGTAGATATCTGCCGATTCCATCTCAAGCTGGTGCCCTCCAATATAAAAACACTGGTCCTGAATGTTCCATCTTTCTACCAGCCACTCTAGAAAGCTCACTTGGGCCCTCATGCCAGGTATGGCCCAATATTTATAAAGGCCGCATGACTTCAAAGCATCAATTGAAGATTGATGATTAATGGCGGCCAAATCAACATCTTCGTGCTCTCTCTCGAGCCAATCGAGCATGGTGAACAATCTACATGCCACAAAACATCCATTAGATTCCATAAAATCAAAAAAATTTGGTCCATTTTGGAGAATTTAGGTTTTAAAAACTCGTTGCGCGGGGTACGCACCCCACCTTTAGGAACAGAGCGTAGGTACGCAGGGTCCCTGAAGGCAGGGTGTGGACCCCTGACATTTTTCCAACTGAGAAAATGTCGGGGTCCGCGGGTCCCTAGTGTGGCACCTGTGTACCCCGAGAGGCGGTTTTTGAAACCACAAAACCTCCCAAAAATGAAATCTGGGGCCTAAAAAAGAATTCTAAACGGATGAAATTGAAGAGGAGGATGTTGTAGATTACCTGAAAGAGATGGTGTTCGATTTAGACGGTCGGATTCTCCGCAATGTCCACGGGAAGTTTCTTGCCAAAAGCCCTTTTTCTCTCCTCAAATAGTAAAATGGTAAAAATGAATTGGTAAAAGCCCTTTTTATAGGTTTTTTTGGGTAAATAAATGATAAATTTGTTTATTTTTCACCATGAAAAGGTATTTTTCAAAGTATTTTTATCTATCTTCAATAGGTATGAGTAATGTGTTGGTTTTTGTGCAGGATAAAGGATTTTCAGGGAAAATTGTCATTTTTTACAAAAAAAAACATCAGAGTCATCTTTAAGCTCTTTTCTGACTCCTAAAATGTGAAAAGATTGCTGAGTTTTCTTTTTAGCTCGTTAAAACGGAATTAAAAAGACGGTCCTCTTACAACCCTTTTCTGACCGTAAAAACATGAAAAGATTGCCAGATTTTTGTCGTTTCAAATTCGATATTGGAAATAAAACGACGTGTCCTTGATCGCTTTATACTTTTCAGATCAGAGACACTAATCATGAAAGTACTCCTTGGTCGTAAAGATCAAGCTGTTCTCTCAAGTATTATTTTATACTTTTTCGGGCTTGGGAGAAACAAATTTACAAAAAAGGTCAACCCTGGAGTCTTCTTAAGTTTTTCAGACTTTCTAAAATTGAAAAACGCCGAGTTTCTCCTACACTGGACTCGTTAAAATTTCACAGTAAAGGACCTGTTCGATTACAAACAGGAACGGACCACTCGTTCTTAGGGTTCAAATCTAAACTAAGTTGGACTCATCCGAAGGATGAGCTTATAATCAAGCAAATGTTATCCTCCTCAAGCTTGTAAAAAATAAAGAGGTACTTGCCAGAAATGGTGGGGGAAAAGAGAGCAAAATGAACCTATTTGTTATACTTTGTCTCGAAAAATCCTTATCACCACTCTTGAACACGACACTTTTCATTCACCTGGGTTGGGAAATACTTTGCCTAACAGTTGATTAAACCACATTGAAAGTCTTCAGCCGGTTTCCGAGTATTAACTTTGGGACAATTGTCACCAAACCATCTGTAGTGTCGTTATGTGTTCAAGAGGAGTCTTGCAAATAAACCATTCATCTGCAAAATATCTGTCATCCATCTTGACCATCCCTGAGTCAGTCCTTGCAACTAAATTTCTTCAACTTGATCTATGATTTCGTGTTGTGGGCTTGCCTACGACAGATCGCTTTCTATCGACATCAGCACATTATCTAGAAAGATGATCTAGGAATCATCAATACCTTGAAATCTGCATGCCTCAATGGTAGGTTTCTCACCTTTGACGACAGGTTACATCAATGACCCTCGATCAAGGGATTCTGTGACATGTTCGACATCAACACATTCATTCACATCTCATGGATTGTACTGAGTACTTTGAGAGCCATTGACATCACTGGTGGTTTCTCTCACACTTGTTAACAGTTTACATCATTAACTGGTAATCAAGTGGTTTCTACCATGTTCGACATCAACTCATTTATTCGCATGGATAGAATCGTACTATTTCGGGAAGCGGAAATGAAGACCCTGGATCTAGTTTCCGCCATCCAGGCTGTGAGGAGTTTTGTATTCATTATACAGTAGACTAATTATAAACAGAAGACTGCGTCCATACTGTGTCTACATGTGTCTATGATTATGATGTATTACGAAATCATTCCTATATCAGAGCAGTAGTTAGTTTGTTAGTTAAGTTTTTGATCTGAGTATGGGAATGCCTACCTCAGCAATGATATGAACTCATATATCTATTTTGTGTTGAATATTTGCAGGTTACAACTGGGATCTCCACAAGATAATCCTCGAAATGATAAAGTGCTTCACCCTTCCTAGATGATATAAAACCCTAATCTACTACAGACCTCGCACTTTAGGGGGCAATCTGTTACACTAAAATTTGTCACCATGACTATTTGCAGTCAGTATGGTTCCATCAATAACCATACTGTCCTCCTTGGCAAGTCTTATACCTCTACTCCTCATGTCAAACTCCAAAAAAGAGAGAAAGCCTTTAAAAAATCAATATAACTCTGGTTCTGCACTTTCTCTTGCTCTTACCTGCGGGCCCGCACCTCAAGTACATAATACCTGCGTACTTGTACGCTCTGTCTATAAAGGGATGGGTGCGTACCCCTGTAAAAGTCAAAAGGTGCAAGTTTTACTTCAAAAAACTTACTTTCGGTTGATTCTAGAGCATTCTAGAAGATGGTTTGACGTGGATTGAGCGCCTCCAGATGGTTCATGCATCCCAATGAAAGAGGAACTTATCCCATGAAGAGGGTAGCTATCCCTTTGAAAGAGGGGCGTATCCCATTGATGGTGGACCTGTTTAACTTCCTCCAAAGCATTATAAATACAGGCATTGGGCCAGAGGCAAAGGAGGTTGAAAGCTGAACATTCCTAAGGGTAGATGCTGCTGAAATTAGGACTCCCTTATAGAGCTTGAGAGGAGAGATCACATTCCTTTCTTAGCTTCATTTGGAAGTGGGTGAGCTGATCAAAGTAGAGGAGAACTCTTGCTGGACCCTGGGAGGGACCTGCACAACACCAAGGCATTGGTTGTAAGGTTTCTTTTGTTTCCAATTAATACAATTAAGTTCATTTTTCTCAACAAGTTGTTATATATAATTTGTTTCATAAACTCCTTGGTCTTTATGATGAATATGTCTTATTATATGAGTTATTCAGGTGCTATGTAATTGTCACACGGAAAGAGTCATTAGTGCGGACACAACCGACCTTCCTAGAAGCCTAAGACTTTCTAGTGACAAACAAGACAAATAAGAGCAATCCTTCCCTAAATATGCTTTTATAATATGAGAAATCAAGTGTTTAGATCCTACCTGTAATCCAACGCTATTGTAGTAGTCCAGCTTCATTGATCCGAACGAGCTCCTCCTTCCCTTCGAAACCTGCATTCACTAACAATCAAACGATTAAATAGCACCTGAATATCACATAAAATAAAACATATTTAACATATAGACCAAGGAGTATATGAAACAACTCATAAATAACAAATTGTTGAGAAGAATGGACTAATTTGTATTAAAAGGTAACAAAAGGAACCATTACAACCTGAGCCTTGGTGTTGTGCAAGCTCCTCCCAGGGTCCACAAGAGTTCTCCTTTACTCTGATCAGCTCACCCACCTCCCAATGGAAACAAGCAAAGATGGTATTCTCTCCTCACAAGCTTCTACAAAGAAGTCCTAATTCCAGCAGCATCTACCCTTAGGAATGTTCAGCTTTCAACCTCCCCTCCCTTTGGCCCAATTCCTGTATTTATAGTGCTCTATAGGAAGTTATTCAGGTCCACCATCAATGGAATAAGCCCCTCTTTGGATGGGATAGCTCCCCTCTTGATGGGATAAGTTCCTCTTTGGTAGGGATACATGAACCATCTGGAGGCGCTTCATACACGTCAAACAAGCTTCTAGAAGACTCTAGAAATGACCACAAGTAACTTTTTTGGAGTGAAACTTGCGCCTTTTGACCTTTACAGGAGTACGCACCCATTGCTTTACATACAGAGCATACACGTACGCAGGTATTGTGAACTTGGGTTGCGTACACGCAGGTAAGGCTAAGAGAAACTGCGTACCAGAGATAATTGACTTTAAATGACTTTTCTCTCTTTCTTGAAGTTTGACATGAGGAGCAGAGGCATGAGACTTGCCAAGGAGGATAGTATGACAGTGGATGGAGCCATACTAACTGCAAATAGTCATGGTGACATTTTTTAGTGTAACAGATTGCCCCCTAAAGTGCGAAGCCTGTAGTAGATTAGGGTTTTTATGATCTAGGAAGGGTGAAGTACTTTATCATTTCAAGGAGTATCTTGCGGAGGACCCGGTCAAAACCTGCAAATATTCAACACAAAATACATATATAAGATGATATCATCGCTGAGGTAGGCATTCCCATACTCAGATTGAAAACTTTAACTAACAATCTAACTACTGCTCTGATACAAGAATGATTTTGCAGTACATCACAATCATAGACTTTTGTAGACATAGTATGGACGCAGCCATCTATTTATGATAAGTCTACTATATAATGAATACAAAACTCCTCGCAGCCTGGATGGTGGAAACTAGATCCAGGGTCTTCATTTCTACTTCTCGAATTGGTACGATTCTATCCATGTGAATAAATGAGTTGATGTCGAACATGGTAGAAACCACTTGATTACCAGTCGATGATGTAAACTGTTAACAAGTGTGAGAGAGACCACCAGTAATGTCAATGGTTCTCAAAGTACCCAGTACAATCCATGAAATGTGAATGAATGGGTTGATGTCGAACACGTCACGGAATCCTTTGATCGAAAGTCAATGATGTAAACTGTCGTCAAAGGCGAGAAACCTGCCATTGATGCATGCAGACTTCAAGGTACCGACGATTTCTAAGTCATCTTTCTAGATAATGTGCTGATGTCGATAGAAAGCGACCTGTTGTAGGGAAGCCCACAACACGAAATCATTGTTCAAGTTGAAGAAATGTTGCTGTAAGGACTGACTCAGGGATGGTCAAAATGGATGACAAGTATTTTGCATATGAATGGTTTATTTGCAGAGACTTCTTGAACACATAACGACACGACAGATGGCTTGGTGACGATTGACCCAAAGTTAATACTAGGAAACGGTTTAAGACTTTCAAAGTGGTTTGATCAACTTTTAAGGCAAAGGATTTCCCAACCCAGGTGAATGAAAAGTGTCGTGTTCAAGAGCGGTGATAAGGTTCTTCTGTAACAAAGGATAACAAATAGGTTCATTCCTCTCTGTTTTCCCCCACCATTTCTGGCAAGTACCTCTTTATTTTTTACAAGCTTGAGGAGGATAACATATTCTTGATTATAAGCTCATCCTTCGGATGAGTCCAACTTAGTTTAGATTCGGACCCTAAGAAGGAGTGGTCCGTTCCTGTTTGTAATCGAACAGGTCCTTTACTGTGAAATTTTAACGAGTCCAGTATAGGAGAAACTCGGTGTTTTTCAATTTTAGAGAGTCTGAAAAAATTAAAGAAGACTCCAAGGTGAACTTTTTCGTAAGTTTGTGTCTCCCAAGCCCGAAAAAGTATAAAATAATACCTGAGAGAACCGCTTGATCTTGCAACCAAGGAGTACTTTCATGATTAATGCCTTTGACCTGAAAAGTAAAAAGCGATCAGAGGCATGTCGTTTTATTTCCAGTATCGAATTTGAAACGACAAAAATCTGGTAATCTTTTCGTGTTTTTACAGTCAGAAAAGGGCTGTAAGAGGACCGTCTTTTAATTCCGTTTTAACGAGTGTAAAAGAAACGCTCGGCAATCTTTTCATGTTTTAGGAGTCAGAAAAGGGCTTAAAAGATGACTCTGATGTCTTGGTTTGTAAAAAATGATGATTTTACCCTAAAGTCCTTTTGTCCTGCACAAAAACAACACATTACTCATACCTGTTTAAGATGGGCAAAAATACATTGAAAAATATCCTTTCATGGTGAAAAATAAACAAACTTAGCATTCATTCATCCAAAAAACCTATAAAAAGACTTTTTACCATGTCATTTTTACCATTTTACTGTTGAGGTTGAGAAAAGGGCTTTTGACAAGAAACTTCCCGTGGACTTTGCGGAGAATCTGACCGTCAGAATCGAGTGCCGTCTCTTTCAGGTATTTCACAACATCCTCCTCTTCAATTTAATCTGTTTAGAATTTCATTTCAAGTCCTAGTTTGATTTTTTAGAGGGTTTTGGGTTTTAGGGTCCGCTTCTCGGGGGACGCAGGTGCCCCATGGGCGACCTGCGTACCTCGACTTTTTTGTATATGGGAAAAAGGTCGGAGTACGCAGCCCATCTTCAGAACAGCTGCGTCCCGCCGCTCTGTTTTGTGAATGCGGGGTGCGTACTCCGCGTAAAGTGGATTTTCAAACCCCAAACACAAAAATCAACCATCAAATTTTTATTTTATGAACTCTAATCAATGTTTTCTGGTGTGTAGATTGCCCACCAAGCTAGATTGGCGTGAAAGAGAACACGAAGATGTCGATTTGGCCGCAATAGGTCATCAACCTTCCATTGATGCTTTAAAGGCATGCGGTCTCTACAAGTACTGGGCCATACCTGGCATGAGGGCCCAGGTGCCATTCTTAGAGTGGCTGGTTGAAAGGTGGAACATTCAGGATCAATATTTCTACATCGGAGAGCACCAGCTCGAGATAGAGCCCTCCGACATATATTTTCTCACTGGCTTGCCTAACAGGGGCGAGCAACTCTCTCTATTCGGGACTAGGTCGGGTGGCCAATCCCTTGCTAGTCTCCAGCTAGAGTCGTGCAACAATCAAAACCAGGAGAAGGGGATAGAAATCAAATACATGTCCCGACCTGAACTTATGGTAATTGCCTTTACAGTTACCAGACTTTGCGGCGCTGCCGCTTTGCACATAGCCACTGGTTCCCAAATGCGGATGGCTATAGATTGCTTCCGAGGCACCATTTTCAACTGGTGCGATGTTGTGTTGGCCAATATGAAGGGCCAACTAACCAGGGCAAAGAACGGACAACTGAAGACCTTTGGATATGGGCGTTTAGTTGTGAGCTTTGCCCTAGAGAGAGTTCCAATGTTGATCCCCCAGCATCTTACAGTTCTAGTTGGGCCTCCTCGGGAGCCTAAGTTGACGAGATGGGTTGCGGTAATGGCCCGACATCCTGATGAGGGAGCAGCAGTTGTTCGATTTCCTGATGGTTACTTTCACTGGCTGGAGAGCCAGGTCTTTGCGATTCAGGATTTTCCTTATGCCGGAATGGATTTTCGCAATGATCCGGACATGGTTCTTCCACAGGGAGAACAATGGGACGACAGAGGTACTTCATTTTTCACAAGTTTTTTAAATTATCTATTTTTTTTGTTTTTTATATATCGTCTCAAAACTGACAGTGACAAATTTTCAAAATGCAGATGTAGGTCCACGGCGTCCGGCCAATCTCCGGGCTTTTGAGAGAAGAGTACCAGCTGCACCAGCACCAGCCCCACAGGATGCGGCCGCAGAGACCTTAGCCGAGCTGGAACAGGATCTAGAGCGTCTGACGGCGGGTATACCAGAGACCACTATAGATGACATTCCTATCCGACTTCAGCGCTATGTGGTCGCAGTCCCAGGACCTTTCAGGAGGTTCCTATGTAGGGTAGCACGGGCAGTGGTCTCGTATAGAGAGCACCACCAGTGATTGACTAGTCACTTTTGTAGACACATGCGACATTTTTGGTTTTTTGTACTTATCATTTTTGCCGATCATAAGGTGTTTTTCAACCTATGATCGAAGACGATGTATATTTTTGACACACTCCTATATATATATCATTATTACTGGCTTATTTTGTTAAACATGTGTGATGAAATGTTTATAAATTTACATTTATGATTGTTACAAATGTCTATTTAACATTCGAGACGCCATTGCATCTGCTAATGTATTTAAAGACCTTGGAATATGCTGATATTCAATATAATCAAATTCACGTTCCAAGATACGCACCCTCAAAAACAATCTTAATAACACTGGATTTCTAATGGCATAGACTCTATTAAGCTATAATACAACGAGTTCAGAATCTAACCTCACTATCAAACTCTGAATCCCAAATGAAATAGATTCAGATAATAGTTCAATCACTGCACTGTATTGTGCAATGTTGTTTTTTGTTTGACCGAGGCTCACCCCATGCATAGAAACTAACTCGTCAGAGGGCGAATAGATAACCCAAGCTGCGGAAGAGATATTCCGTGTACTACGACAAGCACCATCAGCAAATCCAATGTACGTTTGGAGAGGCGTCGACATCTGCAATATCAAAAGTAAAACCAAGATAAGCCAGAATAACGACAAAAAACACACTCTCTAAGCTAAGCACACTGTCTAAACTAAGCAAACATACCAGCTAGAAAGAAAAATTAACCTAACTAAACTAACTGAATCTCCATACCCACCATTTAAGCATAATACCTCTTTAGGTAAAGTCCATTTTTGGGCTTACCCAAAGAGTCCCCATCAAAATCTACCAGCTCATAGGCCCCTTTTACTAGCTTTCGCTTGACAATGTAGGGCCCATGCCACATAGGAACGAATTTTCCAGCACCTAATTTATCGTTAGCTTGATCATATAATAGCACTAGGTCTCCTTCCGAAAAATTACGAGGGGTCACGTTACGATCATACTGAGCTTTCATCCTTTTTGCGTGAGTCTCGATTGCCAAAGCAGCATCACGTCGAGTCTCATCTAACTTAGCTAAGTATAACAGACGCTTCTCCTCTTCGGAAGTAGCTGGGAGTAATTCGATAGCCATTTGAAGTGATGGGATTTCGCATTCAATGGGTAACACTGCTTCCAAACCATAAACTAGTTGGAAAGGAGTGAACCCTGTTGATGTTTTTACTGAGGTTCGATACGCCCAAAGCGCTGAAAATAACATGTTATGCCAATTCAACCGATGAATACCAATGATTCGTCGGATCATGATAACTAGAACTTTGTTGATGGATTCAACCAAACCGTTTGCTTGAGGATAATAAGGAGTAGAACTATCATCGTGTAAACCAAGCTGGCTTGTAAGTTCTGTCATCATAATGTTTCGAAAATGGCGCCCATGGTCAGTGATTATCGCTTGTGGGACACCAAACCTAGCAATAATATGATTGAATACGAAAATCACAGCTGTCTTGCCATCTG
The DNA here is from genome assembly GCA_031772625.1 of Pinus tabuliformis. NCBI lineage: Eukaryota > Viridiplantae > Streptophyta > Pinopsida > Pinales > Pinaceae > Pinus > Pinus tabuliformis. The sequence goes on from CM062813.1 coordinate 47,330,678, forward strand.
CCTCGAATGTAGGCATCGCCTCGGCCCACTTAGTAAAATAATCAACCGCAAGGATGATATACGCATGCCCCCCGGTCGAGTGAGGGTTACAAGTAATAAAGTCGATACCCCATTTAGCAAAAGGACCAACGGTAATTATAGGGTGGAGAGGAGCAGGTGGTGCGCGCATCTTGCGATCAAACACTTGACAGTTGTGGCATTTTCGGACCGCAATGATACAATATTTAAACATAGACGGCCAGAAATAGCCAGCACACAACACCTTCTGAGCTGTGGCATACCCAGACATATGACCGCCACATGCTCTAGAATGACAGTCATTCAGAACCCTTTCTGCCTCTTCATGAGTTAAGCAACGACGAAAAACCAAGTCCGCCCCACGACGATAAATAGTATCTCCAATAATCTTGTATTGCTGGGACTGGAATCGAATTTGCCAGCGTTCCGACTTTGAAGCTTCGGGGCCAAAGGATTGGGTTTGGAGATAAACGATTATATCCCCATACCACGGATCTAAAGTGCTGATAAGAAACAGAGATTCGTCCGCAATGGGTTCCTCTGCCATAGTTTCCGTGTCAGCACGCGGGAAGTCACACATCAATTCTGCAAAAACTAAGGATTTCTTAGACTTGGACTTCTCGAACTCCAAATTGAACTCCTGCAGGATAACAATCCATTTGGAGTACTTGCCCCCTAGCAATTGTTTAGTCAAAATATAGATCATAGGTTTGCAATACGAAATCACCGTAGTTTTACGGAGAAGAATGTAATGACGAAAACGCTGGACAGCTTGAACGGCTGCCAGTGCCAACTTTTCCACATGTGATTAATTTAGCTCGATTGGATTCAACGTCCGACTGAGGTAATATATCACATGTTCCGTTCTGAATTCGTCTTCCTGAACTAAGACCATTCCAATGGTGGAGTGGGAGGCGGCGAGATACAAAAACTAGTCCTGGTTGTAGTTGGGAGGATGCAGCAACGGTGCATGGGTCAACGCGTGCTTAAGTGCATCAAAAGACTTCTGAGCTATCTCATCCCAAGAGAATTGTGCGTTTTGTTTCAACAACCGGGTGAAACCCTTTGTAACCTCGGCGTAGTTAGGAATGAATCGACGTAAAAAGTTTGCTTTCCCCTGCAAACTTTGGAGTTGGCGTAAACTCGAAGGAGGAGGAAATTTGATGATGGCTTCGACCTTCGAGGGATCGACGTGGATACCGGCTTTTGAAATGACAAATCCTAGCAATCGTCCCACTTCTATGCAGAAGACACATTTGTGTGGGTTCAACCGAATTCGATAATGTCGACACCTCATAAAAATAGCGCGTAAGTGGATGAGGTGATCAGCTCAATGTAAAGAATGAGCAGGCAAATCATCGAGATACGGTTGCACAATGTGTTTGATGTCGTGAAACGCGTAAGACATTGCCCGTTGGAAAGTGGCTCCGGCGTTCTTAAGTCCAAAAGGTAATTTGCAATAAGCAAATGTCCCCCAAGGACAAATGAAAGCCGTTTTTGGTTGATCGGCAGGTAGAATATTGATTTGGTTGTAACCGGAAAAACCGTCCATAAAGGAAAATATTTCACTGCCAGCACAATCATCAATTATTTGATCGATATAGGGCGTGGGGTAGTTGTCTTTTGGACAAGCACGATTTATATCCCTATAGTCGATGCATATTCTTATTGTTCCTTGCTTCTTGTTAACCAGAACAATATTCGATACCCAATCCATTAACGAGATCGGATAAATGAAACCTGCTTTCAACAGCTTTTCGACTTCTGCTTTAATCGCAGCCGCTTTCCTAGGGTGTATCTGACGCAGACGTTGCCGAACGGGTTTAGCGTCCGGGTAGGTCTTGATTTCATGAACAACAATGGAGGGATCAATTCCTGGCATTTCCTCATAGGACCAGGCAAACACGTCGCGAAATTCTTGAAATAGGACCTCGTATGTTTGAATTTCGTTATCTGTACACGAGGCACCTATATGAATGTTTTCAATAACTCCAGTTTTGACTGAAATGTCAATGGCAATAGTTTGGGAAATGTTTCCCAAATTCAACTCTAAATCAGGATGTTTCATGGGATTCTGAGCGTCCTTGACATATTCAGCTGTAAAAATTGATGAAAAATTATTTTCAAAGTCATCACTCTCAGGTAAAAACGAAGATCTATGATGAAGATCTTCCCATGGTAGATCGTCTACACTTAGGATTTCGCCAAGTTGTTCGTCAGATGACACAACTTCAGGAAACGTTATCCGTTCTGAGGTTGATGTGAAAAGTAATTCTTCACGGACCACATTCATTTGGTCGGATTGGGTTGAATTTGAGTCGGAAAAAGACTGCATGGCTTCATAAGCAATTTCATATGGACTCAAAGGCATGGCATCACCGAATGAGTCTATCTTAGATTCAGATGGGACAATCCAAGGATCATCATAAATAATAGTGTCTGAAGTAATCATATGAATGGACGCGAATGAAGGGTCTGCATTGATCGAAGGAAAAGGAAAAGTTCCCAGTGAACCGGAATCTTTAACTAATCTTACACCAACATCCTTGTAAGGGATAGTCGTTTTACCGACATGCTGGATACTCTCTGAAGAGGCTGGGTCGGATGAAAAGTAAGCCAGCTGGTCTATCGTTACGATCTTACCATTGTGTGGAAACTTTATAACTCTGAAGACCGATGACACGACCGCTGTCATAGCGTAAGACCAACTGTGACCCAAAAGAAGGTTGTAGTCTAGAGGGGCATCAACCACCTCCACATCCAGACTAACGGTTTTTCCTTCAACCCCTATAGGCAAATCCTGTAGAATGCAAAACGGATGGAACCCATGGCCATCAAAGGCCTTAAGAATTGTCGGGGATTGGTTCAGTGAAGGAGAACCAAGCGATCTCCAACACTAAATCGACATAATACACATAGAAGCTCCTTCATCAATTACAGTCCGATGAATAGGCCTGTTTTTGACTAGCACTGGAATCTGGAAAGCCATCTGATGAGGGAGACGCGGTATACTATTTTCTAGATCAAAGATTATCAGGTTCGGGTCCTAAATATCAACAGCTCCTATAGCCGACAAGAGTAATTTTTCGCTGTGTTGGGCATGATTGCAGCACTTCCAAAGCCGACATTGCTGAGGGTGAAACAGCTAAATCCTCAACAATGTTATAATTCTGAGCTGCTCTCGCATGTGGATTGAAAGAAGACTTTCGAAGTATACCCTTGGCGGGCAGTTTGATTACCAAGTCCGGGTTAGGTTTCTCGATCTGTAGTGGATCGGAACCGGGAGCTGAGGTTGATGGATTAGAATGAGAAGATTCTGCTTCTTTTCCATCAACAGGATTCTTACTACCATAATCTTGCGATTGAGTCGCAATCCGTACATGAGACATCATCAATATGGGTTCTTCACTGGCACTCGAGGAAGAACCTATCATTTTACTCTCCTGCTTTGGAAATGGATCTTTCAAAACAGCAGGAGTTGGGGAACCTTTAACGATTTTCACAACCTCTGCCCGATGAGGGCAATCTCTTGTGAAATGATCTTCTTCACAAATTAAACAAGGATAGCGAGGTTTGCGCTTTTCGTCGTTAGATTCCGACTTCTCTTTTTTCTTTTTTGGAGCCTTGTCTGATTTATCCTTCTTCTTGCCTTTCTTCTTACCACCGTTTTTTGATTTAGCCGTAGATGACTCTACAGCGTGAATGTCGGCGGTAATTTCAGGAGAAGATTCTCCTGTCGGGGAGTCAGGTAAGGTTATTATTGGAGAAGAATTCTTTGAGGATTTCTTCTTACTTTTAGTATTTACCGTACCAATCATGCCATCAGCAGCATGAGATCCCGAAGGAGCAACAACGATTTGATTCGACTTAGGAAGATTTGGGATCTTCTCGTGCAACGTACCCGACTGAGTGTAAACTAAGTCAAGGTACTGGGCTTGAGCAACGACTTTCTCCTCAGTAACTACTCCGGCCTTAGCTACATCTTCAGTAATCTTCGGTAATAATGATTTTACAAACCATTCAGCTAAGATTTGGTCCGGGATAAAAACTTTCACTAAACGTCGTCGACGTCTCCATTCATGAATATGATCGGAAATATAAGTGGACGTCGATTGTTTTAATGAAGTTAATAACTCAGTACCATTATCGTATCTGACCGGCAACTGAAAATGAGTTAGGAAGGAGGTAGCTAACTGGCTAAAATTGTAAAAAGAGGCCCGTTGTAACTCAATGTACCACTTGGCCGCGAGACCAATGAGCGTACGCTGGAAAAGACGTAAGTGGATCGAATCATCCGAGATAGAATTTGAAGCACACCAGAGGTGGTAAGTCATCACGTGATTGGACGGATCCTCTCCAGACTTACCTTCGAACTTGGGTATATCACTGGGCAACTTATTTGGCATTGGCGGCCAGAACGGAAGATATTGAATTGGATCGTCTGTTAGGCGCGTCAAGTCGGGTAAATCCAAAGTTGCGATAAACGGTAATTGCCAGTTAGGATCTCTAAAACTCTGGGTCATAATACCAGTGCCAGGAGGAGGATATCCAGGATAACTAGGAACAGGAATCGCATTCGGGATATTATATCCTCTTGGAAAACCAGGATTAACTGGACCGTACTGGGGTTGTTGAGGTTGTTGATAAGTGTACCCAGGATACGGTTGATACTGGTAAACCGGTTGTTGGACAGCAGGACCGAATTGGTACTGTCCCTGGTACTGTTGATAGGTAAATTGAGGTTGACTTGTTACAACAGTACTTAAACCAAGCTGCCCTACAGGCATCTGGACCATGGTTTGAATCGTAGATCCAGACAACGGTAAAGATGTCTGAGGAGTGGTTGCAGTGACAGTAGAAACCGGAGCTGTCGATACTCCAGAAGTAAGTGCGGTAGATGTTGCGGTAGTTGCAGCAATTGTTTGAGATGGAGTACTAGGTGCAATTGGTGGCTGAGCAACTACCGAAGTTACAGAAGTTTGAACATTTGACTGGACAGGTTGCGGTTGCTGGGGTGAACCAGAAACTACGGGTTGTCCAGTTTGAGGTAACAACTGTATACTTGGCTGCAACACGTGTTGACCTTGTGATGGATCCCACACTATCATTCCGGGGTATTGACCCGTAACAGGTTGAGGATACTGAGATCCATAACCGGATTGAGGATAGGATTGATAACTGAAAGGTATAGTTCCCATACCTTGAACATATGACTGACCTTGAGGTGGTTGATAACCTTGACTCGAGTATTGACCTTGAGGTTGATAACCTTGGGGTAAATACTGATACTGGGGTTGACCTTGACCTTGAGGTTGATACCCTTGGGGTTGATACCCTTGAGGTTGATACCCTTGAGGTAAATATTGATACTGAGGTTGACCCTGGGGTACATATTGAGGCTGGGGTTGACCTTGAGGCATGTATTGTACTATGGGTACATACTGGCCTTGAGGTTGCCCCCCAGACACGATTTGCGTACCTTGAGGTTGCCCCCCAGGCGTTAATTGAGGCTGCCCCCCAGGCGGTAATTGGCCACCTTGAGGTTGAGAAACGGGAACTGAACCTGACATCATGTAAATGTCCCCTACACCCAACGGTTTATTACCATTGTTTCCAGCTAATAACCCATGATCAATGGGTTGAGGAGATGCCCCCGCAAAGGTACCAGAAAGTGACTGATACACGGTGGGAACAGAAGGGCCGCCATGTAAGAAAGATTCAGGAGATTGAGTGAACACGGACGACTGACCAGACATATTTACAGGAGTATAAATACCTCCAGGTGGAAAAGGAGTATGAGGTGGAGAAAAACCTACCCTTGAGTTGTCTAAATAATTGGTTAACGAAAGGTACCAAGTAGTACTTCTAGGAGGACTGTAAAAGATAGATTCACGCTCCCTTAGATCAATAGTAGGTTGATCTTCAAGGATAGATACGCCTAATTCTTCCTCTGGAGCAAGTTCTTCAATAGCTATCAAACCAGTAGGAAGATTTTCGGTGATGACTCTTTCTACCCTAGGTGAATCTGGTACACTAGAAGTTGGAGTAACAGGTTCAGATATTTCAGGTTCTTCGCCTATATCACTAGTAGATGAAAAACTACCAGCAAGCTCAGAAACTGCAACAGCTTCAGGATTATAACCTGTTTCTAGACTTTGGTAATCTTGATGGACTACCAACGAAGACTCTCCTTCTTCAGGTGAACCTACTCTACTGCCACTAGGAGGAGTTACAAGGACCTTTAAACCTTCATAATGACTCGGGACGTCTTGAGGAGGTTCACCCCGAAGTCTACGGGATGTCCTCAACAATTCGGCCACAGAAACAACCTCAGGAGACTTGCCCCGAAGTCGACAGGACTGTCTCGATAATTCCGCCACAGTTAAAAACTTTTAACTACTGCACATGCAAACAAAGTAAAATCTCAAAGCAAACCACCTAAAGTCTCTAAAGAACCAAACAAATTTGAATCACACGCCTAAAGAATCTAGGGCGTCAAACCAAGCACAAACAGTAGCCTTCCAGACCGAAAACGCTAGTTGGAGATGAAACCCAACATCGCCGGATTCAGTACAGAAGTGGCTAGTGGAACAGTTACCCCGGCAACCTGCTTAATGAATAGACCGGCACAAGTTCCTCCACTTTAACCGTCTCGAGTGAAGTGAACCCCCCGGAAAATCCAAGTGAGTCTAGCTGACGTCTGCTCCAGGTAGAGTGGGATCTTCCCTCCACCGTCAACTCGGTAGAATCCTAAAGATAATGGTCACTAAGGTTACCAACAACAACAAATGCACCTGGGGGAACAGTCTACACTCCGACAGCACGCAAGGGCAGAGTATCAAGCTCAATCCCCTTGTCGGCTCCTTGACAATAATCCAAGGTTTACCGACAAGTGACCCTTGGCTCCTCGACAATGGTTAATCCGAGGTTTACCGTTTGTAATACGTGCGTGTCTGGCGTCATTCCCAACGAGGGAGGATTGATCCCCTCACTGGTTCGGACACGAGCTCGTGCTTCTCCTTTAAGAGGAGCTTTCCCAGAGTACAAATGAAACAATTGGATTTATTCTATCACAAGATAAGCTACTTGTTTGGTTTTGTTGTCTTGGAGAGTTAATTACTCTCCTACTCCAAGACACTATCCTGATCTAAATTGGTGTTTCAGAGCCCTAGTAAATAAAATTTACTAAGTTGATTTTACTTTAAGCGTTAATTTTATGGTTTTTCTTAAAGACAAAAGGTAGTGGAGATGAAACTGGTGGTGTGTAGACTCGACTCGCAACCACTACAAAGATGCACCTAAGATGATTTACACTACTTTTCTTTTTCAATGAATCTCCTAACTAAGAGAGTTGGAAAATTCAAATTTTATAGAAAACAACTTTCTTAGTAAAGACAATCAAAGAAACAATTCTATTTATCTTTTCAAAACACACAACTCATGACCACTAATTACTCTACGAAATTTCCTTTTTCTCCCAAGAGTCTACAAATGCTACCAAAGCAAACTTTTTCCAAAAGAATTTTGTGTTTTTTCTATATTAATAAAGCATGTAAAAACTATTTATCAAATCAAATTTAACAAATCTAAGACAATCAAATCAAATTCACTCAAAAGCAAATTAAAAGGAAATTTACCTAAAACCAAAAAATAATGAGGACAAAAGCCTACAAGGATGATTCCCGGATATTTTACTCAGTCAAAATGCAACTAAGGATCAGTTCATGCAGAATCATAAACTAACCAAAAAACAAAATCGAAATCTTTTTGTTCTTTTTTCTCAAGAATGAAATTCAAGGTTTTAACAAACAAACTTTTCGAGATTCGCAAAGAGAAGACACAAAGGTAGGTCTCTCACAAGAGTGACTTCTATGACAGGCCCGACTCCTAAGAGGACTGATCAAAACCAAGGAGATCCAAAGTTTGACAACCTCTAACGCCAAAGTCACTATAGGACAAGTTAAAAATCAAACCCTAAGGCAAAATCCCTATGAATTCCACCAAAACCCTCGACACTAAAGGGACAAGTTCAGGTGAAGATCTCTGACAGTAAACTAATGGATTTGGGCAGTAAAAACAGAGTAAAAACAAAATCTAAAGAGCAAAAAGAGGAAAAATGAAATTTTCTCAAATTTGACAGGGGTACGCAGGTGATCTGTTGACACAGGCGCGGGGACGCCCTGTGCACAAAGACGCAGTGCGTACAAGTACGCACTGTGTCAAACTCAGAGACTGCATACTACTGGCAAAGCTAAGAAAAATAAAAATCTAATTTGACTCTAAGCTAACCCACCCAAATACACAGTTAGACAGCCAAAAATCAGAAAACAAGCGATTTTTCTCATACCAAAATATCAAATCAAAAAGAACTCAAACACATTCATGGATTCCCCAGTATAGTCGCCATTTTGTCACATGGAAAGAGTCGTTAGTGCGGACACAACCAACCTTCCTAGAAGCCTAAGACTTTCTAATGACAAACAAGACAAATAAGAGCAATCCTTCCCTAAATATGCTTTTATAATATGAGAAATCAAGTGTTTAGATCCTACCTGTAATCCAACGCTGTTGTAGTAGTCCAGCTTCATTGATCCGGACGAGCTCCTCCTTCCCTTCGAAACCTGCATTTACTAACAATCAAACAATTAAATAGCACCTGAATATCACATAAAATAAAACATATTTAACATATAGACCAAGGAGTATATGAAACAACTCATAAATAACAAATTGTTGAGAAGAATGGACTAATTTGTATTAAAAGGTAACAAAAGGAACCATTACAACCTGAGCCTTGGTGTTGTGCAAGCTCCTCCCAGGGTCCACAAGAGTTTTCCTTTACTCTGATCAGCTCACCCACCTCCCAATGGAAACAAGAAAAGATGGTAATCTCTCCTCACAAGCTTCTACAAGGAAGTCCTAATTCCAACAGCATCTACCCTTAGGAATGTTCAGCTTTCAACCTCCCCTCCCTTTGGCCCAATGCCTGTATTTATAGTGCTCTAGAGGAAGTTATTCAGGTCCACCATCAATGGGATAAGCCCCTCTTTGGATGGGATAGCTCCCCTCTTGATGGGATAAGTTCCTCTTTGGTAGGGATACATGAACCATCTGGAGGCGCTTCATACACGTCAAACAAGCTTCTAGAAGACTCTAGAAATGACCACAAGTAACTTTTTTGGAGTGAAACTTGCGCCTTTTGACCTTTACAGGAGTACGCACCCATTGCTTTACATACAGAGCGTACAAGTACGCAGGTATTGTGAACTTGGGTTGCGTACACGCAGGTAAGGCTAAGAGAAACTGCGTACCAGAGATAATTGACTTTAAATGACTTTTCTCTCTTTCTTGAAGTTTGACATGAGGAGCAGAGGCATGAGACTTGCCAAGGAGGATAGTATGACAGTGGATGGAGCCATACTAACTGCAAATAGTCATGGTGACATTTTTTAGTGTAACAGTAATCGTTTTCTTGTTTGTGTATGCAGGCTTCAAGGAGAGGAGCTCATTTGGATCGAAGAGGCTTGGCTGCTACAAACAGCATTGGACTAAAGGTAAGCCTTAAACACCTGGTTGCTTTTATTTTAAATGCATATTTAGGGAAAGATAGTGCTTGATTGTTTTGTTTGTCACTAGAAAAGCCTTAGTTTCTAGGGAGGTCGGTTTTGTCCGCAAAATTGACTCTTTCCGCATGACAAGGAACAAAATATTAAAACTGATAACACATACTTGGCCGAGATGAAAAAGAGTTATAAGTTAACTCATAAAATAAACAAATTATGAATATGAATATGCAATTGCCTAGACCATTGCTAAGGCCAAAGAAAACATTTGGCTTAATGTTAATGAATCAATGACTAAATTGTGGTCTTCAATTGAGATTATTTTTGAACAAGAAGAGTTGTTACATAGATCAAAAGAAGTAGTTGCAGAAGTAAAGGAAGACCCCAACCACAAACTAGGAGAAGTTATAAGAATAATCAAGGTTCTGAATTCCAAGACAAAATAAGAGCTTGAAGCATATGATATTGAAGACAAAACGGAAGTTGTCTCAGAGGTGAGAGAGGTGCACACTAAAAGAAATTTAATGTTACAGTTGGAGAATAAATGTCACAATTTAGAAGTTCATATTAAAAGGTTTCACAAAAAATTCAATTCATTACATATAAAAGGGCTTCCAGCTCTACAAGGTATAAATGATAAGTGGATTCCAATGGAATAATATCAATGTAGATTGCATGATATAATAGTAGATAAAGAAAATTTTCCTAAAATAAAAGGAACTATCACTGGAAAGGCTTTCATGGAAGGTCTGTTGGGATTATGATTTTGGTTTGGCCCTATGGTACAGGTCTTGTACTTGATGGCAACTCACTCAAGTGGCAAAACTCTGTTCAAGCTCTCAAAATGATGAAAATTACAAGGTTTGCAGGTGAATGGTTCAAAAGGTGCGAACCCGCAGGTTCGTCATTCATGAAGTGCGGTCATACTCACAGGTTACCCGTTCAGAAAGTGCGGTCCCAGAGTTCACTCACTTCAAGGCAGAGAAGTGTGCTCACGTAGGGTTTCTTATGTTTGGCCCATGGTATTTAGCCCGTCTTTCATGATCCTATGGTTTTAGGCCGTGGTATAGGATCTAATTTAACCCCGGTTTGGATCCCTTGTATTGGTTATTGATGGTTTTGTCCCATGGTGTGAATAAGGGCTTGACTATAAATAGGGAAGGAGATCACTTGGCTGAAATATCTTTGAAAGTTGAAGATCTTAAGATCTGAATTTTGGGTTATCAGTTTTAAAAGCTAGATCTAAATCAAGGTAAAATTTAAAGGCGAATATATTGCTAAGTCGTGATCTCTTGGCACATGATCAGATCTGTGGATCTGACTGTCTGTGGTAATTTGGAGGACTATTAATTTGGCCCTAATCAAAGGTTCGCAGGCGATCTATAGTGTGAGTGCGGGGGTACGCACTATAGAAGAAGGCGCAGTGTGGGTATACGCAACGCAGCTGAAGGCGCAGTGCGGGGTACGCAGTACAGAGGAAGGCACAGTGTGGGTATACGCAGTGCAGTTGAAGGCACAGTGCGGGGTACGTAGTACAAAAGAAGACCAAGTGCGGGTGTACGCAGCACAGCTTAAGGTGAAGTGCGGGTATCCACAGGCTTATATTGGTGAAATTGCGGACCTGTTTTGAAATATTTGTTGGCTGCCGGTTTTCCATTTGCTGCTGTGTTATGGGTTTAGGTTACTAGTGTTGGTTTTCTGTTTACAGCATTCTGAGAAGTTTGGGTGGCTCATTGGTTTGATTGTATAAGGAGATTGGTTAATTCACATGTACTTGATGTTCATTTGATGTTCTTGGATCCAGTCTGAAAATTAATGAAAAGTGGTCCTTGAAAGAAAAGAAGTAGGGGGTTGTAGCTCCCTTCCAGGGGAGACTGGAAAATGAGAGAGAGTTGTAGCTCTCTGCAGGTTGCAACCTGCGTACTGGTAAAGGACTGGACCAGTACAAAATCATTGTAAAAGGAGTTTCTAATTGAAAGAAGATAAAGACATATTGTAGCAGGTGGTTTTCACCCACATTGGGTTTCCACCTTATATCTGGTGTTCTTTGGTGTGATTATCTGTTTTTCTTGTTCATGCTCATTATTTTATGGTACACATACAATATCTGAAGAATAATTCAAAGTATAAATATATTGAAAAGAATTTGATAATACTGATTCACCCCCCCTCTCAGTATTATTTCCAACAATTGGTATCAGAGCGGGTCCTTTTGAAGGAGCTTGATCGCTTGAAGGAAGATCTTTCATCATGAGCAACTATGAGAGGGAAGCATCAATCAGGCCACCGATTTTTGATGGAACAAACTTCGTGTATTGGAAGGTAAGAGTTACTGCCTATCTTCAATCTTTGGGTACAGAAGTCTGGGACATAATAGAAACAGGGTATACTTTTCCATCAGCTACTCCTACAGATCCAGCTGAGAAGAAGAAATATGAAACAAATGCAAAGGAAGTCAATACTCTTCTAGGATGTCTATCTCAATCAGAATTTGTGAAAGTTATACAGTATAAATCTGCAAAAGAAATATGGGACAAGATTGTTATGAGCTATGAAGGAGATGATCAGGTAAAATGTGCAAAACTTCAAACCCTCAGGATTCAATATGAAAATTTCAAGATGTATAATGATGAAAGTGTGGCTAACTATTTTCTTCGTGTGGATGAGATTGTTAATTGTATGAAAAATTTGGGTGAAGAAATAAAAGAGGCTGTTGTGGTTGAAAAAGTTCTAAGATCTTTATCACCCAGGTTTGAATCTAAAGTTTTTGCTATAGAAGAAAAGGAGAATCTACAACATCTTAAAATGTGACAACTGCATGGAATTCTAACTGCTTATGAAATGAGGAAAGGAGGTCCATCTGACAGGAGAGAAGCTATCTTCAAGGCTTCAGGCAAAGGAGAGTACTATGAATCAGGACATGGGTCAGAAGAAGAAGAAGAATCAAATTTTGTCAGAAATCTTCAACGGGGTGTTGGACGGTTCAGAGGTAAGTTACCCTTCAAATGCTTTTCTTGTGGAAGAGTAGGTCACTATGCTGCCAAATTTCCTCATAAGGATAAGATCGACAAGGGAAAGGAACCTATTATATGGAACAAGAAACAGAATGCAAATAAGAAAAGCTACTACACTCATGAAGACAATGATGGTCTATCAAATAGTGATGAAGATGAACAAGGTAATGACTATAAACTTTTAATGGCCTTTGAAGATGATGATTACATGGATGCTATAGATGTGGATAGTTTCTATGAAGAGATTTCTAGACTCAAGACATGTATAGAAGAAAAGAATGTGATTATTGATACTCTACAATTTCAAATTGATGAAAAAGAAAAATTTCTTGAAAAGTTAGAATGTGAAATTGTTGGCCTTAGAAAATAAATTGAGAAAACAAAGGCTATTAATCTTAGGTTTGTCAAAGGATCTGAAACTCTAGATGAGATCATCAATGTACAGTGTTCTCCGCTAAACAAGACAGGTCTGGGGTATAATGGAGAAACATCTCAAGCATCCGCCTCAAAGAGTTATCTTGATGCAGCAAGAAGGAATGAGCAAAAGCACAATGGAGATCACTAGGTAAAGCAGGGACGAATTACATCAAGAACAAAAAAAGACTACCAGGTAAACTAGGGGCAATCTGTCTTAAGGGTGAACAAAAGCTATAACCAGCCACAGGTAAAATCTTCTCAACTTGCTTCAAGAATGGATGACAATAGAAATTACAATCATTTGGCCAGTAGATTTGATAACCGCAGAAGTTTCTTCAATGGCCAATGTTTCTCTTGCCATAACTTTGGTCACAAAGAAACTCAATGTGTTGCATATAAAACAATCATGACTAGAGAAGCTCAAAAACAAAGAATTATTATTGGGATTACAAAAAGGACTTATAACAACTTTTCGGCTCTTGAAAATGAAATTGAATGTTCTATTTGTAATAACTTCACCACGAGGAGAAGAATACTTGATATTATTCATTGACGATTTCTCTAGGTTTGTTTGGTTAGGACTTTTGAAGCACAAAGACGAAGCATTTGAAAAATTCAAATCCTTCAAAGCCTTGGTTGAAAATGAATCAGGTTACAAAATTAAGTGCCTGAGGTCTGACAGAGGTGGGGAATTTACCTCAAATGAATTTTTCGATTTCTGTGAAGAACATGGGATAAGAATGGAATTCTCTACAGCTAGAACACCTCAGCAAAATGGAGTGGTGGAAAGGATGAACAGAACAGTCCAACAAATGGCTCGTGCTATGCTTGATGAGTCAGGAACTCCCGCAACTTTCTGGGGTGAAGCTGCATATGCTGCAGTTGTTATTCTCAACAAAACAAATGTCCGAGTAAATAGCACTCAAACTCCTCATGAGCTCTGGTATGGTGAGACTCCTTCGGTAAAGCATTTCAAAATTTTTGGGAGCAAATGCAATATTAAGAATACTGATGAGCAGCTTGGCAAACTTGAACCTAGAGCAGATGAAGGTATTCTTCTTGGTTATTCTCCACACAGCAAAGCATATAAGTGCAACAATAAAAGACTTGGAAGAATTGTTGACAACATTGATGTAGTGGTTGATAAAAAAGGATACATTCGTAGGCAAGTAAATCATGAAAATATCGAAGAAAATGAAGACTACCCTCAAAAATAGAATGATGAAGAAGAAGAACCTCAAGGAGCACCAGAGGAACATATAAGGATAGAAGAGAAGACTCCATCCAGGTACGTTCAGAAGAATCATCCAGAATCTCAGATTTTGGGGTAGAAAGAAGCAGGTGTACGAACAAGAAGAACAATTGCAAAAGATTCAAGCTATTTGGCATTACTCTCCTCCATTGAACCACAAAATGTAAGAGAGGCATGCAAAGATGAATGTTGGGTCAAAGCAATGGATGAAGAACTTGAGCAGATCGAAAAGAATAACACTTGGGAGTTGGTTCCTAGACCAAAGGATAAGAATGTTATAGGGACAAAATGGATCTTCAAGAATAAGTTGAATGAAAATGGGGAAGTAATTAGAAACAAGGCCAGACTTGTTTGTAAAGGGTATGCCCAGCAAGAAGGAATAGATTTTGAAGAAACTTTTGCTCCTGTTGCAAGACTTGAGGCCATCCGAATGTTCCTTGCTCTCTCAAGCTTTCAAAAGTTCAAAGTATTTCAAATGGACATGAAATCAGCCTTTTTGAATGGAGACTTAGAAGAAGAAGTATATATTGAGCAGCTAGATGGTTTCATTCTTGGAAATGATCCCAATCTTGTATGCAGACTGAAAAAGGCTCTCTATGGTCTTAAACAAGCTCCAAGGGCTTGGTACTATCGTTTGGACAAATATCTTCATCAACAAGGTTTTTCAAAAGGATCAACAGATAGCAATCTTTATATAAAAATTGAAAATGACAAATTGCTAATACTTGTTGTGTATGTAGATGATATTATCTTTGGCAGCAATGAAGAAGCTATGAGTCAAAGCTTTGCCTTGGTGATGCAGAAAGAATTCGAAATGTCTTTGCTTGGAGAATTGACATATTTTCTTGGATTGCAAATCCGACAAAATGAAGGAGGGATCTTCTTGTCTCAAACCAAGTATCTCAAGCAGATTTTGAAGAAATATGGTATGGAAGATGTAAAACCAGTATGTACACCCATGGTCACAGGATGTAACTTCAGTGCAAATGATGAATTAGCAGCAGTGCATCAACCAACCTACAGATCTATGATTGGAAGTCTACTTTATTTGACAGGTACCCGACCAGACATCATGCATGCAATGGGAATGGTTGGAAGATTTCAGGCAAATCCAAAGGAAACTCATCTTCAGGCAATGAAGAGAATTTTCAAATATCTTCAAGGGACTCAAAACTATGGCTTATGGTATCCTAGAGATACAGATCTCACACTTCATGCTTATACAGATGCAGATTGGGCCGGAAGCGTGGATGACAGGAAGAGCACAAGTGGTGGTGCATTCTTTATGGGTTCCAGATTAGTATCTTGGTTCAACAAGAAACAGAGTTCAATTGCTTTGTCTACAGCTGAAGCGGAATATGTGGTTGTTGCATCTTGCTGCACTCAACTCCTTTGGATGATGCAGACCTTGCAGGATTTTCAAATCACTTGCACACCACCTATCTCCATCTTATGTGATAATACAAGTGCAATCAGCATTTCAAAGAACCCAGTCATGCATTCAAAGGCCAAGCACATACCAATCAAGTATCACTTTCTCCGAGAACAAGTGCTTGAACAAAAGGTCAAGTTGGAGTATGTTCCTTCTAAGAAACAAGTTGCTGATATACTCACCAAACCATTGCCCAGGGAGACCTTTGAATACCTCAGGCAAAAGCTGGGGGTTGTTGATGCATCATCTTGTTGTTGACTCTCTTCTGATTGATTGTTGTATGCAAGGTTCATCTGGGGTATATGCGTACATTTGCTGAGTTGCGGATTGGTCGAAGATCGAATGGCATAGGTTCAGGGGGAGAATATAATGCATTGTTGGCATTATGGAAGAAGTACAAAAGGAATATTGCTGCAATATGTCTCTATCTCTTTCATGGTAATTTATGGTGTTTGGTGGATTACGGTTCTTCTTGAAGAAATTTATTTCCTTTGTAGATCTGGTTTATAGTCAGGGGGAGCATGTTCTTAGGGGGAGCATAACCCTTTGCCCTTGATGTCAAAGGGGGAGAATGACGTTGAGGATCTTGAGGTTGCCATCAAGTCCAAAGGGGGAGATTGTTGGCATTATGATTCTGGTTTGGCCCTACGGTACAGGTGTTGTACTTGATGGCAACTCACTCAAGTGGAAAAACTCTGTTCAGGCTCTCAAAATGATGAAAATTACAAGGTTTGCAGGTGAATGGTTCAAAAGGTGCAGACCCGCAGGTTCGTCGTTCATGAAGTGCGGTCATATTCGTAGGTTACCTGTTCAGAAAGTGCGGTCCCAGAGTTCACTCACTTCAAGGCAAAGAAGTGCTCTCACGTGGGGTTTCTTATGTTTGGCCCGTGGTATTTAGCCCGTCGTTCATGATCTTATGGTTTTGGCCTGTGGTATAGGATCTAATTTAACCCCGGTTTGGATCCCTTGTATTGGTTATTGATGTTTTTGTCCCATGGTGTGAATAAGGGCTTGACTATAAATAGGGAAGGAGATCACTTGGCTGAAATATCTTTGAAAGTTGAAGATCTTAAGATCTGAATTTTGGGTTATCAATTTTAAAAGCTAGATCTAAATCAAGGTAAAATTTAAAGGCGAATCTATTGCTAAGTCGTGATCTCTCGGGTGCATGATCAGATCTGTGGATCTGATTGTCTGTGGTAATTTGGAGGACTGTTAATTTGGCCCTAATCAGAGGTTCGCAGGCGATCTACAGCGTGAGTACGGGGGTACGCACTACAGAAGAAGGTGCAGTGCGGGTATACGCAGCGCAGCTGAAGGCGCAATGCGGGGTACGCAATACAGAGGAAGGCACAGTGCGGGTATACGCAGCGCAGTTGAAGGCATAGTGCGGGGTACGCAGTACAGAAGAAGACCAAGTGCGGGTGTACGCAACACAGTTGAAGGTGAAGTGCGGGCATCCACAGGCTTATATTGGTGAAGTTGCGGACCTGTTTTGAAATATTTGTTGGCTGCCGGTTTTCCATTTGCTGCTGTGTTCTGGGTTTAGGTTACTAGTGTTGGTTTTCTGTTTACAGCATTCTGAGAAGTTTGGGTGGCTCATTGGTTTGATTGTATAAGGAGATTGGTTAATTCACATGTACTTGATGTTCATTTGATGTTCTTGGATCCAGTCTGAAAATTAATGAAAAGTGGTCCTTGAAAGAAAAGAAGTAGGGGGTTGTAGCTCCCTTCCAGGGGAGACTAGAAAACGAGAGAGAGTTGTAGCTCTCTGCAGGTTGCAACCTGCGTACTGGTAAAGGACTGCGCCAGTACAAAATCATTGTAAAAGGAGTTTCTAATTGAAAGAAGATAGAGACATATTGCAGCAGGTGGTTTTCACCCACATTGGGGTTCCACCTTATATCTGGTGTTCTTTGGTGTGACTATCTGTTTTTCTTGTTCATGCTCATTATTTTATGGTACTGACATACAATATCTGAAGAATAATTCAAAGTATAAATATATTGAAAAGAATTTGATAATACTGATTCACCCCCCCTCTTAGTATTATTTCCAACAAGGTCTAGGTTATGATTTATTTATTCAACATGAGATCAAGGATCCATTCATAACTAATCCTAATTTTTGGAAATACACTCAAAAGGATGAACCATAAAGAAAATTTTTAAAATTTTCTATCCTTGATGAAAAAAGATGGGACAAATTGTGTTTTATCATCGAATGAGAAACAACAATTTTTCAGCAGAAGAATACCAAGATTGAAGAGACAAAGAAAATATTTACAGGAACAAGAAACAAAACAATGGCTTTACAACTCTAGTCACCAACAACAATCCTCGAATTCTATGTAGTATGTCAAATCAGTTCAGATTTCCTTTTTTCTAGTTCTATTTTTATTAAAATCCCAAATCAGTTTGGATGAGTTATTTTGTAATAAATTTTGATTCAAAATCCAAAATTTTTGAATGAAACTCTATAAGTACTTTGTAATTTGAATAACAAAGGGTTGAACCCTTATGATAAGTTATTGAAAATGATTGTAATTTTCTAAATTATTTGTAAGATTAATAGAAGGTTTATGGACTCATTTTGAAGCAGCTTGTGTTTTCCTGTGAGTTTTTATAGTTACTTGTTATGTTTGCATATTTATTTTTCTACACATATTTTAAGTTAATCAAAATCTACATAAGATAAGATTGAATATTAATCTTTCTAAAATCTCATGCAAATTTATAATCAATTAAAGAGATTAATTAACTCGAACTATCTATTTTAGTTAATTACTCTACATTAATTGTTCCTTTATATTCTCTTTAAATATGTTTTGTTTGGATGTAAAAAACTTTTACACGCATCATATATATATGAAAAATTAAATGTTGTAGTTGAATGTTTAAGGAATCATATATCCTCTTAAAATTATACCTTTCAAAAACATTTTAAAGCTTAATTATGTTAAAGGTGAAGAGTCAACCCTTGTATTATATCATAAATACTTAGGATTTACATCTCTTCAAAATTTTAAAGCAGTGGTCATCCAAACCAAAATTAAACAACATTTTAGAAGCTTTGACATAGTTCCTTAGCCAAGAAATGTCTACAAAGGACAACAATGTGCTTGATGAATAGTGTGTTGCATCCTTATCTCAACAAATTTGTTATTGTATTCATTGATGATATATTGATTTATTCTAAGAATGAAAAAGAGTATGTTGAACACTTGGCAATGATATTGAGATTTCTAAGAGAGCATAAGTTGTATGCCAAAGTTAGGAAATGCAGTTTCTTTCAGATAGAGGTACATTACCTAGGACATGTTTTCTTCAAGTAAGGCATATAAGTAGATCCATAAAAAATAAAATCCATTATGGAATGGGAAACTTCTAGGAAGGTGTGTGAGGTAAGATCATTTATGGGATTAGCAGGTTACTACATGAGCTTCATCAAGAACTTCTCACAAATTGATTATCCTATTAAATCATTGCAAAGGAAAGGTAATAAATTTGAATGGAGAGAAGAATGTGTAGCAAGTTTCAAGTAGTTGAAGCCATTGCTTACAAATGCTCCAGTTCTAAAGATCACATATCTAGACAAAGATTTCGTGGTGTGTATAGATTCTTCCAAAGAGGACTTGGTGGAGTCGTGATGTAGGAAGGACAAGTAGTGTGCTATGAATCAAGCAAATTAAACTGGCATGAGAAGAAGTATGTTACACATGATCTTGATTTGGAAACAATCATCCATGCTTTGAAGATGTTGGGATAGGGTCCCCTGTTGTCAAGTTTGGTACTTAATTTTTGTATAAATGTAAAGTCTCTACGATTTGAGGAAGCGGAGCGCGAAGATAATAAGAGTCAAAGGGGATTTAGTCCCTTAGGTTGTTAGGAGACAAGAATTTTTGAGACCCGCCCATGGTCCATGGACCATGGTATTGTAAAAGCAAAGAATATATATAGAAGGGCCATAGCGAGTCTAGATGATAAGTCATCACTAGAAGATCGTTGTTTTTGGAAAGTAAGCTAACATAGGAAGGTTTGTTTCCTATATTTAGGTGAAGGGGACGACTCCTGTAGCTGAGTGCACGGAGACCTTGCTAAATCCTTAGGTTGAGTGTGCGGCCCACTATAGCTAAGTTCACAGGGAAAATGAGTCTGTACTTGAAAGAATACATCTAATAAAGACAACTTTGATCCATTAATCGTGCATCTGTGTAATTATATTTACTTCTATTGTTTCCTGTATTTTCGCTCTGTATTACAAATTATATGAATGAATACTTTTCTTAGGCGTGAAAGTGGTAGATCAGTAAGATTTGTTGATGTTATGAATGTTTAAAGACCTTCGTGAAGATATAGATGATATTTAGGTGAATTAATGTAATTAACTATTTCGGAAGGGTTATGGTTCACGAAGATAGAGCTAAGACCTAGAAGCTGCAGGAACCCATCACATAGACCTATGGATAAAGAAACTTGGTTATGTCATCCCCTAATATTGCTTCAGGTGAGACTGCAAGCTGCACTACGCAGGTTATTACTGAAAGCATCAACAATTTAGGTTTTTCTTGGATTTTGCATCTAACTTTAAACTTGGGCCAGGGACCATCAAACCAACAGATGGTTCCATTATCAGGATATGGATCTTGTTGTGCGCGGGATCCCTCAAGGATAGTTTTGGGGCTTAGATCCCAGATTTTGGTCTACTTTTGTAATTCCAATGTAAAGACTCCACATTTTATGGGCGCAGAGTGCATAGCTGTTAAAAGAGTCAGAGGTTTTCTGTCATTGTTTTGATAATGTAATGTTGATTATAGAATATCTACCCATGGTACATGGACCTTGGAATTGTATAAATAGAGCAAAGCTCTAAGTAGTCAAGGGCATCTAAGATCGAATAATGAAGATGTATGTGAGATATCTCTCAAGTGTAAGTCTAAGTTTTGGGTCATAGCATAGGTAGAGGCTCTGTAGCTGAGTGCGTAGAGGCCTAGTAGTCTACAGCTCAGTGCACGCACCCCTGCAACTGAGTGTGCAGGGCGAGTTGAGTCTATAATCATATGGAAGTAATAATAAAGAGAAGTTTTCTATCATTTCTGAGTATTTATTTCCTCTTTATGCATCTGTTATATTGCGTATGAAACTAACTTTTAATGACTATATGATGCACAAATGTCGATAATTGTATTGGTTAAGTGAACGTAAGTAAGAAAATTTGTTTACGTGAAGCTAACCAAGTTCTATTAATAAGATAAGTAAGATACTTAGTGTAGCTTGGTGGAAAATAAAAGTTGTTGCCATAACAGCACGAAAGGACTTCAGCCCTTGGTTAGGACTATGCGAAGGCCGATTGTAACAGATTGTGAATGTACTCAAGGGTGGAATAGAGCGCAAAGAAACCTGCATGAAGGTAGGTATAGTTGGAATAAACTGACATCACAACCATCTCAAGGGTGCGGAAACTTGGTTCCAACATCCCCCCATACTGCTTCGGGTGAGACTTCAGTTCGCGCTCCACAGGCCGATGTCGAAAGGGCAGTAGTGTAGGGATTTGTTTAGCTAAATAATGTTGAACCTGGGTCGGGCCCCGATAAGCCAACAAATGGTTCTGTTGCTAGGATTGGAATCTGCATGAGAGATGGGTGATGTCGTATCACTGGAATCCAGCTAAGAAGGAAATTGAAGGTTGGTTAGATAGAATAATTCATGAGTTCATTGCGCAGGAGAATAGAAACTCGCAATTGTCAAAAGAACAGTGGATAGACAACTACTTGTATACAGAGATCCACGAAATATTTTTCACATCCTTCCCTACTGAGCTATACAAGTGAATCGATAGCCAAGGAAGGTGGAAGCTTGATGGTCCTATTGTGTGGACCCCAGAGCTAGTGTGAAGGTTGGAAGCATCGAAGGATAATATCGCGTGCACCATTGATCATTGGCTCGATCGTATTATAGGAGGATTTGTTACTGAGTTCATGGTCAAAACCTTAGTCAGCTATAGTGAGGCAGAGTGACGCTTTCTCAAAGGACTGCGAGATAAGTACATAAAATATTTGAATACTTGGATTAAAATTTTGTTGTGTGAAAAGCGGGTTATGTAGTTACCTTGATTTTTGGGGCTACGCGAAGTGGAAAGGTTTAAGGAACGAAGGAAATAATGGTCCAAAAAATAGCCTCTTGATTTCACCTTTGTGAGGGGACGAGGAAGAGCTCGCAAATGTCTCTTCGTGAAGTGATATTCATCTAATAAGACAAAGAATTCCGCGAATACCACCCCCACCCACACCACCATCGGCTTCACTGCCATCACCTCCAACTTCACCCGTACCAATTCCACCACCACTGTGATTGAGTATGGAAAACACAGTGAAGTTACCTGTGTTCAAAGGTTTGGGAAATGAGGATGTGAACCAATTCTGGTTCGTTGTAAGGGTTGTATGGGAATCACAAGGTGTTACAGATGATGATATAAAGAAGGCAACACTGGTTAGCACTCTGCAAGATCATGCGCTGACCTGGTATATTAAGTACTTCAATGATAATCTGAATGCGAGAGTAGCGGATATCAAAACAGTGCTAAATAGAGAATTTAGCAGGCCTAAAATCTGAAGCGTAGTTGATTCTGGGATTCAAAGAGATCATGATGTTACCAGGCGAGGCACCTTGGGAACTAGATCTGAGGTTGAAATGTACAATCCACGAAGCCAACATGAATCTGACAGATGGACATCATCGCGAATGGTTTTTAGCTTTGCTACTACCACATTTAAAGAGTGCGCTATCGCAACAGAAGATAACAACTCAGGTAAAGGCCTTAGAGATTGCTATGAGGCTACATGAGACTCTGATGCAAGATCCTAACCTAGGAGTTTAGCAGATCCACATGCAGCTGAAGAATATGTGCCTTGAGATGCAAAGTATGAAATAGGATAGGATTGTTCGGCCAAAGGTACCCGAAGAAGTATGGTGCGTAAAATGAAAGGGTTAGGGTCATGACAAAGACCACTGCTGGCCTTTACAGATTACCTTGCAGGAGGAGGACCAATAACTTTAAGGTCAGCAGCTCAAGAAGGAACTAGCGTGGTGCCTACTTTGTGGTGCGCTATCTATAAAATTGCTGGAAAACATGCCATGGATAACTGCCATCTGTTAGAGAAGTATACACAAAATTCACAACAATTGTTCTGCAACTTTTGTAGGTCGGTGGGACATGACGACTGTACTTGTAGAATCTATGAATTGATGATGGATAAAACACCCACCTACAGGGTTTAGGCTGAAATGCGGCCCCTTGACCAGAATGGAGGGATGGCGTAGATAGGATTTCAAGGGCACGGATGATGCCGAGGAGAAGGAGGACCTGGTAGAGGTCTCAGGTAGTTGATTTTCTATAATTGCATAGGACCAGGACACTATGCCCACGATTGCACTAATCCAACGCGCCCATCGTGCAAGTATTGCATGCTATTTGATCATGAGATAGAAGATTGTCCTATGTTGATAGCTAGGATACGTGACAAAGGAGCGCTACCGCCTCCCTTGACTCAGAACCTACAGATGATGATGTCTCAGTTGCGTGAGGAAGATCCGAACGTAAACATTGTGCTTCGAAGTGAAATCGCGATAGGAGATGACAAAGGAAAACAACCAGAAGACAATACTTGGGTTTGCAAAGCCCTGGAAAAAGAAGTTGAGTTTGATTTGGAGTGCGCTCAGGAAACGTTCATGGAAGCTAAGAAAAGCTTAATTGAGGCCTCCACTTCGGGAAGCAAAGATAAGCCTCAGTTGGAGATGGACCCCTCTATGCTCACAACTTTCCTCGAAACCTGTATATCGTTACTGCACGACAGTAAGGCTATGAAAGGGTTACAACAACTTATCAGTAGATCTTCTGGGACTGTGCCAGGTGAACTGCACATAGTTCACAAAATTGGAAAACATAAGACAAGAACGGGACGAGAGATGAGACTCACCGTGCAGATCAGAGAATACGAAATGGATCAAGTCATTCTGGATTTGGGATTAGATGTGAATGTTCTGCTGAAACAAACATGGGAGTGAATGGGGCGACCTGCGCTGCAATGGTCTCCAATTTAGCTAAGGATGGCGAATCAGTAGAAAATCTTATGCATGGGGCGATTGTAGGGAGTACCCATGGATATTGAAGGAGCGAGCGCACTGGTAGATTTTGAAGTCATAGAGATTGTTAATGATTGAAATCCCTACCCCGTGCTCTTGGGAATTGACTAGGCTACTGATATGAATGGGGTCATTAATCTAAAGAAGTTAAAAACGGCCTTTAAGAAGAAGTCACTATGCATAATTATGCCCCTAGACCTTGCTGAAGGATCACGATATACGAAACCAATATGTTATCACTATAAAAAAAAATTGGACAACTTGTATGGTTCCAAAGTTGTAAGTCAGTCTTGGTAAAGTCATTTCGATTGTTTTTGTTTAAGGAGTCTAAAACATAGAGTAAAGTCTTTTTCCCATTGTTAAATGAGGTCAACAATCTTGTTTTAACTATCATTAGTCCCACATTGGTTCATAGGTGTCATGTGTCAAGACTATTTTAAAGTTGCATGCGCTACGAAATCAACTAGGAGTTTTCGTAGTGCAAACTCATAAGGCAAAGAATTCCACGAATACCACCCCCACCCACACCACCAACGGCTTGACCGCCATCACCTCCAACTTCACTCGTACCAACTCCACCAACACTATGATTCAGTATGGAAAACACAGTGAAGTTGCCTATGTTCAAAGGTTTGGGAAATGAGGATGTGAACCAATTCTGGTTCGTTGTAAGGGTTGTATGGGAAGCACAAGGTGTTACAGATGATGATATAAAGAAAGAAACACTGGTTAGCACTCTAAAATATCATGCGCTGACTGGTATATTAAGTACTCCAATGATAATCTGAATGCAAGAGTAGCAGATACTGAAACAGTGCTAAATAGAGAATTTAGCGGGCCTAAAATCTGAAGCGTAGTTGATTTTGGGATTCAAAGAGATCATGATGTTACCAGGCGAGCCACCTTGGGAAATAGATCCAAGGCTAAAATGTATAATCCGCAAAGCCAACATGAATCTGACAGATGGACATCATCGCGAATGGGTTTTAGCTTCGCTACTACCACATTTAAGGAGTGCGCTATCGGAACGGAAGATAACAACTCAGGCAAAGGCCTTAGAGATTGCTATGAGGCTACATGAGACTCCGATGCAAGATCCTAACCTAGGAGTTTAGTAGATCCACATGCAGCTGAAGAATATGTGCCTTGAGATGCAAAGTATGAAACAGGATAGGACTGTTCGGCAAGAGGTACCCGAAGAAGTATGGTGCGTAAAATGCAAGAGTCAGGGTCATGACAAAGACCACTGCTAGCGTTCACAAATTAGCTTACAGGAGGAGGACCGATAACTTTAACGTCGGAAGCTCAAGAAGGAACTAGCACGGTGCCTACTTTGTGGTGCAACATCTATAAAATTGCTGGAAAAAATGCCATGGATAGCTGCCACCTGTTAGAGAAGTATACGCAAAATTCGCAACAGTTGTTCTGCATTTTTTGTAGGTCGGTGGGACATGACGACTGTACTTGTAGGATATATGAATTGATGATGGATAAAATAGCCACCTACAAGGTTTAGGCGGAAATGTGGCCCCTTGACCAAAATGGAGAGATGGCGTAGATAGGATTTCAGGGGCGCGGATGATACCAAGGTGCAGGAGGACCTGGTAGAGGTCTCAGATAGTTGATTTTCTATAATTGCCTAGGACCAGGACACTATGCCCATGATTGCACTAATCCAACGCACCCATCGTGCAAGTATTGCATGCTATTTGATCATGAGATAGAAGATTGTCCTATGCTGATAGCTAGGATACGTGACAAAGGAGCGTTACCGCCTCCCCCGACTCAGAACCTGCAAATGATGGTGTCTCAGCCGCGTGAGGAAGATCTGAACATAAACATTGTGCTCCGAAGTGGAATCGCTACAGGAGATGACAAAGGAAAACAGCCAGAAGACAATACTTGGGTTTGCAAAGCCCTGGAAAAAGAAGCTAAGTTTGATTTGGAGCATGCTCAGGAAACGTTCATGGAAGCTAAGAAGAACTTCGTTGAGGTCTCCACTTCGGGAAGCAAAGATAAGCCTAAGGTGGAGATGGACCCCTCTATGGTCACAACTTTCCTGGAAACCTGTATGAAGTTACTCCGTGACAGTAAGGCTATGAAAGGGTTACAACAACTTATCAGTAGATCTGTTGGGACTGTGCCTGGTGAACTACACATAGTCCAGAAAATTGGAAAACATAAGACAAGAATGAGACGAGAGATGAGACTCATCGTGCAGATCGGAGAATACGAAATGGATCAAGTCATTTAGGATTTGGGATTAGATGTGAATGTTCTGCTGAAACAAACATGGGAGCGAATGGGGCGACCTGCACTGCAATGGTCTCCAATTTAGCTAAGGATGGTGAATCAGTAGAAAATCATATGCATGGGGCGATTGTAGGGAGTAACCGTGGATATTTAAGGAGCGAGCGCGCTGGTAGATTTTGAAGTCATAGAGATTTTTAATGATTGAAATCCCTACCCCATGCTCTTGGGAATTGACTAGGCT
Organism: Pinus tabuliformis; assembly: GCA_031772625.1. Classification (NCBI taxonomy): domain Eukaryota; kingdom Viridiplantae; phylum Streptophyta; class Pinopsida; order Pinales; family Pinaceae; genus Pinus; species Pinus tabuliformis. Next base: position 47,357,009 of record CM062813.1, read on the forward strand.
ATTGATATGAATGGGGTCATTAATCTAAAGAAGCGAAAAATGACCTTTGAGAAGAAGTCACTGCGCGTAATTATGCCCTTGGACCTTGCTGAAGGATCACGCTATACGAAACCAATCTGTTATCACTATAAAAAAAAATTGGACAACTTGTATGGTTCCAAAGTTGTAAGTCAGTCTTGGTCAAGTCATTTCGATTGTTTTCGTTTAAGGAGTCTAAAACATAGAGTAGAGTCTTGTTCCCATTGTCAAATGAGGTCAACAATCTTGTTTTAACTATCATTAGTCCTAGATTGGTTCATAGGTGTCATGTGTCAAGACTATTTTAAAGTTGGCATGCGCTACAAAATCTACTAGGAGTTTTCGTAGCACAAACTCATAAAAATACACTATGTGCACTACGAAAACAGGGATTCGTAATTAGGAGATTTCATAGCGCAAAACAAATAATTTGCACTGGATGTGCTATGAAATTGGGGATTTGTGCTAGATCTTGTCTAACTGTCTAATCCATCAAAATCCGTTGTTGTTTCATCACCATGTGTCAGTCCATGAACCTTGCTTATAACATGTAGCCATTCATTCTCATAATTAGATTCGTTAGTTGTCTTGTTGGCATTCTTTCCAAATTTCAAAAAAGTAAGGTGAGGTGAGTTAGTCTTGGTCTTTCCTGTGTTCCTTTCATGAATAAAAAGACAATTGGCAAGCTTAGGGACGACATTCACTAGAATTTTTTGAAAGCTTAGGCTAGGCAGTTCTCTGTTTCAAATTCAAGCGAGGCAGTGTTCAAACCAACACAGTGCAAGTTTATCTTCAATTTTCCTTGCAAGGGTTTCATAGACATGTATTAGGAAAGGAAAAATCATAGATCGGGTTAGTGTGTTAGAGCTGAGCTTGAAGGTTTAGATGTGCTCATGAGAAATAGAGAGGTTGAACATGCATTCAAATAGGTGGGCTGTTGGAGATTCTGCGAAAAACTTCAGCGTGGTCATGTTCAAGTAACCTAAGAGTTTTCCTTCAATTTCACCAGTTTGAATTCAAGAGTTGGAGTGCTAGAAATACCAATTTCTCCTGAGGTTATATCTACAGTCACGGAGATACCCAGAGGCCAGAAAATATGGTTCAAGAATTTTAAATTTGAAATGGCACCCTGCCAAGAATTTTTGAAGCCAGAATTCATAGGCTTGGACTTAACGAAATAAGTGCCCAGAAGCTATGTGAAAGATTCATATTCCAACTTGCTGACATGCATCCAAAGATATTTTACTGTGAGGGGAGATACCATAAGGTGTACTCTTACCATTTTAAGCTCCTCTTACATTTCACCGGAAAAATATCTCTTGATTTACCTTTTTATCTGTTTCGTAGCTTAGGCAAAATTTCTGATAAGGTTCAACTGAAGAAAGAAGCTTGTGAGACCTCCCTGTTCCATCATGGGTTGATCAAGTTGATTTTTTTACATGAGCTTCAGAAGATTGGAAGAGAATGGTCTACTTTCTTGTTTATGATAGGCTTTAAAACTGAAACAAGACTTAGTCCTAAGGCTAAGGAGATTTCTTCACCAACAGTAAGTCATCAGGAGGAAACAAGATCAAGTAGATTTGTGAAATTGAAAGCCAGAAAGTAGGTGAAGGAGCCTATGACACCACTAGTAGTTCAAGGCACTCATCAATAGTCACAGAGGAAGAAGGTTCAGATCAATGAGGTGGTACAAGAACAGTATGTTGATAGAATTGTCCAAAGAAGAGTAACAATAAGTCAATTAGCCAAGGAAAAGGGGAAGACTATGATTGTTGATGAAAGCCAGGTTTCAAAGGGAAATTTGAATGATCTCCTCCAGGCTATCAACATAGAGGAGACTCCTTTGGTCCAAGCAGGTCTACTTGAAGCAGGTAAGAACAAAACAAAAAGAGTTAAATCTTCTAAAAAGCTTCAATTTGATGACTAGGTCTCAGACTTTGTGTTCAAGCCAAGAAGACCTATGACTAGACATTTAAGAAGGTTGCAAGAGGCAGAGCCAGAAGCAAGTGAGATAGGGGAGGTAGCAGAATTCGTTGAAGAACCTGTGGTTCCATCAGTACAATCTTCACTAGTGCACAAAGATGATAGAGGGAAGGAAGTTGTCACTAATGAGGAAGAATGTAGCTTGGAGGAGGTAAGAAAGAAATTGGTGTCTGCCAATGTTGAGATTTCCCAACTCAAGGAAAGGGAAAGGAGACATGCAGTTGAAAGAGAAAATTTCAAAAGAGTAAAAGCCAGTTGGGAAGATGGAAAAGATCCAAGATATGAAGTAGTGGGTAGTCATGCTCAATATTTTGTTTGGACCGTCCCTGCAATAAAGGAGGCAAGATATGTCAGAAGGGTCAATGAAAAATTAAGAACTAAAATCCGAATGATGAAAAGGAAGATTGAAGATTTGAAGATTCAACTGAATGAACCAGAAGAAAAGTCTCAGCATAAATGAACCTGATAGTAAGTGAAGAAATTTTGACACAATTTTGATGCGAAACTTACTTTTTGAAGATTGAAGATTATTTTTGGATGGACAATATCAGTTTTGTTTGGCCTATTAGAATGTGGAGAAGCCATCAAAAAATCCATAAAAAAAATGACAAAAACTGTGTTCTTAATTCACATAGCAGTTTCGTAGCGCACTACGAAACTGCTAAAGGTGACATATAATGCATAGCAGTTTCGTAGCGCGCTACAAAATTGTTGAAGTTGCCAGTTTTGTTTTTTTTAAATCAATTTTGAAATGGAAAGGGGAACCATTATGAAAGAATGCTACTGAAGAAGACACTAAAGGGCCACCTCAGAAGTTTTGAATATAAAGCAAAGGAAAATTCAAAAATGAGAAGCATATAATAACTCCAAACTCTGCGCTACGAAAACAACAGTCATTTCATAGCTCAGATAGATTTTCATGCTTCAGGTAGCATCTAAGTGTTATAGACATATTTGTGCACTGCAACCCCAATCACATATGTCCATAAACCAATGTCTTCTAAGTCCCTAGAAGTGTTGTTTCATACCCTAAAGGAGCAAGGTCAGCTGATTATATCATCTCCCAAAAGTTCTCCATGAAAAACCCTTCAGAATTGGTCAAAACAGGACCATACAGACTACCCAGAGTAAAGGGTGCGATGCATCTCACCTGCCACATACAAAAAGTGCAATGCATACTAGAAAGCCCTTCTGTAGGGTGCGATGAGCGAGAGCAGACAATGGCACAAGCAGTTTGCTAGGTGGAGACCCTGAGAATCTTCTAGAAACTGTTCATTTGACACTTGCCTCCCTGAATTCACCCAAGGATGAGTAAGAGATCATGAATCTCCAAGTGGAACCAAGAACTATCAGAGAGATGAAACTAATCAAAATCCTAGAAGCTGACTCACCCCCCTGCAAATATCTATATATGGATCCCTCACCCCAAAGATCCAAAGGTTGGAATTTGGTAATTTGTAAAGAGGTGCTGCTAGTTTCTCTTTGAAGGCATTGTTGGGTGATCTTGATTTGTATGAGGTGAAGAGGGCTTTCAAGCTAGGAGGATGGCACTGGGTCAGACCAAGTGGTTGTAATCCTCTCTTATACTACTTTCATCAATAAAGCTATTTGAGTTTTCCTCCATATTCTTGTGTATCTCTGAATATTGTGTTGATATATGCATTTGTATGGTCAATATATATCTGATCCTATATTGTTCACAATGATAGATCTCTATGCTTTGATGGTATTATGCTGTTGTGACTCTACAGGTGCTCTTTGAAGCGGAACAAATAAGGAAGCAGTGGCGAGATTCTGTCAAAGGCGAGATTCTGTCAAATGGGAAAGGAAACAAGCAAGGAGCCAAGCGAAAGATTGAGGTTGGTACACTCTGCTTCTTTCTCATCTCTCTCTCGTAAAGGAAAAACAAGTGACTTTAGTTTGTTTGTTTCTAAGATAGCTACCCATCTTAGTGGGACTAGTAGTTCTGAATAGACACTAAATTTCCTAGTAACAAAATGGTGACTCCACTGGGGAGCGATTAGTTTGATTGCTTGTCTCTATTTGTTTGATTCATAAACCATAGAAGGAGCCTGAAGTTAAGCCAACTAGCCTTCGAACTGCATTTTCTATGCAAGTGAAAAGTAGATCAATGTTGCTTCAGTCAATCTCCGGGTTTGTTTATGAACTGAACAATTAACTTGCAAACATCCTAAGTGCCCTAGAGGTAGCTCAAGTAACCTCATTAGATCAGCCCCTATACTTTGTATTTACTGAATATAATTAGCTCGACCTAAATCCCTGAACTAAGCTGCAAACTATGACCAAACACTAAGTTAAAGTCTCATCCCTGGACCATCACACCTTCTCTTCTTGGCAATCTGGATGAACCGCACCTCTCGTGTGTAGTAGGTGAGATGCATCCCCGTTTCCCTGTGTTACAGGTGCGATGATCAGATAAGACTATTTCTGCCTCCAAATTTTGGTTTTTTCTTCACTGTCTTCAGCTTTATTAAGGAGTTTTGCTATCTATGATTAGTAGACCACTGTTGAAACCCCCTTCCTTTACATCATCCAGCCTCCATTGTACAAAGATTTGTGAATGTTTTTATGTATTTTTCACCATTCACAGTTCTCATTTACAAAATAGTAGCTTAATCGAACTGTCATATTTTGATTTGAAAGTGTCACAAGTGTCATTTTCAGTCAAAGGAAAGAATCCTTCTCTTTTTGATAGTTGATTACACTGTTACTCTTGTATTTGATATGAATTAATAGTATTTCAAGTGTCTAAAGCAGCTTTCAATTCAAAATCGTAAAGTGTCGTCTTGTCTCCTTTTCGTTTTTGAAAAGAAAATCGTTAGTATTGTCGCTTTGAAAGAAGGAATAATTCAGATTTGTACTTAGCATTCCTTTTGTCATTCACACATTAAGAAAGTGGAAAACAAATACATGCATGTGCATTTTCATTTAGACTGCTTGTTGATTTTGATTTAAGACAGTGCATCTAGTGTGTGCTCTCTGCTCTATGTTGAAAGGATATTGTTTCTCCTTCCTTAATAGCTAGGATTTTGATTGCAAAAAGAAGAGTAAACGATTGTTTATCATCTTAGATTGCATATTTAGGAGTTGTATATCTACATCACACGGTGAACCTTAAAAGAAAACTTCTTAAGAAAGATCAACTATAAAATAAATTCAATGAACATAAAAACACTTTGGAACCTAACGCACAACATCTAAAAGTCTAGGCTAGAGACGTATTCTGGCGTTGTAAAGCCTGGTAACTGTCGCTTTCATCGTAGGTTGGGCGATTCCTCCTCTTTGAGACAACAAGTGCTAGTACAGACTTGTTCTCCCACGTACCGTCGAGTATATATTGGGAGATCACAATAGGCTATATCCTTTATCCTTAGAAAGCCATGTCTGCTGCCCTATCGATCGCAATGCACTGAACACAGCATCCGGGAAGATTGACTGTCGTACCATAAAAAGTATTCTACAGTTTTGTGATTGGTTTGGTAATCCCTCTATCTATATTTCCAGAGTAGTCTCTTTCATTCCTTTTCAAACTCCTTAAAGGAAAAGGTCCATCTGAGCACTTGTCACTTTAGGCTCATTAAAAATCGAAGGTGACTAGAGTCATATTTAGCTTTTTCTCGACTCTTAAAAATTGAAAAATCAAGTTGAGTCAAAGCATCTAAAATTCATGTAATTCGGAATAATATTTTCCCCTCTTATTTTGACTTGATCAAACAATCCGCAATCGTAGAAGAAAGTCAATCAAAACCCCGTCGTTCACGGAGACTGATGAGTCATCAATCTTTGACTCCGGAAACAAAACCATTCCGGGCCAAGCGAACTCGTTTAACTGGGTCAAAGTCTCCTAGTTTGTTTGAAACTTGTGTTTGAACATCCTCTGAGACTCTAGTTACTCCAACCATTTCTGGTATCCCTGCCTCTATAGAAGAAGTTCCGCAGTTACAAGAGGACATTAGAACTAATCCTAGTGTAACAGTAGACACTTCTATTCCTAAACCAACTACATCTAGGGTTGATTTGGAAGGTCTTACCCCTCCAGCATCTGTCGCTATAGAATCTATACCTTCTTTGGCACCAGAAATATTTTATGAACCTGACGGTCTGCCTCTTCCACCCGGATTGATTGCTATAGAAGAGATTACGGAGGATCTTCCATCCAGTACTCGATCACATTTTGGAACTGGGATCCACCTATATCCTTCTACTTCAGAAGTTAATACCCCTTCATAGCAAGTTCCTGTAGAATCTCTAGGAAGTCTTTTGGATAGACTCGATATGTCTGGACAACCGTCAACATCTAGGACTGTGTCATCCGATACAGCTGTAGCAGAACCTCCTGCCGCCACTCCGAAAATGTTCGCTGGTATACCATCTGTCCCAACTAGCTCTCAACCACTAGAGGGAGTCCACCCAGCGACTGTTTCGATAGTATGGTATGTTCCCATTTTTTCATCCGAAATAGTATTCAGAATTTCTTATGTCGAATCTTAGCAAATTGATCCTTCACAATAGTATCAGTTTGGGCAGTTTGGTCTCCAAAGACCAATCATTCCTTTGAGCACTGGATTTCTGCCGTATGGGGGGCACTATACCCTTTCATTGTTCCCTCCAGGAGAACAACCATATGAGAGTTCACAACCGAATTTGGGTCAAATTGGAATCACATCCAGCGGTTGGGTGCCAATACTGCCTCAACAACCAAGAGTTGTATACTCAATGAAACCGAGTCTACCTGTGTCAAATATCCCCACTACACTAACTATTGTGACAGTGTCACAAGTACAAGCATTGCATGTTGTATGCGAGCCTCAAGTTTCTCAGGTCGTAGTACAACAACCTCTTGTCTCCACGACACAACTGCAATCGCCAGTTACTGGCTCCTTAATTGGAGCGACTCAGGCTCAAACAGTTACTATTACCCCTCATCTTGGTCAAACATCCAGTATTGGGCAACATAGAATGGTTTCACAACCATGGCTGGTGCAACATCAACAATCGCAGTTCCAACAAGCTTACCAAGGACTTGAGCAACAAAGCTTTGTAGGTAATGGGGAGCCATATATTCAAAACGGTTATCACCAGTCATCCCAAATTGGTTATGCCCAACAACCTTATCAAAGTTATCAGCATGAAATGCATTATGCTGGTATGCAAGGACCCACTGCTCATGCGATCCCATATTATCCTGGGTACGCTTGACCGAACTTGAATCAACAGTTGCCCTTCGTAGCGACTTTAGAGTTACCAGGTCTAAATCAACTAACGAATGATCCAATCGCTTATGCCCCTTGGTGGTCGGCGATTCCTCATAAACATCTGTCAGATATTCCTAAATTCAATGGAAATCCGAGTGAAGATCCGTCGAATCATGTGATCACCTTCCATCTATGGTGTTCCTCCAACACTCTAAATGATGATTCGATTAGGCTTCGCCTTTTTAGCGAACATTAACTGGTCCAACAGCAAAATGGTACATCGAATTTCCTAGAGCTTCATTTGATAACTTCAGTGCCCTTGCCACCACCTTTTTAACCCATTTTCAGTTACCAATAAGGTACGAAACAGGAACAGAGCTTCTTACCAATTTGAGACAGATGATGGCCATTCACATATCCAATCATATTCATGAATGGCGACATCATTGTAGAATGGTAAAAACATATGTCCCTATTCAGCTACCAGTTCAATGGTTTATTAAGTCTTTGTTACCTTCTATTATAGAAGATGTAGCAAAGGGAGGAGTCGTCACTGAAGAGTAGGTCATTGCTCATGTACAATATCTAGACTTGATCTATACCCAATCTGGCACGCTCTATGACAAAAACCCTGATGCTCCAAGACCAGAATTTTCCGCTCCTCCTCCTCCTAAATCAAACAAGGACTCTCATGCCAGTGATGGAATGATAGGCATGACAAGCACAAAATTGACAAAGGCTGCATCCAAGAAAGCCCGTAAGGTTTTTGATCAAAATGCAAAAGAAGAACTTCTTGCCTTGGAGGTTAATGTCATGCCAACCGAAAAAGGAAAAGAACCGAATCATCCAAGGGGGCAAGAAGAAAGGGAAGAGCAAAAAGAAGAAATAGGATGATTCATCTTTGAAAAATCTTTTGCAAACCCTTTTGGGCAAAGGAAACCTACTCAACCATGCCTCATATGCGATGAGGATCATTGGACGAGAGACTGTCCATATAAAGCTGAAGTTAAGAAAATCTTTAAGAATTCAAGAACTTCAGTAGTTTTGACTGACCCATTTCCTAACCCAGGAACCAATATGGTTGCAAGCAACAATGCTTCCCCATCCCAAGTTCTTATGTTGTCCATTTCAAAACAGCAAAATGATGCTTTGGTATCAACAAGGAATAAAGATTACGGTAATCCACAGCTGTCGAACAACAAGGCTACTGATCAACCTAGTAGTCCGACAAAAAATTCGACCGAAGTTGTGCCACCCATCATTCCTGAGCTAACGATAAAGCCGCCAAAGGGAGTAGTACACAAATCAATATTTAATCCTCGTGCTAGAGTGGCACAGAATTATAATATAGTAGAGGACCTAGCCCAATCGCCATTTTCTATTGTTGTGGGGAAAAATGCCTATGCAGGATGGTCCTATCCACCTAAGGTGTGACAACGCCTTAGCAACAAACGAATACAACTATTATGATTTCTTCCTTTATGAAATGTGAAAGAGGGGAGATCGGCAGACTTACCGTTGTCTTCCGGTTGTCCCTCGAACTAGATCCTCTTCTCTTTGTGTGTCCACAGCTACTTGCCTCCTCGCTTGCTCAAGAGAACAGCTACTTGAATCCCACGAGATCACAAGAGAACAGCTACCTGTGACAAGAGAACAGCTACTTGCGACAAGAGAAGAATACAATACAAAGAAAAATATACATATTCATAAATGATTCAGGATTAGAAGTAAATCAAATATACTAATGCAATCATACAAAATACACCAGCATATAGGAAAGAATCAAGATAGCTTTATTGAAAGTAACAGGGTTCAGGAAGAGATACAACCCATGGGGCTCCAATCCAGCATCTCCTTCCCAGCAGAATGGAATTTCTTCTTCAGCTCCCTTCAAAGCATTACACACCCAATGTTTCTAGCCACAAACCAACAGCAATTCTTTGCAATTACCAAATTCTAGCCCCCTAGATCCCATGGAGGAGAGATCCATATATAGATGTTTGGAGAGAGGATGAGTCAGCTTGAGATCTGACTAGTGTCCTCTCCCTCTATCAGTTCTTGAGTCCACTTGGAGGTTCTTGCTTCCACTTGGAGATTTGGAACCTCTTACTCATCACCAGTCGAATTCCTTGATGCAAGTGTCATTTTGGAAGCTTCCTGCGCATTGACACCTTAAGGAATGACTCTGCCACATGTCCAAACTCGCTCAGCGCAGGTAGCTAGTGTTGGAGTTGACATTCAACGCAGGTAGCCAGTGTAGCAGTTGACATTCAGCGCAGATGCTCAGTGGAGCAGTTGACATGATCCAGAATTGGCTTGTTTTTGAGTGTTTTCAGGTGGAGAACTTCTGTGAATTGATGTGGTTAGTTGGCCTTGTTCCTCTAGGGGTAGGAACAACATGTTTAGGGACTTTGGATCCCTTAGATTATGGACATTTCATGCTCCATGCTGTAAGGCACAAAAATGTCTATAACAGTTGCCCCCTAAAGTATGAGGCCGTTTATCGGGTGAAATGCTTTATCCAGGAGGGTCCGAAGTTCATCCATCTGCTGGGAGGAGACCTTTAATAAAATACAATACAATACATTATGATTCATACTGTTTTCATGATCTAGCTGAGGTGGGCATTCCCATGCTCAGCTTTATAAATTCATTTTTTGTACATAGAATAGACGATCGTCTGATGGTAGACTGATAATTTTGGCGAAATTATCATCCTTTGAGTAGGATGATCATCTGCTGCAATGATGTACATGTCAAATGTCTTTATTTCTCCTAAATATATATCGCAGCACGGATGGATGAAACTAGATCCGGGGTCATCAAACTCGTTCGATCTTCACTCTAAGTACAAGTCGATCCATGTGAGAATTGCACTGAAGTCGAACATGGAAAGACATCGCTTGATTACCGGTCAATGATGTAAACCGTTAACAAGCGCGAGAGGAATCACCGATAATGATAATGACCCTCAAGGTACTGCAGTACAATTCACGTGGTGTGAATAAAGGACTTGGCATCGAACACCACGCAAAATCTTCTGGTCGAAGGTCATTGATGTATACCTGTCGCCGGAAGTGAGAAACTTGCCATTGAGGCATGCAAGCTTCAAAGTACTGAAGGGGTTGTTCCTAGATCAACTTCTTGGATAATGAGTTGATGTCGACAAGAAGCGATCCGTCAAAGGAGGGCCTTGATGAATCCCACATCAGTGACACGGAACTGAGCTAATGATTTTAATGGAGGTGAAAACGATCTGTGACATATGATTCAGGGTGGCGGTCATGAATGGATGAAGGATAATGTACTGCAGTGGATGGGACCCGGTTGATTCTTTCTGAACGACTTCTCTTGAACATATGGCGACACTAATGCGATGGATTGGTAGAATTACCCCAAATATGGATGGTATGGTGAGACCACGGTGATGTGACCGGTGAATGAAACAACCCAACCCGAAGGTGGTACGGAGGAAAAGTGTCATGTTCAAGAGCGACCTGCTACCATCAAAGTTTTCTTGATTTTTTCCCAATTTTTCCCCAGTCATTGCTGACCAGTACCTCTTTATTTTTGTCAAGCTTGAGGAGGATAACATATGCTTGTTCTATAACCTGCCCTTCGAGCAAGCCCATCGCTATGTTTTAACGAGCTTAGCGATAGTGAAACTCGTTCTCGTCTAAAGACAAGTTTGTCGCTATTTAATAATTTTAACGAGTCTAACGACAAGGATAACTCGGTCCTTTTCATTTTTAGTGAGTCTGAAAAGGTACATAAAGTTAACTCCAAAATTATTTTTCGTCATCTAATCCCTTAAGTCCAAAAAAGTATAAAACAATACAAAAGGGATGAGTTTTCGATAATTTTAACGAGCCGAATAAAACAAGCGCTCGACCTTTTTGTGCAATAATCCCTCAGGTCCAAAAAGATTAAAATCTAGAGGAGGGATAGCTCTTCCTGTCCTTTAACGAGCTGGAAGGCCAAAACTCGGCAATCTTTTCATATTTTACGAGTCAGTTGAAAAGAGCTTAAAGAAGACTCGTCTTTTGAGGAACGAGTGATAAACAGGGACAACAACTGATTCCAGGTACAGGTTGGAATTTTCCAATCACGCCAGTGTCACAAGGATGGCTAGGTGAAATCACTCTTCGCAGCTGTTCCTCAAAATGGGTAAACAATCATATGGAGGTGAACGATCGGCCAAATGAAAAGTGGAGGTGGCAGGTGCAAACACGACCAAGGCTTTAACGACTGATAAATTGCATTCACAGTGGTTATTTACCGGGATAGGTTCATTTTTTAGTTAAAAATGAGCTTAAACACTGGAGGAAACTCTGCTCACTGCTTATATTTATTTTTTAACGAGCATGAAGACCGCGTTAAAATTGCTCGGATCTTGCGTTTATTTTTTAACGAGCATGAACTTTATGCTAAAACTGCTCGATTACCTAGTCATTTGATAAGAGTGTCTCATCAAGATTCTATTTTTTATGGAGCTTCATCTCACTAAGCTTTGCTCCTGATCCTTTCTTTATGCAAGTTCGGAAACGGCTAATCCTACGAGTTTAAAGGGTTAGACCTACAGGTTTAAAGGGAGGACCTAAAAATTTAAAAAATAAATAGTCGCCCCTTGCATGCACTCCAAAAAGTTTGCATGCCCCCGGGTATAAAACAGAGTTTCAAGGTTACCTCTACTTACCCTCCGCCAAAACATTGGTTTTAATCGAGAGAGGCTTACCTCTTTCAGGTTACCCAAAGATTGTCTCGTTACTCTTTCAAACAAAACACTTCCTCGGCAATGCCTACCGAAATAGACAAGGGTGAATGACTGGTGTCAAACACGTAACTTTGACAAAAGAATCCTATTCTAGAACAACCCCTCTTCCAACCACGGACGGGGTACGGACTAGTCATATTCTCCCGTGGAAACCTACTTTATACCCAAAGTTTTCCTGCCGAAGCAGGCCAAGACGCATGCCCCCTGGGTTCCAGTCATATCCTCCCGGATTACTCGCGCTCATCAGGAGGACGGACCGTGGGTTGAGACACTTCTTGCATGAATAGACCATTTAGGTATGGCACATGACTATTTGCGATGTGTGATCTGGGAAACGAAAGTTGGTCCACGAGCTTGACCATTCTTCCTTCATGCGGAAAACACATTACTCTAAAGAGTGAGGAGACTACAGCTCCCATGCAATATATATAGTCTCGTCCAAGGAGTAGGTTATAATCCAAGGGTCCTTGAACGACCATCACGTTCATTTGAACAGTCTTCCCTTTCAATGTTATAGGCACATTGGGGAGGATCCCTAAAGGTCGACTGGTTCCTTTATCAAAACCTGATAGATTTCTCATCTCAGGTAACAACGCTGGCGAACCAAGCGCTTTCCAAGCAATAGAGGAAAGGATACTCACAGATGCCCGCTCATCAATGATAGTGCCAGCCATTACCATTCTGTATATTTGACAAATAATTCTGAATGGTACACTGGCTGGCAGCCGGGGTCTGCCTAGTTGGTTCCAATCAAAGGACACAACCAGGTTGCTTGGTGGTGGGACCAAATATACGGCCGGATATCGCTCCGATGAACTTCCTTCCTGCGATAAAGAAATGGTGGTATTGCCCCCTTGATCATCAGAGTCAGTGTTGATGAAGAGAATCTGGACGGTGTCGTCTTTATTCTCCTCTGTGATGGTGTCATTCGAAGATGGAGCCTCTGAAGGAAAAACTGGGTCAACTGCCGTATCGACCTTTTGACTTTCGTCAGGCATGGATTGTCACACGGAATCAGTCAAGGGTGCAGACACAACTGACCTTCCTAGAAGTCCAAGACATTCTAATGACAAACAAAACAAACTGGAGCTATCCTTCTCTAAACATACATTATGATATGAGAAATCAAGTGTTTCGTTCTTACCTTTGTCCAAACGCTGTTGTAGAAGTCCAAGCTTTGTTGATCTGGATGAGCTCCTCCTTTTCTCCAAAACCTGCAATCACCAACAGTCAAACAATTAAATAGCACCTGATTATAACATAAAACAAAGCATATTCAACACATAGACCAAGGAGTACATGAAATAACCCATAAACAACAAGTTATTGAGAAGAATGGACCAATTTGCATTAAAGGTAATCAAAAGGAACCATTACAACCTGAGCCTTGGTGTTGTGCAAGCTCCTTGCAGGGTCCACAAGAGTCTTCCTCTACTTTGACAAAGCTCACCCACTTCCAAATAGAACAAGCAAAGATGGCAATCTCTCCTCACAAGCTTCTAAATGGGAGTCCTAATTCCTGCAGCATTTACCCTTAGAAATGTATAGCTTTCAACCTCTTTTCTTTCTGGCTCAATGCCTCTTTTTATAGTGCTCAAGAGGAAGTTAATCAGGTCCACCATCAATGGGATAGTCCCCTCTTTGGATGGGATCACTCCCTTATTGATGGGATAAGTTCCTCTTTGATAGGAGTGCATGAACCATCTGGAGGCGCTCAATACACATCAAACAACCTTCTAGAATGCTCTAGAAATGACCACAAGTAAGTTTTTGAAGATAAAACTTGCGCATTTTAACCTTTTCAGAGGGACGCACCTGCCCCTTTAGATACAGAGCGTCCTTGGACGCAGACCTTATGAACAAAAGGTGCGTACTCGCAGGCAAGGCTTGAGAGAACCTGCGTACCCAGAGATAAACATGTTTATAAAGACTTTCTCTCTTTTTGGAGTTTGACATGGAGAGCAGAGGCATAAGACTTGCCTAAGAGGGTAGCATGACTGTTGATTGAGCCATACTAACTGTAAATAGTCATGGTGACATTTTTTAGTGTAACATGGATCCAAACGGTTCTTCTTCAATGACAGGTGCTTCGGCTGACCACTTAAGTGGTTTGGCCGGATTCTCAACTAGTGAGGGACTTGGCAGGAGTCTTTGATATCCAGGAGGGAGATGAGCTCGTAAAATCGGGTGATCTTCCAGAACTCTTTTTTCCTCGTCTAAGAAGGGACAACGGTGGATGGCGTGATCGCCTTCACACAGTCTGCAGGGAAATTTAGCTCTCCCGCTCTGTCCTGGAGCTTCACTCCCACTAGTTGACGGTGAGCAGTCGACATGACTGCCAGAGGTCGATGCTCCCGAATTGTGCAAACGGGGGGACCAGTCTCTTAGTATCCATGGGATACAGGGACAATCTCTATGGAAGTGGTCTCCCTTGCATATGACGCATGGCAATTTAGGCCTTACGAGTGCGGTGTGTGGATTTTTGTTAGATGACATTTGTTTGCCCACAGTCGCTTTAGGCTCCTTCTTCTTCTTTTCTTTCTTCTTCTTCTCCTTCTTCTCCTTAGGAGCCTGGTTTTTAATTCAACCAGTCCCTTCAAGCGAAGAGGAAGGAGGGGAGGAAGATGAAGTTGAAGGCTGGGAGGCAACTCTTGTCTGATCTAACTGTTGACTCGACTGCTCAGGACTGGTGGTATTCTGAACGACATTGGTTGAAAAGAGCCAAACTGGTAGGCCAATTGTCAGTCCTGGAAGCGACAATGTGGCCATGTGGGGTGCACCAACATCTCCCCAAGAGGAGAAGGGACTAGGATTTCCACCCAAGGGAACTCCTTGGTTGGTGTGCTCCATCTTTTCAACCTAAAGATCAACGCAGGATAAAGGGTGATTGTTCCGTTTAAAATAAATTGTTAACGACGCTTTTAGACACAACTTGCTTTTCAGTTTTAAAGAGTCGAGAAAAAGCTAAAGATGACTCTAGTCTCCTTCGATGTTTTAACGAGCCCGAAGTGACAAATGCTCGGATGGACTTTTTCTGTTATAGAGTCTGAAAAAGGCCAAAAGAAACTGCTCTGGAGATCTAGGCAGAGGGTGTGCCAAACTTTTCGCAAAACGACAGAATACTTTTTACGGTACGGGTGGTCGATCTTCGTGAATGTTGTGTTCACTGCATTGCGATCAGTAGGGCAACCGACACGGCTTCCTAAGGATAAAAGATATATTCCTATAGGGGTCTCCCAATATATACGCGACGGTACGTGGAAGCACAATCCGTACTAGCGCTACCGTCTCTCAGGAGGAATCACCCACCTTCTTCGATATCGACAGTCACTAGGCTTAACGACGCTGGAACACGTCTCTAGCCTAGACCTCTATGTTGTGCGTTATGTTACAAAGCGTTGTTAGGTTCATTCAGTTTATTTTAGGTTGATCTTTTTAAAGTTTGCCTTTCAAGGTTCACCACGAGATGTATGATACAACTTCCTAAATGCAGTCTAAGATGATAAGCAAGCTTTACAATCTTTCAACTTTGAAAATCCTAGCTACTAAGGGAAAAGAATAACACTATCTTTTCTCAAAGAGAAATCAGCACACTCTAATGCACTTTCCCTAAATCCAACATGCAAACTATCAAATGCAAAATGCACAATGCAGGTGTTTGTTTTCCACTTTCTTAGTATAAATGCCTTCAAAGAAAGCTTTTTGCACAACTTTGAATTTGCTTTTAAGATGATCAATATAAACAAGTTCACTTTCTTCGAAATCAACAAGGGTAGAAGAGATTACAATCACTTTGCGATTTTCAAAATAAAGACTTGTTTTGACACTTTGAAAGAGACAAATTCAAACCAATAAGCAAAAGTAAAACTATAATCAATCTGAAAAACAGCCAATGAACTCTCTTCTAAGATCACTATCAATCAGATCTGAATCAAAGGCTACATAATGACTACTTTACTCAAGCAAAGGAAGACTATAAATGACGCCACAAACACATAAAAACATTCACAATCTTTTTGTACAAAAATGAGGCGGAATTCAAGCAAAGAAAAGGGTTTATCAGACTGGTACCTATGCTGGTCAAAGGCTGCAAAAAATAGAGATCAAAACAGGGCAATAGAGGACAAAGAACCCCAGCTGCACAAGGCCACACTGGTTCAGCGTAGGTCTAACACTGTCAGTTTGACATTCAACGCAGGTAGCCCCTTCGGGACCTGCGTTGAAATGCAGACTGCCTTCACAGTGCCTGCGCTAAAAGAGAAACTCTCGTTTCCCTTGGTTTCTGGGTCACAAAATGCTCAAAAATCAACTGTTTCAGGCCAAATCAGAAACACAAGCAAGGTATAAATAGAGGGATACTTTGATAGGGTACTAAAGACTATCACAAGGATCATCAAATCATTTGTGGATCTAGTTTAGATCATAGACAAGTCCAACAAACTGGATCAAAGCAGCAACTTTTTAATTTGCATCCGGGAAAGATGCAGTTCAATAGTTGCTGTCAAGTCTATGAAGTAAACAAATGACGGAAACACAAATGAAATGAATAAACAAGTTCCTCCCCAGTGGAGTCGCCAATTTCTTGTGGGGAAAAATGGCTATGCAGGACGATCCTATCCACCTAAGGTGTGACAGCACCTTAGCAACAAACGAATACAGCTATTATGATTTCTTCCTTTATGAAATGTGAAAGAGGGGAGATCGGCAGACTTACCGTTGTCTTCCGGTTGTCCCTCGAACTAGATCCTCTTCTCTTTGTGTGTCCACAGCTACTTGCCTCCTCGCTTGCTCAAGAGAACAGCTACTTGAATCCCACAAGATCACAAGAGAATAGCTACATGTGACAAGAGAACAGCTACTTGCGACAAGAGAAGAACACAATACAAAGGCAAATATACATATTCATAAATGATTTAGGATTAGAAGTAAATCAAATATACTAATGCAATCATACAAAATACACCAGCATATAGGAAAGAATCAAGATAGCTTTATTGAAAGTAACAGGGTTCAGGAAGAGATACAACCCATGGGGCTCCAATCCAGCATCTCCTTCCCAGCAGAATGGAATTCCTTCTTCAGCTCCCTTCAAAGCATTACACACCCAATGTTTCTAGCCACAAACCAACAGCAATTCTTTGCAATTACCAAATTCCAGCCCCCTACATCCCATGGAGGAGAGATCCATATATAGATGTTTGGAGAGAGGATGAGTCAGCTTGAGATCTGACTAGTGTCCTCTCCCTCTATCAGTTCTTGAGTCCACTTGGAGGTTCTTGCTTCCACTTGGAGATTTGGAACCTCTTACTCATCACCAGTCGAATTCCTTGATGCAAGTGTCATTTTGGAAGCTTCCTGGGCATTGACACCTTGAGGAATGACTCTGCCACATGTCCAAACTCGCTCAACGCAGGTAGCTAGTGTTGGAGTTGACATTCAACGCAAGTAGCCAGTGTAGCAGTTGACATTCAGCGCAGATGCTCAGTGGAGCAGTTGACATGATCCAGAATTGGCTTGTTTTTTAGTGTTTTCAGGTGGAGAACTTCTGTGAATTGCTGTGGTTAGTTGGCCTTGTTCCTCTAGGGGTAGGAACAACATGTTTAGGGACTTTGGATCCCTTAGATTATGGACATTTCATGCTCCATGTTGTAAGGCACAAAAATTTCTATAACAGCTATGTCGACACTTGAAGTATTGCAAAATTGCCCCTCCCAAAATCAGGCTCTATTATCAGCAATAGGTGGGATAGACCCAGCGGATTTCAATCTTGTGGCCTTTAATCATAAAGGATATGAACCTCAGTTACTAGCTCAACTCGCTTTCCTCATTCAAGTGAAAGCCCTCGACAAAACTGTTCATCGAACAATTATTGATGAGGGGGCATCTACATGTATCATGTCAATGAGTTGATGGAAAACTTTAGGATCACCACCCTTGTTGTGATCATCAATGACGTTAAAAGCATTTGATGGACAAACATACACTCCATAGGGGATTTTTAGTAACTTACAAGTTGAACTGGGGGGCAAAACAGTAGAAATTGATGTTGAAGTTATCGATGGAAATCTCGATTACAACATCCTACTGGCAAGGCCTTGGATTTATGCTATGGCTTCTGTTGTGTCCACATACTTCAGGAAGATTGCATTTCTTTTTCAAGGAGGAATTACAATTGTTGACCAACAAACCTTTCTCCCAAACAGTTCACAAGTTACGGGAAGCATCTCGATGATCCATGGAAGCTCTAAGTTTCTTCAAAATATCGGAGTAGGCCTGCTAAAATACCCTACATTGATGGGTACTTTTTCCCTACCACCTCTAGACAACCTGGTGGAAGTGGCCACGGTGGGAACCTGCAATATGGTCTCTTCCGTTCAGAAGATGTCCGAACACGATATTAACATGGATCATCACCATGTATTGCCTCCAAGCCCAATAGAAGTATTGTAGCAATCAATGTTCTCAGCATGGGAGGCAAACCCAAATGAACGCTCGTCAAGCGTTTGGGTAGATAGGTCTAAGGAGTATGGTACCTCTTCAAATCCTTGGTCACATATACATTCTACAGACGAAGGAATTGTTCAGTTAATGAACATAGAGGGGGCACCATGGGAAGACTACCACCATCGTTCCCATCTTCCATATTGCAACGAAGATTACTCCGACAACCTTAATCATCCATAAGTTTTTGATTTTCTATCAAATACTATAAATACGGTGGATTCCGAGTGAAATCTATCGAATATTCAAGAAACTATTGCCATAAATATCTCGACCAAACCAGATGTTGTAGAAAATATTCATGTCGGAAAATCTTGTTCTTCTTGAGAACTGGAAGTATATTACACTCTCTTTCACGAGTTCAGAGATGTCTTTGCATGGTCATATGAAGAAATGTCAGGCATTGAATCGAGCATAGTTGAACAAGAAATTAAGACGTATCCAGATGTCAAACTAGTAAGACAACGACTTTGGTAGGTGCACCCAAAGAAAGCCGCTGCCATCAAGGCAAAAGTTGAAAAACTTCTCCATGTTGGTTTCATTTACCCATTTCCTCTAACTTATTGGATATCAAACATTGTTCCTGCCATGAAAAAGCAAGGAACTATTAGAGTGTGCGTCGATTACAGGGATGTAAATCAAGCGTGTCCAAAGGACAACTACCCTACACCCTTCATTAACTAGATAATTGATGAATGCGACGGATGCAAAACCTTTTCGTTTATGGATGGATTTTCCGGGTATAATCAAATAAATATCTGCCCACAGGACAAGTCGAAGACTGCATTTATCTGTCCGTGGGGCACATTCGGGTACCGTAAGCTACCTTTTGTTTTAAAGAATGCAGGGGCAAATTTTCATAGGGAAATGAATTATGCCTTCCATGACATCAAGAACATTGTTCAACCATACCTCGACGATCTTCTGGCTCACTCGCGAAAGCAGACCGATCATCCGCAGCATTTGAGAGCAATATTTCTACGTTTCTGACACTACAAAATAAGACTCAATCCACACAAGTGTGTGTTTTGCATCGGTTCTAGTTGTTTACTTAGCTTTGTAGTTTCAAAGGACAGAATAAGTCTCGACCCATGCAAAGTTCAGGCAATCATCGATTTGCCTCCACCTTCAAATTTGCTTTAGATTTAGAAACTCCAAGGGAAAGCAAACTTTCTAAGGAGGTTCATTCCAAATTACGCCGAACTTGTTAAAGGTTATACGCGTCTCTTGAAGAAATAAGTACCCTTCAATTGGGATCAGGTTGCACAAGCCTCCTTTGATGCTCTAAAGGAATCCCTAATAAAAGCATCATTAATGTATGCTCCTGATTATCAAAAGGACTTTAACCTGTATCTAGCTACAGCAGATACGACCATCGCAATGGTTTTAGTTCAAGAAGACAATGGAATTGAACATCCTGTTTATTACTTAAGTCAAAACTTAAATGATACAGAAATCAAGTACTCCTATGTTGAAAAGCTGGCTCTCGCAACTATTCAAGCAATACACCAATAAGTAAATTGAAACGTAGTCGCTTGTCCGCATCGGGCAAGGGTGAGCTTGTCAAACTCTCGACCAACACCCCCCCACCTAATAAGTAAATTGAAACATAGTCGCTTGTCCGCATCGGGCAAGGGTGAGCCTGCTGAACTCTCGACCAATGCCCCCCCACCCAATAAGTAAATTGAAACGTAGTCGCTTGTCCGCATCAGGCAAGGGTGAGGGTGAGGGACGTGCGAGGAAGGACCTGGTAGGGGGCTCGACTGATAAGGACCGATAGAGGATAGATAGAGCCCGGCTTACAGATACACAGAAAGCACCCACGGGAACACACAAATCAATGGAAACAACCTAGCATATTCTTCGCTAGAGCTCAGGGGCATAGAAGGGGCGATGGATTCGGTTAAGCGAGCCAGGACACTCACAGAGGGCACTAAGTAGCGGGAGAGAGAGGGAAGCGGGCACTAAAGTAAGTAGCAAGCCGAGAGATTTCAACACTATGTTCTCTTTCGAAAAACTACCATTTTTTCAGATTGCAACCCCATGGCTTACATCTTGTCACGATAATTTCTTGGGCACAAATATTCGAAGTGGATAGAAATTTTGCAAGAGTTTGATCTGGAATTTGTAAAATCCAGATCAAAGAAAGCTCTAGTTTTCACGGAGTTACTATGTGATTTCCCATCGCTGTCCAACGAGTCAACATCCAAAGCAACAATCATGGATGAATCTTTGTTTCTGATATCTTCAAGCAATCTGTGGTATGGAGATATAATCATTTATCTCCAAACCCAAACATATAGGTCTAATACCTCTCGCTCAGAACAACGATGTACTCAATACCAAGCAAAAGACTACATGATCGTTGGTAATATGCTTTACCGCCGTGGTGTCGATACAGTTCTGTGAAGGTGCCTCACCCATGAGGAGGTCGAAAAATTCCTGAATGATTGTCATTCAGGGGTGTGTGGGGGACATCAATATGGTTATGCTACGACGCAAAATATTTTACGAGTAGGATACTTATGGCCAACAATGTTCAAAGATTGCATAATCGCAGTCAGAAGTTGCCATGCTTGTGAAATCTTCGACCGCGAAACCAGAATACCATTCGCACCTCTGCAGCCAGTAGTTGTTGTTGGGCCATTTTCCAAAAGGGGCATATATTTCATGCAATGTAACCCCACCTCAGCTGGGCGGCATGGGTATATCATAGTCACAGTTGACTATTTTACGAAATGGGCCAAGGCGATGCCTACATTAAACAACAACGACGAAACGATCGCTCTTTTCTTTTTCAATCATGTAGTCTCCAGGTTCGGCTTTCCACAAGCTATAGTCACAGATCATGGATCGAATTTCCACAATCACATGATGGTTGAATTGGCTGCCAAATTAGGATTGTCCCACGACAGCTCTACTCCGTATTATCTGCAAGCTAACGGGAAATTTGAGGTGATAAACAAAGTCCTAAAATGCATGTTGCAGAGGATGATTGGAATCCATAAATGGAGTTGGCACCTAATCTTGTACTCAGCCTTGTGGGCATACCAGACATCGGTAAGAAATGCGACCGAATTTACACCCTTTTAGCTGGTGTATGGCCTGGAAGCGATCTTACCAGTTCAGTGCAAAATTTTGTCTCTCAAGCTCGCAGTTAACCTCCTCCCCGGAACTTTAGAGGAAGAGGCTTGTTTCATAGAGTTAATCCAACTAGATGAAACCCGTCGTGATGCCGCCTTGGCTAATGAAGCACATAAGAAACGAGTCAAAGCACAATTTGACAAGAATGTCAAACCCCGCGTTTTCTCAGAAGGTGACCTGGTCTTGCTTTACGATCAAGAATCTAATAAATTGGGAGCAGGTAAGTTCCAGTCTTTGTGGATGGGTCCCTACATTGTTAAACATGCATTAGAAAAAGGAGCCTATGATCTAGTATATTATGATGGGATTCCACTGTCGCAACCCTAAAATGGGTTGTACCTAAAGCGTTACTGTGCTTGACTCGACATGGTAGCCTCTTCATATGATTTTGTTACATTTTTGTTTTCTTTAAGAGTGATAGTTTTGGTTAGGTAATCCACTTTTGCATTTTGTTGCAGATGTCGAACCCATTGGAATCATGTGTTGGATACGCTGACGGGGCAAGTCGTAATATGCGGAACCTATCTTCTGCAGCTTGGGCCATGTTTGATCCAAGTGGCGAGTTAGTGAGTTTCAGAGGGGTGTGTATTGGTCAATCAACGAACAACATCGCTGAATATAGCGTGTTGATAGAACTCCTCTCTGATGCCATCGCACATGGCATACGCCGACTTTTCGTCAGGCTAGACTCACAACTCGTCATTCTACAGCTTACAGGCATCCATTCAGTTTGTAATCCAGCTATCTATCGCATGTTCCTAAGGATCAAGATTTTGGAAAGGCAGTTTGATTCTATTCAATATAAACATATTTCCAGAAACTTAAACACATTAACTGATTCATTAGCAAATTATGTGTTAGATAGACATTTGCAACATTTGTAAAAGAAAAGCATTTTATCAATAAGTACACTAGGATCATATAACTTAATGGAAATAAAGCTTCGAAAATCAAAAATATAAATATAACTGTTTATAGTTTGTACATAGTGTTCTATGTCCAGGACAAAATCAGTCATATGACCCAAAAACGAAAAATGCAAGGGGGCACCCTAATCTAATGGTGCTGGTGATAACTAGTCACCACATGTGCAATCATGCGCAAGAGTCTAGTCCATCGGCTCGGCACGCCAGTGGTATGGCGCTGTAATCTTAGAGGCAGCTCATCGGTCCTCACGTCCGGAATACCAAGAGTGAGACCCTCGATCTGATCCTGCAACACTACAAGGGTTTCAGATACATCCAGGTCGTGAAGAATGGCCCTCCCTATAGCCTCTCTTGTTGGAACGATAGCTACTGCTCTCGGGCGCACTGTTGGTCGCACTGGCTCGATATCTGCATAAGCACATGAGTTTTTATTAGTCCTGGTAAATATTTAAAAACACAAGAACATTATAAAAACAATAAACAAAGATATGGTCAGATATTTTCACCTATGACACCCCACTGCTTGCCAGCTAGCAACACCAAATCTGGGTCACCCCAGAAATCCATCCCAGCATATGGATTCTCGGCATAAACCATTTGATGATGGTTGGACCACTCAAAGAAAGCATCAGAGAATGAAACCTGTCATTGACTAGCATGTCTGGCCATAAGGTCGACCCATCTCTGCATCCGTGGCTCAGTCGGTAGTGGTAGGCCGAGTGAGATGTACTGGGGCTGCATCAATGGGATCCTCTCCAAGGCGAAAGCAGTCAGAATAGAACCATAGCTAAAGTTCTTAGACCTTCTGTTATTCACCTTGGTAAGCTATTCTTGATCACTGGAAGTACTGCATCACACCAGTTGAATACCTTGGCTTCGAGGCATTCCAATGCGTGCTGCATATAGGACCTATTGGCCAATTGAGGGGTCGTGCTACCAGCCAATCTAGCAAAGGTGAATAAAATAGTCCTCAAGGACCGGTCTGTGAGATCGTGGATACTAATCTTGCCGTCCCTGCTCAGTTGAGATCCTTCTCTATAGTATCAGCAAATATAATCCCTCATAGGTTCACCCCCATGGGCAGAACCTGATATTGAGAGAGCGGCACCATGCCTCAATAAACCAGTCAAAAAGTAGATGTCCTCAATAGTCATGGGGATGGATTTTCCTCTTATTTGAAACACTTGGCTGGTAGGATCCCATGCATCGAGGAAATATTGCAACAAGTTGATTTGTTTCCTCATGCTAGACATGCGAAAGAACTTGAGCAAGCCACAGTTCTGCAATGCAGTTACTGTACCTAGATCTGCTGGAAATAATACTGAGGGGGGGGTGAATCAGTATTATCAAATTCTTTTCAATATATCTTCCAGATTTATACTTTAATTTATTCTTCAGATATTGATCATTAATTTTTATGTGAGTACCAAATAATAATGAGTAAGAACAAGAAAAACAGATAGTCACACCAAAGAACACCAGATATAAGGTGGAAACCCAATGTGGGTGAAAACCACCTACTACAATACGTATCTATCTTCTTTCAATTAGAAACTTCTTTTACAATGATTTTGTACTGGTGCAGTCCTTTACCAGTACGCACGCTGCAACCTGCTGAGAGCTACAACCCTCTCTCGTTTTCCAGTCTCTCCTGGAAGGGAGCTATAACCCCCTTAGCTCTTGTACTAGCTGATCTACTAGTACGTAGGTGCTGACCTACTTCTTTTCTTCCAAGGACCACTTTTCATAAATTTTCAAACTGGATCCATAAACATCAAATAATCATCAAGTACATGTGAATCAACCAATCTCCTTTTACAATCACCCAATGAATCAATCAATAACTTATTAGAATGCAGTAACCAGAAAGGAAATACCAGTAATCTAAACCCAGAACTCTACAGCAATAGATAAAAGGAAGCCAATAAATATTTTAAGAAAAGTTCGCAACTTCACCAATAGAAACCTGTGAATATCCGCAGTTTTTCTGTGTCTGGACTGCGCAGCTCCACACCTGCACTGTCTACCCGACAACGTACCTCCGCACCTGTGCCTTCTACTGCTCTGCGTACCTCCGCACCTGCACCTTCTCCTGCTCTGAATACCTCCGCACCTGCGCCTTCTGCTGCGCTGCAGACCCCCACACCTGCGCCTTCTATTGCGATGCGGACCCCCGCACCTGCGTCTTCTGCTCGGTTGTGGACCCCCACACCTACACCTTCTGCTGGGCTGCGGACCCCCGCACCTGCGCCTTCTGCTACACTGCGTACCCCCGTGCCTGCGCTGTGGATCGCCTGCGGACCTCTGAATAGAGCGAAATTAACAGTCCTCCAATGTGCCACAGACAGTCAGATCCACAGATCTGATCATGCGCCAGAGAGATCACT
Source organism: Pinus tabuliformis (assembly GCA_031772625.1). NCBI lineage: Eukaryota > Viridiplantae > Streptophyta > Pinopsida > Pinales > Pinaceae > Pinus > Pinus tabuliformis. The sequence goes on from CM062813.1 coordinate 47,381,958, forward strand.
ACTTATTAATAGATCCACCTCACAATTTATAGAGTACACCTTGATTTAGATCTAGCATTTAAAACCGATCACCCAAAAATTCAGATCTTAAGATATTCAAATTTCACAAGTGACTAGCCAAATGATCTCCTTTTCTTTTTATAGGCAAGCCCTTACTCAAACCATGGAGCAAAACCATTGAAAACCAATACAAGGGATCCAAAAACCGAGGATCAATAATTTAGATCCTATACCACGGACCAAAACCATAGGATCATGTACGTCGGACTAAATATCATGGACCGAACATTAAAATTCCCACGTGTGCGCGCTTCTCTACATTGAAGTGAGTGAACTAGGGGTCCACACCTTCTGTTCAGATAACCTGCGGACATGACTGCACTTTGTGAATGGCGTGCCTGCGGGCCTGCACCTTTTGAACGGTGTACCTGTGAACCCCTTATTTTCCATCATTTTGAGAGCCTGAACAGAGATTTGCCACTTGAGTGAATTGCCATCAAGTACAACACCTGTGCCATAGCGCGAAACCTGAATCATAATGCCAACAATCTCCCCCTTTGGACTTGATGGCAACCCCAAGATCCTTAAAGTCATTCTCCCCCTTTGTCATCAAGGGCAAGGGGTCATGCTCCCCCTGAGGACATGCTAAAAACTCTGCTCTGCTGAGCTGATCATGCTCCCCCTGACTGTAGGCTAGATCTGCAAAAGTAATTTTCTTCAAGAAGAACCATAATCCACCATACACCATAAATGATCTTGAGAAAAGTGATATAATACATAGAGTCAAAACATTAGCAGCAATATTTAGATCAGCATCCATGTTCTCCTTCTGAACTTTCTCCTCCAATAATGCCAACAATGTATGATTAGAAGAATATATTCTCCCCCTGAACGTGTGACAGATGGTCTTTGACCACTCCATAAACCAGCGAATGTACATGTATACCCCTTATGAAACTTGTGTACAACCAACAATCTCTAAAACAGATAAGATTCAACAACAAGATGATGCATCAACTACCCCAGCTTTTTCCTGAGGTATTCAAAGGTCTCCCTAGGTAGTGGTTTGGTGAGTATATCAACAACTTGTTCCTTAGAAGGAAAATACTCCAATTTGACCTTTTGTTCCAACACTTGTTCCCGGAGAAAGTGATACTTGATCGGTATGTGCTTGGTCTTTGAATGCATGACTGGGTTCTTTGAAATGCTGATTGCACTTGTATTATCACATAAGATGGAGATAGGTGGTGTACAAGTGATTTGAAAATCCTGCAAGGTCTGCATCATCCAAATGAGTTGAGTGCAGCAAGATGTCACAACAACATATTCCGCTTCAGCTGTAGATAAAGCAATTGAACTTTGTTTCTTGCTGAACCAAGATACTAATCTGGAACCCATAAAGAATGCACCACCACTTGTGCTCTTCCTATCATCCATGCTTCCGGCCCAATTTGCATTTGTATAAGCATGAAGTGTGAGATTTGTATCTCTAGGATACCATAAGCCATAGTTTTGAGTTCCTTGAAGGTACTTGAAGATTCTCTTAACTGCGTGAAGATGAGTTTCCTTAGGATTTGCTTGAAATCTTCCAACTATTCCCACAGCATGCATGATGTCTGGTTAGGTACCTGTCAAATAAAGCAGACTGCCAATCATGGATCTATAGGTTGGTTGATGCACTGTTGCTAATTCATCATTTGCACTGAGGCTGCATCCTGTAACCATAGGGGTACATACTAGTTTTGAATCTTCCATGCCATACTTCTTCAAAATCTGCTTGAGGTACTTGGTTTGAGACAAAAAGATACCGCCTTCATTCTGTTAGATTTGAAATCCAAGAAAATATGTCAGTTCTCCAAGCAAAGACATTTCGAATTCTTTTTGCATCACCAAGGCAAAGCTTTGACTCATAGCTTCTTCATTGCTACCAAAGATAATATCATCTACATACATAACAAGTATTAGAAATTTGTCATTTTCAATTTTTATATAAAGATTGCTATCTGCTGATCCTTTCGAAAAACCTTGTTGATGAAGATATTTGTCCAAATGTTAGTACCAAGCCCTTGGAGCCTGTTTAAGACCATAGAGAGCCTTCTTTAGTCTGCATACAAGATTTGGATCATTCCCAAGAATGAAACCATCTGGTTGCTCAATGTACACTTCTTCTTCTAAGTCTCCATTCAGAAAGGCTGATTTTATGTCCATTTGAAATAATTTGAACTTCTGACAACTTGAGAGAGCAAGGAACATTCGGATGGCCTCAAGTCTAGTAACTGGAGCAAAATTTTCTTCAATGTCTATTCCTTATTGTTGAGCATACCCTTTACAAACAATTCTGGCCTTGTTTCTAATCACTTCCCCATTTTCATTCAACTTATTTTTGAAGATCCATTGTGTCCCTATGACATTCTTATCTTTTGGTCTAGGAACCAACTCCCAAGTGTTGTTCTTTTCGATCTGCTCAAGTTCTTCATCCATTGCCTTGACGCAGCATTCATCTTTGCATGCCTCTCTTACATTTTGTGGTTCAGTGGAGGAGAGTAATGCCAAATAGCTTGAAGCTTCTGCAATTGTTCTTCTTGTTTGTACGCCTGCCTCCTTTTGCCCCAAAATTTGAGATTCTGGATGATTCTTTTGAACATACATGGATGGAGTCTTCTCTTCTATCCTTATTTGTTCCTTTGGTGCCTCTTGAGGTTCTTCTTCATCGTCAGTCTGATTTAAAGGATGGTCTTCATTCTCTTCGATATTTTCATAATTTACTTGCCTAGGAATGTTTCCTTCTTCATCAACCACTACATCAATGCTGTCAACTGTTCTTCCAAGTCTTTTGTTGTAACACTTATATGCTTTGCTATGAGAAGAATAACCAAGGAGAATGCCTTCATCTGCTCTAGGTTCAAACTTGCCAAGATGTTCATCATTATTCTTAATATAGCATTTGCTTCCAAAGATTTTGAAATGTTTTACTGAAGGAGTCTCACCATACCAGAGCTCATGAGGAGTTTGAGTGTTGTTCACTCGAACATTTGTTTTGTTGAGAATAACAACTGCAGCAAATGCAGCTTCACCCCAGAAGGTTGTGGGAGTTCCAGACTCATCAAGCATAGCACGAGCCATTTGTTGAACCATTCTGTTCATCCTTTCCACTACATTTTTCTGAGGATTCCTAACTGTAGAGAATTCCCTTCTTATTCCATGTTCTTCACAAAAATCAAAAGATTCATTTGAGGTAAACTCCCCACCTCTATTAGACCTGAGGCACTTAATTTTGTGATCTGATTAATTTTCAACCAAGGCTTTGAAAGATTTGAATTTTTCGAAGGCTTCATCTTTGTGCTTCATAAGTCCTATCCAAACCATCCTGGAGAAGTCGTCAATGAATAATATAAAGTATTCTTCTCCTCGAGGTGACCTTTTCCTAGATGGGCCACATACATCAATATGGACTAGTCCAAGAGGCCTGCTAGCTGATCCTTCCTTCTCAGGGAAGTTAGTTCTGGTTTTCTTACCAAATTGACATGATTTTCATATTATATTGTCTGGAATTCTGGTTTCTGGAAGACCACGAACTACCTGGTATTTGCATGCTTTCCTTATCTGTGAAAAGCTTAGATGCCCCAACCTCCAGTGCCATAGCCAATGTTCATCATTCTTGCTCAAATAGCATTGTTGTTGTCCTTCTTCAAATATGTATAAATTATTTGGAGTTCTTGTGCCTTTGATCACTGTTTTTCCTGTATCAAGATCACGAACACTACATCCATTTGATCGAAATATTACCTTAGTTCCTTGATCACACATCTGACTGACACTTAGTAGATTATGCACCCTAGCTGTGTACTAGGTGAGATGCATCCTGACTATCCAGTGGCCAGCCTAGGATGCATCACACCTTTCGATGTATACTAGGTGCAATGGGGGCAGAACGAAATGTTCAAACCCCAGGGGCCCAAAAAAGTAGGAAAACATGTTCAGAATTCAAAAAGGGAATGCAATTGAAGAGCTCAAGTTTAGCTCCTACCTGGTCCAGACGGCACCAAAAATTTTCCACAGAATCTCCCAGAATCAGCTGGTGAAAATCAAGGGGGAAAACACCTCCAGAGCTCCAACAGTCACAACTCCAAATGAAATGGTAGAATGAGGGGTGAAAGAATATTTTTAAGTTACCTTTCACGTAATTTAAAGTAGGGTATCAGTTTCTTAACTCATTTTTCAAGCATATGTCCTCATTTCTAATCAGTTTGATGGAGCAATTGAACAGGTAGTACGACCATCAAAAGAACATAATGTTAATGGTGAATCGAATATCAATGACCATTATCACAAGCAGTTTTACGCAAAGTTCAAGCTCGTTAAAAATTAAACCTAGCAATGAGCATATGTTCCACCAGAGTTTAAGCTCATTAAAAAATGAACCCACTTCTAGTAAATAACCATTGTGAATGCCAGCTTTTGAGCCTTGGTTGTGTTCTTACTATCACCTCCACTCTGTTTTAGTTGATCATTCGCCTCCATTTGATTATTTACCCCTTTTTAGGAACAACTGCGACAATTGATTCTGTTAGCCATCTTCTTAATACTGCCTGATTGGAAAGTTCCAACCGTCACTTGGAACTAGCTACTACCCGAAATATCACTCGTTCCTAAAAAACGAGTCTCCTTTAAGCTCTTTTCATCTGACTCGTAAAACATGAAAAGATTGCTGAGCAATTGGCCTCTCCAGCTCATTAAAGTGATTGGATGTGCCATCCCTCCTCTAGATTTTAATCTTTTTGGACTTGAGGGATTATTACACAAAAAGATAGAGCGTTTGTCTTGTTCATCTCATTAAAACTATCGAAAAGTCATCCCTTTCACATTGTTTTATACTTTTTCGGACTTAAGGGATTTTACTATGAAAAAGGAATATTGGAGTTTTCCTTTCCATCTCTTTTCAGACTGTCTAAAATTGAAAAGGATCAAGTTATCCTTGTCGTTAAACTCGTTAAAATAATAGCAACAAACTTGTCCATTGAGACAAGAGTGAGTTTCATTGTCGCTAAGCTCGTTAAAACATAGCGACGGGTTTGCCCGAAGGGAAAATTATAGAACAAGCATATGTTATCCTACTCAAGCTTGACAAAAATAAAGAGGTACTGGTTAGAAATGACTGGGGAAAATTGGGAAGAAAACTTAAAGAATCTTTATTGGTAGCAGGTCGCTCTTGAACATGACACTTTCACTTCATCACCATGATTGAGTCGGGTTGGGTTATTTCGTTCACCGGTCATATCACCATTGGTCCACCATACCATCCACTTTTGGGGTTAACGCTACCAATCCATTTTAGTGTCGCCGATATGTTCAAGAGAAGTCACTCAGAGAATTCACCTACCCAGCTTGTGTCTCATCTGCTGCAATACCTTCACGCTTCATTCTTTCATGACTGCCACCCTGAACCTTGTATCATCAGATCGTTTTCACCTCTACAAAATCATTTGCTCCATTCCATGTCATAGATGTGGGATCCATCAATGCCCTCCTACGACGAGTCACTTCTTGTCGACATCAACTCATTATCCAAGAAGCCGACCTATGAACAACCCTTTCAATACTTTGAAGCTTGCATGCCTCAATGGCAAGTTTCTCACTTCCGGCGATAGTTTTACATTAATGGCCTACAACCAAAAGAGTTTGCATGGTGTTTGACATCGACTGATGCATTCACACCATGCAAATTGTACTGCAGTACCTTGAGGGTCATCATCATCATCGGTGATTCCTCTCGCGCTTGTTAACAACTTACATCATTAGCTGGTAATCAGGAAATGTCCTTCCATGTTCGACATCAGAACATCATTTTCACATGGATCGATTTTTACTTTCGGGCAAAGATTGAACGAGTTTTGAAGACCCCAGATCTAGTTTCATCCATCTGGGCTGCAATTTATTTAGGAAAATAAAGACATCAAATGTACATCATTGCTGCACAGATAATCATCCAAACTAAGGGATGATGGCTCTATCAGAATCATTAGTCTACACGCAGACGGTTGCCTGTCCTATGTACATGAGAATGAATTTATCAAGCTGAGCATGGGAATGCCCGCCTCAGCCAGATCATGAAAATACTATGAAGATAATATATTGTATTGTATCTTATTACAGGTCACCTTCTAGTTCAAAAAACCTTGGATCCTCATTATAAAGCATTTCACCCGACATCAAAAGATTTACGACCTCATGCTTTAGGGGGAAAATGTTATAGACATATTTGGGCACTACAACCCCAATCACATATGTCCATAAACCAAGGGCTTCTAAGTCCCTAAAAGTGTTGTTTCATACCCTAAAGGAGCAAGGTCAGCTGATTACATCATCTCCCAGAAGTTCTCCATGAAAAACCACTCAGAACTGGTCAAAACAAGACCATACAGACTGCCCAGAGCAAAGGGTGCGATGCATCTCACCTGCCACATGAAAAAAGTGTGATGCATACTGGAAAGCCCTTCTATAGGGTGCGATGAGCAAGAGCAGACAAATGGCACAAGCAGTTTTCTAGGTGGAGACCCTGAGAATCTTCTAGAAGCTGTTCATTTGACACTTGCCTCCCTGAATTCGCCCAAGAATGAGTAAGAGATCATGAAATCTCCAAGTGGAACCAAGAACTATTAGAGAGATGACACTAATAAAAATCCTAGAAGCTGACTCACCCCCTGCAATTATCTATATATGGATCCCTCATCCCAGAGATCCAAAGGTTGGAATTTGGTAATTTGCAAAGAGGTGTTGTTGGTTTCTCTTTGGAGACATTGTTGGATGATCTTTCTTTGTATGAGGTGAAGAGGGCTTTCAAGATGGGAGGATGGTGCTTGGTCAGACCAAGTGGTTGTAATCCTCTCTTTTACTAATTTCATCAATAAAGCTATTTGAGTTTTCCTCCATATTCTTGTGTATTTCTGAATATTGTGTTGATATATGCATTTGTATGGTCAATATATATATGATCCTATATTTTTTACAGTGATAGATCTCTATGCTTTGATGGTATTATGTTGTTGTGACTCTATAGGTTCTCTTTGAAGTGGAACAAGTAAGGAAGCAGTGGCGAGATTCTGTCAAAGGGGAAAGGAATCAAGCAAGGAGCCAAGCGAAAGACTAAGGTTGGTACTCTCTGCTTCTTTCTCATCTCTCCCTCGTAAAGGAAAAACAAGTGACTTTAGTTTTTTTGTTTCTAAGATAGGTACTCGTCTTAGTGGGACTAGCAGTTCTGTATAGACACTAGATTTCACGGTAACACTAATGGGTTTGTCTTAGCACGAGTATATGAGCAGGACCTCTGGATAAATTCAAGGCATCACATGTTATTAAAGGGGATAATATGGTTTGCAGAATTCGAGGAACCACTTTGGAGACCAAAGCAGAAAATACAGGGGTAGTTTTCCAAGTATCCAGAGACAATCAAAGAACAAGCAATCGAAGGCCAACATGAAGTTCAAAGTCATCACATAAGCGAAAGATGAAGAGGGACAGATGTCAAAGAACGAGTTTATTTTCATAGTTAAGGTTGTTTCCAGCATAAATAAGGAGTTACACTCCTAGTCAAATTAGGTCTCTAGGACTGTTAATTTATAGTCAGTTGTAACTAATAGTTTGTTTAAAGATTAGTAGGTGTCAGGTCTTGAGAAATTTGAATTCCCCTCTTGATGGAGGAAGGAATCCAAGCTTGTAATGAAACTCTATATATGACAAGAGATGTAATGCACCATGGGTTGGAAATTTTTGTGAAAAAAAAAACACTCATATTGTGTCATTGTAGAATACTATGTTTTTATGAATACAAAGTTTGGCTTCACTTCTCAGGATTCAGAAGAGAGTTCAATGCTTGATTGTCTTATGGTTGTCTTCGTTTCCTCACTTGCAGTGGTCTGAATGTATGTTACTTAGAACTCATTGGCTATGCTCTAACTTCCTTCATGCATTTGTAGACTGTGTTTCCTACATGTTCTCCTGTGTTAACTGATATATTAAACTCTTGATGCCCTAACTTCCATGTTAAGCTAATATTGTTGTCATATTAAGCATTCTCTGACTCCACCAGTCCAATGGATGTTTATTGATTATGTTTCAACCATTCACACACCTTCATTTGTTTTATAGAGTTAGCCATCTAATCATTAATTGAAATCTTTAGCCCAATGAGAGAGCCCTCTCAGGTTGAGGAGGCTAAGCCTCAGCCAAACGTTTGGTTTGAAATAGTTACTCAAAGTTTTCCTGGTCAACAACCTATTAAGATCTTATTTGCAGTAGCTTTCCAATAGTGGTCTCCTCCACAATCTCCTTTATGAAATTCTTCAATAACTTTATGAGCATCTTCTTTAAGAAGACAATTTAGCAAAATCCCTCCTGCATCTTTCCAAAACAGATTTTGGTCATATACAAAATATCTTTAGGATTTTAGCTTGACAAACCTTGCTTTGGACTTTGTTAGATTGGGAGGCGCTTTATTATGCTAAAAAGCCACATCCTTGTGTTATCACTCAGGTTGTCCCTTGGCTCCTTAAGGGATACAGCTGAGGTAACCACAAACCAATCCTTGGGCTGTAGGTCCTAGCCTACCTGCAGTCAGAGAGGGATCTCTCTTTAAAATTTAACTTTGTTTTGGTGTAATTTTAGGCTAGTTATGGTGTACATGGGTTTTGTTTTTGATTTTGGTGGGAAGGATGATGTTTTCAAGTAGAGTTGGGATGCATAATGTGAGAAGTTCAAACCATTGGGCATGGAGTCATGGATTAGGGCTTGTTGTTGCGCTTTATTGGTCACAAGAGGAATACAGAGCAGGATAGCTACACATAGAACAATATCAAGCTGGAATAAAGATGGAATGAAGGTCAGAGATGAAAGGAAACTAAGAATATTTCATTAGCTAACAGAGAGGGAAGGTGAATGAAAGTTTGTCTAGGAGCAGTCAAGAATTCCTAAATAACAGTCATATGTGAAAGAAACAGGGTAAAAATGATCATTTAAGTATGCATATTCATAACTCTGAAGAAAACATATAGAAATAACAAGAACTGAGCATAGAATGCAGTCAAGCAAAGCCTAAGCTATTCTTCTTTCTTGCTATTTAGATGGTAACACAATGGTGGCATAAACATATATAAACTGTAAACAGAGGTAAGAAAACACTTATTGAGCCATGTAGTAGCACAAGAATTCCACAGTCACTCTTCAACCATTAAATAAAACAACAGACAATTCTTCATCCAAAGCATTCCAACAGTCTTTGATTATAGAGCTCTCAAAATATACAGCGCAAGTCTAGAATGAGGATTATCAACCAACCAACCATTTAAACAATGAATCAGGGTGGTTTATATAGATAAAATAACCAAAAATATCTATTACAGCAGATCTTAAACAGATCTGAGGGAAATGAGTTGTTTAACCTAATCTTGTCCTGAAATTAATGCAAGAAGATATCTATTTGAGCTGCGCTAGAGGCAGCTACATCAAAATGAGTTAATATGGTGTCCTTGGTCGCTTGGTGCAGTGTTTCTGCAATAACTGTGCGTTTAATCTCTTATCTGCACCTCTTAGGCAGTTATGTTGCTTTTAGGTGACTTTAATGTGCACTAATCCCGATCTGATGAGCTTTGAATGGCCTTTACTGCTTCTTTGACTTGGAGGGAGGCCTTTCATGTTCACCTACTTTGATATTGTCGATCTGATACTCTTTTTCGTTTCACTGATACTCTTTAATTGAATCTGGGATTTATCTTTCCTCTGATACTCTTTAACACTTGAATCGGGCCACTTTCTCTCCGTTGGTATGCTTGAAACTATCAAATCGCCCCTTTTCTGCCCTTTCAAGGCAAAAATAACTGCTGCAAATGCTTTTCGTGGCCTCTAGAATGCTATCGGCGCTGCCCGATTGAATATGAACATACATGAAGAAATCCTGTCAAATAATGGTGGAGGAATGCAACCTGATGACTGTGCTGGGCTGAGGTTGGCTTTTAATTTGAGTTTTTTGGGCCTGTTGCCCTGGTGCTTTGCTGAGTCACTGCTTTGTTATCCTGCTTTCGGTATGCATACTTGGCCTTTTTATAAAATTGATGTAGTCATATCTTGACTCCCTCTGCCTGTTGTCCTTTCCTTAGTTCCTCTGTTTCCAGCGTTGCCTCTTGCAAATTTTTGGGTTTTGCAGGTAGCCGAGCAATAGGAAGCCCTCCGTTTTGAGTAATTTTTCTTAGTGATGCGCGATTAGCGCTAAGCGCTAGTCGTGCATCGAAAACTGCCTCTGTTTCTCGTTTCAGGCTTTCTTTGACGCGATTCTGGCCCTTTGCGCCATTTATTTGATGATGTCAGCATGACGTCATCAGTGGGTCCCGGGTACGGCAGGCTGACATGGCAGTGACGTCAGCGGAGGACATGTGGCAGATGACATGGCAGTATGGCAGAGTGACGTGGCAGAGGACACGTTGGCAGGGTGGGGATGCTGACAGATGAGCTGGCGGTGACACGGATCTGCGGCGGGTTGACGCGGAGGTGATGTGAGTGGCGACATGGCACTGATGTCAGGGGCGGAGAGAGAGAAGGCGGTTTGTGGTTTTATCGGAACGCCTTCTGTATGAGGGCGGTATATGTCAGAGCCCTCCCGATACAATAAAAGGTGGACACACATCCTTTGTATGACGGCAAAACCACTAGGCTATCGGAGGCTAACTGATGGACGTCGGGGCGGCTCCGAAATCGGTGAGAGTCGTCGGATGGGGAGGGCCCGATCCGACGGTGGATGGAACTGTGAACTCGCGAGATGTTAACATATGGGCTCGTTGCGACTCGAGGGCCCGCCCGAATATTAAATTAATATTGCGCGACAGGGGATTTCGAACTTTGGTTAACGCAGAATTGTGGGTTTTTGCGCGGACATAGAAAAATAATTTAATGTCTAACAAAGCCTTTAGACACCAATTATATAAAACGAAAGGGGAGGGATAAAATGGGAAAAATACATGGGTGGAGGGGTAGGTATAGGCTATTAACCTAACCAAAGGTCATTTTAATTCCAGGGTTAGGACGCGGATGGGTTCATAATAGTACCAGATGGACTATTATTTCCTGAGACTGCAATATATGGCTATAGTGCCATGGGGTGTGAATATTTATTATTTTTTGGCATTTTATATAGTTTTTGGTATAATAGGGGATAAGGAAATGATATAGGGAGCTAGATAAGAGAGTTAAGAGTTAATATGACCTTGTGAAGTGAAAGTGTAGGGGCATGAAGCTAAGTTTATGGACTGAAACTTAGACATAAGAAGTGAATGGAATGTGGAGAAAGGATTTTTACACAAGAAATGTGGCTTCTTTTCATTGAAGAGAGTCACAACTTGACTTGGTATTTTATGAAAATGAAGTGATAATAGGATTGGTTGGGCAGATCCCAAGGTCCTCAAGGGGATGTTAGTGATTGATTTATGGGGGAATAGAAGGGGAATTAGACATTCTTCCAAAGTTCTGCCATCAAAATAACTGCTTTGACACTTTTGTCGTTGATGAGAGGAGCTCTGCTTTGATAAGACAAAACTGATCAAAACCTTGCTTCTGCAACCTCAAACTACCTACCCAGCCTAATACACCTAAAAATTTTTCTTCCTTTTGCATGGGTGCACTTAGACTTGCAGACCCTGATTATCCTCTTTTCTTTTGACTGCCCTCCTATCTAAATCTACCCTTATCTCTTCCAAGGGCCCAGGTTAAGCAGTTGGGCTCCTTCATTTCTGTACCTAGCTACTCATCTGCCAAGCTTAAGCTGTTTGGACAGATATTCATTCTCTATCTTCTAAAACAAGCAATTTAAACCTAGGGAAGCGAAGATTAAGATGTTTGGCTTTCCCTTAACTGTAAAACTCTTAAAAAATGGTATGATTCTTCAAAAATGGAACTTCTTGGAAATATGGAACCTTTCAGCATGAAAAGGTGACATATTTGGCATGTAAAACAGTCAATCATGAAATATGAAACCTATTGCAATAGGAGGCTAACAGTGGCTCCACTTGGGGATGGTTTTTCAAGATGAAAAGCTAAGAACAACAGGTTAGAATGCCTTTATATTCAATTGTTACTGTAAACTGAAATTCTCCTTCTTCTCAATGCCTTTGACTGAATTCTTATAAGTTGATATGCAGTATCCTTTTGAGCTGAATTGCAGAAAAATTACAGCTCTGCTACTTGCCTTTTGGGTGCTTGTAAACATATTGAAATCTGCTTGAGAACTTCTTCAGAATTATTTCAAAAAACAGAGATATGAAATATAGCTTTCTTTGATCTTCCCTTCAAAATTTTCTGCGTTGTTCCCTCTTATTGGCCTGCTATAAGAAAAAGTGCTGAAAATACAAATATTAATGTACAGATAGTATACAGAGTTGTGTTGCGTTCAACAAAAGGGATCATGATAGTGCTTTAGCATTCGTCCATTGACAGGGCCTTCTTCAGCTGTGCTGCCATCCAAACTCTTCAAAAAATATGTGTTGTTGCCTTGAACAGCAGAAATAATAAAGGGGCCTTTCCATAGGAAATTAAACTTGCCATGCTTTCCTTTTTCCTCTCTTCCTGAATCCCATCTTAAGACTTTGTTGCCTATTTAGAAATCTTCAGCCTTGGTTCTTTTGTCAAACATTTTCTTGAGCTTCTCTTGTAAAATCTGAGCTCTGTAGTACACTTGCTCTCTTTTTTGTTGCAAATGGATGGTTTGGTTTATTCTTCTTTGGATATCATTTGGCTCCGCCTGAATCTCTTGCAGCAATTTGATTACAGGGATTCCCAAAGAAGAGGGGAACTTGGCCTCCATGCCATAGACTAACTCATATGGGCTCATCCCAATGGATCTCTTGGCTGAAAATATGTCTGCCCATAGGGCACTTACAAGCTTTTTGTGCCAGTTCTTCTTGTTCTCCTCCAAGACTTTCTTAATGATGTTAATCAGACTCTTGTTGGATGATTCGTCTAAGCCATTAACTTGAGGGTAATAGGTTGTGGAGTGACCTAAGGTAATGTGGAATTTGTGGCAAAAACTGATCATTTTCTTGGATTTGAAGGCAACAACATTATCTATAATGATCTTCTCAGGACAACCAAATCTGGACAAAATGTTGGTTTCAAGGAATTGGATGATGGCGGAGTCATTCGCTTGCCTACATGGGATGGATTCAATCCACTTGGTAAATTAATCTGTGGCTGTTAGAATCCACTTATGATAGCCAGAAGAGGATGGATGGATTTTTCCAATGAAGTCAAGACCCCATTGTTGAAAAGGATTCTCGGTTGAAATGGGCTTAAGGGGCAAGGGCAGAAGCTTTCGTTTGCCTTCAAAGATTTGGCATTTGTGGCATGCAACAGCAAACTTTCTCACATCTGCAAATAAAGAGGGCCAATAGAAACCAGCCCTTAGTATCTTATCAACATTGGACTTCCAATATAAGTGCCCTCCATAGTCCCCTACATGAAATTCTTTCATGACACTATTAGTTTCATTCATAGTTAGACAATTCAACAATATTCCTTCATGCTTTTTCCAAAACAGGGCACTATCTAAGACACAAAACTTTGATGCTTTCATCTTTAAAAATCTCTTTTTGGTTTTGGAAAGCCCTAGAGGAGCACAGAGGTTTAACAATATAAAACATATATCAGCATACCATGGGGATTGCAAAAAAGCTTCACTGATCTGTGGAGTCGCCAGCTCCTGTTCATTGTCCAGTTGATTAATGTCTAAGGCTTGAAAATTGGTTTCGGACATCAGTTTGGCTAAACCTTGTCCCTTTATCAGCATGGTGGGTTTTATCTCAATGTCATAATCAAGGATATTGGCAATCCATTTGCCTCTTTTTCCTTCTATGCCCTCTTGAGTTAATATGTCTTTTACAATAGCATTTGGCACATAAGCAATCACATGTGAATATAAAGTGTAAACGTGGAAATCTTTGATTGCTTTAACAAGGGAATATGCTTGCTTCTCCATGATTTGGTACTTCAAGGATGCATATCTAAGGGCTTGGCTGAAAAATGCAATTGGCTTTTCATTTCCCTGATCATCTTTCTGCAAAAGGACAGCAGCAATGGTGTGTTCAGATGCAAATGAGAAAATGATGAAATCCTTATCAAATTGAGGACTTGTGAGGACTGGGGCTTGGGTTAAGGCAGATTTTATGCCCTCAAAGGCTTGCTTGGCCTCTAAAGTCCATTTTACCTTGGAATCCTTCTTTAACATGTTATTTAGCATTCTTATCAGCTCGGCCAAGTTTGTGATAAATCTCCTTAGGAAATTGATCTTTCCTAGGAATGCTTGCAATTCTTTGATGTTTCTCGGATAAGGGATTTGCAAAATGGCTTGGATTCTTTCTGGATCTATTCTAATTCCATATTTTGAAATTATATGGCCTAGAAATTTGCTTTCTTCTAGGCCGAAGAGAGATTTCTTAGAATTTAAGGAAATGCCATATTTCGTACAGGTTAGGAACACTTGCCTTAGGTGTTTAAGGTGCTCTTGATCAGATTTTGAGAAAGGAGTAAGGTCATCAAGGTAAACCACTAGGAAATCATGGATCTCCTTGGAAAATGCAATGTCCATGGCCGTTTGAAAGGTAGCCCCTGCATTCTTTAGTCCAAAAGGCATTTTCACATATTTAAAGGTTCCCCACGATGTTGTAAAGGCTGTCTTGTCTTGGTCATCCGGGTGAACAAGTATTTGATTAAAACCTGAAAAGCCATCTAGCAAAGAAATTCTTGAAGACCCCACTACTCTTTGTAGAATGTGGTCCATTTTTGGTAGTGGGTAGTGATCTTTAAGGGAGACTTGGTTCAGATTTCTTAAGTCCACACACAGTCTAATCTCCCCTGTTTTCTTCCTCCTGGGAACAAGATTGGATACCCATTCTGAAAATCTAATGGGTGCTATGATACCAGCCTTAAACATTCTTTTCACTTCCTTCTCAATCAAAGGGAGAAGCACAGGATTGATTCTCCTTAGTTTCTGTTTGAAGGGCTTTTGATTTGGCTTTAAGGGAATGGCATGTTGAATAACAGAGGTGTCATAGGACTTAAGGTCCTCATAACTCCTGGCAAATACATCTTGAAAATATTTAAATAAATCAACATATTTTGGTTTTTGATCGGGAGGCAAAGACTTGGACAGTTTAATCATTTTGGGCTTCTCTACTGTCCCAATATTACAGTCTTCCACAACAGCATTTAAGGGCTGTATCTTTGGCTTTTTCGGGACATCATTTGAATCAAATATGTCTTCTAATGGAGTGAGGCCAGCAGGTGTTATAGACATTTTTGTGCTTACAGCTATAAGCATGAAATGTCCATAATCCAAGGGATCCAAAGTCCTTAAAGATGTTGTTACAGCTCCTAAAGGAACAAGGTCAACCAATGACAGCTTCTCCCAGAAGTTCTCCACCAAAAACCTCTCAGAAACAGTCAATTCAAGATCAATTCAAGTGCTCCACTAGCTGCCTGCATTGCAAAGCACCCCAGTACACTGTCTAGGTGCGTTGCAACGTACTTGAATGCACTACCCAGGTGCGTTGAGCGGGAAATGACAAGTGGCAGAGTCATTCAACGAGGTGGAAAGACCATGGAAGCTTCCAGAATCTTCTCCAATGACACTTGCCTCACTAAATTCGACCAAGTGATGAGTAAGAGGCTCTCAGTCTCCAAGTGGAAGCAAGAACTGACAGAGAGAAGCCACAAGTCAAAACATAAGCTGACTCATCCTCTCTGCTTACATCTATATATGGATCCCTCATCCCAGAGATCCGGGGGCTAGAATTTTGTACTTTGCAGAGAATTGCTGTTGGTTTGAGATTGAGATTAGTACATTGGGTGATTTATGCTTTTTTGGAGGAGAGGAAGGGATTCCTTTGCTGGGAGGTAGATGCTGGATCGGAACTCACTTGGTTGTATCTCCTCTTGGACTTTCTTATTCTATCAATAAACAATTTGAGTTTCTCCTACATGCTGTGTATCAATGATGTTTTGTTATATTTGCATGTTTAGCTTAATCTGATCTTGAGATTTTTATGAATGTATATCTATATCTTTGTGTAGTTTCTCTATCTTGTGATCTTGCAGGAATTCGGTGAAGCTGGGCCGGTGAGGGAGCAGGGAGCTGGGAACTATTGAAGAGAGGAGCGATTGGATCAACAAACTAGCGGAAGACACAGGTTAGTTACATCCTTCTTCCTCATTTACATTTCATAAAGAAGAAATACTCAAGTAGTTTTCCTTGTTTGTTGCTAAGGCACTATCACACCTTAGAGTGGGATAGGGGCGTTCTGAATAGATACTTTTCCCAACAACAGCAGGTAGAAAAATTTCTTTTAAATCAATCACTTCGGCGTCTGCTTCAGCTATTTCATCTAAATGCATTTGCTTCAACTCTTGCATGTTTTTCTCATAAAAAATGGTTGGGTGCAGCATTTGATTTGCTGCTTCAGCTGTTATAGTTTGCTCATTTTGGCTCATTTGCTGTTGTGGCTCATCCATGGCATCTTCATCAATGTTTAAGCTTGAGAATTCTTGCTGTAGGGTAAGAAAATTGTTGATTTGAGCATCATCCTCAAACACTTGCCAATCTTTGATATTGTTAGGGACAGTAAGCTTGTGCTTTACCTCAACAGTAAAGTGGTGATTGGGCTCAAAGGGCAGCTTGCAAGTGCTAGCAAAAGTGGCTAGACTATGAGCATGCATGTTATGGCTTCTAGAAATCTTAGCAAGCTTGGATTCAGTGAAGGAATTGAGTATTTCTGTGGCAGCAGACCTATAATCTCTTAGCTTGTTTTCATTAGTAACAATGTTACCTTTCATCTGTTGAATGATCAAATCGGAGTCACCTAGAATGGACACTTTTGCATCTCCTAGAGCTTTGAGCAGTTTAAGGCCTAAAAGGAGAGCCTCATACTCTGCCATGTTGTTGGTGCATTTGAATTTTAGTCTGTAAGCATGACCCTCTGCATGGCTGTTATGTGTATTGTGAATCCATATTCCTGCCCCTGCCCCTAGCTTATTAACAGAACCATCAAACTCTAAATACCGTGTGATTTCTTGCTTGTGGTTAGTATTAAGAGTTTCAGTCATTTTAGGATTGGGTGGACCTAGGTTTTGTGCTTCATGTGGTTCTTCTTGTATGCTGGTTGCACTAATTTTTTTAACAGTTTCACGGGTATGGGCAACCGACTCTTGATTGATTCATGTTTCTTGTTCTAAAGGCAAAGGCTTCTCATCAGTGGGAGGGCAGCTATCATCATTGAACAATATAAAGGAATCCATATCAGAATGGATTGAGTAAATGGGAATGTTTTGGGGTTTTTCCTCACTACTTACCACATACTTCATCAGTGTTTCTCTATACAGTCTCTTTGGTTGCCCAAAGACTGAAATAGTGGCATAGGAGAGGTCTAGTTGGAGAGATCCTTGGGGTTTTTCTCCCCAAGATCTTGATAAGAGCATGCCATACTTTGGTGGAATGTCAGCAACCACCACGTCCATTAGGATCGTTTTGTTGGGAAATTGGACTAAAGACACACAAAGGTCTTTGATTAAGCCTAAACACTTGACCTGACTAGAATCAAATGAGAACAAGTCTTTGTAGGGTCTAGTGACATCAAGGTTTAGCTTCTCCATTATAGCTTTGGGCATTAGATTGTGTGAAGCACCTGAATCAAACATAGCATTGTGCAACACTTTATCATGAATGTGCAAACTGACATAAAAGCGTAGAACAGCTCCATGTCCTGATTTACCATTGACTTCAGGACCAAAAAGTAATTCAGGTTGATTATCTAAGACATTAACATCATCCCTGTTCTCTGGCATTTGCAGTGATCTTTTGATTTTCTATCTGTACACATCATGTTTGGCAAGCTCAGAGAGAGGAATAGATATCTTTAATTTACCGATTTCTGCTTCTAAATCAAAAGGTTTCTTTGACTGTGTTTTAGTATTGTGACTGGCAGATTTTCCCTTTTCAATTTATCTTCAGTGATCTTCTCTTGGTTATCAGTGATTTCTTGAGATTGTTCTATTTTGGGAAGGCTTTGAGGAGTGCTAATTACATTATCTTTTGAGGGAAAGGATACAAAAGGCTGGTTATTAGAGGGCTGCATGTCAGATACATCCTCTATGGTCACTTCTTTTAATTTTGGGTCTGTTTTATCAGCAGGTTCTGTGATAGCGGCCTTGTCCTTTACTTGCTTAGGCTGCTTGGCATCCTTTGGCTTGATGGGATCAGACACATCAATGGTTCTTGTTCTCAATTTGTATTGTTTATGGACTTCGTAGACAGCTGAATCATAGCCTTGTTTGAAGTCAAATGACTCTCCAAACATGGTCTAAAATTGATTTATATCATGGTCCTCTTGGTCTTCTTGGGTTAGAAATACTTGTTGTTCACTCTTCAAACCCATCAAGTTTATGTGAGTGTCCTGTATCTACTCATTAGATGTGGCTGCTTCAGTATAGTTTTCATGAAAAGGAGGTCTTATATCATGGTGAGGTCTTATATCATGGTGAGGAACAAGATTGGATACCCATTCTGAAAATCTAATGGGTGCTATGATACCAGCCTTAAACATTCTTTTCACTTCCTTCTCAATCAAAGGGAGAAGCACAGGATTGATTCTCCTTAGTTTCTGTTTGAAGGGCTTTTGATTTGGCTTTAAGGGAATGGCATGTTGAATAACAGAGGTGTCATAGGACTTAAGGTCCTCATAACTCCTGGCAAATACATCTTGAAAATATTTAAATAAATCAACATATTTTGGTTTTTGATCGGGAGGCAAAGACTTGGACAGTTTAATCATTTTGGGCTTCTCTACTGTCCCAATATTACAGTCTTCCACAACAGCATTTAAGGGCTGTATCTTTGGCTTTTTCGGGACATCATTTGAATCAAATATGTCTTCTAATGGAGTGAGGCCAGCAGGTGTTATAGACATTTTTGTGCCTTACAGCTATAAGCATGAAATGTCCATAATCCAAGGGATCCAAAGTCCTTAAAGATGTTGTTACAGCTCCTAAAGGAACAAGGTCAACCAATGACAGCTTCTCCCAGAAGTTCTCCACCAAAAACCTCTCAGAAACAGTCAATTCAAGATCAATTCAAGTGCTCCACTAGCTGCCTGCATTGCAAAGCACCCCAGTACACTGTCTAGGTGCGTTGCAACGTACTTGAATGCACTACCCAGGTGCGTTGAGCGGGAAATGACAAGTGGCAGAGTCATTCAACGAGGTGGAAAGACCATGGAAGCTTCCAGAATCTTCTCCAATGACACTTGCCTCACTAAATTCGACCAAGTGATGAGTAAGAGGCTCTCAGTCTCCAAGTGGAAGCAAGAACTGATAGAGAGAAGCCACAAGTCAAAACATAAGCTGACTCATCCTCTCTGCTTACATCTATATATGGATCCCTCATCCCAGAGATCCGGGGGCTGGAATTTTGTACTTTGCAGAGAATTGCTGTTGGTTTGAGATTGAGATTAGTACATTGGGTGATTTATGCTTTTTTGGAGGAGAGGAAGGGATTCCTTTGCTGGGAGGTAGATGCTGGATCGGAACTCACTTGGTTGTATCTCCTCTTGGACTTTCTTATTCTATCAATAAACAATTTGAGTTTCTCCTACATGCTGTGTATCAATGATGTTTTGTTATATTTGCATGTTTAGCTTAATCTGATCTTGAGCTTTTTATGAATGTATATCTATATCTTCGTGTAGTTTCTCTCTCCTTTGATCTTGGAGGAATTCGGTGAAGCTGGGCCGGTGAGGGAGCAGGGAGCTGGGAACTATTGAAGAGAGGAGCAATTGGATCAACAAACTAGCGGAAGACACAGGTTAGTTACATCCTTCTTCCTCATTTACATTTCATAAAGAAGAAATACTCAAGTAGTTTTCCTTGTTTGTTGCTAAGGCACTATCACACCTTAGAGTGGGATAGGGGCGTTCTGAATAGATAATTTTCCCAACAACAAATTGGCGACTCCGCTGGGGATCGTATCTAGTTAGTTTATTTGTGTTTCTATTGTTGTTCATCTCATAAACTCAGGAGTGCCGAATCGAACTGCATTTTCCATTTACAAATGCAAAGTAGAGATCTGCTACTCTAGTCCATTTACTGGGCCTGTTTATGATCTGAACAACTGATCCACAAATTCTCTAATAGCCCTTTGTGATATCTCTTAGTCCTCCTTTAAATCATCCTCCTAATTGTACCTCATTGATAGCTTTTATCCGGCCAAAAACCTTAGATCAGACTGCAAACCGTGACCCAGAACCCAGAGACAATTCTCGTTTCCGCTTCAGCGCAGGCTCTGTGAAGAGACTCTGCATTTCAACGCAGGTCCCGAGAGGGCTACCTACGCTACAATTCAGTTTCTCTGTGCAACAGGTGCGCTGATCAGCCTTTGCCCTGTGCAACTGTGGTTCTTTGCATCCTTGTGTTCAGTTTTATCTCTGTTTTTGCAGCCTGTTATCAGTGTGTGTACCTATCTGAAAACCCCTTTTCTATACCTTAATTCCACCTCAGTTGTATAAAAGAAACTGTATTTGTTTTTGTGTATTTGTTACATCATTTGCAGTTTCCCATTACGAAAGTAAACTAGTCATACTGTCACCCTTAGATCTAGACCTGTCGTAAGTGTCGTTTTGATCTTAGGAGTAAGTTTGTTTGCTGTTGACAGTTGATTGCACTTTTACTTTTGTCTTTTGGTTTGAATTTATGGATTTCTAGTGTTGAAACAAGTGTTTACTTCAAAATCATAAGTGTCGTAACCGTCTTTTTGAGTTCAAAAAGAAACTTGTTTGTGTTTTCACTTGAAATCGAATTCAAATTTTGTACAACAGCTTTCTTTTTAGGCATCAATACTAAGAAAGAGAAAACAAATACATGCATTTGTGCATTTGCATATTGATAGTTTGTATAGTTTGATTTAGGAAAAGTGCATTTACAGTGTGCTCTTTGCTCTTTGAGAAAAAATTGTGTCTTTCTTTTCCCCTTGTAGCTAGGATTTTCATTGTTGAAAAGAGATAAAAGCTTGCTTATCATCTTTAGACTGCATTTAGGAATTGTATCTACATCTCGTGGTGATCCAAAAAGGCAAAATTCTAAGAAAGATCAACCTAAAATAAATTGAATGAACTTAACAACGCATTGGAACTTAACGCACAACATAGAGGTCTAGGCTAGAGACGTGTTCCGACATCGTAAAACCTGGTGACTGTCAATCTCGCTGATGGTTGGGTGATTCCTCCTGAGAGAGGATAAGCATCAGTACGGATTGTGCTCCCACGTACCGTCGAGTATATATTGGGAGACCCCTATAGGCATAAAACCTTTATCCATAGGAAGCCGTGTCGGCCGCCTTACTGATCACAATGCACTGAACACAACATTCGGGAAGATTGACCATCCGTACCTTAAAAAGTATTCTGCGGTTTTGCGAAAAGTTTGGCACACCCTCTACCTAGAACTCTAGAGCAATTCCTTTTGGCCTTTTTCAGACTCTATAATGGAAAAAGTCCATCCGAGCATTTTTCAATTCGGGCTTGTTAAAACATCGAAGGAGACTAGAGTCACCTTTTGCTTTTTCTCGACTCTTTAAAATTGAAAAAGCAAGTTGTGTCCAAAGCGTCTAAAATTCATTTAATTCGGAAACATATTTCCCCTTTTGTATTTTAGTTGATCGAGTAATCCGCAATCGTGGAAGAAAGTCAATTGAAACCCCGTCGTTCGCGGAGGCTTACAAGTCAACCGTCTTTGTCTCCAGAATCGAAAATAGTACGGACAAAGCGAACTCGTTTAACGGTTCGAAATCTCCTATTAAAGTTAGAACAAGTGTTCCAACAACATCCGAGATTCCGGTTACTCCAAACATTTCTGGAAACCCTGCCTCTATAGAAGAAGTTCAACAACCACAGAGGGACAGTGATACTGATCCTAGTCTGAGAGCAAACACTTGTGTTACTGAACCAGTTCCGTCTGCAACCGGTTCGGAGAGTCTTGCTCCTCAAACACCTGTCGCTGTCGATTCAACCCCTTCTTCGGCACCAGAAATATTTTACGGACCTGACGGTCTTCCCCTTCCACCTGGTTTGATTGCGATAGAAGAAATTGTAGAAGATCCCCAAGTAAGTACTCCAACACATTTTGGAGTCGGGGTCACTCTATTTCCTTCGACATCAGAAGTTAGTCTACCACCATTGGAAGTTCCTGTAGAGTCGCTAGGTAATCTTTTGGATAGACTCAAAATGTCTGAACAACCATCAACATCTAGGACTGTGTCGAATGACATAGCGACTGCCTGCCGTCACTCCGACAATGTTTGTCGGCGTACCATCTGTCCCGACTAGCTCACAACTGCTAGAAGGAGTCCATCCAGGGACTATTTCGATAGTGTGGTCCGTTCCCGTTTGTTCCTCTGGAATAATATCCGACAACTCTTATGTTGAGACTCGCCAAATTGATCCATTTGGAGGTCAATTTGGGCAATCCAGTGCCCAAGGGCAGACAATCCCTTTGAGCTCCGAATTGCCACCGTATGGGGGGCAGTATGCCCTTTCATTACCCCCTCTGGGAGGATATCCATACGGGAGTTCACAACAGTATTCAGGTTATACTGGAGTTACATCAAGTGGTTGGGTACCTATACTACCCCAACAACCAAGGGTTGTGTATTCTATGCAACAATGTGTACCTATGTCGAACATCCTGACTACACCAGCTATTGTGACAGTGTCACAAGTTCAAACGCTGCCTGCTGTATGTCAACCTCAGATTTCTCAGGTTGTAATGTAACAACCCCTTGACCTTGTGACTCAACCACAATCTCCGACTGGTGGGGCGACACAGGTCCAAACGGGTACAATTACCCCGCACCTTGGTCCAACGGTTAGTATAGCGCAACAGAACATGGCCTCACAACCATGGCTGGTGCAATATCAACAACCAAAATTCCAACAAGTATACCAAGGTACTGAGCAGCAGATCTTTGCGAATAGTGGACAGCCGTACATTCAAAACGGTCAAAATCAACCATTCTGCAATGGTCATGTCCACCAACTGTATTAGTCGTACCAGCATCAACTACATTATGCTGGTATGCAAAGGCCAACTGCTCAGGCAATTCCATCATATCCTGGTATGCTTCACCTAACCTGAATTAGCAGTTACCATTCGTGGCAACTTTAGAGTTACCTGATTTACACCGGTTAACAAACGATCCAATTGCTTACGCCCCTTGGTGGCCGGCGATCCCTCATAAACTTCCATCAGATATTCCTAAATTTAATGGAAATCCAGGTGAAGATCCATCGAATCACGTGATGACATTTCATCTATGGTGTTCGTCAAACACCCTAAACGATGATTCGATAAGGCTTCGCCTTTTTCAGAGGACGCTAACGGGTCCAGCGGCAAAATGGTATATTGAATTGCCTAGAGCTGCGTTCGACAACTTCAGTACCTTAGCCACGACTTTCTTAACCCATTTTCAATTACCAATAAGGTATGAAATGGGAACGGAAATCCTAACCGACTTCAAGCAGACAACAGCCACTCACATATCTGATCATATACATGAGTGGCAACGTTGTCGTAGGATGGTAAAAATGTACGTCCCTGATCAGCTATTAGCTGAATGGTTTATCAAGTCGTTACTTCCTGCTATAACGGAAGATGTGGCAAAGGGGGGAGTCGTAATGGAAGAACAAGTCATTGCTCGTGCACAATATCTAGACTTGGTCTATACTCAGTCTGGCACGCTCTACGATAAAATACCTGACGCCCCTAGACCGGAATTTTCAATTCCTCCTCCTCCTAAATCAAACAATGACTCTCACGCCGGCGATGGTGTGATTGGCAGACAAACGCAAAATCGACAAAGGCTACGTCCAAGAAAGCCCGTAAGATTTTAAATCAAAATTCAAAAGACGAAATTCTTGCTTCAGAAGTAAATGTTGTATCGACAGATAAGGGAAAAGAAACCAAACAATGAGGAAGCAAGAAGAAAAAAAGCAAAGGGAAGAAGAAGAAACAAGAGGAATCATCTCCTGAAAAAACTTCTTCAAACCCTCCTGGAAATAGGAAACACCCCTTTGGGTGTCAGATATGTGATGAGAATCACTGGACGAGAGAATTTCCATACAAAGCTGAGCTTAAAAGATTCTTTAAAAGTTCGCAAACCTCAGCTGTGTTAACTGATCCGTTTCCAAATCCAGGAACAAATCTGGTTGATAGTGGAAATGCTTCCCCGTCGCAAGTGCTAATGCTGTCGATTTCGAAACAGCAGAATGATGCTTTGATTTCGACAAGGAACAAATATTACAGGAATCCGCAGCTGTCGAACGACAAGGATAAAGATCAACCAAGTAGTTCGACAACAACTTCGACAGAAGTTGTACCACCCATCATTCCTGAATTAACAATAAAACCGCCAAAGGGAGTAGTACACAAGTCGACGTTTAATCCTCACGCTAGAGCAGCGCAGCATTATAACATAGTGGAATATTTGGCCCAATCGCCATCAGCTATGTCGACTCTTGAGGTGCTACAAAATTGCCCATAACAAAGGCAGGCTTTGTTATCAGCCATTGGTGGGGTTGATCCTAAGGATTCCAATCTTGTATCCTTCGACCATAAAGGATACGATCCTCAGTTACTAGCCCAACTAGCTTTCCTTATTCAAGTGAAAGCCCTCAACAAAACTGTTCATCGAACAATTATTGATGAGGGGGCATCTACATGTATTATGTCGATGAGTTGCTGGAAAAATTTAGGATCTCCAACCTTGTCGTGATATTCGACGACATTAAAAGCATTCGACGGAAGGTCATATACCCCATATGGTATCCTAAATAACTTGAAGGTTGAACTAGGGGGAAAAACAGTAGAAATAGATGTTGAAGTCATCGATGGAAATCTTGATTACAACATCCTACTAGGAAGACTGTGGATATATGCCATGGCAGCTGTTGTGTCGACCTATTTTAGAAAGATTTCATTTCCCTTTCAAGGAGGGATTACAATCGTCGATCAACAAAACTTCCTCCCTAATGGTTCTCAAGTTACAGGAAGCATTCCCATGATCCATGGAAGCCCCCATTCGCTTCAGAATATCGGAGTAGGCCTACTAAAAGATCCTATACTAATGGGAACTTTCGCTCTTCCACCTTCAATCAATCTGGCGGAAGTAGCATCGATAGGAACCTGCAATATGATATCTTCCACAAATGTTTCAGAAAACGATATTGACATGGATCATGCAATGGTTTTGCCCCCAAGCCCAATAGAAGTATTATAGCAATCAATGTTTCTAGCATGGGAGGCAAACCCGAATCAACGCTCGTCAAGCGTTTGGGTAGATAGGTCTAGAGAATATGGTACCCCTTTAGATCCTTGGTCGCGAGTGCATGGAACCGACAAAGGAATTGTACAATCAATGTTGATTGAAGGGGCACCATGGAATGATTGCCACCATCGTTCCCTTCTTCCGGATTATGAAGAAGATACTCAAGATGACCTTTATCATCCTTCAGTTTTTGAATTCCTTTCAAATACTGTAAATACAGTGGATTCCGAGTGAAACTTATCCAACATTGAAGAGACAATAGCCATAAATATCACGACTAAAACAGATGTTGTAGAGAATATTTATGTTGGCAAATGTTGTTCTCCTTCAGAACTGGAAATATATAACGCTCTTTTTCGCGAATTCAGAGATGTCTTTGCTTGGTCATACAGTGAAATGCCAGGCATCGACTCGAGTATCGTTGAACACAAAATTAAGATGTATCCAGATGTCAAACTGGTAAGACAACAGCTCAGGCAGGTGCACCCCAAGAAAGCCGCTGCCATTAAGGCAGAAGTTGAAAAACTTCTCCATGCTGGTTTCATCTACCCAGTTCCTCTAACCGATTGGGTATCGAATATTGTCCCTGTTATGAAGAAACAAGGGACAATTAGAGTGTGTGTCGATTATAGGGATGTAAATCAAGCTTGTCCGAAAGACCACTACCCTACACCCTTCATCGACCAGATAATTGATGAATGCACCGGATGCGAAATCTTTTCATTCATGGATGGATTTTCCAGGTATAATCAAATAAATATCCGCCCACAGGACCAGTCAAAGACTGCATTCATTTGTCCGTGGGGCACATTCGCATATCGAAAATTACCCTTTGGTTTAAAGAACGCAGGGGCGACGTCTCAGAGGGCAATGAATTATGCCTTCCATGACATCAAGAACATCGTTCAACCATACCTCGACGACCTTCCGACTCATTCGCGAAAGCGGACTGATCATCCGCAGCATTTAAGAGCCATATTTCTACGTTGCTGACACTACAAGATACGACTCAATCCACACAAATGTGTATTTTGCGTCAGTTCTGGTCGTTTACTTGGCTTTGTAGTCTCCAAGGATGGGATTCGTCTCGACCCGTGCAAGGTACAGGCAATCATAAATTTGCCTCCACCTTCAAATTTGCTTCAGATTCAGAAACTCCAAGGGAAAGCAAACTTTCTGAGGAGGTTCATTCCAAATTACGCCGAACTTGCTAAAGGTTATACATGTCTTTTGAAAAAGGAGGTACCCTTCGTCTGGGATCAGGTTGCACAAGCTTCCTTTGATGCTTTAAAAGATTCCTTAATGAAAGCATCATTAATGTATGCCCCCGATCATCAAAGAGATTTTAACCTGTATCTGGCTGCAGCAGATGCAACCATCGCAATGGTATTAGTTCAAGAAGTCGATGGAATTGAACACCCTATATATTATTTAAGTAAAAACTTAAATGATACAGAAAGTAAATATTCTTATGTTGAAAAACTAGCGCTTGCAGTTGTTCAAGCGATAAAAAGATTTCGACACTATGTCCTCTTTTGGAAAACTACCATTTTGTATGATTGCAACCCCATGACTTATATATTGTCGCGACAGTTGCTGGGGGGCAAATATTCAAAATGGATAGCAATCCTACAAGAGTTTGATCTGGAATTTGTAAAATCCAAATCAAAGAAAGCTATAGTTTTTGCAGAATTATTATGCGATCTCCCATCGTCGTCCAACGATGAAACATCCGAAGAATCAATCGTGGACGAGAATTTGTTTCTGATATCTACAAGCAATGAGTGGTATGGAGATATAATAATTTATCTCCAAACCCAAAAGTTTAGGCCTAACACCTCTCACTCTGAACAGAAACGTATACGATACCAAGCAAAAGACTACATGATCGTCGGTGATACACTTTACCGTCATGGTATCGATACAGTTCTGAGAAGGTGCCTCACCCATGAGGAGGCAGAAAAAGCCCTGAATGAGTGTCATTCAGGAGCTTGTGGGGGGCATCAATCTGGATATGCTACAACACAAAAAATCTTACGAGCAGGATACTTCTGGCCAACAATGTTCAAAGATTGCATAACCGCAGTCAGAAGTTGCCATGCTTGTCAAGTTTTTGATAGCAAAACCAGAAGACCACCGGCACCTCTACAGCCAATAGTTGTTGTTGGGCCATTCGCCAAATGGAGCATCGATTTCATGACATGTAACCCCACCTCGACTAGGGGGCATGAGTATATTATAGTCGCAGTTGACTATTTTACCAAATGGGCCGAGGCGATGCCTACATTAGATAACACTAGTGAAACAGCTGCCCTTTTCTTTTTCAATCATGTAGTCGCCAGATTCGGCGTACCATAGGCTATAGTCACAGATCATGGATCGCATTTTCGCAATCACATGATGCTTGAATTAGCTGCCAAGCTAGGATTGTCTCACGACAGCTCTACTCCGTATTATCCGCAAGCCAACGGACAAGTTGAAGCGATCAACAAAGTCCTGAAGCGTATGTTGCAAAGGATGATCGGAGTTCACAAAAGAAGGCGGCACCTAATCTTGTACTTAGCCTTGTGGGCTTACCGAACATCGGTAAGGAATGCAACCAGGTTCACACCCTTCCAACTGGTATATGGCCTGGAAGCAGTCTTACCAGTCTAGTGTGAAATCTCGTCTCTTAAACTCGCAATTGACCTCCTCCCCGGAACTTCAGAAGAAGAGGCCCGTTTCTTGGAATTAATCCAATTGGATGAAACCCATCGTAATGCCACTTTGGCTAACGAAGCCCATAAGAAACGAGTCAAGGTGTAGTTCGACAAAAATGTCAAATCCCGTGTCTTCTTAGAAGGTGACTTGGTCTTGCTTTACGACCAAGAATCCGATAAATTGGGAGCAGGTAAATTTAATTCTTTATGGATGGGCCCCTATATTGTTAAACGAGTGTTAGCGAAAGGAGCCTACGAGTTAATGGATTATGACGGAATTCCACTGGCGCAACCCCGTAATGGGTTGTACCTCAAGCGTTACTATGCTTAAATAGTAACCAATATGCTTTTGTTGTATTTTGTTTTCGCTAAAGTATTCGTTTTGGTTGAGTAATCCACCTTTTTACATTTATTGCAGATGTCAAACCTTTTTGAGACATGTGTTGGATATGCCGACGGAGCGAGTCGTAGTTCGCGGAACCTGTCCTCCGCAGCCTGGGCCATTTTTTATCCAAGCGGCGAGTTAGTAAGTTTCAGAGGTGTATGTATCGGTCAATCAACGAATAACATCGCTGAGTATAGCGCATTGATAGAACTTCTCTCTGATGCCATCACCCATGGTATACGCCGACTAATCGTCAGGCTAGACTCACAACTCGTAATACTACATCTCAATGGTATATATTCCGTCCGAAATCCAGCTATTTATCGCATGTTCTTAAGAGTTAAGATTTTGGAAAGACAATTTGATTCTATTCAATACCAACATATTTCCAGAAACTTAAACACATTAACCGACTCATTAGCAAACTATGTGTTAGATAGACATTTGCGACATTTATAAAAAGAAACATCATCAATGTTTTACATGTGGATCATATAACTCAACCAGAATAAAACCCGAAAATCAAAATATATATATAGCTGTTTACGGTTTACATATAATGTTCTGTAACCAAGACAAAATCGGTCACATGACCCAAAAACTCAAAATGCTAGGGGGCACCCTAGTCTAATGATGCTCGTGATAGCAAGTCACAGCCTATGCGATCATGCGTAAAAGACGAGTCCATCGTCTAGGCACACCAGTAGTATGTCGCTATAACTGCAAAGGTAGCTCGTCGATCCTCACATCGGGAATATCGAGAGTAAGGCTCTCAACCTGCTCCTGCATAGCTGTGAGAGTCTCGGCCACATCAAGGTCACGAAGGATGACCCTCCCGGCAGCCTCTCCTGCTGGGGCAGCGGCTGGCACTCTCAAACGGACTACTGGACGAACAGGACCAACATCTGCATGAACAAAAGAGTTTGATTAAAAGTCTTGATAGAATAAAGCACAAGGACATTATAAATAAGAACAGTAAACAGTGATATGGTCAAAGATTTTACCAATAGCGCCCCACTGCTCGCCATCCGGTAGTACTAAATCCGGATCACCCCGGAAATCCATGCCAGCATATGGATACTCGGCATAAGCCATCTCCTGCCGATCGAACCACCTGAAGAAGGTATCGAAAAATGAAATCTGAGACTGACCAGCATGCCTAGACATATGGTCAACCCATCTCTGCATACGTGGTTCAGTAGGAGGAGGTATGTCGAGTGCAATGTACTGCGGCTGCATCAGTGGTATTTTCTCCAAGGCAAAGGCGGTCAAAATAGAACCGAACCCAAAGTTCTTTAGCCTCCCATCCTTTATCTTGGTCAACTGACTCTTCATCACAAGAAGTACTGCATCACACCAGTTGAATATTTTCGGTTGGAGACACTCCAAGGCATGCTGCATATAGGACCTGTTGGCTACATGAAGAGATGCACTCCCGGCCATCCTACCAAAAGTGAACAGGATAGACCTGAGGGACCTATCAGCGACGTCTCGGATGATGATCTTGCCATCTTTACTCAGCTGAGATCCTTCCCTGCAATACTGGCGGACATAATCTCTCACAGAGTCACTCCCTCGGGCCGAACCTGACAAAGAAATGGGGGCACCCCGCCGCGACAAGCCAGTCAAGAAGTAAATATCTACTGCACTCAAGGGGATGGATTTGCCCCTAATCTGGAAAACTTGGTTGATAGGATCCCAAGCATCGAGCAACTACTGCAATAGGTTGATCTGCTGTCTCATGGTAGAGATGCGGAAGAACTTCAGCAAACCACAGTTCCGCAACGTGTTCACTGTAACAGGATCATGTAGGGCAATCTGTAGGAATTTACAGGGTAAGTTCCACAGAAAGAATACCAAAAGGACACCGCTCACAACCAGATCTCAAATCAATACACCAGTATTTTTGACGTGGTTAAAACCCTCAGAGTGCAAGGAGGGAAACAGTCGACGGCCTGTCCCAACGTGGGTACTACAGGCAATTTATTAATCAAAGAATGAAAATTTACATAAGCTTCTCTCATGCACGGATTACCCGAACAATGACCCTCCATGCGCTTTAAATAGAACTCATGGACCAATCGGGTGTCAAGCCACGGATCAAGTGTCGGTAATACCGAGGTGAGAGTGAACCGTCGGATCACTACATATCGTGACCGTCGGATTGTAAGTTACAAAATGTACAACGGTAAAGAAACACACTTTACCTAACTCTAACCTAACTCTATACTAGACCAAGTTGAACTTAACTATATCCTATGTGTCGGAATATCCTAACACAATCATGTCCTCTTCTTCATGTTCTCGTTCTCGCCATGTAAGGGTCATTTTTCTCCAATATCTCTGCAAAAAAAAACAAGAGAGGAGATTAAATCCTAATTTTGATGAGAAACACGGAGAAATTTCATTAAAAGCTGTGCTACATCTTTCCTTTCTGCGCCCAACGCACCTACACAAGTGTTATGGGTGCGTTGAATGTCAAGTCACCTTCATGGTGACCCACAATCAGCGCAGGTTTCGACATGCCTAGGGTGCGTTGATGGTAGAACACTCCCATCAAACCCCAGGGGCTCAGAAAAGCAGGGACTGAAGCACAGAATGCAGAAAAGAAACCATGAAATGAAAGAGCTCAGGTTTAGCTCCTACCTGGTCCAGACGGCGCCGAGAATCGTCCACAGAATCTCCCGGAATCAGCTGATGAAAATCAAGGGGGGGGAGGCACCTCCAAAGCTCCAACAAACCAAGTTCAAATGAAATGGTAAAATGAGAGGTAAAAACACTTTTTAATTGCTTTTTACGTAGTTCAAAGTAAAATATTAGCGCTTTAATCTCATTTTCAAGAAAATGTTGTCCATTTCTAACTAATCTGATGAAGCAATTGAAGATACAGTACTATCTTTGAAAAGTAAAGCTATTTATGGTAAAAATCAAAACAAGACCATGATATCGAGCAGTTTTAGCACATAGTTCATGCTCGTTAAAAAATAAACATAAGATCGAGCAAGTGTTTCAATCCGCGTTTAAGCTCATTAAAAAATGAACTATCCTCCGGTAAATAACCACCGTGAATGTAACATTATCAGCCATTAAAGCCTGGGTCGTGTTTGCACCGTCACCTCCACTTTTCCATTGGCCGATCATTCACCTCCATTTGATTGTTTACCCATTTTGAGGAATCGCTGCGAAGAGTGATTTCACTAGCCATCCTTGTGACACTCCCGTGATTGGAAAATTCCATCCCTTACCTGGAATCAGCTGCTACCCATTTTATCACTCGTTCCTCAAAAGACGAGTCTTCTTTAAGCTCTTTTCATCTGACTCGTAAAATATGAAAAGATTGCCGAGTTTTAGCCTCCCAGATCGTTAAAGCGACTGGAAGAGCTATCCCTCCTCTAGATTTTAGTCTTTTTGGACCTGAGGGATTATTGCACAAAAAGATCGAGCGCTTGTTTTGTTCGGCTCGTTAAAACTATCGAAAATTCATCCCTTCTATATTGTTTTATACTTTTTCGGACTTAAGGGATTAGATGACGAAAAAGGAATTTCGGAGTTAACTTTATGTACCTTTTCAGACTCTCTAAAAATGAAAAGGACCGAGTTATCTTTGTCGTTAGACTCGTTGAAAACATTAATAGCGACAAACTTGTCTTTAGACGAGAACGAGTTTCACTATCGCTAGGCTCGTTAAAACATAGCGATGGGTTTGCTCGAAGGGAAAATTATAGAACAAGCATATGTTATCCTCCTCAAGCTTGACAAAAATAAATAGGTACTGGTCAGCAATGACTGGAGAAAAATTGGGAAGAAACTCAAAGAACCTTTATTGGTAGAAAGTCGCTCTTGAACATGACACTTCCACTCCGTGCCTAAGTCGGGTAGGGTTGTTTCATTCACCGGTCACATCGCCATGGTCTCTCCATACCATCCACCTTTGGGGTAAATGCTACCGATCCATCACACAAGTGTCGCCGATATGTTCAAGAGAAGTCATCCAGAGAAGTCAACCGTGTCCCATCCACTACCATACATTATCCTTCATTCTTTCATGACAGCCACCCTGAACCATATATCATCAGATCGTTTTCACCTCCATCAAAATCATTTGCTCCATTCTGTGTCACTGATGTGGGATACATTAAGGCCCTCCTTTGACGGATCACTTCTTGTCGACATCAGCTCATTATCCAAGAAGTTGATCTAGGAACACCCCCTTCAGTAGTTTGAAGCTTGCATGCCTCAATGGCAAGTTTCTCACTTCCGGCGACAGGTATACATCAATGACGTTCGACCGAAAGATTTTGCATGGTGTTCGACGCCAAGTCCTCTATTCACACCACGCGAATTGTACTGCAATACCTTGAGGGTCATTATCATTATCGGTGATTCCTCTCGCGCTTGTTAACAGTTTACATCATTGACTGGTAATCAAGCGATGTCTTTCCATGTTCGACTTCAAAACATTTCTCACATGGATCGACTTGTACTTAGAGTGAAGATCGGACGAGATTGAAGACCCCGGATCTAGTTTCATCCATCCGGGCTACGATATATATTCAGGAAAAATAAAGACATTGACTTGTACAGCACTGCAGAATAGATAATCATCCTACCAAAAGGATGATGATTACATCAGAATCATCAGTCTACCATCAGACGATTGTCTGTCCTATGTACATAAAAATGAATTTATAAAGCTAAGCATGGGAATGCTCGCCTCAGCTAGGTCATGAAAACAGTATGAAAAATAATGTATTGTATTGTATCTTATTACAGGTCTCCTCCCAGCATTGAATGAACTTCGGATCCTCCTAAGAAAGCATTTCACCCGATAAACGGCCTCATACTTTAGGGGGAAACTGTTATAGACATTTTTGTGCCTTACAGCTATAAGCATGAAATGTCCATAATCTAAGGGATCCAAAGTCCCTAAAGATGTTGTTACAGCTCCTAAAGGAACAAGGTCAACCAATGACAACTTCTCCCAGAAGTTCTCCACCAAAAACCTCTCAGAAACAGTCAATTCAGGATCAATTCAAGTGCTCCACTAGCTGCCTGCATTGCAAAGCACCCCAGTACACTGTCTAGGTGCGTTGCAACGTACTTGAATGCACTACCCAGGTGCGTTGAGCGGGAAATGACAAGTGGCAGAGTCATTCAACGAGGTGGAAAGACCATGGAAGCTTCCAGAATCTTCTCCAATGACACTTGCCTCACTAAATTCGACCAAGTGATGAGTAAGAGGCTCTCAGTCTCCAAGTGGAAGCAAGAACTGACAGAGAGAAGCCACAAGTCAAAACATAAGCTGACTCATCCTCTCTGCTTACATCTATATATGGATCCCTCATCCCAGAGATCCGGGGGCTGGAATTTTGTACTTTGCAGAGAATTGCTGTTGGTTTGAGATTGAGATTAGTACATTGGGTGATTTATGCTTTTTTGGAGGAGAGGAAGGGATTCCTTTGCTGGGAGGTAGATGCTGGATCGAACTCACTTGGTTGTATCTCCTCTTGGACTTTCTTATTCTATCAATAAACAATTTGAGTTTCTCCTACATGCTGTGTATCAATGATGTTTTGTTATATTTGCATGTTTAGCTTAATCTGATCTTGAGATTTTTATGAATGTATATCTATATCTTTGTGTAGTTTCTCTATCTTGTGATCTTGCAGGAATTCGGTGAAGCTGGGCCGGTGAGGGAGCAGGGAGCTGGGAACTATTGAAGAGAGGAGCGATTGGATCAACAAACTAGCGGAAGACACAGGTTAGTTACATCCTTCTTCCTCATTTACATTTCATAAAGAAGAAATACTCAAGTAGTTTTCCTTGTTTGTTGCTAAGGCACTATCACACCTTAGAGTGGGATAGGGGCGTTCTGAATAGATACTTTTCCCAACAACAGCAGGTAGAAAAATTTCTTTTAAATCAATCACTTCGGCGTCTGCTTCAGCTATTTCATCTAAATGCATTTGCTTCAGCTCTTGCATGTTTTTCTCATAAAAAATGGTTGGGTGCAGCATTTGATTTGCTGCTTCAGCTGTTATAGTTTGCTCATTTTGGCTCATTTGCTGTTGTGGCTCATCCATGGCATCTTCATCAATGTTTAAGCTTGAGAATTCTTGCTGTAGGGTAAGAAAATTGTTGATTTGAGCATCATCCTCAAACACTTGCCAATCTTTGATATTGTTAGGGACAGTAAGCTTGTGCTTTACCTCAACAGTAAAGTGGTGATTGGGCTCAAAGGGCAGCTTGCAAGTGCTAGCAAAAGTGGCTAGACTATGAGCATGCATGTTATGGCTTCTAGAAATCTTAGCAAGCTTGGATTCAGTGAAGGAATTGAGTATTTCTGTGGCAGCAGACCTATAATCTCTTAGCTTGTTTTCATTAGTAACAATGTTACCTTTCATCTGTTGAATGATCAAATCGGAGTCACCTAGAATGGACACTTTTGCATCTCCTAGAGCTTTGAGCAGTTTAAGGCCTAAAAGGAGAGCCTCATACTCTGCCATGTTGTTGGTGCATTTGAATTTTAGTCTGTAAGCATGACCCTCTGCATGGCTGTTATGTGTATTGTGAATCCATATTCCTGCCCCTGCCCCTAGCTTATTAACAGAACCATCAAACTCTAAATACCGTGTGATTTCTTGCTTGTGGTTAGTATTAAGAGTTTCAGTCATTTTAGGATTGGGTGGACCTAGGTTTTGTGCTTCATGTGGTTCTTCTTGTATGCTGGTTGCACTAATTTTTTTAACAGTTTCACGGGTATGGGCAACCGACTCTTGATTGATTCATGTTTCTTGTTCTAAAGGCAAAGGCTTCTCATCAGTGGGAGGGCAGCTATCATCATTGAACAATATAAAGGAATCCATATCAGAATGGATTGAGTAAATGGGAATGTTTTGGGGTTTTTCCTCACTACTTACCACATACTTCATCAGTGTTTCTCTATACAGTCTCTTTGGTTGCCCAAAGACTGAAATAGTGGCATAGGAGAGGTCTAGTTGGAGAGATCCTTGGGGTTTTTCTCCCCAAGATCTTGATAAGAGCATGCCATACTTTGGTGGAATGTCAGCAACCACCACGTCCATTAGGATCGTTTTGTTGGGAAATTGGACTAAAGACACACAAAGGTCTTTGATTAAGCCTAAACACTTGACCTGACTAGAATCAAATGAGAACAAGTCTTTGTAGGGTCTAGTGACATCAAGGTTTAGCTTCTCCATTATAGCTTTGGGCATTAGATTGTGTGAAGCACCTGAATCAAACATAGCATTGTGCAACACTTTATCATGAATGTGCAAACTGACATAAAAGCGTAGAACAGCTCCATGTCCTGATTTACCATTGACTTCAGGACCAAAAAGTAATTCAGGTTGATTATCTAAGACATTAACATCATCCCTGTTCTCTGGCATTTGCAGTGATCTTTTGATTTTCTATCTGTACACATCATGTTTGGCAAGCTCAGAGAGAGGAATAGATATCTTTAATTTACCGATTTCTGCTTCTAAATCAAAAGGTTTCTTTGACTGTGTTTTAGTATTGTGACTGGCAGATTTTCCCTTTTCAATTTATCTTCAGTGATCTTCTCTTGGTTATCAGTGATTTCTTGAGATTGTTCTATTTTGGGAAGGCTTTGAGGAGTGCTATTTACATTATCTTTTGAGGGAAAGGATACAAAAGGCTGGTTATTAGAGGGCTGCATGTCAGATACATCCTCTATGGTCACTTCTTTTAATTTTGGGTCTGTTTTATCAGCAGGTTCTGTGATAGCGGCCTTGTCCTTTACTTGCTTAGGCTGCTTGGCATCCTTTGGCTTGATGGGATCAGACACATCAATGGTTCTTGTTCTCAATTTGTATTGTTTATGGACTTCGTAGACAGCTGAATCATAGCCTTGTTTGAAGTCAAATGACTCTCCAAACATGGTCTAAAATTGATTTATATCATGGTCCTCTTGGTCTTCTTGGGTTAGAAATACTTGTTGTTCACTCTTCAAACCCATCAAGTTTATGTGAGTGTCCTGTATCTACTCACTAGATGTGGCTGCTTCAGTATAGTTTTCATGAAAAGGAGGTCTTATATCATGGTGAGGACTTTCCCTTCCAACGTTTGGGTTCTGATTTTTTCTAAAGTTAGGATTTATGATAGGATTGTTTTGTTGTCCTTCCTATGGGGCTTTTCTTTCAATAGTTCCCATTCTATTTTCAAAGTTGTCCATACCTTTGATGATTGTGTCCAATTTTTGCTCAAAGGCTGAAGGTTCATCTTTAAAAGTGGTTCTTCTCTCAGCTCTTGCTCTATTTCGCTTGGCAATCAGATTTGCCTCCAAACTAACAGCTACATTCTACATGTCTGCTAAGGTTTGAGGGGCTCTTTCCCTTAACTGATAAGCCATGTCTGAATCAAATCCAACAGGGAATTTGTATAAAGCAAGATCAGGCAGAGGTCTAAGGTTTTGTGGAATAGCATTGTAAACATTGTTAAACCTGGCACAATAGTCTAAGACAGCTTCTTGAGGGCCTCTTTTGATAGTGTCATACTCGGATAATATGTGCACAGGGTCCTTCTTCTTCTCCCATCTGTTAAGAAATGTTTGGTAAAGGGCCTCTGGGTCAGCTATGGAATTTGCAGGAAGAGCTCTAAACCAGGGCCTTACATCTCCTGTTAAACTTTGGACAAAAATCTTCATCCTTACACTATCATCATCTATTTCATAATTCTAAAAATAGTCCTGCATTTTTTTGGTATGTTGCAGGGTTGTGCTAGAACTAGTACCATCAAAATATGTGATTTTGGTTTGATAATCCTAAGGGATAGCCCTTGGATTTGTAGGTAACTGTAAAGGTGCATATCTGTTAGCCATATTTACAGGGATAAGTGGAACAACTAAATAGCTGTAATAACAGTGGTGGTAGTGGTAGTATGCGCGGTGAATGGAGGTGTGGAAAAGGTTCTTAGAGAGGTGGACGATGAACAAGGGGAAGTAGGGTTTGAACGAAACAAAACTTTAATAGAGGTTGGAAAACAGCTTGGCTGAACTGTTTCAGGACTAGAATCAACAAACTCTTCTTGTTTTTGTTTGCTAAGGTTTCTAGAGATTAAATTGGGATTTTCAAAAACAGCTGGTGGATTTGGGTCTGGATTTGACCTATTATTACGTGTTTTCTTCTTGGGAGCCAGCTTCTAACTTGTTTTTTGGAATTTTCTGAATAAGATCCCCAACGGAGTTGCCAATGATGTTATCACTCAGGTTGTCCCTTGGATCCTTAAGGGATATGGCCGAGGTAACCACAAACCAATCTTTGGGTTGCAGGTCCTAGCCTACCTACAGATAGAGAGGGCTCTCTCTTTAAAATTTAACTTTGTTTTGGTGTAATTTTAGGCTAGTTATGGTACACATGGATTTTGTTTTTGATTTTGGTGGGAAGGATGATGTTTTCAAGCAGAGTTGGGATGCATAGTGTGAGAAGTTCAAACCATTAGGCATGGAATCATGGATTAGGGCTTGTTGTTGCGTTTTCTTGGTCACAAGAGGAATACAGAGCAGGATAGCTACACATAGAACAATATCAAGCTGGAATAAAGATGGAATGAAGGTCAGAGATGAAAGGCAACTAATAATATTTCATTAGCTAACAGAGAGGGAAGGTGAATGAAAGTTTGTCCAGGAGCAGTCAAGAATTCCTAAATAACAGTCATATGTGAAAGAAACAGGGTAAACATGATCATTTAAGTATGCATATTCATAACCATTTCTGAAGAAAACATATAGAAATAACAAGAACTGAGCATAGAGTGCAGTCAAGCAAAGCCTAAGCTATTCTTCTTTCTTGCTATTTAGATGGTAACACAATGGTGGCATAAACATATATAAACTGTAAACAGAGGTAAGAAAACACTTATTGAGCCATGTAGTAGCACAGGAATTCCACAGTCACTCTTCAGCCATTAAATAACACAACAGACAGTTCTTCATCCAAAGCATTCCAGCAGTCTTTGATTATAGAGCTCTCAAAATATACAACGCAAGTCTAGAATGAGGATTATCAACCAACCAACCCTTTAAATAATGAATCAGGGTGGTTTATATAGAGAAAATATCCAAAAATATCTATTACAGTAGATCTTAAACACATCTGAGGGAAATGAGTTGTTTAACCTAATCTTGTCCTGAAATTAATGCAAGAAGATATCTATTTGAGCTGCGCTGGAGGCAGCTGCATCAAAATGAGTTAATATGGTGTCCTTGGTGGCTTGGTGCAGTGTTTCTGCAATAAATGTGCCTTTAATATTTTATCTGCACCTCTTAGGTAGTTCTGCTGCTTTTAGGTGACTTTAATGTGCACTAATCCCGATCTGATGAGCTTTGAATGGCCTTTACTGCTTCTTTGACATGGAGGGAGGCCTTTAATGTTCACCTGCTTTGATATTGCCGATCTGATACTCTTTGCCGTTTCACTGATACTCTTTAATTGAATCTGGGCTTTATCTTTCCTCTGATACTCTTTAACACTTGAATCGGGCCACTTTCTCTCCCTTGATATGCTTGAAACAGTCAAATCGCCCCTTTTCTGCCCTGTCAAGGAAAAAATAACTGCTGCAAATGCTTTTCGTGGCCTCTAGAATGCTATCGGCGCTGGCCGATTGAATATGAACATACAGGAAGAAATCCTGTCAAATAATGGCGGAGGAATACAACCTGATGACTGTGCTGGGCTGAGGCTGGCTTTTAATTTGCGTTTTTTGGGCCTACTGCCCTGGAGCTTTGCTGAGTCACTGCTTTGTTATCCTACTTTTGCTATGCATACTTGGCCGTTTTATAAAATTTCCGTAATCATATCTTGAGTCCCTCTGCCTGTTGTCCTTTCTTTAGTTCCTCTATTTCCAACGTTGCCTCTTGCAAATTTTTTGGTTTTGCAGGTAGCCGAGCAATAGGAAGCCCTCCATTTTGAGTAATTTTTCTTCACGATGGCCCTAATCGCGCATCGAAAACTACCTCTGTTTCTCGTTTTAGGCTTTCTTTGACGTGATTCTCGCCCTTTGCGCCTTTTCTGTGGTGCTGTCAGCATGATGTCATTGGTGGGTCCCGGGTACGACAGGGTGACGTGGTAGTGACATCAGCGGAAGACATGTGGCGGTTGACATGGCAATACGGCAGAGTGACGTGCCAGAGGACATGGTGGCAGGGTGGGGACGCTGACAGATGAGCTGGCGGTGACACAGAGCAGCAACGGGTTGATGCGGAGGTGACGTGAGCGGCGACGTGGCACTGACGTCAGGGGCAGAGAGACAAAAGGCGGTTTGTGGTTTTATCGAACCGCCTTCTGTACGGGGGCGGTATATGTTAGAGCTCTCCTGATGCAATAAAAGGCGGACACGCGTCCTTTGTACGACGGAAAAACCACTAGGCTATCGAAGGCTAACCGTCGGACGTCAGGGCAGCTCCGAAATCAGTGAGAGTCGTTGGATGGGGAGGGCCCGATCCGACGGTGGAGGAACTGTGAGCTGGCGGGATGTTAACATACGGGGTCATTATGACTCAGGGGCCCGCCTAAATATTAAATTAATATTGCGCAATGGGGGGTTTCGAACTTTGGTTAACGCAGAATTGTGGGTTTCTGCGCAAACATAGAAAAATAATTTAATGTCTAACAAAGCCTTTAGACACCAATTATATAAAACGAAAGGGGAGGGATAAATGGGAAAAATACAAGGGTGGAGGGGTAGGTATAGGCTATTAACCTAACCAGAGGTCAGTTTAATTCCAGGGTTAGGACGCTGATGGGTTCATAATAGTCCCAGATGGACTATTATTTCCCGAGACTGCAATATATGGCTATAGTGCCATGGGGTGGGAATATTTATTATTTTTTGGAATTTTAAATAATTTTTTGTATAATAGGGGATAAGGAAATGATATAGGGAGCTAGATAATAGAGTTAGGAGTTAATATGACCTTGTGAAGTGAAAGTGTAGGGGCATGAAGCTAAGTTTATGGAATGAAACTTAGACATAGGAAGTGAATGGAATGTGGAGAAAGGATTTTTACGCAAGAAATGTGGCTTCTTTTCATTGAAGAGAGTCACAGCTTGACTTGGTATTTTACGAAAATGAAGTGATAACAGGATTGGTTGGGCAGATCCCAAGGTCCTCAAGGGGATGTTAGTGAGTGATTTATGGGGGAATAGAAGGGGAATTAGACATTCTTCCAAAGTTCTGCCATCAAAATAATTGCTTTGACACTTTTGTCTTTGATGAGAGGAGCTTTGCTTTGATAAGACAAAACTGATCAAAACCTTGCTTTTGCAACCTCAAACTACCTAC
The DNA here is from genome assembly GCA_031772625.1 of Pinus tabuliformis. NCBI lineage: Eukaryota > Viridiplantae > Streptophyta > Pinopsida > Pinales > Pinaceae > Pinus > Pinus tabuliformis. The sequence continues at coordinate 47,422,762 of CM062813.1, forward strand.
CCAGCCTAATACACCTAACAGTTTTTCTTCCTTTTGCATGGGTGCACTTGGACTTGCAGACCCTGATTATCCTCTTTTCTTTTGACTGCCCTCCTATCTAAATCTACCCTTATCTGTTCCAAGGGCCTAGGCTAAGCAGTTGGGCTCCTTCATTTCTCTACCTAGCTACTCATCTGCCAAGCTTAAGCTGTTTGGACAGATATTCATTCTCTATCTTCTAAAACAAGAAATTTAAACCTAGAGAAGCCAATATTAAGTTGTTTGGCTTTCCCTTAACTGTAAAACTCTTCAAAAATGGTATGATTCTTCAAAAATGGAAATTCTTGGAAATATGGAACCTTGCAACATGAAAAGATGACATATTTGGCATGTAAAACAGTCAATCATGAAATATGAAACCTATTGCAATAGGAGGCTAACACCTTATACCATTCTGAAACCAAGAATTTCTCATTGATTTGAACCAATTCTTCTTCCTTTTTAGACATTTCAGAGATTTCTACATTTAGATTTATGTCAAGACAGCCTAGATTTGACTGAGTCATTAGCTTTTCCAAGCCTTGACCCTTCATTAATTTGGTAGGTTTGATGTCAATATCATACTTTAGCAATTTTGTGATCCATTTGCCCCTTTTACCATCTAGATCTACTTGTGTTAGGATATCTTTTATTTCAGCAATTGGAACATATTCCACAATATGAGAATGTAGAACATATATTCTGAAATCTTTAATTTCTTTCACCAAGGAATAAGCTTGCTTTTCTAGAATGTTGTACTTCAGTTCAGCATTTGCTAATGTCCTACTAAAGAAAGAAATAGGCTATTCAGTACCTTGTTTTCCCTTTTGTAGCAAAACTCCAGCGATTATATTCTCAGAAGCAAATGTAAAAATAAGAAATTCCTTGGTAAAATCTGGGTTGATGAGTACCGGTGCTTGTGTAAATGCCTTCTTGATTTCCTAAAATATTTCTTTGCTTCAGTTGTCCACTTAAATTCACCTTCTTTCTTTAACATCCTTGTTATATCTTTGATTATCTCAGTAAAATTAGGAATGAAGCGCCTAACAAAGTTCACCTTTCCAAGAAAAGATTGGATCTCTTTCCTACTTCTTGGCAGATCTACCTCTTGAATTGCATTAACTCTATAAGGATCAATCCTCATTCCTTCTTCAGAAATAATATGACGAAGTAGCTTGCGTGATGTCAAAGCAAAGATACTTTTGGTAGGATTAAGAGAAATACCAAACCTTCTACATTTTAGCAGAATTCTTTCAAGGTGCTTCAAATGATCTTCCTCTTTCTTTGAAAAGGCTGTGATGTCATCAAGATGGTCAGAATAGAATTAAGAGTACATTTGATAAAAAGATCAAAGAAGATAGCTTTCAGATCCAAGATAAAGTGTTGAAATGGGAGGCCATAATTGAATAAAAAGGCAAGCATGGTAAGTTTGAGAATTTTTCGAAAGGTCCTTATCAGATTGCTGCTTTTCATGGAAACAACACTTACATTCTACAGGAAATTGATGGAGGATCATATGCTAGAGGACCTCTTAATGGCAGGTTCCTAAAGCATTATCATTGTTGAAGTACTACCAATTTCTCATGACATTGTATATATGCGTTTTATCAGCTTTTTGCTAATAATGAGAAGCTGAAACAGAAGGTTTAAGCCTAAGGTGAAGGCCCAAGAAGCTTAAAGGGGATGCTTGTCAAATAAATTTATGTTTGTCGTAAGTGGATGAAGCACTATAACTATGGGTTCTTAGTGTACCACAAGGGCACACTATCCCAAGTGGCACCACTGTTATCACTATAAAAAAAATTTGGACAACTTGTATGGCTCCAAAGTTGTAAGTCAGTCTTGGTCAAGTCATTTTGATTGTTTTTGTTTAAGGAGTCCAAAACATAGAGTAGAGTCTTTTTCCCATTGTCAAATGAGGTCAACAACCTTGTTTTAACTATCATTGGTCCCACATTGGTTCATAGGTGTCATGTGTCAAGACTGTTTTAAAGTTGGCATGCGCTATGAAATCAACTAGGAGTTTTCGTAGCGAAAACTCATAAAAACTCTATGTGCACTACGAAAATAGGGATTTCTAATTAGGAGATTTCATAACAGAAAACCCAGAATTTGCACTAGCTACCCTACGAAATCGGGGATTCATGCCAGATCTTGTCTAGCTGTCTAATCCATCAAAATCCGTTAATGTTTTATCACCATGTGTCAGTCCATGAACCTTGCTTATATCATGCAACCATTCATTCTCATCATTAGATTCGTTAGTGGTCTTGTTCACACTCTTTTCAAATTTCAAAAAGTAAGGTGAGATGAGTTAGTCTTGGTATTTCCTGTGTTCCTTTCATGCATAAAAAGACAATTGGCAAGCTTAGGGACGACATTCACCATAATTTTTTGAAAGCTTAAGCGAGGCAATTCTTCATTTCAAATTCAAGCGACATAGTGTTCAAACCAACACAGTGCAAGTTTATCTTCAAGTTTCCTTGCAGGAGTTTCATAGACATGTCTAAGGAAAGGAAAAATCATAGATCAAGACGGTGTCTTAGAGCTGAGCCTAAAGGTTTAGATGTTCTCATCAGAAACAAAGAGGTTGAACATGCATTCAAACAGGTGGGCTGTTGGAGATTCTGCAAAAAACTTTAGGGTGGTCACATTCAAGTAACCAAAGACTTTGCCTTCAGTTTCACCAATTTGAATTCAAGATTTGGAGTGCTAGAAATACCAATTTATCCTGAGGTTATATCTACAGTCACAGAGATACCCAGAGGCCAAGAAAGATGATTCAAGAATTTTAAATTTGAAATGGCACCCTGCGAAGAATTTTTGAAGCCATAATTCATAGGCTCGGACTTAACCAAATCAGTGCCTAGAAGCTATGTACAATATTCATATGCCAACTTGCTGACATGCATCCAAGGATATTTTACCTGTGAGGGGAGATACCATAAGGTGTAATCTTACCATTTTAAGCTCCTCTTACATTTCACTCAAAAAATATCTCTTGATTTAACTTTTTATCTATTTCGTAGCTTAGGAAAATGTCTGATAAGGTTCAATTGAAGAAAGAATCTTGTGAGACATCCCTGTTCCATCATGGGTTGATCGAGTTGATTGTTTTACATGAGCTTCAGAAGATTGGAAGAGGATGGCCTTCTTTCTTGTTTATGATAGGCTTTAAAACTGAAACAGGACTTAGTCCTAAGGCTAAGGAGATTTCTTCACCAGCAGTAAGTCATCAGGAGGAAACAAGATCAAGTAGATTTGTGAAATTGAAAGCCAGAAAGCAGGTGAAGGAGCCTATGACACCACTAGTAGTTCAAGACACTCCTCAACAGTCACAGAGGAAGAAGGTTCAGATCAATGAGGTGGTACAAGAGCAGTCTATTGATAAAACTGTCCAAGGAAGAGTAACAAGAAGTCAATTAGCCAAGGAAAAGGGGAATACTATGATTGTTGATGAAATGCTAGCTTCAAAGGGAAATTTGAATGATCTCCTCCAGGCTATCGACATAGAAGAGACTCCTTTGGTCCAAGAAGATCTACTTGAAGCAGGTAAGAACAAAACAAAAAGAGGTAAATCTTCTAAAAAGCTTCAATTTGATGACCAGGTCTCAGACTTTGTGTTCAAGCCAAGAAGACCTGTGACTAGAAATTTAAGAAGGTTACAAGAGGCAGAGCCAGAAGCAAGTGAGATAGGGGAGGTAGCAGAATTCCTTGAAGAACCTGTGGTTCCATAAGTACAATCTTCACTAGTGCACAAAGATGACAGAGGCAAGGCAGTTATCACTCATGAGGAAGAATGTAGCTTGGAGGAGGTAAAAAAGAAATTGGTTTCTGCCAATCTTGAGATTTCCCAACTCAAGGAAAGGGAAAGGAGACATGCAGTTGAAAGAACAAACTTCAAAAGAGTAAAAGCCAGTTGGGAAGATGGAAAAGCTCCAAGATATGAAGTAGTGGGCAGTCATGCTCAATATTTCTTTTGGACTGTCCCTACAATAAAGGAGGCAAAATATGTCAGAAGGGTCAATGAAAAATTAAGAACTAAAATCCGAATGATGAAAAGGCATATTGAATATTTGAAGATTCAACTGAATGAACCAGAAGAAAAGTCTTAGCATAAATGAACTTGACAGTAAGTGAAAAATTTTTGACACAATTTTGATGCGAAACTTACTTTTTGAAGATTGAAGATTATTTTTGGATGCACAATGTCAGTTTTGTTTGGCCTATTAGCACGTCGAAAAGCCATAAAAAAATCCTAAAAAAATGACAAAAATCTATGTTCTTGATTCACACAGTAGTTTCATAGCGCGCTACGAAACTGCTAAAGATGACATATAATGGACTGCTAGTTTTGTTTTTTTTTAATCAATTTTGAAATGAAAAGGGGAAGCATTATGAAAGAATATTGCTGCAGAAGACACTAAAGGGACACCTAAAAAGTTTTGAATATAAAGCAAAGGAAAATTCAAAGAATGAAAAGCATATAATAACTCCAAACTCTGAGCTACGAAAATAGCAGTCATTTCGTAGCTCAGACAAATTGTCATGCTTCAGGCAGCATCTAAGGGGCGTGTATTAGCATGAGTATATGAGCAGGACCTTTGGATAAATTCAAGGCATCACATGTTATTAAAGGGGATAATATGGTTAGCAGAATTCGAGGAACCACTTTGGAGACCAAAACAGAAAATACAGGGGCAGTTTTCCTAGTATCCAGGGACAATCAAAGAACAAGCAATCAAAGGCCAACATGAAGTTTAAAGTCATCACTTAAGCCAAAGATGAAGAGGGAGAGATGTCAAAGAATGAGTTTATTTTCATAGTTAAGGTTGTTGCCAGCATAAATAAGGAGTTCTACTCCTAGTAATATTAGGTCTCTAGGACTATTAGTTTACAGTCAGTTGTAATTAATAGTTTGTTTAAAGATCAGTAGGTGTTAGGTCTAGAGAAATTTGAATTCCCCTCTTGATGGAGGAAGGAATCCAAGCTTGTAATGAAACTCTATATATGACAAGAGATTTAATGCACCATGGGTTGGAAATTTTTGTGAAAAAAAAACGCTCATATTGTGTCATTGTAGAAGACTATGTTTTTATGAATATAGAGTTTGGCTCCACTTCTTAGGATTCAGAAGAGAGTTCAATGTTTGATTGTCTTATGGTTGTCTTCATTTCCTCACTTAAAGTGGTATGAATGTATGTTACTTAGAACTCATGGTTATGCTCTAACTTCCTTCATGCATTTGTAGACTGTGTTTCCTACATGTTCTCCTGTGTTAACTGATATATTGAACTCTTGATGCGCTGACTTCCATGTTAAGCTAATATTGTTGTCATATTAAACATTTTCTAACTCCACAAGCCCAATGGATGTTTATTGACTATGTTTCAACCATTCACACTCCTTCATTTGTTTTATAGAATTATCCGTCTAATCATTAATTGAAATATTTAACCCAGTGAGAGAGCCCTCTCAGGTTGAGGAGGCTAAGCCTTAGCCAAAAGTTTGGTTTGAAATAGTTACTCAAAGTCTTCCTGATCAGCAGCCTATCATGGTCAAGTTTGTGATAACACAGTCCATGACTCTAAAAGTGATGATGGTGTGGATTGTATCTATAATATAACAATAGGAGATCATGACTGGGTAAATCCCATTGCGGATGGGTAGATTACATGGGAACGCGAGAGCTCCTACACTTTGGATTCTGACGAAGAAATAGAATAATGGAAAAATCGGTTACATGAAGCAACTACGCTGAATTTCAATATGATGACTAGGTCCCTGTGCTGCACGTCATGATAGGTAAGAAATATACCTAATGATGATGGACTGAATGGGGTCGATGTATTTTTGGATGCGTTTGAAAGAGAGGTGTCAGAAAAAAAATTCTTTCAATCCTTGGACTGGGTACTGCGCAATACACCCGCAATATGGTGGCATGCACACAAGGGGAGTTTTGATGATTGGCGCAAATGTAGGAAAATGATGCAGACATGATTTGGGAAGCCTAAGATGCGACTGATAGACCAGTATGATGGGAAGAATGATCTGCACACACATCTGGCCAAGTGGACACAGGCTTATGGAGAAAATCCACAACCTTAGTGGGTTCACCTATTCTGTCACACCCTGGATGTTTTCCCAATGAACTGGTATGTAGAAATAGAGCTTCACCATGGGACAAGTGAATGGGATATCCTACGCGAAGGGTTCATGATGACATTTATTTTTGAGGATGGGTTTGACTGTATTGAGGAAGCATTACAAGAGGAGAAAGCAGCCATCTTTAGGATCCCATAGGATCCTTCAGACCTGACGCAACCTGAATGGGCTACTCAGCTGAGTTGCACGCTGGAATGCTATAATGTAATTGCTGAAGAAGAGAATGAAGATATGTAGAAAATTAACATTCCAGAGATGGAAGGCCACTGTTAGGTTCAAGGACCACAAATTGAGAACCCTGATATAACCGTGCCAGTGAGGACTAGACAGGTGAACATTGGTACGAAGGCAGAGCCCAAATTCACAAAAATTGTAGACTATTGAGACGATGCGACGGTGGATAAGGTCACTAAATTACTCCATGAATATCAAGAATTATTCCTGACCAAGTTTACGGATTTGAAAGGAATAATCAGAGATTTAGGATTAATGAGGATCATGTTAAAAACTTACATGAAGCTAGTTAAGCAGAGGATGTAGCACTTAAATCCGAAATACAAGGAGAAGGTCTGTGTAGAACTAGACAAAATGCTTGCAGCAGACATCATTGAGCCTATGGAAGAATCTTATTGGGTAAGCCCTATGGTGGTGCAAGAGAAGAAGTAGAAGGACGAGATAAGGATATGCTTGGATCTCAAAAAATTGAATGACGCTTGTGTGCATGATCCATTCCCAACTCCGTTCACGGATGAAGTGTTGGATAATGTAGGTGGTCAGGAATCATATTCTTTCACTGATGGGTTCTCAGGGTACCACCAGATCAAAATTGTGCTAGAGGATAGGAGCAAGACAACCTTCGTGACTAAGTGGGGTTGCTTTCAATATACTATCATGCCGTCTGGATTGAAGAATGAGCCAACCATATTTTCGCGCGTGGTTGTTGCGGCATTTAAGGAATATATTCATAAGTTATTGGAGGTCTATTTTGATTATTGGACTGTATTTGGTCTGGTTAAGTTCCATGTAGCAATCTTGCGCTTGATGTTGGATACTTATCAAAGATACAAAATTGGACTCAACCTCAATAAGTGTCTGTTTCTTGTTCCTTTTTGGAACCTATTGGGACATGTGGTTTGTAGACAAGGGCTGAAGGTAGACCCTGTGAAGGTCACAGTGATTTTAAACTTGGAAGCGCCGAGAAGTGTTAAACAATTGCGCGCTACTCTGGGACATATGGGATATTACAAAAAGTTTATCAAAGGCTATGCCCAGATCATCGCGCCGATGGAAAATTTTGAAGAAGGATGTCACGTTTTGGTGGAATGATGACTATAAGAAAAGCCTGGATATATTGAAAGAAAAGATGGTTATTGTACTGATTCTTGTCTTCCTGAACTGGAAGAAAGAGTTTCATGTCCATGTTGATGCATCGTGTATAGTGCTGGGGGCAGTACACACGCAGGACGGCTGAGAGGGCTTGGATCACCGTATCGCATTCGCAAGTCGTAGATTATCCAAAGAAGAGAAGAAATATTCCACCACTGAGCATGAGGGGCTAGCTATGGTATATGCACTCCATAAGTATTGACACTACTTACTAGGATGCCACTTTAAGATGTACATAATCAATCTGCACTAAAGTACTTGGTCAATAAGCTTGTGTTGGGGGGGCACATCTGCAGATGGCTTTTATTACTACAATAACACGATTTTGAAGTTGTTGTGAAGCCTGGACAATTGAACGTGGGACGAGATCACCTGTCATGCATCGATATAGGAGAGGAACCTACTAGTTTGGAGGAACCTGTCATGCACGTAGCGGATGGATGTTTTGAAGATATTATACATTTTCTAACAATTGGAACTGCTTCGGAAGGATACTCTGTCCAGCAAAAGAAGGAATTACTGGTGTGCACGGAAGATTTCTCTATCATTGCTAGGAATATATACAAGATGGGGAATGATGAAATATTGCAAAGGTATGTACCTGAATTTGAACGAAGAAGCATCCTCGCAGAAACTCATGGGGATGTCATGGGAAGAAATTATGTAGGGAGAGAAACCGCGTAGAAGATTCTATGCGCAGGGTTGTGGTGGCCAAACCTTCATCGGGATTCAAAAGAATATTGCAAAGTGTGCGACGTATGTCAGAGAGCATGTAGGCCATCATGGAGGGACGAGATGCCTTTGAATCCACAAATGATGTTGCAACCTTTTGAAAAGTGGGCAACAGATTTTGTAGGACTAATTCAGCCTCAAAGGAAGATAAATGCGAGGTATATTATCACTGCGATAAATTATTTGACTTGTTGGGAAGAAGCACAGCTGGTGAAGGATTGCATGGGCACGACTGCCGTGAAGTTTTTGTTTGAACATGTACTGACACGATTTGGATATACAAAGATCTTGATGAGTGATCGGGGTACGCAATTTCTAAATGAAACAATTAGCGCACTGACAGAAGAATTTTAGGTGTATCATCAAAAGAGCACACCTTATCACCCATAGGATAATGAGACAGTGGAAGCATTCAGGAAAGTACTGAGACCATGCTGACTAAGGTATGCAATGTGCAGCGAAGAGATTGGGATCTACGGATACCTGTAGTATTATGGGCTTATCGAACGACATGCAAGAAGCAGACGAGATAGACACCTTTTATGCTTGTCTATGGAGTGGAAGGCGTAATGCCTATGGAATACATCGTGCCTAGTCTATGCATAGAAGTGCTCATAGGTATGACGGATTGTGAAGCCTTGGAGGAGAGGCTCGCACAGTTGGATGAGCTCGAAGAAGAGAGATTTTTAGTTGGATTTCACCAGCAAGTCCAAAAGCAGTGCGAAAAGGCATGGCATGATCGACATATTAAGCTACGCACCTTTAAGGTGAATGATTTGATGCTGTTGTATGATAGTAAGTTTGATAAATTTCCAGGGAAAATCAGAATGAAATGGCTGGGGCCATATGTCATTAAGGAGATTACCGAGGGTGGCGTGGTCCAACTCGTTAAGTTGAATGGATATCCCTTCCTAGGAAAAGTGAATGGAAGTCATCTCAAGCCACACATAGGTGGCCCATCCATCTCACTAGCCGATAGAAGCATAGTCTTAGCGCTCCAGGCAGCTAAAAGGGGGCGCGGGACTATAAACTACACTGCTCTGGAGCTACGTGATGTTAGGAATGAGCGAAGTAGTGAAGTGTCACAGGGTTCACGACAACATGAAGACATCTACACTGGCACGTAGGTCTAACAATAAGTGACCATTAAAGTCAGTATTCATGATTTGACGATTGGTTTCAGGCCAAATGGAGCGGGTGGCAGGCATTTAAGGCGATATTTATGGGCTAGATTCTTGAAAATCTACCTAATCTATCATTAATGGACCGAATGTGGGGGGAATGGTCGAATTCAAATTAAAAAGGCACTATAAATTACAAGTGGTTTTCTAGCAAAAAACACTTGGCAATTTGAGAACTGAGTTGTTGCGTGCTCAAGTGTTCATGAATTGAGACTTATTCAAGACTCTGAAAGTGAATTCATTATTTGAGAAACTACCTAAGGCACTGAAAAAACTATGGAGTAGCGCTATGTCAGCACCCGAAGAAGCCATGGACATAGGAGTAGTGACAACCGAGGAGGCCACACAGGAAATTGTGGAAGTGGAAGCCCTAGAGAGTGCCAGAATAATCGTTGAGGTCCCTAAATCACCGGGAACACTGAGAACTAAGAAGGATAAGAAAACCATGATACCAGTGCGTGTCTTGACCAAAAATCCTCTAAGGACCAAGCTCACATTGTAGGAAAAGGGGAAGGCCATTAATCTGGAGGCCGATCAGGAGGAAGCGTTTGAAGAAATCCTGGTTGATGAGGAGGATGTAGACATGGATGTTGAAACCTAGGGTGCGGACCTTATGACACGATTACCTGAATATGTTGCACTGCAAAAGGGTAAAGCAAAGGTTCCAAAGGGTATAGAAGAGAGAAAAATCTCTTTTCAAACTCCCCTAATCCCAGACAATATTGTGTTTGAGGGACCACACTTAGGGTGGGTCCCTGCGTTGAAATTTGAAGATTGGGACCTCGTAGACCATGAGAAATTCCCTCATTTAACGACTACGAAGCGAATGTGCCAAAAGATAGATGCACTGGCTGGAATGATTGAATCATAGCCATGGAAATGGCTTAGAGGTGTTGAGAAAGCAGGGTTACTAAACCTGCTCTGGGTTCCGCATTACCATCGTGCCCCAGTGACCGTTTTTGTCATCAAGGAGCTGCTCTTCTTGGTGCATGATGGGTGCTTGTGGTTGGAGGAGCTCATCCCCATCACAGACCATTTGATTCACTGGATTACATGACTCCCTTGCTCATGGGAGGATTCAAAAAAAAAATTAGAGGGAAAGGGTGGCGAGTTGGCCCTCTCGGAGGCAATGAAAAAGAAGTTTAAGTTGGAGAAGAAGAAAAGAGGGTATGCCATCTACAACATCAACAACCCTGCAATCAATTTTGTGACACAGATATTGGCAGGGAAGGTGATACAGAAGTGCCACGCGGATGAGGTGCCCGTGCTAGTGGTTGCACTAGTGGTGCAATGCATAGAAGGGGTCCATTTTAACTAGGTGAAATATCTATGTGGTGAGTTACTTGTGAATTGCCGTGAGGCACAAGAGCAGGGAAAAATGTTTCATTACGCATGGCTCTTGTTGTCGATCGTATTGGTGGCATGGGAGATGCCCGAAGATAGCCAGTTCCCTTCGATCGCACCAGACCTTTTAGAGGCAGCGAAGTACGCTTCGTTGTGGGTGACCAAGGATGCACAACGGATCAGAGAAAGCAAGATATTTTGGGTGCTAATGGAGATGAACATTCGGATGGGGATAAATCACAAGCCACGGTTATCGCCCACAGTCTACAACAGTTTGTAGAACTTTGCGGAGTTCAAAGCCAAATTCCACCATGTCTTCATCAGGGCACAGAAGGACCCTACAAAGACGTGGCATGATTTACTGTATTTGGCAACTCATGATGTGATATTCGCAGTCCTTGAGTCTAGGCTGTCAGAGTGGTGCACTCTAGCTAACTCTGGAGTGGAAGCAGAGAAGTCCACCACGCAGTGCAAGAATGAAGATACAAAAATTCGGATGGTGTAGCTGGCAGAAAAGCACAAGAAATAAGAACCAGTGACTAAGGATCAAGCAGCACATGATGTTATGGCGTTAGCAGAGTAGCAGAAAATAGCAGACGAAGAGCGTGAAGGACATAAGTCACCGTCGCCTGAACTAGAGATAGACACAGAATAAGGTGGCAGAGACCAGTAGATGACGTCCACCCGTCTCAAACATCTGTGACCATGAGAGTAGGTAGGGCCACGAAAGAAAACAAAGGCCTCGAAGACATCTTTAGACCTTATCACCCTCACTTAAGGGGATTTGCAAGATATCGGTGAAACGGTGAGGGATGTCACCGCGAAGGCTATTGGGCCTCAAAATAGTCCCTATTTTCACTCCATTATTCACCAATATTTTTACATTTTACCTTCATGTCACCTCCATTCCACCTCCATATCATTATATTTACCTCATTATTGGGTTCTAACAATGCTTTTCCAAAGTTTATTAATTCTTAACATTTTTAAGTGAATTTATGGCTAAAACTTATAAAATAATATGCATAAACTTATACCTAACAATTAGCATGAGTTTGTTGACATGTGTAGGCACAAAGGAAGCTTCCAGGGCATCTTTATGTGGCCTTGAATTATCAAATTCGAATTTGATAAGATAAGCTTCATGGAGAAGATCATGGACCTCATGGAGGAGATCATGGAGGATAGGGTTATGTGTCATCATTGGTTGAGAAATATGTGGGTCAAAGGAGAGAATAGTGGGTCTACATTTATGAGGTTGTTATCATAGTTTTTGTATAAATAGGAGCACCTCCTCCATTCCAAAGAGGAGGACTCTTAGAGCATTGTATCCAATTGATGATGGAATAGAATAAAGCTTCATTTTGCATATATTTCTATTATGTAGTTATAGATATAAGTTTTACATATATTTCCATTATGTAGTTTTAGATTTAATTTTCCTTAATGTAGTATATGGAATAATTTGTCTTGTTCTTAAGAGAATTGAGCTCACTCTAAAAGGATGAGAGAAACATGTTATTTCATATTAGATCTTATTTCATTTATTTGTCTAGATGTTTGAGGATTTGTTTGTGATTGATGAATGAGTTTTAAATTAGAATGTAATCAGCATATGAGAGGACAACTAAGGGTCTAAGTTAGGCTCTCTCTCTCTATTTGATTTGTATGATAATTGGAATTCATTCTTTTGCTTTTATGTTTCAAGTATCATATGAGGAGATACCAAGAGTCTAAGTGAGGCTCTCTCTCCAATGATTTATATGGTAATTGAAATTCATTCTTTTGTGTTTATGTTTCAAAGTTATTTCATTTCTTATGCTTATGAATGAATCCTAGTTTAGTTTGGATTAGTACATGAGAGGACAATCAAGAGACTAAGTTAGTCTCTCTCTCTACTTGAATCTAAACAATAACTAAGTTCATTCTCTTGTTTTCATTTCAAGGTTTTAGTTTTATGTAACTAATGATTTCTTTATGACACTGTAGGGAAGGACAACCAGGACCTCCTAAGTTAGGAGCCTCTTCCCTTGCATATTATATTGAATCATAAAATAATTTAGTTAGTGGCCTACTCCTGCATATATATTGTGCTGGCACCATCACAAGCTTACGAGTTTCCCCTGCAACGGCGCCAAAATGTTGGGCAATTTTTTTCCATAATAGAATGAATTATATAACCCAGAAATCGTTTGCTTAAATTCCTAACTGTCTAAGAGTAAATCGTGGTTCTTCGAGACCCTATTTTAGTAATTGCGTGAATAAAAACGGTTTTTTTATTCATTGTGCATTTCTACTCTGCCATTGTCGTCTTTGCGCCCGCCTTTTCCCTCTCCGAGGACACCTTATGGTTCGTCCAAGGAGGCCAAGAAAGCCATTCTGAAAAAGAATCGGAAGCTTTAAATATTTCTTTGTTAAATGAGGCCTTGAATGTAGACCTTTCACAGCCCTTGAGGAAAATACAGAAAAAAACGAAGGAGACAGTTATTGTCAAGGGGATTTCATCGAGGGGCCTCAGATTCAAACCTCTGGAGAATTTACAGCGTATTCTTTGAAAGAATCTGACGATCAAGACGCTGAACAGAATATCACTTCTGAGAGGGACAAAAATTATACAAATGCGCATTGTGATCAATCTGTCGAAGAAGGGAACAATAAAGAAGAGGCCGAAGCATCCGATGCAGACAATGAATAGGGCAGCTTGCCTACCACATCTTCTGAGCGTGGAAACTGGATTATGAGAATTCTAGAGTTGAGATCATTTTGGAAAGATCGGAGGAAGTCCAGTTCTGTGGCAGCTATAGAACAATGTGATTCACAGAAGCAAAAACAGGGATCTTCTTGCGAAGACTTGGAATCTTCGAATAATTCTTGTGGGTGTTGTTATGCAGATGACAACACTTTAAGTCCGCCTATGTTCTTTCTGCATTTTCTCCGCTTCCCGCTGCATTTCACACATTTTCCTCTCTTCTTCTTTGGGTTTTTCACGATCTTGTTTCTCCCTCTCTTTCCGCATTTGCTCCTCCATCTTCCGCTTCATAATTTCCTATCTTTCTAGCTCCTTTCTAAACCGTTTTGCATGAGCTTCCACCTCCTTCGCTATCCTTGCATCCTCTACTGAATGATCTCGGTGTATTGAAGGGGTTGTTATATGTGATTTCGATTGGCGGTTCCTACAATAAAAGCTGATGATTAATCACAAATTCTGATGCATTTACTACAAACTGTGGGTTTGATACATGTGTTAATATAAACATTGCCGCCATGGTTACATATTTTGATAATGTTAAGAGTATTTACACCACTCAAAACTTAAATGGATTATGCCAAAAGTGCGGAGGTTTCATCATGTCGATAGACATGTCACGAAGGTCATGTTGATGGTTACGAAATGCATGAATGTGCATTCATAAACTCCATCAATGTGCATTTGTTACGTGGCTAGTCCCCCGAAACTTATTATTGTGCCACTTTTTATTGTGCGTTTTGTATTTTTTTAGCTTTATTTTGTTATTGTATTTATTTGTTTTGATTTCCACATATATAATTTCTTCATGTTTGTTGTAATTTCTTAATTTTTGTTATTATAATTAATATATTAACTGTATTAATATATTAATATATTATTATAATTAATATATTAATTGTATTAATATATTATTATAATTGTATATTGTTGTTATTTATATTTTTAAATTCGTTGTATATATTAATATTTGTTAATTGTAATTTGTTATATTTTTAATTATAAGTTGTTGTATATGTCTGTTAATTATTTTATTTAATTAATGTTTGTTATAAAAATTGTATTAATATATTAATTATATTAATATATTAATATCTTTTATAATTGCATTAATTAATATAGATATAATTTGTTATGTTGGTAATGTATTTTATTATTATGTTATATGATTGTTTTAATATATTAGGTTAACGTTGTAATGTTATGATTGTTAAAAAATAAAAAAAAAATAAAAAAAATATGTTAAGTGTTTTGTGATTGTTTTTGGCATAAAACAAAATTTTGGGGGCATGAAAATTGAGAGAATCATGAAAATTACAGGAATTGATTGAAAGTGCAACAGTTGGTACAAGGGCAAAATTAGAAGAAAAAAAAACAAAAACTTTTCACAAAATTCACGCAGGCTTGAAAATAAAGAATGGAACATTTGGAAGCATAATTTAAAAGAACATTTGGTGGATTATTTAAATGTTGACTAACTTGTTTAGAGTTGGCAAATTGATATTGTTGTATGCTATTATAACATACTAATCTGCAGGACACAACAAATCTATGATGCCAAACTTTTCGCCATGCACAAAGTCAGCTGACACAAACAGGGAATATTACTCTTCATGGTTATTTTCACAAATGGATTGATATTAATATCATGATTAAGTCAATTTTAACACTTTGTTTGTCCTTAACTTGTTTTATTTGGTATAAAATTTTTGCGTAAGAAACATGAAGCAAATGGCCATTTCTTCATGAGCACACTTATGTTTTCTTTGTACCAAGTTTTTTACAGGTTACAGGATAATCAAGTGATCATAAGGAGATTACATTATGTGCACAATTGGTCTTCCAAAGACTAAGTCATGACATATTCTAAAGACAAATCCAACTCTACAACCACTCCTTTGCAACTCCCTTTTTGCAAAACATTTTCCACCAATTGTCAATCCATAAAAGCATCCCATTTCCATATCCATTTTTCACAGCAAGAGTTCTTATTCATCCACCATGCATTTCCTTATATTCATTTCTTACAAGCTTATTGCCATTTCCATTATCTTCACCATTCCCCTTCATTTCCACTAATAAAAATCTGCTTGAGTCAAAGTCCTAGAGTCTATGTATCATTAAAAAAAACACCTAGAGGCTTGCATGCCTTAATGGCAAGTACTCTTGCCAATGAACAATGGGAGTACATTAATATCCCTTGTTCGTTGGATCTTGTAGGTGACTCGACTACGACAAATTTATTCGTACCTACAAAGATGTGTTAGGCATCCTGACTCCCATTGGAATCAATGGTGGGAGCTCTTGTGTTGGCTAGGGGCATTCATTAACGGCCACTAAGTCAACAACTTCTTGCTATGTTCGACATCGACACATTTAATCACATAGTAAGATTTGTGCCATCGAGCGTTGAAGACTTGAAGACCCATATTTTGTAGCAGATGAAGCCAATTTCCATTCATTGTATTTCCATTCATTGTATACATTGTATTTCACTTGAGGACAAGTCAATAAATAAGGTTGGGAGGGAAATGTAACTTATATATTTTATATACCTTCCAAGCCTTATAGATTTTCAGCCATATTTAGCAGACTCATCATATTCATCATCCAGCAGCAGATACGACTTTCAGCCATGTTCAGCAGACTCCTCGGATTCATCATCTAGTAGCAGAGGATCCAGCAGCCGATACGACAACACAGACCCATCTTTCATCCACAACTTGAAGAAGAAGCTTCAGATCAGAATTGTGGCAGCTGCATATGCATGATTCATGCATGATTTTCCCAACCAAGTAAAGAGGACTATGAACAACAGTCTTTGCTGCCACACGTGCACAATTCTCATCCATTTTTGGAAGGGTAAGTTAAGGTATGATATTTTCTAACTTTTAACCATTAAATTCCTTGAAAAGTTAGAATAATAATTTTTGGAAAAACTTCACTTCCTTTTTCCTTGCTTTCCCCATTTCACATAATTGCCCAAATCATCTGTTTAAGGGGAAGGATACATCCACATTCATATATCACATTCATATAACATCCACATTCATATATCACATTCTTAACCCCACTTACCTTCAAGCTATATTCACTATTACATGAGCATACAAATGGCTTTGTCAAAAGTATTTAAAAGTTAATTGGATGCCAACAGAATCATGGTTGTTACACAAGAACCAACCATGATGCATTCCAACAAAATGCCAATGGAATCATGGTTGTTACACAAGAACCAACCACGATGCATTCCAACAAACATACTCTGCAATAAAAATCACATTATCAATATGCAAAGATCATACATTGAATGCAACAAACAAAATATGGTTGAAACACAAGAACCAACCAAGTTGTAATTCATCAAAATAATGCTTTGCAAAAGTTATGTAAATGATATCATGAGTTTAAGCCAAAGCTCAAAAAGTAATGTAATAGATTGCATGACATGCAATACCATAGATTGCATGAGGACATGCAATATCTTGAGTTTGGGAGAGATGTTGGGCCTCAAAATAGTCCCTATTTTCACTCCATTATTCACCAATATTTTCACATTTTACCTTCATGTCACCTCCATTCCACCTCCATATCATTACATTTACCTCATTATTGGGTTCTAACAATGCTTTTCCAAAATTTATTAATTCTTAACATTTTTAAGTGAATTTATGGCTAAAACTTATAAAATAATATGCTTAAACTTATACCTAACAATTAGCATGAGTTTGTTGACATGTGTAGGCACAAAGGAAGCTTCCAGGGCATCTTTATGTGGCCTTGAATGATCAAATTCGAATTTGATAAGATAAGCTTCATGGAGAAGATCATGGACCTCATGGAGGAGATCATGGAGGATAGGGTTATGTGTCATCATTGGTTGAGAAATATGTGGGTCAAAGGAGAGAATAGTGGGTCTACATTTATGAGGTTGTTATCATAGTTTTTGTATAAATAGGAGCACCTCCTCCATTCCAAAGAGGAGGACTCTTAGAGCATTGTATCCAATTGATGATGGAATAGAATAAAGCTTCATTTTGCATATATTTCTATTATGTAGTTATAGATATAAGTTTTACATATATTTCCATTATGTAGTTTTAGATTTAATTTTCCTTAATGTAGTATATGGAATAATTTGTCTTGTTCTTAAGAGAATTGAGCTCACTCTAAAAGGATGAGAGAAACATGTTATTTCATATTAGATCTTATTTCATTTATTTGTCTAGATGTTTGAGGATTTGTTTGTGATTGATGAATGAGTTTTAAATTAGAATGTAATCAGCATATGAGAGGACAACTAAGGGTCTAAGTTAGGCTCTCTCTCTCTATTTGATTTGTATGATAATTGGAATTCATTCTTTTGCTTTTATGTTTCAAGTATCATATGAGGAGATACCAAGAGTCTAAGTGAGGCTCTCTCTCCAATGATTTATATGGTAATTGAAATTCATTCTTTTGTGTTTATGTTTCAAAGTTATCTCATTTCTTATGCTTATGAATGAATCCTAGTTTAGTTTGGATTAGTACATGAGAGGACAATCAAGAGACTAAGTTAGTCTCTCTCTCTACTTGAATCTAAACAATAACTAAGTTCATTCTCTTGTTTTCATTTCAAGGTTTTAGTTTTATGTAACTAATGATTTCTTTATGATACTTTAGGGAAGGACAACCAGGACCTCCTAAGTTAGGAGCCTCTTCCCTTGCATATTATATTGAATCATAAAATAATTTAGTTAGTTGCCTACTCCTACATATATATTGTGCTGGCACCATCACAAGCTTACGAGTTTCCCTGGTCGATAATTTATGCAGCAATTTAAGTCCAATAAATTGCCCAACAAAGGCCCTCTAGCAGTTTGAGGAACAACACTAGTTGGTATTAGGGGCTCTCTAGGCAGAAATACATGAGTTGCAGGTGCACACTCCATAGGCTGGCATAGTGTCCAACAACCTCATAGTCGGCACTTTAGTTACTGAGGAAATGTTGCGTACGAGGGTTACCAATACAATAGTGCTACGAGATGGGGCACTTAATATAGAAAACGAAGCCAACAAACCCATGTTGAGTAGTTTGAAAGGGGCAAGGTTGAACATGGTTGTGCTCCGCTGGGAGACTCTCTATCTCTTGGAGGATGGAGTCACCACAGAACTTAGGGCCATGGAGAGTCACGCTCTACAGGTAATGAGAGAGTAATACATCAACATTCAGCAGTTGAGCCTGCAGTACAATGAGGGAGTGGAGCAAAACAAATAGATAATGTAGGTTGTGGAGGAAGCCTGTGATATTGTCTCGGAGTTGGCCATCCAAGTAGAGGAACCGATGGAGGCGTGCGTCCATAAGTTAGCCACAGGGGTGCATGACGCAAGAGCAGAAATGGCTAGGGTTCAGCTAGAGATGAACCTTCAGATAGAATAACTATAGTTGAAGGCTTAGCCCTCAACTCTGTCGGAGGTCTAAGAACAGCATACCAACGTGGTCACAACAGTAATGGTGACGATTAACAGTGTAGTGACAGATTGCATGAAGATGTTCGAGCAATCATTCGAGGTCCTAACCACCCTGCAAGAGGACCCAAACATACATCGCCTAGAGACAGAGGTGAGTGAGCTGCAACAAAAATACGATGAGGTAAAAGGGACTGCATAGGTAGTTACCCTTACAAAGAGGCTTGCAAGGATGCAACAGGAAAAGGTGCTCAAGGAACAGGTGGATGTCGATCAGCATAAAGAGGCGGTCTTGAAAGCATGCGTAAAACCATGCATTGACGAGGCTTATAAAATTACAGCCTCCATTGAAGCAAAGCTCACACAGTTGCAAGCAACTCAGGAGTGGATTCATGGTAGTAGTTCAAAAACAGTGGTCACCAAACAACATGTGGAGGAATTCCAGCAGGCATCTGCTCAATGCGCTTTCAAACTTGCAGCGATCCAAATAGAGCTGGGAGGTCTTCGCGCTAAGATCTCTGCCCCTACAGAGTGACTCAAGGGCGAGTCACAATGTTTTTGTTGGGACCCTGCTGGGCGTGGGATCCCCCAAGGACAGTTTTGGGGCTTAGAGCCCAGATTTTGGTCCAATTTTGTAATTGCAATGTAAAGACTCCACATTTTGTGGGTGTGGAGCGCGTAGTTGTTAAAAGAGTCATACGATTGTTCGCTCTTGTTTTGATAATGTAATGTTGGCTATAGAAGATCTAGCCATGGTTCGTAGACCATGGAATTGTATAAATATAGCAAAGCTCTAAGTAGTAAAGGGAAACTAAGATCAAATAATGAAGATGTATGTCAGATAGCTCTAAAGTGTAAGTCTATGTTTTGGGTTGTAGCATAGGTAGAGGTTCTGCAGCTGAGTGTGCAAAGGCCTAGTAGTTTGCAACTGAGTGCACAAGTGAGTTGAGTCTGTAATCATATGGAAGTAATAATAAAGAGATTTTTTCTATCATTTCTAAGTATTTATTTCCTATTTATGCATCTATTATACCGGGTATGAAATTCACTTCTAATGACTATATGATGCGCGAATGTGTATAATTGTATTGGTTAAGTGAACACAAGTAAGAACGTTTGTTTACTCGAAGCTAACCAAGTTCTATTAATAAGATAAGTAAGATACTTAGCGTAGCTTGGGGGAATATCACAGTTACTGCCATAGTAGCGTGAAAGGACTTTAGGCCCTAGTTATGACTACATGAAAGTCGATTGTAATAATACTGAAGGGTGGAACTTGTGCGAAGCCAGGTATAGTTGGAATAAACCAACATCACAACCATATCAAGGGTGCGTAAACTTGGTTATAGCATCCGCCCATACTGCTTGGGTGAGACTTCAGTCTGTGCTCCATGGGCTGATGTCGAAAGGGCAAGTAGTGTAGCGATTTGTTTGGCTAAATAACATTGAACCTGGGTCAGGGCCCCATAAGCCAACAAATCTATATGAGGAATGTGTGATAAGTGGTTCCCCACTAAAAAAGAAATTGAAAAGTGGATAGATTGAGAACTACACGCATTTGCAGCTCAGGAGAATAGGAATCCACACCTGTTGAAGGAAGAGTGAATAAATAGATACCTATTAACATAAGAACACAAGATATTCTTCTACTTTGTCCCCTGCAAATTACATGAGTGGCTATCCAAATTGGCAGATAGTCAGGGTACATGGAAGCTTGACGACCCTATTGTGTGGATCCCAAAAGTAGTGAAGCACTTGGAGGCTTCAGAAAACAAAATCACGCAGATTGTCAACCACTAGATCTATAATATTCTCGGCGGATTCATTATTAAGTTCATGATCGATATGTCCACCACTTATACTAAAGAAGAGCCTAGGTTTTTCAAGGGACAAAGTGGTAAGTATCTGAAATCCCTAAAGACAGAGATTAAGATGTTATTGTGTGAAAACTGGGTTATGCCTTTAAATTAATGTTTGGGACTACGTGAAGTTGGAGAGCATTCAAATGGAACGTAGATTGAGGCTATGAATATAGTCTATTGTTAGGATCATTTGATAGTGACAACGAATGTAATATTCTAAGGACACCATGAAGCACACTGCAGATTGTAAGCCAAGGTTTCATAGGGATACCTCATCCATCCACTCCACCTCCACCTCCACCTCCACCTCCACCCCACAAACCTGAACCTTCGCTTCCACCTCCACCTCCATCATTTAACATGGAAAACACAATGGAGATTCTTGTATTTAAGGGTTTGGGGAATGAAGACCCTGATAAATTTTGGTTTGTTACAGATGTTGTATGGAATCCATAATAGATTACTCATGAAGATATGAAGAAAGTGCAACTAGTCACAACATTATAGGATAGAGCTTTGAGTTGGTATATCAAGTTTTTCGTAGGTAAACCCAAGACGACTATGCTAGAAAGCCAACAAGCATTGAACTATGAGTTTAAGAAACCCAAATCAAAAGCCTATTCAGTAAAAAAATTTAAACAGATTCAACAGAGGATGAACGATTCTGCATGGGATTTTAAACAAAGGTTGAAGTGTCTAACTCATCGGGCTAATATTATAATCACAGATGATCATCATAGAGATTGGTACATTTCTTCGCTCCTACCTCACCTAATATTACCACTATCACAACATAAATAGTAACACAAGCTAAAGCCCTGGATATTTCCATGAGATTAGATGCTTCACCTATGTAGGACACAAACCTCGGGGTACAACAGATCTAGTCACAACTAGCCAGCCTACACATGGAGTTACGTAGTCTTAAGAAGGGAAAGGAATTGAGCTTGCGATGCACGTGAAATTTTGGTGCTTGAAGTGTAAAGGCCACGGTCATGATAAGGACCACTATCGAGTCTATTAGAATTACCTTATTGGGGGAGGTCATGTCCCCCTGAAACCAGAAAACACCGATGGGTCAAGTACATGAGTATCCTTATGGTGCGCTATCTGTCAAATCTTTGGGAAACACACCACTGATAACTATCATATCCTGCAGAAGTTTGTGCAAACTCCACAATAGTTGTTCTGCACTTTTTGTAAATTGGTCGGACATTATGAGCGCAACTCCCAGAGCTATGAACTGATGATGGAGTAGACCCCTACGTATAGGATGCAGTTGGAAAATCGACCTGAGGATCAGGGCATAGGTGTAACGCACAGTGGATTACAAGGTTGAGGAAGAGGGTGAGGAGGAAGAACTAGAAGGGGTTTTGGACATATTATTTGTTACAATTGTGGAGAGGCAGGTCACTTTTCACACAACTGTTAGAATTCAATGCACCCTTCCTGTCAGTATTGTCGAAAGGTCAACCATGTCATAGAAGATTGCCCAGTACTTATAGTAAAGATGTGATCAGCCTCATCGTTGGGTAATTAAATGGGCCTTAATTCACCTCCTCGCTTAGTCAAACCAACTATTCTAACAACTTATTTTATACTTTTGATTATATTTTGTTTATGAGATGAGTTAGAGTTGGATATTTTTCTTTGTGGTCTGATGTGCATTTAATGCAGGATTAAAGGATAAAATCAAGGAATTTTGGCAAATACCTTGGTCAAAACTCGAATGGGACAAGAGAGAGGAATTATAGGAGGTAAATCCTCCTCATTTACTACCCCCCCATCTGAATATTCCTCCATTAGCTCGGAGTGTAAACAACCAAATCATGAGGACTAGAAGGCAGTTGAGCAAGTGAAAGTGAAAGCACCATTTTATCTCAAGTTTTGGAGTCGAGCCTCGCTAATTTTAAGGAAGTCGTTCGAGACTTCATATGTATAAGTAGAGAGGCCTAGGACCTCAGTAGGATTCAAATTTTTGAATTGTAAAACTCTACTCTATTTTTGAGTTGCAAGACTTGTGACAGTTTTTGATGTAATCCATGGTTTTGATAATAAGATTTTTTTTTTTTGAGCCAGCACTGAGTTAACTCAGAGGGCTGAAGATCTTGGGTTAGGGCCCAACCCTAGAAACCAAGAATCCTTTTTATTGTACATGTATGCTAGCATAGATTCATGGTTTAATATTTCATTTTCTTAAGTAGATGTATTTCCATTACAGCAGTGTAGAGTAGATTGGTTGTGTTTTAGTTTGCTTCCATTTGTGCCTGCTTTCAATTAGCAGGTTAGCAAGGAGAAAAAGATCACCATAAGGTTGTCAGTAGGTGTCTCGGGCCTCACCTCCTCCCTTTGGGACCATGACCTGAGGAAGAAATCCTTCAGGAAAACACAAATTTCTAGTGTTACACAGTAATTTGTCACCGTCTTCATCCCAGTCTTCCTACTATGTCATGAGTCCAAAATCGTTCATGCTCATGTTAGATAAATGCTCTCTGATGTTCCCAAATGACCCACTTTTCGAAAGGTTTCTTCCTCATCGCATCTGTTGGCAAAATAAACGCGCTGATGGGCACTCCAAAACAGTCTAGAAGTGCTACCATCGTAGATGTACACGTGATTCCCGCGATGGTCAGATTTTATGTGCCAACGCAACTATTGCTTGTAATCTTCCGTGATGACCTGACTAGCTCTATTATTCAATAACTATGTCAGTGCGGCAGACCAGTTATGTGCCCGCGATGATCCAGATTGGGTGAATTTGTTCCAACAATCGACCTTTCAGATGACTCTAGACCTGGTTGTTGGCCTAGTTTATTTCGTCATCCTTTCTCTGATGTGGTTGTTCCGTAATTTGTGCTACCTTCCTTGGAGATAAGCTCATCCTCCCACCTTTCATGGAGACTCCTCCTATTTAAACTCTCACCATTGCTATGTGCTGCTAGTTTTTGGAATTCTTAGTCTTTGGAGTGTTGTTAGTGCTTGTGAGTTTACTATATAGTTGGTGTGAGTGTGACAAGTGTGGGAAGCTTGAGGAAGGTTGTGGAGTGCCCTTAATCTTGTGTAAAACTTGTGAGTGAGAGAGAATTGTATGTTGGGAGATCCATCTTCAAAGAGTGAATGCTTGGGGAACATGCTGGCTGGATTCCTCTGAGAAGGCTTGTGACGTCAAGACTTTGGTTGTAAGCTTACTCTTATTTCATTATTAATGCAATCAATTAAGTTTTCCTATGTCTTGTATGTAATGTACTTGATAGCTCATGACTTCTTGACTTTGTGAGTAAATAGATCATTATTGTTCCAGTTACGTGCTTTGTTGTATTTCCTTTGCATTGTTTCAGGTTGATTACTCATTAGGAGAAGGAAGCAGAAGCTGGAGTAGCACAACGGAACTCCATCGACCATCGGTTGAGGTAGGCCTCCAACTATGACTGTTTAAGGAAAGCTATTATTGATCTGTCCTTGTTTGTGACTAGACCCACTCTAGGGCTAGAGGGGTTGCCTCTGTCCGCAGAGGGAACACTTTCCTGCATCACAAATTGGCGACTCCAGTGGGGAGCCGTGGCCTTTGTTGTTTTCTTGTTTACTCTTTTCTTGTTTTTGTTTGGTCTCTTTTGAAGTTTTGTGGATTAGTTACCTGTTTTCTGAGTTTCCTGGTCTGATCTGGAAAATTTCCTTGTTTGATTAAAGATTGATTGTCTTTGATTTGGGAGTTTTTGGTTTGCCTGTTACTGTTTTGAACATCATCGCGGCTTTTAATCTAACAGCCGCACTATCATTGCGTCACCCCTTTTGTAATATCATGTTCATCGCATAATTACGCTTAACAGTCACGAAGGTTTTGGAAATCGGCCCATTGCGGAAAAGTCGTGTACTTCTGTGCTGACATCGCTTTGTTGCTATGTATTGTTCTTTATCAGCGCTTTATTGCTAGTGTATTGCACGCGCTGATTGTTGTAGAATTGAATTTTTCAATTCTGCCTCCTGAATCCATCAGTCTTGCTAGTCCCTTGCTGTTCTCACTTGTTTGATAACTTTTTTTTCATTGTTTAGAGGTTGAGGCACTCTCTTGTGAGCTTTGTTAAATGAATCTCATTTTTCTCGCTTTGCGACCTAGTTTCATTGCTTCAAGTCTTTTGGATCAATTTTGCTTGGTTTCTTGTTTGCAAGGATTCATTTGCAGCTTTATGTTGGTTTGATTGAGCCTTCCCCTTTGCTTGCTTTTGGTTGATTGTTTAGTGAGTCCTATTAGACCGATCTTGGCATTGTTTCGATTTCTCTTCACTACCCGGACATAGATTACAATTGTTTGGATCAACTATTTTTCCACATTTGTTTGTTGCTTATCAGTTTCTTTTAGATTAGAGACATAAAAATAAAAAAGATTGCATTTCATTTAGCATGCGAAAGTGAAAGTGAATTTTCATTTCAAGTTGCATATTGAAAAGCGAATGATTATATCTCTGATTAGTAGTAGTTGTGCACTTTAGGAATTGATGTCTGTTTGCATTGAGTGACTATTTTGTTGCCTTGGCTTTCTTGGTTTGGGAATGATCTCTCTACCCTCCCATAGGTAGGTGTTCATCAAAGAAAAAGGATATTTCATTCATTCTAGTTGCATCCTAGGCTTTGTTATATACATACGGTAATACCTGAAAACTGAAACATAATCCAAGATCAACATTAAAATGAACTGAATAAATCTAACAATGCATTGGAACATAACACACACATTTAGAGGTCTAGGCTAGAGACGTGCTCTGGCATCATTAAACCTAGTCACTTTTGTTTCCACTCAAGGTTGGGTGATTCCTCCTTTTGTGACTCAATAGTGGTCTAGTACGGAATTGTGCTCCCACGTACCGTCGAGTATATGGGGAGACCCCACTAGGTTATCATCCTTCATCCATAGGAAGCCGTGTCTGCCACCTTACAAGCCGTAATGCACCAAACACAGCATTCGGGAAGATTGACTGCCATACGGAAAGTCCTTGGTTTTCATATGACTGCCAAGGTGTATATGCAGTTTTACAGATTTGTCTGGTAAACCTTTTGCCTAGTTCTCCAGAGTAGTCACTTTCGTTCCTTTTCAGACTCCCTAAAAGAAATGGTCCATCTGAGCACTTGTGACTTCCGGCTCATTAAATATTCGAAGGTGACTAGAGTCATCTTTTGTCCTTTTCTTGACTCTTTAAAAATGAAAAGGTCAAGTTTTGTTCCTGTGTCTTAAAATTTATTTGACCGCAATTCACATTTACCCTGTTAGATCTTGTTTTGCATTAGCTTGAGTAGGGTTCTTTCTCGTTCTCAATGGCAATGTTTCCTGAGTTTACTGGCCAACCTTTTCCCCCAAATGGAAATCCTAGTCTGTTTCCTTCATTTGGAAATGCCGATGCTCCGTATATGGCAACCCTATCGATGCCTGGGATAACCATCGGTTTGCCCGTATGGTTGTTTTCAACCTCAGCGGTCCCGAGTGTTATGACTCTTGTTCCACCGTCTCCTTCATCCGAACCAAGACATGTTGATTCCAAGGTTGAGCCTACGCCTTCTTCCCCTGTTTCCTCCTCCTCCTCTCCTCCTTCGCCTGGTGAAAGTTTCACATTAAGTAACCAGGAGCCTAAGAAGAAGAAGAAGAAGAAGAAGAAGAAGAAGAGGAAGAAGTCTGATAAATCCAAGGCCACCTATGCAGTTACCGCTCCGAGTCCATCCCAGATCGAACCACCTTTTGCTACTCCGCGGAAGGTTAAGTTTCCTTGTAAATTATTTAAGGGTGACCATCTTCTTCGCGATTGTCCTGGAATTCCAAGGATTATAGAAGTATGGTCTCACCATCCGGTTTGTCCCTCATCATCCTCTGAAGCTCAAGGCGATGCTATCCAATCCACCGACAACTGTAAGAAGGAAGGGAAGATTCGATTCCACTATAGGATATGTGAAGGCAACCATCCCCTTCACCTTTGTCCGGTCATGGATAAAGCTTCTGCCGTTTTGGAAAGTCTTACAGTTTCTTCTCCCCAACTCCTCGTTGGTTATCAGTGGCTCTCTTCAAACCCTCCCCCGATCGACAAAGAGATTGTGTCAGATTCTTCTCTTGTCCATCCTCCACCTTCTGAGCCTAGCTGTGCTCAGACTGTTCCAGACCAAGCATTGGTCAGAAAGAGTGTCAACTTGGGTTCACCACCTGTTGATCACTCTGTCTCAGAAGAGCATCATGCTCATGTTCTTCTCGTCTCATCAGATTCTCCAACGTCCGAAAATGATTCTCCTATCCCAGCTGATCTTGAGAGTCCTTCCTCGGTTCCTGGTGGGTAGGGGGGCAATCATACGATTCCCCCACCAAGTAGTTTGGCCATCACCTTTGACTGGAGTAATTTGACTACTTTCCATCTTCCATCCTATGTGCCTTTTGAGATTACAGTACATGCCTATGATAAGGCCGTATCCGGCACTGTCCTGGATGAGGGTGCGTCTGTGAGTCTTATGCCTTCAACTACTTGGCAAGCTTTGGGCTCCCCACAGCTTGTGCCGGTCACATAGAATCTGTTGGCATTCGACGGAGAACCCTGTCAACCTGTTGGGATCCTCCCAAAGCTGCCTATTACTTTGGGGGGCAAAACTGTCTATATAGACGCCATGGTTTTCCAAGGTGCAAATCTTCTCCTTGGCTGTGACTATATTTATGCCATGGGGGCCCTCGTCTCTTCACTTTTCCGTGTGGCTTGTTTTCCACACGATGGAGAATGTTGACCATAGATCAATTATCATTCTTCAGTCCCCCGGTGCCTCCTGTGCAGCTGTCATCCCCTCTCGGTTCTTGCTCGCAAGTAGTACCTTCTTTACCACAGGTCAATTATTTGGCTACCCGTTCCGTCTCCACATCTGCTGCTGATCATGCAGATGGTCTCGTACATCATGTACTGGGGGCATTGGAACCCGATTTGTCATTAGTGCATCATGACATGTATTCCTCCCAGAATGCGTTTCTTCCATCCCATGAAGACCTCTTGGGAGCCATGTTCTCGTGTGGCCCATGAACAGGGTACGAGGATTGTTTGTTCCTGTGTCAGCCTCGTTAAAAAATGAAACAAGGAGTCCTGAGGATAGTTCTAATCTTGTGTCGACCTCGTTAAAAAACGAAACAAGGTGTATGAGGATAGTTTGTTCCTGTGTCAACCTCGTTAAAGAATGAACCGCAGAGTGACGAGGATAGTTTTTTCCTATCTCAACCTCGTTAAAAAATGAAACAAGGAGTGTCATGCATAGTTCCTGACTTTGTGTCAAGCTCATTAATAAATGAAACAAGGGTTATGAGGATAGTTCTTTTACTATGTCAACCTCATTAAAAAATGAAAGACCTCCCTTTCCAAATTGAGGCTTTGTTTAAGATCTCATAAAATCCAATTCGAGTCTTTCCCAGATCTCGATAGTGAACCTTCATTCCATCCACCTCGTTGAATGCAATGAATCTTGGGGGGCATGCACCTCAATTTGCGTCATTATGCTGGGGGCATGCAAACTTATAACAAGCATAGTTTTTCGTTTCAAGTTTGTGTAAGAATGAAACCGAATCCAAGCAAAGTTCTCAATGGCTCAAGCTTGTGTAAAAATGAACCCATACCTGATTTACGCCTCGTGATTGTCGTTTTTATCTGCTAAATTTTGCTAGATGAGCCTTTGTTGTTTTATTCCAGCACCACCATCTCTTTAGCTGATCATATGCTTTCACTTGGTTTTTTTTCCTTTCCTAAGGAACCGTAGCAATGAGTGGTTTTTTTTAGCCAGCCTTGTCACACGGAAAGAGTCGTTAGTGCGGACACAACCGACCTTCCTAGAAAGCCTAAGACATTCTAATGACAAACAAGACAAATAAGAGCAATCCTTCCCTAAATATGCTTTTACAATATGAGAAATCAAGTGTTTAGATCCTACCTGTAATCCAACGCTGTTGTAGTAGTCCAGCTTCGTTGATCCGGATGAGCTCCTCCTTCCCTTCGAAACCTGCATTCACCAACAATCAAACGATTAAATAGCACCTGAATATCACATAAAATAAAACATATTTAACATATAGACCAAGGAGTATATGAAACAACTCGTTACTAACAAATTGTTGAGAAGAATGGACTAATTTGTATTAAAAGGTAACAAAAGGAACCATTAAAACCTGAGCCTTGGTGTTGTGCAGGCTCCTCCCAGGGTCCACAAGAGTTCTCCCTTACTCTGATCAGCTTACCCACCTCCCAATGGAAACAAGTAAAGATGGTAATCTCTCCTCACAAGCTTCTACAAGGAAGTCCTAATTCCAGCAGCATCTACCCTTAGGAATGTTCATCTTTCAACCTCCCCTCCCTTTGGCCCAATGCCTGTATTTATAGTGCTCTAGAGGAAGTTATTCAGGTCCACCATCAATGGGATAAGCCCCTCTTTGGATGGGATAGCTCCCCTATTGATGGGATAAGTTCCTCTTTGGTAGGGATACATGAACCATCTGGAGGCACTTCATACACGTCAAACATGCTTCTAGAAGACTCTAGAAATGACCACAAGTAACTTTTTTGGAGTGAAACTTGCGCCTTTTGACCTTTACAGGAGTACGCACCCATCCCTTTACATACAGAGCGTACAAGTACGCAGGTTTTGTGAACTTGGGTTGTGTACCCGCAGGTAAGGCTAAGAGAAACTGCGTACCACAGATAATTGACTTTAAATGACTTTTCTCTCTTTCTTGAAGTTTGACATGAAGAGCAGAGGCATGAGACTTTCCAAGGAGGATAGTATGACAGTGGATGGAGCCATACTAACTGCAAATAGTCATGGTGACATTTTTTAGTGTAACAGATTGCCCCCTAAAGTGCGAAGCCTGTAGTAGATTAGGGTTTTTATGATCTAGGAAGGGTGAAGTACTTTATCATTTCAAGGAGTATCTTGTGGAGGACCCGGTCAGAACCTGCAAATATTCAACACAAAATACATATATAAGATGATATCATCGCTGAAGTAGGCATTCCCATACCCAGATTGAAAACTTTAACTAATGATCTAACTACTGCTCTGATACAAGAATGATTTTGCAGTATATCACAATCATAGACTTTTGTAGACACAGTATGGACGCATCCATCTGTTTATGATTAGTCTACTGTATAATGAATACAAAACTCCTCGCAGCTTGGATGGTGGAAACTAGATCCAGGGTCTTCATTTCTACTTCCCGAATTGGTACGATTCTATCCATGCGAATAAATGAGTTGATGTCGAGCATGGTAGAAACCACTTGATTACCAGTCAATGATGTAAACTGTTAACAAGTGTGAGAGAGACCACCAGTGATGTCAATGGTTCTCAAAGTACCCAGTACAATCCATGAAATGTGAATGAATGGATTGATGTCGAACACGTCATGGAATCCTTTGATCGAAATTCAATGATGTAAATTGTCGTCAAAGGTGAGAAACCTGCCATTGATGCATGCAGACTTCAAGGTACTGTTTGATTTCTAAGTCATCTTTCTAGATAATGTGTTGATGTCGATAGAAAGCGACTCGTTGCAGGCAAGCCCACAACACGAAATCATTGTTCAAGTTGAAGAAATGTTGGTGTAAGGACTGACTGAGGGATGGTCAAATGGATGACAAGTATTTTGCATATGAATGGTTATTTGCAGAGACCTCTTGAACACATAACGACACGATAGATGGCTTGGTGACGATTGACCCAAAGTTAATACCCGGAAACGGTTGAAGACTTTCAAAGTGGTTTGATCAACTTTTTAAGGCAAAGGATTTCCCAACCCAGGTGAATGAAAAGTGTCGTGTTCAAGAGTGGTAATAAGGTTTTTCTGTAACAAAGGATGACAAATCGGTTCATTCTTCTCTCTTTTCCCCCACCATTTCTGGCAAGTACCTCTTTATTTTTTACAAGCTTGAGGAGGATAACATATGCTTGATTATAAGCTCATCCTTCGGATGAGTCCAACTTAGTTTAGATTCAGACCCTAAGAAGGAGTGGTCCGTCCCTGTTTGTAATTGAACAGGTCCTGTACTGTGAAATTTTAACGAGTCCAGTATAGGAGAAACTCGGCGTTTTTCATTTTTAGAGAGTCTGAAAAAACTAAAGAAGACTCCAAGGTGAACTTTTTCGTAAATTTGTGTCTCCCAAGCCCGAAAAAGTATAAAATAATACCTGAGAGAACCGCTTGATCTTGCGACCAAGGAGTACTTTCATGATTAGTGTCTCTGACCTGAAAAGTAAAAAGCGATCAAGGACACGTCGTTTTATTTCCATATCGAGTTTGAAACGACAAAAACCCGGCAATCTTTTCCTGTTTTTTCGGTCAGAAAAGAGCTATAAGGGGACCGTCTTTTAGTTCCGTTTTAACGAGTGTAAAAGAAACGCTCGGCAATATTTTCATGTTTTAGGAGTCAGAAAAGAGCTTAAAAGATGACTTTGATGTTTTGGTTCGTGAAAAATGATGATTTTACTCTAAAGTCCTTTTGTCCTGCACAAAAACGACACATTACTCATACCTGTTTAAGATGGGTAAAAATACATTGAAAAATGTCCTTTCATGGTGAAAAATAAACAAACTTAGCATTCATTCATCCAAAAAACCTATAAAAAGACTTTTTACCATGTCATTTTTACCATTTTACTATTGAGGTTGAGAAAAGGAATTTTGACAAGAAAACTTCCCGTGGACTTTGCGGAGAATCCGACCGTCAGAATCGAGCGCCGTCTCTTTCAGGTATTTCACAACATCCTCCTCTTCAATTTCATCCGTTTAGAATTTCATTTCAAGTTTTAGTTTGATTTTTTGGAGGGTTTAGGGTTTTAGAATGCGTTTCTCGGGGGACGCAGGTGCCCCATGGGCGACCTGCGTACCCCGACTTTTTCGTATATGGGAAAAAGGTCGGGGTACGCAGCCCGCCTTCAGACCAGCTACGTACCGCCGCTCTGTCTTCTGAACGCGGGGTGCATACCCCGTGAAACGCGGTTTTTGAAACCCCAAACTCCAATTTTAACCAATCAAAATTTGTTTAATAAATTCTAATCATTGTTTCTTGGTGTGTAGGTCACTCACCATGCTAGATTGGCATGAAAGAGAGCACGAAGACGTTGATTTGGCCACAATAGGTCATCAACCTTCTATTGATGCGTTAAAGGCATGCGGTCTCTACAAGTACTGGGCCATACCTGGCATGAGGGCCCAGGTGCCATTCTTAGAGTGGCTGGTTGAAAGGTGGAACATTCAGGATCAATGTTTTTACATCGGAGAACACCAGCTCGAGATAGAGTCCTCCGACATATACTTTCTCGCTGGCTTGCCTAACAGGGGCGAGCAACTCTCTCTATTCGGGACTAGGCCGGTTGGCCAATCCCTTGCTAGTCTCCGACTAGAGTGGTGCAACAATCAAAACCAGGAGAAGGGGATAGAAATCAAATATATATCCCGACCTGAACTTATGGTAATTGCCTTTACAGTTACCAGACTTTGCGGATGGCTATAGATTGCTTCCAAGGCACCATTTTCAACTGGTGCGATGCTGTGTTGGCCAATATGAAGGGCCAACTAACCAGGGCAAAGAGAGGACAACTGAAGACCTTTGGATACGGGCCTTTAGTTGTGAGATTTGCCCTAGAGAGAGTTCCAATGCTGATCCCCCAGCATCTTACAGTTCCAGTTGGGGCTCCTCGGGAGCCTAAGTTGACGAGATGGGTTGCGGTAATGGCCCGGCATCCTGACGAGGGAGCAGCAGTTGTTCGATTTCCTGATGGTTACTTTCACTGGCTGGAGGGCCAGGTCTTTGCGATTCAGGATTTTCCGTATGCCAGAATAGATTTTCGCAATGATCCGGACATGGTTCTTCCACAGGGAGAACAATGGGATGACAGAGGTATTTCATTTTTCACAAGTTTTTAAATTATGTATTTTTTTGTTTTTTTTTTTTATATATCGTCTCAAAACTAACCGCACAAATTTTCAAAATGCAGATGTAGGTCCACGGCGTCCAGCCAACCTCCGGGCTTTTGAGAGGAGAGTACCAGCTGTACCAGCACCGGCCCCACAAGATGCGGCCGCAGAGACCTTAGCCGAGCTGGAACAGGATCTAGAGCGTCTGACGGCGGATATACCAGAGACCACTATAGATGACATTCCTATCCGACTTCAGCGCTACGTGGTCGCAGTCCCAGGACCTTTCAGTAGGTTCCTGTGTAGGGTAGCGCGGGTAGTGGTCTCGTATAGAGAGCACCACCAGTGATTGGCTAGTCACCTTTGTAGACACATATGACATTTTTGGTTTTTTGTACTTATCATTTTTGCCGATCATAAGGTGTTTTTCAACCTATGATCGAAGACGATGTATATTTTTGACACACTCCTATCTATATATATCATTATTACCGGCTTATTTTGTTAAACATGTGTGATGAAATGTTTATAAATTTACATTTATGATTGTTACAAATGTCTATTTAACATTCGAGACGCCATTGCATCTGCTAATGTATTTAAAGACCTCGAAATATGCTGATATTCAATGTAATCAAATTCACGTTCCAAGAGACGCACCCTCAAAAACAATCTTAATAACACCGGATTTCTAATGGCATAGACTCTATTAAGCTGTAATACAACAAGTTCAGAATCTAACCTCACTATCAAACTCCGAATCCCAAATGAAATAGATTCAGATAATAATTGAATCACTGCACTGTATTTTGCAATGTTATTTGTTGTTTGACCGAGGCTCACCCCATGCATAGAAACTAACTCGTCAGAGGGCGAATAGATAACCCAAGCTGCGGAAGATATATTCCGTGTACTACGACAAGCACCATCAGCAAATTCAATGTACGTTTGGAGAGGCGTCGACATCTGCAATATCAAGAGTAAAACCAAGATAAGCCAGAATAACGACAAAAACACACTCTCTAAGCTAAGCACACAGCCTAAACTAAGAAAACATACCAGCTAGAAAGAAAACTAACCTAACTAGAACTAACTAACTAAATCGTTAGCTTGATCATATAATAGCACTAGGTCTCCTTCCGAAAAATTACGAGGGGAGATGTTACGGTCATACTGAGCTTTCATCCTTTTTGCGTGAGTCTCGATTGCCAAAGCAGCATCACGTCGAGTCTCATATAATTTAGCTAAGTATAACAGACGCTTCTCCTCTTCGGAAGTAGCTGGGAGTAATTCGATAGCCATTTGAAGTGATGGGATTTCGCATTCAATGGGCAACACTGCTTCCAAACCATAAACTAGTTGGAAAGGAGTGAACCTTGTTGATGTTTTTACTGAGGTTCGATACGCCCAAAGCGCTGAGAATAACATGTTGTGCCAATTCGACCAATGAATACCAATGATTCGTCGGATCATGATAACTAGAACTTTTTGATGGATTCAACCAAACCGTTTGCTTGAGGATAATAAAGAGTAGAACTATCATGGCGTAAACCAAGCTGGCTTGTAAGTTCTGTCATCATAATGTTTCGAAAATGGCGCCCATGGTCAGTGATTATCACTTGTGGGACACCAAACCTAGCAATAATATGATTGAATACGAAAATCGTTGTTGTTTTGCCGCTTGCCTCGAATGTAGGCATCGCCTCGACCCATTTAGTAAAATAATCAACCGCAACGATGATATACACATGCCCCCCGACCGAGTGAGGGTTACAAGTAATAAAATCAATACCCCATTTAGCGAAAGGACCAACGGCAATTATAGGGTGGAGAGGAGCAGGTGGTGCGCGCATCTTGCGATCAAACACTTGACAGTTGTGGCATTTTCGGACCGCAATGATACAATCTTTAAACATGGACGGCCAGAAATAGCCAGCACGCAACACCTTCTGAGCTGTGGCATACCCAGACATACGACCGCCACATGCTCCAGAATGACAGTCATTCAAAACCCTTTCTGCCTCTTCATGAGTTAAGCAACGACGAAAAACCAAGTCCGCCCCACGACGATAAAGAGTATCGCCAATAATTCTGTATTGTTTGGACTGGAATCGAATTTTCCGGCGTTTCGACTTTGAAGCTTCGGGCCGAAAGGATTGGGTTTGGAGATAGACGATTATATCTCCATACCACGGATCTAAAGTGCTGATAAGAAACAGAGATTCGTCTGCAATGGGTTCCTCTGCCATAGTTTCTGTGTCAGCACGCGGGAAGTCACACATCAATTTCGCAAAAACTAAGGATTTCTTAGACTTAGACTTCTCAAACTCCAAATCGAACTCCTGTAGGATAACAATCCATTTGGAGTACTTGCCCCCTAGCAATTGTTTTGTCAAAATGTAGATCATAGGGTTGCAATCTGAAATCACTGTAGTTTTACGGAGAAGAATGTAATGACGGAAATGCTGGATATCCTGAACAGCTGCCAGGGCCAATTTCTCCACATGCGAATATTTTAGCTCAGTGGGATTTAACGTCCTACTAAGATAATATATCACATGTTCCGTTCCAAATTCATCTTCCTGAACTAAGACCATTCCAATGGTGGAGTGGGAGGCGGCAAGATACAAAAAGTAGTCCTGGTTGTAGTTGGGAGGATGCAGCAACGGTGCATGGGTCAACGCGTTCTTAAGTGCATCAAAAGATTTCTGAGCTATCTCATCCCAAGAAAATTGAGCGTTTTGTTTCAACAACCGGGTGAAACCCTTTGTAACCTCGGCGTAGTTAGCAATGAATCGACGTAAAAAGTTTGCTTTCCCTTGCAAACTTTGGAGTTGGCGCAAACTCGAAGGAGGAGGCAATTTGATGATGGCTTCGACCTTCGAGGGATTGACGCGGATACCGGCTTTTGAAACGACAAATCCTAGTAATCGTCCCACTTCGATGCAGAAGACACATTTGTGTGGGTTCAACCGAATTCGATAATGCCGACACCTCATAAAAATAGCGCGTAAGTGGACAAGGTGATCAGCTCGATGTAAAGAATGAGCAGGCAAATCATCAAGATACGGTTGCACAATGTGCTTGATGTCGTGAAACGCGTAAGACATTGCCCGTTGGAAAGTGGCTCCGGCATTCTTAAGTCCGAAAGGTAATTTGCAGTAAGCAAATGTCCCCCGAGGACAAATGAAAGCCGTTTTTGGTTGATCGGCAGGTAGAATATTGATTTGGTTGTAACCGGAAAAACCGTCCATAAAGGAAAATATTTCACTGCCGGCACAATCATCAATTATTTGATCGATATAGGTGTAGGATAGTTGTCTTTTGGACAAGCACGATTTATATCCCTATAGTCGATACATATTCTTATTGTTCCTTGTTTCTTGTTAACCGGAACAATATTCGATACCCAATCCGTTAACGGGATCGGATAAATGAAACCTGCTTTCAATAGCTTCTCGACTTCTGCTTTAATCGCAGCTGCTTTCCTACGGTGTATCTGACGCAGACGTTGCTGAACGGGTTTAGCGTCCGGGTAGGTCTTGATTTCATGAACAACAATGGAGGGATCGATTCCTGGCATTTCCTCATAGGACCAGGCAAACACGTCGCGGAATTCTTGAAATATGACCTTATATGTTTGAATTTCGTTATCTGTACACGAGGCACCTATATGAATGTTTTCAATAACTCCGGTTTTGACTGAAATGTCGATGGAAATAGTTTGGGAAATGTTTCCCAAATTCAACTCTGAATTAGGATGTTTCATGGGATTCTGAGCGTCCTTGACATATTCAGCTGTAAAAATTGATGAAAAGTCATTTTCAAAGTCATCAGCCTCAGGTAAAAACGAAGATCTATGATGAATATCTTCCCATGGTAGATCGTCTACACTTAGGATTTCGCGAAGTTGTTCGTCAGATGACACAACTTCGGGAAACGTTATTCGTTCTGAGGTTGATGTGAAAAGTGATTCCTCATGGGCCACATTCATTTGGTCGAATTGGATTGAACTGGAGTCGGAAAAAGACTGCACGGCCTCATAAGCAATTTCATATGGACTCAAAGGCATTACATTACCGAAGGAGTCTATTTCAGATTCAGATGGGACAATCCAAGGATCATCGTAAATAATAGTGTCTGAAGTAATCATATGAATGGATGCGAATGAAGGGTCTGCATTGATCGAAGGAAAGGGAAAAGTTCCCAGTAAACCGGAATCTTTAACCAATCCTACACCAACATCCCTGTAAGGGATAATCGTTTTACCGACATGCTGGATACTCTCTGAAGAGGCTGGGTCGGATGAAAAATAAGCCAGCTGGTCTATCGTCACGATCTTACCATTATGTGGAAACTTTATAACTCTGAAGACTGATGACACGACTGCTGTCATAGCGTAAGACCAACTGCGACCCAAAAGAAGGTTATAGTCTAGAGGGGCATCAACCACCTCCACATCCAGACTAACGGTTTTTCCTTCAACCCCTATAGGCAAATCCTGAAGAATGCCAAATGGATGGAACCCACGGCCATCAAAGGCCTTAAGAATCGTCGGGGATTGGTTCAGTGAAGGAGAACCAAGCGATCTCCAACACTGAATCGACATAATACACGTAGAAGCTCCTTCATCAATTACAGTCCGATGAATAGGCCTGTTTTTGACTATCACTGGAATCTGGAAAGCCATTTGATGAGGGAGACGCGGTGTACTATTTTCTAGATCAAAGATTATCAGGTTCGGGTCCTGAATATCAACAGCACCTATAGCCGACAAGAGTAATTTTCGTTGTGCTGGGCATGATTGCAGCACTTCCAAAGCCGACATTGCTGAGGGTGAAACAGCTAAATCCTCAACAATGTTATAATTCTGAGCTGCTCTCGCATGTGGATTGAAAGCAGACTTTCGAAGTATACCCTTGGAGGGCAGTTTAATTACCAAGTCCGGGTTAGGTTTCTCGATCTGTAGTGGATCGGAACCGGGAGCTGAGGTTGATGGATTAGAATGAGAAGATTCTGCTTCTGTACCATCAACAGGATTCTTACTACCATAATCTTGCGATCGAGTCACAATCCGTACGTGAGACATCATCAATATGGGTTCTTCACTGGCACTCGAGGAAGAACCTATCATTTTACTCTCCTGCGTTGGAAATGGATCTTTCAAAACAGCAGGAGTTGGGGAACCCTTAACGATTTTCACAACCTCTGCCCGATGAGGGCAATCTCTTGTGAAATGATCTTCTTCACAAATTAAACAAGGATAGCGAGGTTTGCACTTTTCGTCGTTAGATTCCGACTTCTCTTTTTTCTCCTTTGGAGCCTTGTCTGCTTTATCCTTCTTCTTGCCTTTCTTCTTACCACCGATTTTTGATTTAGCCGTAGATGACTCTACAGCATGAATATCGACAGTAATTTCAGGAGAAGACTCTCCTGTTGGGGAGTCCGGTAAGGTTATTATTGGAGAAGAGTTCTTTGAGGATTTCTTCTTACTTTTAGTATTTACGGTACCAATCATGCCATCAGCAGCATGAGACCTCGAAGGAGCAGTAGCAATTTGATTCGACTTAGGAAGATCTGGGATCTTCTCGTGCAACGTACCCGACTGAGTGGAAACTAAGTCAAGGTATTGGGCTTGAGCAATGACTTGCTCCTCAGTAACTACTCCGGCCTTAGCTACATCTTCAGTAATCTTCGGTAATAATGATTTTACAAACCATTCAGCTAAGATTTGGTCTGGGATAAAAACTTTCACTAAACGTCTTTGACGTCTCCATTCATGAATATGATCAGAAATATAAGTGGAGGTCGACTGTTTTAATGAAGTTAATAGCTCCGTGCCATTATCGTATCTGACCGGCAACTGAAAATGAGTTAGGAACGAGGTAGCTAACTGGCTAAAATTGTAAAAAGAGGCCTGTGGTAACTCAATGTACCACTTGGCCGCGAGACCAATGAGCGTACGCTGGAAAAGACGTAAGTGGATCGAATCATCCGAGATAGAATTTGAAGCACACCAGAGGTGGTAAGTCATCACGTGATTGGACGGATCCTCTCCAGACTTACCTTCGAACTTGGGTATATCACTGGGCAGCTTATTTGGCATTGGCGGCCAGAATGGAAGATATTGAATTGGATCGTTCGTTAGGTGCATCAAGTCTGGTAAATCCAAAGTTGCGATAAACGGTAATTTCCTGTTAGGATCTATAAAACTTTGGGTCACAAGACCAGTCCCAGGAGGAGGATATCCAGGATAACTAGGGACAGGAATCGCATTAGGGATATTATATCCTCCTGGAAAGCCAGGATTAACCGGACCGTACTGGGGTTGTTGAGGTTGTTGATAAGTGTACCCAGGATACGGTTGATACTGGTAAACCGGTTGTTGGACAGCAGGACTGAATTGGTACTGTCCCTGGTACTGTTGGTGGGTAAATTGAGGTTGACTTGTTACAACAGTACTTATACCAGGCTGCCCTACAGGCATCTGGACCGTAGTTTGAATCGTAGATCCGGACAATGGTAAAGATGTCTGAGGAGTGGTTGCAGAGACAGTAGAAACCGGAGTTGTCGACACTCCAGAAGTAAGTGTGGTAGATGTTGCGGTAGTTGCAGCAGCCATTTGAGATGGAGTACTAGGTGCAATTGGCGGCTGAGCAACTACCGAAGTTACAGAAGTTTGAACGTTTGACTGGACAGGTTGCGGTTGCTGGGGGGAACCAGAAACTACGGGTTGTCCAGTTTGAGGTAACAACTGTATACTTGGCTGCAACATTTGTTGACCCTGTGATGGATCCCACACTATCATTCCGGGGTATTGACCCGTAACAGGTTGAGGATACTGAGATCCATAACCGGATTGAGGATAGGATTGATAACTGAAAGGCATAGTTCCCATACCTTGAACATATGATTGACCTTGAGGTGGCTGATAACAATGACTCGAGTATTGACCTTGAGGTTGATAACCTTGGGGTAAATACTGATACTGGGGTTGACCTTGACCTTGAGGTTGATACCCTTGGGGTTGATACCCTTGGGATTGATACCCTTGAGGTAAATATTGATACTGAGGTTGACCCTGGGGTACATATTGAGGCTGGGGTTGACCTTGAGGCATGTATTGTACCATGGGTACATACTGACCTTGAGGCTGCCCCCCAGACACAATTTGTGTACCTTGAGGTTGCCCCCCAGGCGTTAACTGAGGCTGCCCCCCAGGCGGTAATTGGCCACCTTGAGGTTGAGAAACGGGAATTGAACCTGACATCATGTAAATGTCCCCTACACCCAACGGTTTATTACCATTGTTTCCAGCTAATAACCCATGATCAATGGGTTGAGGAGATGCCCCCGCAAAGGTACCAGAAAGGGACTGATACTCGGTGGGAACAGAAGGACCGCCGTGTAAAAAATATTCAGGAGATTGAGTAAACACGGACGACTGACCAGACATATTTACAGGAGTATAAATAACTCCAGGTGGAAAAGGAGTACGAAGTGGAGAAAAACCTACCCCTGAGTTGTCTAAATAATTGGTTAACGAAAGGTACCAAGTAGTACTTCTAGGAGGGATGTAAAAGATAGATTCACGCTCCCTTAGATCAATAGTAGGCTGATCTTCAAGGGTAGATACGCCTAATTCTTCCTCTGGAGCAAGTTATTCAATAGCTATCAAACCAGTAGGAAGATTTTCGGTGATGACTCTTTCTACCCTAGGTGAATTTGGTACACTAGAAGTTGGAGTAACAGGTTCAGATATTTCAGGTTCTTCGCCTATATCACTAGTAGATGAAAAACTACCAACAAGCTCAGAAACTTCAACTGCTTTAGGATTATAACCTGTTTCTAGACTTTGGTAATCTTGATGGACTACCAACGAAGACTCTCCTTCTGGTGAACCTACTCTACTGCCGCTAGGAGGAGTTACAAGGACCTTTAAACCTTCGTAATGACTTGGGACCTCTTGAGGAGATTCACCCCGAAGTCTACGGGATTTCCTCAACAACTCGGCCACAGAAGCAACCTCAGGAGACTTGCCCCGAAGTCTATGGGACTGTCTTGGTAATTCCGCCACAGTTAAAAACTTTTAACTACTGCACACGCAAACAAAGTGAAATCTCAAAGCAAACCACCTAAAGTCTCTAAAGAACCAAACAAATTTGAATCATACGCCTAAAGAATCTAGGGCGTCAAACCAAGCACAAAGAGTAGCCTTCCAGACCGAAAATGCTAGTTGGAGATGAAACCCAACATCGCCGGATTCAGTACAGAAGTGGCGGGTGGAACAGTTACCCCGGCAACCTGCTTAATGAATAGACCGGCACAAGTCCTCCACTTGAACCGTCTCGAGTGAAGTGAACCCCCCGGAAAATCCAAGTGAGTCTAGCCGACGTCTGCTCTAGGTACAGTGGGATCTTCCCTCCACCATCACCTCAGTAGAATCCTAAAGATAATGGTCACTAAGGTTACCAACTGCAACAAATGCACCTAGGGGAACAGTCTACACTCCGACAGCACGCAAGGGCAGAGTATCAAGCTCAATCCCCCTGCCGGTTCCTTGACAATAATCTAAGGTTTACCGACAAGTGACCCCTGGCTCCTCGACAATGGTTAATCCGAGGTTTACCGTTTGTAATACGTGCATGTCTGGCGTCGTTCCCAACGAGGGAGGATTGATCCCCTCACTGGTTCGGACACGAGCTCGTGCTTCTCCTTTAAGAGGAGCTTTCCTAGAGTACAAATGAGACAATTGGATTTATTCTATCACAAGATAAGCTACTTGTTTGGTTTTGTTCTTGGAGAGTTAATTACTCTCTTACTCGAAGACGCTAGCCTGATCTAAATTGGTGTTTCAGAGCCCTAGTAAATAAAAGTTACTACGTTGATTTTACTTTAAGCGTTAATTTTATGGTTTTTCTTAAAGACAAAAGGTGGTGGAGATGAAACTGGTGGTGTGTAGACTCGACTCGCAAACACTACAAAGATGCACCTAAGATGATTTACACTACTTTTCCTTTTCAATGAATCTCCTAACTAAGAGAGTTGGAAAATGCAAATTTTATAGAAAACAACTTTCTTAGTAAAGACAATCAAAGAAACAATTCTCTTTATCTTTTCAAAACACACAACTCATGACCACTAATTACTCTATGAAATTTCCTTTTTCTCCCAAAAGTCTACAAGTG
The DNA here is from genome assembly GCA_031772625.1 of Pinus tabuliformis. NCBI lineage: Eukaryota > Viridiplantae > Streptophyta > Pinopsida > Pinales > Pinaceae > Pinus > Pinus tabuliformis. Next base: position 47,464,743 of record CM062813.1, read on the forward strand.
CTACCAAAGCAAACTTTTTCCAAAAGAATTTTTGTGTTTTTTCTATGTTAATAAAGCATGTAAAACTATTTTATCAAATCAAATTTAACAAATCTAAGACAATCAAATCAAATTCACTCAAAAGCAAATTAAAAGGAAATTTACCTAAAAGCAAAAAATAATGAGGACAAAAGCCTACAAGGATGATTCCCGGATGTTTTACTTAGTCAAAATGCAACTAAGGATCAGTTCATGCAGAATCATAAACTAACCAAAAAACAAAATCGAAATCTTTTTGTTCTTTTTTCTCAAGAATGGAATTCAAAGGCTTTAACAAACAAAATTTTTGAGATTCGCAAAGAGAAGACACAAAGGTAGGTCTCTCACTAGGGTGACTTCTATGACAGGTCCGACTCCTAAGAGGACTGATCAAAACCAGGGAGATCCAAAGTTTGACAACCCCTAACGCCAAAGTCACTATAGGACCAGTTAAAAACCAACCCTAAGGCAAAATCCCTATGAATTCCACCAAAACCCTCGACACTAACGGGACAAGTTCAGGTGAAGATCTTTGACAGTAAACTGATGGATCTGGGCAGTAAAAACAAATTGAAAACAAAATCTAAAGAGGAAAAAGCAAAAATTGAAATTTTCTCAAAATTGACAGGGGTACGTAGGTCATCTGTTTACACAGGCGCGGGTACGCACTGTGCACAAAGACGCAGTGCGTACAAGTACACACTGTGTTAAAACCAGAGACTGCGTACTGCTGGCAAAGCTAAGAAAAATAAAAAACTAAATTGACTCTAAGCTAACCCACCCAAATAGACAGCTAGACAACCAAAAATCAGAAAACAAGCAATTTTTCTCAGACCAAAATATCAAATCAAAAAGAACTCAAACACATTAATGGATTCCCCAGTGGAGTCGCCATTTTGTCACACGGAAAGAGTCGTTAGTGCGGACACAACCGACCTTCCTAGAAAGCCTAAGACTTTCTAATGACAAACAAGACAAATAAGAGCAATCCTTCCCTAAATATGCTTTTACAATATGAGAAATCAAGTGTTTAGATCCTACCTGTAATCCAACGCTGTTGTAGTAGTCCAGCTTCGTTGATCCGGATGAGCTCCTCCTTCCCTTCGAAACCTGCATTCACCAACAATCAAACGATTAAATAGCACCTGAATATCACATAAAATAAAACATATTTAACATATAGACCAAGGAGTATATGAAACAACTCGTTAATAACAAATTGTTGAGAAGAATGGACTAATTTGTATTAAAAGGTAACAAAAGGAACCATTACAACCTGAGCCTTGGTGTTGTGCAGGCTCCTCCCAGGGTCCACAAGAGTTCTCCCTTACTCTGATCAGCTCACCCACCTCCCAATGGAAACAAGTAAAGATGGTAATCTCTCCTCACAAGCTTCTACAAGGAAGTCCTAATTCCAGCAGCATCTATGTTGTGGGGAAAAGTATCCGACTCGGATGACCCTATCCCTACTCTAAAGGTGACAGTCTTTAGCAACAACTGAAAGTAAAGCTTTGATATTTTCCTTTATGAAAGTACAGAGAGAAGGAAGAAAAGATTAACCAACCTGGTGTCTTTCGCTTAGTCGATCCTTATCCTCTCTCTTTGTCTCTTGTTCCCAGCTCCTTGCTCTCTTTGCCGGTCCAGCTACACACAGATCCTGCACAGAACAAGAGAGGAAACTACAAGATACATGTACTCATAACTGATGCATGGATTAGAGTGAATCAAATATACAAGTAAATACAATACATCAATGCAATACAAGTATATAGGAGAACATGCAAAACTTTATTGATAGAAGTAACAGGGTTCTGAGAAGGTTACAACCATTGATGGCTCCAATCCAGCAGCACCTCCCCAGCAGCAAGAACTCTCCTCTTCACCTCTAGTAAAACAATCACCCAATAGCTCTAACTGTAAACCAACAGCACCTCCTTGCTTTACACAAAATTCCCGCCTCCTTAGACCTCATAGAAGAGCTCTATATATAGGAGAGAAGAAGAGAGGATGAGTCAGCTTGAGGCTGGCATAGAGCTGACTAGTGTCCTCTCCCTCTTCAGTTAATCTTCAGTTCTTGAGTCCACTTGGAGATCCTTGTTTACACATGGTGATCAAGTACCTCTTACTCATCACAGGGCGAATCTCATGAACCAAGTGTCAGTTTGGAAGCTTCCTGGGCAGTTGACACCTTGCAGAATGACTGTGCCACTTGGCCAATCTCGCCCAGCGCAGGTAGCCTTCATTAGAGTTGACTTTTAGCGCAGGTACAAGGAGGAGCAGTTGCATTCCAGCGCAGATGCTCAGTGGAGCAGCTGACATGATCCAAAATTAGCCTGTTTTGAAGTGTTTTCAGGTGGAGAACTGATTGGAAGTGCTGTTGTTTGATGACCTTGTTCTTTTAGGGGTAAGAACAACATGTTTAGGGACTGAGGATCCCTGTAATTATTGACATTTCATGCTCCATGTCGCGAGGCACAAAAATGTCTATAACAGTTGCCCCCTAAAGTATGAGGCCGTTTATCGGGTGAAATGCTTTATCTAGAGGGTCCGAAGTTCATTCCAGTGCTGAGGAGGTGCCCTGTAATACAATACAATACAATACACTATTTTTCATTCTATTTTCATGATCTAGCTGAGGTAGGCATGCCCATGCTCAGCTTTTATAAATACATTTTGGTACATATGACAGACGATCGTCTGAAGGTAGACTGATAATTTTCTGCTGAAACTATCATCCTTTGAATAGGATGATCATCTGCTGCAATGATGTACATGGCAAATGCTTTTATATTTCCTGAATATATATCGCAGCCCGAATGGATGAAACTAGATCCGGGGTCTTCAGACTCGTTCGATCTTCACTCTAAGTACAAGTCGATCCATGTGAGAATTTCGCTGAAGTCGAACATGGAAAGACATCGCTTGATTACCGGTCAATGATGAAAACCGTTAACAAGCGCGAGAGGAATCACCGATAATGATAATGACCCTCAAGGTACTGCAGTACAATTCACGTGGCGTGAATAAAGGACTTGGCGTCGAACGCCACGCAAAATCTTCTGGTCGAAGGTCATTGATGTATACCTGTCGCCGGAAGTGAGAAACTTGCCATTGAGGCATGCAAGCTTCAAAGTACTGATGGGGGTTGTTCCTAGATCAACTTCTTGGATAATGAGCTGAAGTCGACAAGAAGCGATCCGTCAAAGGAGGGCCTTAATGAATCCCACATCAATGACACGGAACGGAGCTAATGATTTTAGTGGAGGTGAAAACAAACTGTGATATATGATTCAGGGTGGCGATCATGAATGGATGAAGGATAATGTATGGCAGTGGATGGGACACGGTTGACACTTTCAGAATGACCCCTCTTGAACATATAACGACACTGATGCGATGGATCGGTAGCATTACCCCAAATGTGGATGGTTTGGCGAGGACCATGGTGATGAGACCGGTGAATGAAACAACCCAACCCGATGTGGTACGGAGGAAAAGTGTCATGTTCAAGAGTGACTTGCTACCATTAAGCTTTGATGTTCTCCCAATTTTTCCCCAGTCATTTCTGACCAGTACCTCTTTATTTTTGTCAAGCTTGAGGAGGATAACATATGCTTGTTCTATAACCTGCCCTTCGGGCAAGCCCATCGCTATGATTTAACGAGCTTAGCGATAGGGAAACTCGTTCTCGTCTAAAGACAAGTTTGTCGCTATTTAATCATTTTAACGAGTCTAACGACAAGGAAAACTCGGTCCTTTTCATTTTTAGAGAGTCTGAAAAGGTACAGAAAGTTAACTCCATAATTCCTTTTTCGTCATCTAATCCCTTAAGTCCGAAAAAGTATAAAACAATACAGAAGGGATGAATTTTCGATTGCTTTAACGAGCCGAACAAAACAAGCGCTCGATCTTTTTGTGCAATAATCCCTCAGGTCCAAAAAGATTAAAATCTAGAGGAGGGATAGCGTTCCGGTCGTTTAACGAGCTGGAAGGCCAAAACTCGGCAAACTTTTCATATTTTATGAGTCAGTGAAAAGAGCTCAAAGAAGACTCGTCTTCTGAGGAACGAGTGATAAACAGGGATAGCAGCAGATTCCAGGTACAAATTGGAATTTTCCAATCACGGTAGTGTCACAAGGATGGCTAGGTGAAATCACTCTTTGCAGCTGTTCCTCAAAATGGGTAAACACACATATGGGGGTGAACGACCGGCCAAATGAAATGGAGGTGATGGATGAAAACACGACCAAGGCTTTTAAGGCTGATAAATTTACGATCGCAATGGTTATTTACCGAGATAGGTTCATTTTTTAATGAGCTTGAACTCTGGTGGAAACTTTTGCTCACACTTTTCTATTTTTTAATGAGCATAAATTCCGTGGTAAAACTGCTCGATTCATGGCCAAATTTGATTTTTTTTTTTACTTTTACTAGCTTTTCTCTTTTCAAATGTAGTACTTCACCATCAATTGCTGCAACAAATTTTGTTAGAAATGGACAACATTTGCATGAAAATGAGATTATAACCCTAATATTTAACTTTAAACTGTGTAAAAAGTCATAAAAAGGTGTTTTTACCTCTCATTTACCATTTCATTTGCATTTTGCTTGTTGGAGCTCTGGAGGTGCCTCTTCTTCCTTGATTTTCACCAGCTGATTTCGGGAGATTCTGTGGACGATTTTCGGCGCCGCTTGGACCAGGTAGGAGCTAAACCTTAGCCCTTCACTTTCATGGTTTCCTTTTTCAGTTTCATGCACATTTTTCAGGGTTTCTGAGCCCCAGGGGTTTCATCAGGGCGCCCTGGCATCAGCGCAGGTTCTCCTTTCGAAACTTGCGCTGTATTTCAGGTGGTCTTAAGGCAGACTGCCTCTCAGCGCAAGGGGGAGACTCTCTGCCTGCGCTGGGCCTAGAAAAACTGATCCTGCATGTGTTTTTTGATGATTTTTCGCCAGTTTTTCATCAAAATTAGGAACTTACTCCTTCTCTTGTTTGCTTGCAGGGAACTTTGAACAAAATTTCCCTTACATGGCGAGAACGAGAACATGAAGCAGAGGACATGGTTGCACTCCATGACCCGGTCACGGTGAGCGCGCTTCGGAACTGTGGCTTACTGAAGTTCTTCCGTATCTCTAGCATGAGAGCACAGATTTCTTTACTGCAGTATATGCTTGATGCTTGGGATCCTGTTAACCAAGTATTCCAGATTAGGGGGAAAACCATCCCCTTGACCATAGAGGACATGTACTTCTTGACTGGGTTGTCAAGGCGGGGTGCCCCCATTTCTTTGTCAGGTACGGCTCGAGGGACTACTTCCACCAGAGACTATATCCGTCAGTATTGCCGGGAAGGTTCACAGCCGAGCAAAGACGGCAAGATCAATATCCGTGACATCACTGACAGGTCTCTTAGGTCCATTCTGTTTACTATTGGTAGGATGGCCGGTAGCGCAGCTTTACATGTTGCCAACAGATCTTATATGCAGCACGCTTTGGAGTGTCTCCAACCGAAAGTGTTTAACTGGTGTGATGCAGTACTTGTTCAGATGAAAAGTCAATTGACCAAGGTAAAGGACGGGAAGCTGAAGAACTTTGGGTTTGGTTCTATTCTGACTGCCTTTGCCTTGGAGAAAATCCCACTGATGCAGCCTCAGTACATCATACTTGACTTGCCTTCTCCGACCGAGCCACGCATGCAGAGGTGGGTTGACCATATGTCCCGGCATGCTGGTCAACCTCATATCACTTTCACTGAGTCCTTCTTTAGGTGGTTCGAGCGTCAGGAGATGGCATTTTCTGAGTATCCATATGTGGGTATGGACTACCGAGGTGATCCGGACTTGGTGCTCCCGGACGGCGAGCAATGGGGCACTATTGGTAAAATCTCTGACCATATCACTGTTTATTGTTTTTATTCATGATGTTACTGTTCAAAACTGATCAAACTCTTGGGTGCATGCAGATGTTGGTCCTGTTCGTCCAGTAGTTCGTCCACGATCGCCAGTTGCTGCCCCAGCAGCAGAGCCTGCTAGGAGAGTTGTTATTCGCGACCTTGGTGATACTGAGATACTTGCAGCTGTGCAGGAGCAGGTTGAGAGCCTTACTCGTGGTCTTCCGGATGTACAGATTGACGAGTTACCTTTACAGTTGCAGCGGCACACTATTGGCGTGCCTAGACGATGGACTCGTCTCTTGCGCATGATCGCACAGACCGTGACGTACTTTCATGAGCACCACTAGGCTAGGGTGCCCCCTAGCATCTTTTTGAGTTCTAGGTCGTATGACCAATTTTGTTTTGATTACAGCACATTATGTACAAACTATAAACAGCTTTATATATTTTGATTTTCGGAGTTTATTTCGGTTTATTTGTGATCCACTTGCATAGCACCGATGCATCTCTTTTTATATATGTTGTAAATGTCTATCTAATACATAGTTTGCTAATGAATCTGTTAATGTGTTCAAGTTTCTGGAAATATGTTGGTATTGAATTAAATCAAACTCTCTTTCCAAAATCTTAACCCTTAGAAACATACGATAAATAGCTGGATTGCGGACTGAATATATACCAGTGAGTTGTAGTATCACAAGTTGTGAGTCTAGCCTAACAATTAGTCGGCGTATACCATGAGCGATGGTATCAGAGAGGAGTTCAATCAACGTGCTATATTCAGCGATATTGTTCGTTGACCGCCCAATACACACCCCTCTGAAACTCACTAACTCGCCGCTTGGATCAAAAATGGCCCAGGCTGCGGAGGACAAATTCCGCGTACTACGACTCGCTCCGTCAGCATATCCCACATATGTCTCAGAATAATTCGACATCTGCAACAAATGAGAAGGGCGGATTACTTAACCGAAACAAACATTTTAGCGAAAACAAAATACAACAAAAGCACTCAGGTTACTATTTAGGCATAGTAACGCTTGAGGTACAACCCGTTACGGGGTTGCGCCAGTGGTATTCCGTCATAATCCATTAACTCGTAGGCTCCTTTTGCTAACACCCTTTTAACAATATAGGGACCCATCCATAAGGACTGAAATTTTCCTGCTCCTAATTTGTCGGATTCTTGGTCGTAAAGCAAAACCAAGTCACCCTCAGAGAAGATGCGAGGTTTGACATTCTTGTCGAACTGTGCTTTGACTCGTTTCTTATGGGCTTCGTTCGCCAAAGCAGCGTCATGACGGTTTTCATCCAATTGGATTAACTCCAAGAAACGAGCCTCTTCTTCTGAGGTTCCGGGGAGGAGGTCAATTGCGAGTTTAAGAGACGAAATTTCGCACTGGATCGGTAATACTGCCTCTAGGCCATACACCAATTGGAATGGTGTGAACCCAGTGGCGTTTTTTACCGAGGTTCGGTAAGCCCATAATGCTGAGTACAGGATTAGATGCCATCTTCTCTTGTGAACCCCGATCATCCTTTGCAACATACGCTTCAGGACCTTGTTGATTGCCTCAACTTGTCCGTTGGCTTGTGGATAATATGGGGTAGAGCTGTCGTGAGATAGCCCTAGTTTGGCAGCTAATTCAACCATCATGTGATTGCGAAAATGCGATCCATGATCTGTCACTATAGCTTGCGGAACGCCGAACCTGGCGACTACATGATTGAAAAAGAAAAGGGCAGCTGTTTCACCAGTGTTATCCAATGTAGGCATCGCCTCGGCCCATTTGGTAAAATAGTCAACAGCGACTATAATATACCCATGCCCCCCGGTCGAGGTGGGGTTACATTGCATGAAATCGATGCCCCACTTGGCGAAGGGCCCAACAGCAACTATAGGCTGCAAGGGTGCGGGTGGTCTCCTGGTTTTGCTATCAAAGATCTGACATGTATGGCAACTTCTGACAGCTATTATGCAATCTTTAAACATAGTTGGCCAGAAGTATCCTGCTCGTAAGATTCTTTGTGCTGTTGCATATCCAGATTGATGCCCCCCGCATGCGCCTGAATGACAATCATTCAGGGCTTTTTCGGCCTCCTCATGGGTAAGGCACCTCCTCAGAACCGTATTGACACCACGACGGTAGAGTGTATCACCGACGATCATGTAGTCTTTAGATTGGTATCGTATACGCTTCCGTTCCGAGTGTGAGGTATTAGGCCTAAATTTTTGGGTTTGGAGATAAACAATGATGTCTCCATACCACTCATCGCTTACTGATATCAGAAACAAATGTTCATCCACGATTGACTCTTCTGATGTTTCATCGTTGGACGACGATGGGAGATCACATAATAATTCCGCGAAAACTAGAGCTTTCTTCGATTTGGATTTTACAAAATCCAAATCAAACTCTTGAAGGATGGGTATCCATTTTGAATATTTGCCCCCAAGCAACTGTCGCGACAGTATATACGTCATGGGGTTGCAATCTGACAGAATGGTAGTTTTCCTAAAGAGGACATAATGTCGAAACCTTTGAATCGCTTGAACAGCAGCAAGCGCTAGTTTTTCAACATAGGAATATTTACTTTCTGTGTCATTTAAGTTTTTACTTAAATAATAAATAGGATGTTAAATTCCATCGACTTCTTGCACTAAGACCATCGCAATGGTCGTATCTGCTGCAGCTAGATACAGGTTAAAATCTCTTTGATAGTCCGGGGCGTACATTAATGATGCTCTTACTAGAGAATCTTTCAGAGCGTCAAAGGAAGCTTGCGCGACCTGGTCCCAGACAAAAGGCACATCCTTTTTCAAAAGACGAGTATAACCTTTGGCAAGTTCTGCGTAATTTGGAATGAACCTCCTCAGAAAGTTTGCTTTCCCTTGGAGTTTCTGAATCTGAAGCAAATTTGAAGGTGGAGGCAAATTAATGATTGCCTGAACCTTACAGGGGTCGAGACGAATCCCATCCTTAGAAACAACAAAACCAAGTAAACGACCAGAACCGACGCAAAACACACACTTGTGCGGATTGAGTCTTATCTTGTAATGTCGGCAACGTAGAAATATTGCTCTCAAATGCCGCGGATGATCAGTCCGCTTCCGCGAATGAGCCGGAAGATCGTCGAGGTAAGGTTGAACAATGTTCTTGATGTCATGGAAGGCATAATTCATTGCCCTCTGAAATGTCGCCCCTGCGTTCTTTAAACCAAAGGGTAATTTTCGATAAGCGAATGTGCCCCACGGACAAATAAATGCAGTCTTAGACTGGTCCTGTGGGCGGATATTTATTTGATTATACCCGGAAAATCCATCCATAAAGGAAAAAATTTCACATCCGGCGCATTCATCAATTATCTGGTCGATGAAGGGTGTAGGGTAGTTGTCCTTCGGACAAGCTTGGTTTACATCCCTATAGTCGACGCACACTCTTATCGTCCCTTGTTTTTTCATAACAGGGACAATATTCGATACCCAATCGGTTAGAGGAACCGGGTAGATGAATCCAGCATGGAGAAGTTTTTCAACTTCCGCCTTAATGGCAGCGGCTTTCTTCGGATGTACCTGTCGAAGCCGTTGTCTTACTGGTTTGACATCAGGATACATTTTAATTTCATGTTCAACTATGCTCGAGTCAATGCCTGGCATTTCATCATATGACCATGCAAAGACATCTCTAAATTCGCGAAAGAGAGCACTATATATTTCCAGTTCTGAAGGGGAACAACTTTTGCCGACATGGATATTCTCCACAACATCAGATTTTGTCGAGATGTTTACGGCTACGGTCTCTTCAATATTGGATAGGTTTCTCTCTGAATCCACCGTATTTACAGTATTTGTTAGGAATTCAAACACTGAAGGGTGGTATAGGTCGTGCTGAGTTTCTTCTTCACACTCTGGAAGAAGGGAACGATGGTGGTGATCATTCCATGGTGCCCCCTCAATCATCATTGATTGTAAGATTCCTTCGTCAGTCCCATGAACTTTTGACCATGGATCTAATGGGGTACCATATTCTTCGGACCTATCTACCCAAACGCTTGACGAGCGTTGATTTGGGCTCGCCTCCCATGCCTGAAACATTGATTGCTACAATATTTCGATAGGGCTAGGTGGCAACACCACTTGATAATCCATGACGACTTTGTCTTTTGCGACCTTCGACGAAGATACCATGTTGCATGTTGCTACAAACGGGATATCCCCTACATGAAAAGGAGGTGGCAACGCGAAAGTTCCCATCATTGTGGGATCTTTTAGCAAGCCTACTCCGATATCTCGTATTGAATGGTCGCTTCCATGGATTAGGGGAATGCTTCCAGTAACTTGTGAACCATTAGGGAGGAAATTCTGTTGGTCGACGATCGTAATCCCTCCTTCAAATGGGAATGCGATCTTCCTAAAATATGTCGACACTATAGCTGCCATGGCATATATCCATGGTCTTCCCAGTAGGATGTTATAGTCGAGATTGCCATCAATGACTTCAACATCAATTTCTACTGTTTTTCCTCCTAGTTCAACCTTAAAATTATTTAGGATACCGTACGGAGTGTACGACCTACCGTCAAATGCTTTCAATGTCGTCGAAGATCGCGACAAGGTTGGAGATCCAAGAGTTTTCCAGCAACTCATCGACATGATACATGTCGATGCTCCCTCATCAATAATCGTTCTATGAACAGTTTTGTTGAGTGCTTTCACTTGAATAAGGAAAGCTAATTGCGCTGGTAACTGAGGATCATATCCTTTGTGATCAAAGGATACAAGATTGGAATCTTTAGGATCCACTCCACCAATTGCTGATAACAATGCCTGTCTTTGGGATGGACAATTTTGTAGTACCTCAAGAGTCGACATAGCAGATGGCGATTGGGCCAAATCCTCCACTATATTATAGTGTTGCGCCGCTCTGGCGCGAGGATTGAATGTCGATTTGTGTACTACTCCCTTAGGTGGCTTTATTGTTAATTCATGCGTGAGGGGGGGTACAACTTCTGCCGAAGTTGTTGTCGAACTACTGGGTTGATCTTTCCCTTTGTCGTTCGACACCGGCGGATTCCCATAATCTTTATTCCTGGTCGAGATCAAAGCATCATTTTGCTTAGAAACCGACAACATAAGCACTTGAGACGGGGAAGCATTTCCACTATCAACCATGTTTTGACCTGGGGTAGGAAATGGATCAGTCAACACAGCTGAAGTTTGGGAACTTTTAAAGAACCTCTTTAACTCAGCTTTGAACGGACAGTCCTTTGTCGAATGATTTTCATCGCATATATGACATGGATAAAATTGTTTCCTTTGCCCAGGAGGGTTTGAAGAAGTTTTTTGAGGGGATGACCCACCTTGTTTCTTCTTCTTCCCTTTGTTTTGTTTCTTCTTGCTTCCTGGTTGATTGGAGTTTTTGTCTTTATCCGTAGATACAGCATTTACCTCCGAAGCAAGAATCTCTTGATTTGCTTTTTGATTCGAAGTCTTACGGGCTTTCTTATTCGAATCCCTTGTCGACTTAGCGTTTGCAGTTCCAATCACGCCATCACCGGCATGAGAGTCACTATTCGATCCGGGAGGAGGAGGGATTGAAAATTCCGGTCTGGGGGCATCAGGTATCTTATCATAGAGCGTGCCCGACTGAGTATACACCAAGTCCAAATATTGAGCACGAGCAATAACTTGCTCCTCTGTTACGACGCCTCCCTTGGCCACATCTTCTGTTATGGCAGGCAGAAGCGACTTTATAAACCACTCAGCTAATAGCTGATCTGGAACATAGGTTTTTACCATTCTGCGACGACGACGCCACTCATGTATATGATCTGATATATGTGTGGCCGTTGTCTGCTTGAAATTGGTCAATATCTCTGTTCCAGTTTCGTACCTTATAGGTAACTGAAAGTGCGTTAAGAAAGTCGTGGCTAGGGAACTAAAATTGTCGAACGAGGCTCTAGGTAATTCAATATACCATTTAGCCGCCGGACCAGTCAATGTCCTCTGGAAAAGGCGAAGCCTTATCGAATCATCATTCAAGGTATTCGACGAACACCACAGATGGAATGTCATCACATGATTCGACGGGTCTTCGCCCGGATTTCCATTGAATTTAGGAATGTCCGAAGGAAGTTTGTGAGGAATCGCTGGCCACCAATGGGCATAGGCGATTGGATCGTTCGTCAATCGATGTAAGTCTGGTAATTCTAAGGTCGCCACGAATGGCAACTGCTGATTCAGGTTTGGCGAGGCGTACCCAGGATACGATGGAATTGCCTGAGCAGTAGGCCTTTGCACACCAGCATAATGCAACTGATGTTGATATGACTGATATGGTTGGTGGGCTTGGCCACTGTAAAGTGGTTGGTTTAACCCATTCTGAATATAGGGTTGCCCACTATTTGCAAAGATCTGTTGCTCAGATCCCTGGTACACCTGTTGAAACTGAGGTTGTTGGTATTGCACCATCCATGGTTGTGAAGCCATGTTTTGTTGTGCGACACTAACCGACGGACCAAGATGCGGGGTTATGGTTCCCGTTTGTATCTGTGTCGTCCCGGCAGTTGGCGATCGTGGTTGTGTTGCAGGGTCAATTGGCTGTTGCATTACAACTTGGGGTTGACATACAACAGGCATCGACTGAACTTGCGACACGGTTACAATTTCTGGCGTCGTCGGGATACTAGACATAGGTACACATTGTTGCATGGAATATACAACTCTTGGTTGTTGGGGTAACATAGGTACCCAACCACTCGTCGTTACTTCAGCTAAACTTGAATGTGGTTGAAAACTGCCGTATGGGTATCCTCCCGGAAGAGGAAGTGAAAGGGCATATTGCCCCCCATACGGTAACAATCCGGAGCTCAAGGGTATAGATTGCCTTTGAGGACTGGATGGCCTAAATTGATTCCCAAAGGGATCAATTTGTCTAGTTTCAACATAAGAATTACCGGGTATTATACCGGAAGAACAAACTGGAACAGACCAAGTTGTCATAATAGTCCCTGGGTGGACTCCTTCTAGTTGATGAGAACTAGTTGGGACAGATGGTATGCCGGCAAACATCGTTGGAGTGACAGCAGGAGCTTCTGCTATTGCTGTGTCATTTGGCACAATCCTAGATGTCGACGGTTGTTCAGACATTTTAAGTCTATCCAATAAATTTCCTAACGATTCTTCAGGAACTTCCGGTGGCGATAGACAAACTTCTGATGCAGAAGGAAAAAAAGGGGTACTTACTCCAAAATGAATTGGAGTATTTGCTTGCTGGTCCTCTACGATTTCCTCTATTGCAATCAGACCAGGAGGAAGAGGAAGACCGTCAGGTCCGTAAAAGATTTCTGGTGCCGAAGAAGGGGTTGCTTCGACAGCGACAGTTGTTTGACCAACAAGACTCTGTGGACCGGTTTCAGATGGAACTGGTTCAGTTATGCAAGTACTTGTTTTCAGACTAGGATCAGTACAACTGTCCTTCTGTTGCTGTTGAACTTCTTCAATAGAGGCAGGGATTCCAGAAATATCGGGAGTGACCAGAATCTCAGATGTTGTTGGAACTTCCGTTCTAACTTTAAAAGGAGATTTTGACCTGGTCCAGCGAGTTCGCTTCGTCCGTACTACTCTCGGTTCCGGAGACAAAGACGGTTGACTCGCAAGTCTCCCCGAACGACGGAGTTTTAATTGACTTTCCTCCACGGTTGCGGATTACTTGATCAACTAAAATACAAAAAGGGGAATTATGTTTCCGTATTGAATGAATTTTATTAGACGCTTTTAGACACAACTTTGCTTTTTCATGTTTTAAGAGTCGAGAAAAAGCTAAAGATGACTCTAGTCGCCTTCGATGTATTAACGAGCCCGAAGTGACAAATGCTCGGTTGGACCTTTTCAGTTATAGAGTTTGAAAAGGGCCAAAAGAAACTGCTCTGGAGATCTAGGCAGAGGGTGTGCCAAACCTTTCGCGAAACCACAGAATACGTTTTACGGTACGGGTGGTCGATCTTCGTGAATGCTGTGTTCACTGCATCGCGATCAGTAGGGCGGTCGACACGGCTTCCTAAGGATAAAGGATAATTGCCTATAGGGGTCTCCCAATATACGCGACGGTACGCGGGAGCTCAAGTCCGTATTAGTGCTATCGTCCCTCAGGAGGAATCACCCACCTTCGTAGAGATCGACAGTCACTACGTTTAACGACGCCGGAACACGTCTCTACCTAGACCTCTATTGTGAGCGTTATGTTACAATGCGTTTTTAGATTCATTCAATATATTTTAAGTTGATCTTGTTTATCAGTTTGTCTTTCAGGATCACCACGAGATGTATTGGTACAAATTCCTAAATGCAGCTAAAATGATAAGCAAGCTTTTACAATCTTTTTAGCTTTGAAAATCCTAACTACTGAGGGGAGAGAAAAACAATATCTTTCCACACAGAGCACAAAGCACAAAATAATGCACTTTCTCCTAGATCAGACACACAAACTTATCAAAAATGCAAATGCAAGATGCATGTATTTCTTTTCTTTTCCCTTAATGTTGATGTAGACAAAAGGAAATTGTTGTATAATTTTCGAATTCAATTTGAAGTGTAAACAAACAAGTTTCGTCTAAAATGAAAAGGCACCTTACAGGTACTTGTTTTAACACTAAAAATATACGAATTCAAACCATAAGATGAAAAACAAACAAACTCAAACAGCCATGAACAGTAATAAAACTAGCTCTTAAGATCACAAAGACACTTTTACAGTTCAGGATCTAAGAGGTCACAACTATACTGGTTCGCTTTTCACAATGGGAAACTGTAACTGAAACAAGAAATACTGAAAGAACATTCACAGTTTCATCACACAACTGAGGCGGAATAATGTCAAGGAGAAGTGGTTTACAGCAAGTACAATGACCAGCAAGCAATCAGCAAAAATCAGTGAAAACAGGGCCAAGACACAATGGGAAAACTGAGCAAGACAATGGCTAACTGGACCAGCGCAGTTCCCGAAGGGAGCACCTGCGCTGTAATGCAGACTGCCTGTGGACAGCCTGCTCTGGGACACGAGAGTTGCGTCTACAAAGTTTTCCGGGTCATAAAAAGCTCAAAAATGCACTGTTTTTGCTGAAATAAAAAGCTATAGGTCAAGTACAGGCTAAGGGATGATCAAGAGGATGAAGATCTATCACAAAGAGTAAAGAGTCTTTTGTAGATAAGCTCTTCAAATCTTGAATTTGCTCAGCAAATGAGCAAGAGTAACAGTCCCTCTACTTCGCTTTTGATATAGTCAAAAGCTTTTCGATTTGGTACTCTTTTCTTCAAGAAATGAATAGCAAAATACTACAAACACCAACAAGATACTAGGCTCCCCAGTGGAGTCGCCAGTTTGTTGTGGGGAAAAGTATCCGACTCGGATGACCCTATCCCTACTCTAAAGGTGACAGTCTTTAGCAACAACTGAAAGTAAAGCTTTGATATTTTCCTTTATGAAAGTACAGAGAGAAGGAAGAAAAGATTAACCAACCTGGTGTCTTTCGCTTAGTCGATCCTTATCCTCTCTCTTTGTCTCTTGTTCCCAGCTCCTTGCTCTCTTTGCCGGTCCAGCTACACACAGATCCTGCACAGAACAAGAGAGGAAACTACAAGATACATGTACTCATAACTGATGCATGGATTAGAGTGAATCAAATATACAAGTAAATACAATACATCAATGCAATACAAGTATATAGGAGAACATGCAAAACTTTATTGATAGAAGTAACAGGGTTCTGAGAAGGTTACAACCATTGATGGCTCCAATCCAGCAGCACCTCCCCAGCAGCAAGAACTCTCCTCTTCACCTCTAGTAAAACAATCACCCAATAGCTCTAACTGTAAACCAACAGCACCTCCTTGCTTTACACAAAATTCCCGCCTCCTTAGACCTCATAGAAGAGCTCTATATATAGGAGAGAAGAAGAGAGGATGAGTCAGCTTGAGGCTGGCATAGAGCTGACTAGTGTCCTCTCCCTCTTCAGTTAATCTTCAGTTCTTGAGTCCACTTGGAGATCCTTGTTTACACATGGTGATCAAGTACCTCTTACTCATCACAGGGCGAATCTCATGAACCAAGTGTCAGTTTGGAAGCTTCCTGGGCAGTTGACACCTTGCAGAATGACTGTGCCACTTGGCCAATCTCGCCCAGCGCAGGTAGCCTTCATTAGAGTTGACTTTCAGCGCAGGTACAAGGAGGAGCAGTTGCATTCCAGCGCAGATGCTCAGTGGAGCAGCTGACATGATCCAAAATTAGCCTGTTTTGAAGTGTTTTCAGGTGGAGAACTGATTGGAAGTGCTGTTGTTTGATGACCTTGTTCTTTTAGGGGTAAGAACAACATGTTTAGGGACTGAGGATCCCTGTAATTATTGACATTTCATGCTCCATGTCGCGAGGCACAAAAATGTCTATAACAATCTACCCTTAGGAATTTTCAGCTTTCAACCTCCCCTCCCTTTGGCCCAATGCCTGTATTTATAGTGCTCTAGAGGAAGTTATTCAGGTCCACCATCAATGGGATAAGCCCCTCTTTGGATGGGATAGCTCCCCTATTGATGGGATAAGTTCCTCTTTGGTAGGGATACATGAACCATCTGGAGGCGCTTCATACACGTCAAACATGCTTCTAGAAGACTCTAGAAATGACCACAAGTAACTTTTTTGGAGTGAAACTTGCGCCTTTTGACCTTTACAGGAGTACGCACCCATCCCTTTACATACAGAGCGTACAAGTACGTAGGTTTTGTGAACTTGGGTTGCGTACCCGCAGGTAAGGCTAAGAGAAACTGCGTACCAGAGATAATTGACTTTAAATGACTTTTCTCTCTTTCTTGAAGTTTGACATGAAGAGCAGAGGCATGAGACTTGCCAAGGAGGATAGTATGAGAGTGGATGGAGCCATACTAACTGCAAATAGTCATGGTGACATTTTTTAGTGTAACAAGCCTCTTGACCGTTACATGTTTTGAGTAGTTCCACCATTGTCGGAACTAGTTGCTACCCTTTATACCACTCGTTCCTCTAGGACGATTCTTCTTCAAGATCTTTTCTTACTTCGTAAAAGATGATAACATTGCCGAGTATTTTTCCCTTTTTGACTTGTTAAAGAGAATAAAAATGGAGGTCTAATTTTAGCTCTTTTCCGACCGTTTAAAGACAAAAAGATTGCCGAGTTTCCCCTCTTGACTCGTTAAAAGAAATAAGAGGTGGTCACATTTAAGCTCTTTTCTGACTGTGTAAACACAAAAAGATTGTCGAGCCCTTGTTGTTTCAAGCTCGTTATCGGTTACGAAATGACGTGCTTCCGACCTCTTTTCTACTTTTTCAAGTCGAAGTCACTAGTTACGAAAATTAATCCTCGATCGTAATGGTCGGGTGGTTCTTTCGAGTATCGTTTTATACTTTTTGGGGCTCGAGAGACACAAATCTATGAAAAAGGGCCCCCCTAGAGTTTTCTTTTGCGTTTCTTTTTCAAACTCTCTAAACAAGAAAAAGACTCTGAGTTTTACCTATGTCAGACTCGTTGAACCCTGATGACATTGGAATCATCACCATGACGAGACTCGAGCTTCTCTTTCCTAGGGCTCGTTAAAATATTACTAGGTTGGACTCAACAACAGGTTTATCATTGATTGTCTATGATAGCTAGCCACTCTTGAACATTGACACTTTTGCTTCTTGTCGGGTTGCGACATCCACACATGGTCACTTGGCCTTCCATGGGTTTGGGTTGTCATTTGGCCTCATTCCATCTGATTCATGCCATCTTCATCGAGCCTCTAATCCCTTGGTGCCTGAATGCTGCCACCCTCTGGAGTCATGTCACCGACATGTTCAAGAGTATAATCCTTCTGCAGTTTGCACCCTCACCTTCTCCTCTGGTACTCTGTTTCGCCATCTGCCACTTGTTCCTTATCTTGTGTCGTTGATGGGGGAAACATTATGGCCCTCCTGCGACGGGTCATCTCCTGTCGACATCAGCTTATTATCCAGGAGATTGATCCAGAGATCCCCTTTGGTACCTTATAGCTTGCATGCCTCAATGGCAAGTTCTTCGCACCTGATGGTCAACTTTCATCATTGGTCGTCGATTGGGTGATTCCACGAGTGTTCGAATTTAGCTCCTTTTTCACACTTCGTGGATTATGCTAGACAGTACCTTGAGAGCCATTGGAATTATTGATGGTTTTTCTCGCGCTTGTTAACGGTTTTCATCATTGACCGGTAATTAAGCGATGTTCTATCATGCTCGACCTCAACACATCTATTTGCATGTTAGTATTTGTACTATGATCGGATGGGTTCAAGAGCCCAAACGCAGATTACACAAGTTAGGCCTGTGTGGATTGGTTTATGATTACATGACTCATTGATGGATGGCTGCGACCATACCTAAGTCTTCATGGATGGCTGCGACCATACCTTTATCATAATCATGGTCTCCTTAGCTGGGTGGCTGCGTCCATACCACAGACCTATTTTGTATGTCTTTTGGATGGTTACGCCCATGCCTAGACTACATGTACTTCATTATCAGAGATATCAGTTGTACTTGTGTGCAAGTTCTTCTAGATGGTATTCCAACTCAGTCAGTTTCGTAAAGCATTTCACCCCTCCCTCTCTCTTGGGCTTCATACTTAAGGGGGCATCTGTTACACAGTAATTTGTCACCGTCTTCATCCTAGTCTTCCTACTGTGTCATGAGTCCAAAATCATTCATGCTCATGCTAGATAAATGCTCTCTGATGTTGCCAAATGACCCACTTTTCCAAAGGTTTCTACCTCATTGCATCTATTGGCAAAATAAACACGCTGATGGGCGCTCCAAAACAGTCCAAAAGCGCTGCCATTGCGGAAGTACAGGTGATTCCTGCGATGGAAAGATTTTATGTGCCAGCACAACTATTGCTTGTAATCTTCTGCGATGACCTGACTAGCTCCATTATTCAATAGTGATGTCAGTGCGGCAGACTAGTTATGTGGCCATGATGATCCAGATTGCGTGAATTTGTTCAAACAGTCGGCCTTCCAGATGACTCCAGACCTGGTCGTTGGCCTAGTTTATTTCACCCTCCTTTCTCTGATGTGGTTGTTCTGCCATTTGTGCTACCTTCCTTGGAGATAAGCTCATCCTCCCACCTTTCATGGAGACTCCTTCTCCTGTTTAAACTCTCACCATTGCTATGTGCTGCTAGTTTTTGGAGTTCTTAGTCTTTGGAGTGTTGTTAGTTCTTGTGACTTTACTAGATAGCTGGTGTGAGTGTGACAAGTGCGGGATTGTTGATAGCTTGAGGAAGTTTGTGGAGTGCCCTTAATCTTGTGTAAAACTTGTGAGTGAGAGAGACTTGTATGTTGGGAGATCCATCTTCAAAGAGTGAATGCTTGGGGAACATGCTGGCTGGATCCCTTTGAGAAGGCTTGTGACGTCAAGACTTTGGTTGTAAGCTTACTCTTATTTCATTATTAATGAAATCAATGATGTTTTCCTATGTCTTGTATGTAATGTACTTGATAGCTCATTACTTCTTGAGTTTGTGAGTAAATAGATCATTGTTGTTCCGGTTACGTGCTTTGTTGTATTTCCTTTGCATTGTTTCAGGTTGATTACTCATTAGGAGAAGGAAGCGGAAGCTGGAGTTGCACAATGGAAATCCATCGACCACCGGTTGAGGTAGGCCTCCAACTATGACTGTTTAAGGAACGTTATTATTGATCTATCCTTGTTTGTGACTAGACCCACTCTAGGGCTAGAGGGGTTGCCTTTGTCCATAGAGGGAACACTTTCCTGCATCACATCTAGATTTCTAGTTCTTGCATGAGCTTTTGAGTTTGTTGTCTTGATTTAGTACTTGGTTCATTTCATTGTCATCTTTTTCCATCGCTCTCTTTTTGTAATAAGGTCCCCCTCATATTCTCATTTCCTTTAGCACTTTATTCATGCATAACATGGGAAAATGATTCGTGGTTTTCTAGTTTACGAGAATTATCTTGTTGCGTAGTTCTTGGAAGACACACACGTTTTAAGCATTGTAGGTACTTCAAGAGAAGGACTAGAATTCATCACCAACATCCCTCTTTCACCTCATCCACCTCAACCATCTCTTGGTCCACCCTCACCTTCACTAGTTTTTTGTCCTTTTTCATTGAAATTCCCCTAGACACAATGAAATGCTTAAGTGGAAGCTAATAAATCGCATCTTAATCAGATTATACCCATGGATTTCCTTACCATCCAATCCACAACAAACCTGACCAATCACCGTCAACCGTGTGTCACGTAGCTGATGTATTAATTTAAACATTTGACTTTAGGCACTCTGATCTCCACCATCGATCTATCTCACTTGATCCAACAGCTATCATGTGACCCACTCACCAACTAGCTTGGCCGATCTCCATCGTTGATCAATCTCGCATGATTGAACAGCTATCGCGCAATCTTGCATGAATTGTTTCACGACCGATATTTGATCAAGAGCGCGTGAGAAAAGTGGTTTTCACATGCTACATGTCACCCACTTAGGCTAATCGCATGAAATTTAGGAATACCGCTTACAGCTCTTACGGCGTGCGAGATACTGCTTACCACCTACGAAGACCGCTCCATCATTCTGCACGTTTTCCACCCTTCCGAAACGTGACTTGTTATGATCCATCCATCTATTAACTTAATATCTTGTGATAAGATCTCCATTGCTCATCTTCCATTAATCTTGTTCATTGATCTGACTGATCCAACTATTGCTGCACACTACTTCTTCATTACTTCTTCCTTCATTGTTTTTGATCTTCGATTGCTCTAGCGCTTGACTCCTTCCCGAACTTTGTTCTGTGTATTACTTAAATGCTGCCACTCCTGAGTTTTGATTTGGTTATTCAATTAGACTTCAACACTATCCGATCATCACAATACTCCTCTGAGCACTGTCCTCTCTCTCGGATTCTCTTTGAAATCCATGGACACTTATGTTAGGAAGAATTACTCTAATCCACACACATTTCATAATTCAATTACTCAATACACACCACACAAAATTAGAAATTGCATTTCCATATTAATAAATAAATATTTACGCAATGAGTTTAGTATCGACGTGATCTTCTATTTCAGTGGCCTATCCTTTCACAAAAGGCCTCCTAGGACCCTTCCACACCATCGAAACACTCCATAGACCTTCTATCCATCCTCAACCACCTTCCATCCACCTATCACATCCATCAGAACAATTAAATTGCATGATTTATTTTACCAAAAAAAAATCCAAAAAAGTGAAAATAGATTTAGTTTAGTTTCCTTGCTTACACATTAGTATGGTTTGATGCTCTTTACTTCTGTAACTTAGATAGCAACATTAGGTTAGTGTTGATTTAGAAATTATGCTTAGCATAACTATTTAAATGGTTAATTAGGATATGGTGTGATTTAGCATTACATGTTTTTTTCTTCATTACTGCAGTAGAGTAGCTCTCTTAGAATAGATTTGCTCTTCTTCCATCAAAGAATCAAGCTTCTTCTGGCTCTATTGAAGTCTACCTTGGAACCCCTAGGGTCTCTCACCAGATGAACAGTGACAACAAGTAGTACCTTCACTTTTACTTGTGCATATAGCACTGTCACCTCCAAGTTTGTACGAACCCCGGGTTGATAAGTAAAGCTAGTAGTGCAGGAGTGATGAGCAACTGGCACTCATCACTTTTTGGTGTCGTTGCCGGGGAGGTGTCTGAGTAGAATGTGATTACTGCTTTCTTTTCTTCGATTTCTAGTCTCCAATTTCCTACCATTAGTTTATTTCTGCAAAAGTAATACAATAGCCTCCTTTCTTTCATCTTTCATTATCTGCTTTCCTTTCCATTTTGCAAGTAGAAATTCAATTCAGCAAGTAGCTTCTTCATTATGTCAGTGATTTTTCATTCAATCAACAATTTCATTTATGCAAAGTACTTTCCAGCTTAAAAAATCTTACAAAAACCAACCCAAAAACATTTCTTTTCATGCCTCGTAGGAATAGGGAGAATTTAGGGAAATTCTTGCCAAATACCCCCATTGCATCCGACAACCAACCTTCTCTCTTCTTCGGTGGCTGTGAACTGGAGGAACCTTTAGGTGAGAAACCTAACATAGTTGAAGAACCTATAGGGGAAGAAGAAGAACAACAAGAAATTCCTACTGAACCAATGGCTGAAAACCGAATTGATAGAGGGAATAGAGAGAGAGAGAGTTGAGGGTGCCTTCCCCATCAGGGAATTCAACGGGGACACTAAGATGAAGAATATAAGCCCCTCTTCCCTACCTCATTTCCATGGCCTGACCACAGAGGACCCCAACACTTTCCTATTTGAGTTTTTTGTTATATGTCGAACCTGTGACTATACAGATGATGAGAAAAAGTTAAAATTGTTTCCATCTATCCTCAAGGATGCAGCATTGCGTTGGTTCATGGGTTTACCTGGAGATAGCATCACAATTTGGGCTCAGATGCAGCAGGCTTTTAACAACAAATATCGGGACTATTGTATGTCAAAGGATAATAAAGAAGAGATTTTCAGGATGACCATGGGCCAGGATGAATCCTTAGAAGACTACGAAGGAAGATTCCAGCTCAATTACAAAAGGGCCTGGTGCACACTTGACCCTGAGTCACTAAGGCTGGTCCTACTCAGTGGAGTAAGGGAATATCTTCTGGATACCTTACATTTGTTAGGAGGAGGAGATATCTACCAATTACCCTATGAGGATATCAATACTGCCTTTAGAAACCATTCTAGGGCAGATAGGAAAAAGGGTAGGAGTAGTCAACCTATGGCCAATATATCATCTTCCAACTCATCCATTAAGGGTGAAATTGGAAATATGTTGGAATATTTCAAAAGTGAGATGCTACAAACTCTTGCCTTGCAATTAGATACCATGAACATCAAAAGGAAGCAAGAGGAAGAAGAGAGATCCCTAGCCATGTTTTGTCCTAGATGACCCAGGAGGCATCCTAGGAATGAATGTCCATTGAACTGCATTGATATTTCCTCGGTTTGTGAAGAAAACCACTCTAGAGACAAGTGCCATTCTTTACCCAGACTCAAAGCTATATATCAAGGAGCTTAAGGGGTCATTGAGCATCTTTGCTACATCAACCAAAGGAGACCACCTGGTCCTAGACCATACTAGGAGGGTATGCAAGGGTCATCGCATGCATATTACAACCCCAACCAAACCACAACTATACCTTCTTGGGGACCCCCTACTCATCCTTCCTAGTCTCCACCCCCTCCTCGGTCTTATGCATCTCAATATCATTCCCAACCAGCCAGCCACTCATTTCAAACTTACGTTCTGCCACAACCTCAATGGAATACCCCACTCCAGGGGTGGAGACCCCAATACAACAATGGTCCAGCTCTATTTCCTCCACCACCTACCCAACCACAACTCCTACACTCCGCTTCACCCATGCAACCCCAGATGCCTACCCAACCAAATCTAAACCCAAACAATAGGTAGGCTCAACAAGTATGCAGTGGAGAGACATCATACCTAGCTTATGCTGTAGAAATCCACGAGATCAGCCTAAGATCTGGGAGAATTATTCCAGATAACCAACCTACCTCTCCACATAGGGAGGTTGAGGAAGAAAGAGAGGAAAGAAACCTTAAAGTAAATCCACCCTTTCCTAAGAGATTAGCCCAACAACTCCAGCCTACCCAGAAGAAACTAAACTTCTAGGAGAATTGAAAAATCTATGTGTAAAGATCCCCCTTCTTGAGGCAATAAAAGATGTTCCCATTTACAATAAGTTGATTAACGAGAAATTCTTCAAGCATCCAGGAAGAGGAAAAAGGGATGCCCCTACCATTATTGTCATTGGGTAGTTATCTGACTTAATGTTGGGGCAGGTAATATGTCTGAAATATTTGGACCCTAGAAGCACTGTAGTAGATGTGCACATCAATGGCACCATCATCCCTGTTAGGGTCCCACCCTAACCCCCTTATTTATGTAATAGGGTCGAGTCATAGTTATAGTTAAGTAAAGAGTCAATAAAGCCCATATTAATAATTGTAAGTGGTTAACTCGCATTTAATGAAGTGACCACAGTGGCCATGGTATTAGATAGATGGTATTAATAAGAACCATGGTATTTCCCCATGGTATTACATGTATGAATCCTATATAAAGGACAGAGACTCCCCTCGAGGAGCATCGTGTCTTATTTTGTACTTGAGCTTAGCTCTGTTGGAGGTTGCCCCCTCGAAGAGGCAAGTTAACATTGCTTTTTGAATAACAAGATACTTGCTGTTATTTCTCATTGTTCTATGTTCTAGGCATATTTCTTCACATATTTGGTATTCTGGTATTGTCTTGCAAGTTAAGAGGATAACAAGTGGTATCAGAGCGCTTTCCAAGGCTGGTGGGATCTCCAATTTTCAGCAATTTGTTTTTTGGCCAAAGACGTGTTGCGGTGTCTTTAAACCACAGGATCTATCATTCAGCGCATAAACCTATAGATTTGGGGAGGCATGCATGTAGGAACTACAAGAGGTGGTCACACTTTTTCGACTCCCTTGTAACCCCTGTGGGTACCCCTTCGAGTAGTAGCGCATTAGACATAACTGCACATGGACTAACTTCAAAGTACCCTCTGGGTATATCAGAAGCCCCCCAGCTCCCTTGAAACCTTGCCATAGATAAACCATCGGCCATCTTGTTGCTACAGTACACCAAGAACAGCACTCGAAAAGATTACTCACACGTACGATAGGGTAGTCGGGTTGTACGGCTAAGGGTATGGTTGATCCTCCTTAGTTACTGCCCTGAAAATTTGGGCTGAGTACTACTATCAGACCCTTATGTATATTGTGATCTGTAGCACCTGACACTCCTGGAGACCATAGTTCCCTTCTCTTTCTCTGGATCATGCATAATCTTTGCCAGTTTAGATCTTGCAAGTCGGGTTTCGTCGCAGCAGCAACAATTAGTTCCACCGTACAAATCTATCAGATCAACCATTCAGATCTCTCAGATCCATCAAATCCGCCATCCAGATTTGAGTAGTTGTGTGGGTTCCTATACTTGGGCGTGATTTTGACAGGCCTTTTGGCAGCATTGCATTTCTGGGATTCAGCTACTATAGTATTCCTAAGCAAGGAGTAAAACTCTGTTCGGAGTATAAAAAAAAAAAAAGTCTGAGGCCCCCCCGGGGCGCTTATTGGTGATTTAGCCCATAAGAATTAGGATGACGAGCTGAGCAAGGTGGTACCATTCAATTGTTAGTGCCAAAAATTCAGGTGGTCCCAAATTTCAAGTACATCGGATCAGTGCATGTTACAAACTAGAGCTCAAGCTATGGCGAATGAGAGCATTGACAAACTTGAAACAACATTGAACGAGGTACTATCGTCGCTGAAGAACATAAATGAAACACTCTCAAAGGGCAAGGAACACACAGAGGAATATATGGGTAATGAAAATAGTGAGGGTGAGTCTAGGCAGTCTCTTCACCTCTTTGGCACCCACCAAAAATCCCATCCGCGACCACCCAAGCTGGACATGTATAAATTTGATGGCTCTCACCCGGCCGCATGGATAGCACAAATGGAGCAATATTTCACTTTGAATTACAACCTGGATAATGTGACTCATCTTATTGTGGGTATCATGTACTTGGATAATGAAAGATGGCAATGGTGGCAATGTCATCAACGTTGCTATAGAAGGCCCTTGACTTGGGAGACATTCAAAAAAGTTCTTACAGATCGCTTTGACCGTGAATCTGAATTTTTGGGTCGTCTCACTAAGCTCCAACAGATAGGAACAATGAAAGAATATATTACAGCCTTTGAAGCCTTAGCTTTCTACGCTGGAGGTCTACAAGATGAGTTCTACATGGAATGTTTTGTTAGTGGTCTCAAAGAAGCCATACAAGCAAACGTCCGACTGCACCACCCTAGCTCTTGGCTGCATGCTTGCAGGATAGCTCGTGAAGTTGAACGTGCATTAGATGCCCAGTCCAATCACCCAAATTTCATTGCCAAGGGTCACCCCCCACAAGCTCAAAGCACTACCCAAACACTCAAGGTTCAAAAGGTGTCACCAGCAGAAATGGCGGAAAGAAGAAAGCAAGGATTATGTTACTACTGTGATGAGAAATACTCCCATGGGAATAAATGCAAGGAGCCCAAATTCTTTCAAATTGATGCCACTGATCACAGTTCATTGGAGGAAGCCCCACCACTTGAGGAACCAGAGGAGGAAGAAGAGGACAACCAGCAGGACAATGTACCTGAAGAACCAGTTATCTCACTGCATGCTTTGGCAGGGATTTCTTCACCTCAAACTCTCAAAATCAGAGGTTTTGTTAAGCATCACCCAATAGTAGTCTTGATTCATAGTGGAAGTACACATAATTTTATCCATCAAAGAGTTGTGGAAGTAGTGCATTGTTTTGTCCGAGCAGTTTCTAACTTCCAGGTCCAAATTGTTGATGGGGGAACAATGAAATGTGAAGGCCGTTGTGAAAATGTCAAACATAAAATGGGGGATTATCAGTTAAAGACCCACATGTTTGCCATACACATGGGACGGTGCAACATTGTCCTCGGTGTTGAATAGCTTCGCACACTTGGCCCAATCACAATGGATTTCCAGGAGTTATATATGAGCTTTAAGCAGAACAACCACACACATACCCTCCGCGGACTCCAGGCGGGAGCTCCCTCTATCATCAACTCACATCGAATGGAAAAATTATTAAAAAAGGGCCACCATTGAGTTATAACTAAATTTAATGCCATCCAGGCCTTCAAATCCCATTCTCTTCATATTCATCTTGAGATGCAACAGATCTTAAACAAACATCTGCCAGTCTTTGACAAGCCTCATGAGCTTCCACCCTCGAGAGGGGAACATGATCATAGAATTACTTTGGTCCCAGGGGCCCAACCACCAAATGCGCACCCATATAAATATCCGTTCGCCCAAAATAATGAAATAGAAAAAATGATCAAGGAACTCGTAGAAGCAGGCATCATTCGTCCCAGCATTAGTCCTTATTAATCACCGGTGGTCATGGTGCTCAAGAAAGATGGGGAATGGTGTATGTGTCCAGACTTCAAGTCCCTTAATAAGTTGATAGTCAAAGATAAATTTCCCATCCCAATTGCCGATGATTTGCTAGATGAACTAAATGGGGCTCAATTCTTTACTTAGCTCGACCTTCGCTCAGGCTACCACCAAATTCGCATGAAAGAAGTTGACATTCCAAAGACTGCTTTCCGAACCCATGAAGGCCATTATGAGTTCCTGGTCATGCCATTCGGTCTTTGCAATGCCCCATCCACTTTTCAGAGCCTCATGAACCACCTACTCAAACCATATCTCAGAAAATTTGTCCTTGTTTTCTTTGATGACATCCTCATTTATAGTCACACCTGGGTCGCGCATCTTCATCATGTAGATCTGCTCTTGCAACTGCTCCGCAAGCATAGATTATTTGTCAAGATGTACAAGTGTTCTTTTGGCATGGAAGAAGTTGAGTATTTGGGCCACATTGTGGGGCGTGAAGGTGTTAGGGTGGACACCAAAAAATTCCAAGAAATGTAGGATTGGCCTCAACCTAAGACCTTGAAGAGCCTTAGAGCATTTTTGGGTCTCACAGGCTAATACCGCAAATTTGTCTGCAATTATGGTCGCATTGCTAGGCCCCTCACTCAACTCCTCAAGAAAAATTCATTCCTCTGGAATGATGAAGCATAACAGGCCTTTATAGCTCTCAAACATGACATGTGTTCCACTCCAGTATTAGCATTACCTGACTTCACCAAATATTTTGTGATTGAATGTGATGCTTTCGGTATGGGTATTGTGGTGGTCTTAATGCAGGAAGGTCAACCCTTGGCCTTCACGAGCCAACAACTAAGTGGGAAGAATCTAGGACAATATACCTATGAGAAGGAGATGATTGCACAGACAATCAAAGCCTTAAATATATTTTGGAGCAACGCCTATCCTCACCACAACAAAACAAATGGCTCACCAAAATGTTGGGATATGATTATGAGATAATTTACAAGAAAGGGCGCGAAAATATTGTAGCAGATGTGTTATCACGCTAATTTGAGGAGGAAAATACCCTGCTCGCAATTTCCCTTCCCATTCCAGAATGGATTGAAGAGGCTCGCAAGGAATGGTTTTAACATCCTTGGCTCTCCCAACTCATTAATCAATTGCAGGAGGATCCAAATTCCACAGCATGCTACTCGTGGCAAGATGAGATTCTTCGCTACAAGGACAGAGTTGTAATATCCCCAACATCCACCCTCAAAAGCTGCATTTTGGCGGAGTTGCACTCATCTCCCACTACAGGACATTCAGGCTTTCAGAAGATGTATGCTCGCACTCGAAGATCATTTTTTTGGACATGCATGAAAAAGGACATTCTTACTTTTGTAGCTGAATGCAACGTCTATCAGCGCCACAAAGGAGAAACAGTCAAATCCCCAGGCACATTACAACCATTGCCCATCCCGGCCTCAATCTAGACGGAGGTTTCTATGGATTTCATTACGGGTCTGCCAAAGTCAGGAAACAAGTCAGTTATAATGGTTGTTGTTGATAGAATTTCTAAGTATGCTCATTTTTGCGCCCTACCCCACCCTTTTACACTGACTTTGGTCGCTCAATCTTCCATGGATCAGATCTTCAAATTGCATGGCATTCCCACTTCCATTGTGTTTGATCGTGACCTGGTCTTCACCAGTAACTTTTGGCAGGAAATCTTCCGGCTACAAGGTACCCAACTACAACTCAGTACTTCCTATCATCCACAAACTGATGGTCAAACTGAAGCAGTCAATAAATGTCTAGAAATCTACCTTAGGTGTTTCACTTCAGAAAAACAACATCTCTCAGTACAGTGGTTACCGCTAGTTGAATGCTAGTATAACACCAACTATCATGCCACCACCAAAATGACTCCATATGAAGCAGTTTATGGTCAACTCCCTCCTTCCCCTACTTCTTATATCAAGGGAAGCTCAAAGGTACAAGCAGTGGATCAACTCCTATAGAACCGCACAACCATGTTGGCCACCTTATAGAGAATCTTCATCAAGCTCAAAACCACATGAAGCAATAGGTAGATCAACATCGCTTAGAACACCAATTTCAAGAAGGGGATAAGGTATTTTTTAAGTTGCAACCATATAAACAAACATCACTCAAAGACAAGGGTTGTTAGAAACTATCTCCAAAATTCTACGGACTGTATCAAGTACTTCAGCACATTGGAGAAGTTTCCTACAAGCTAGCTTTGCCACCCACTACAAAAATCCATCCAGATTTCCATGTCTCATGTCTCAAGAAAGTGATTGGGAACAATTTCAGAATTCAAACCAGTCTACCTGAACTGGATGGAGAAGGGTCATTTTGGCTCCAACCTGAACAGGTTCTTGACACACGAGAATGGCACCTGCGTGGCCGCATGATGAAGGAAGTCCTCGTCAAATGGAAAGACACCTCTCCAAAAGATGCAACCTGGGAACCAGCCACTATTCTTCTGTAGTTTTCACAGCTTTAGCCTTGAGGAAAAGGTTATTCTTATGGGGGAGGGCATGTTAGGTTCCCACCCTAACCCCCTTATTTATGTAATAGGATCGAGTCATATTTATAGTTAAGTAAAGAGTCAAGAAAGCCCATATTAATAATTGTAAGTGGTTAACCCGCATTTAATGAAGGGACCACATGGGCCATGGTATTAGATAGATGGTATTAATAAGAACCATGGTATTGCCCCATGGTATTGCATGTGTGAATCCTATATAAAGGATAGAGACTCCCCTCGATGAGCATCGTGTCTTATTTTGTACTTGAGATCAGCTCTGTTGGAGGTTGCCCCTCGAAGAGGAAAGTGAACATTTCTTTCTGAATATTAAAATACTTGCTGTTATTTCTCATTGTTCTATGTTCTAGGTATATTTCTTTGAATATTTGGTATTCCAGTATCGTCTTGCAGGTTAAAGAGCATAACAATCCCACACACTCTGATTGATCTTGTGGCTGTCATTAATGTGATGACCAATGACACCATGCTCAAGGTCAACCTCCAAGAGTCATTGAGGAAGACCACAATAGTTCTGCAACTTGTAGACTATTCCACAGTCACCCCTGAGGGAATTGTGGAGGATGTGATGATCTCCATTAACTCTTGGGAGTACCCTGCAAATTTTCTAGTTCTATAGCCTAAGGCTAAGCTTATTGGTTACCCTCTCATCCTTGGGAGGCCATGGTTGGCCACATCCGATGCTTACATTAGTTGCAAAGCTAGGAATATGACCATCAAGAATGGGCATATGTCCAAGTAGTTAGTCCTATACCATCTTGCTCAACCTTATCTAGAGCATGATTTACCTTTATGGTTGGAGGAGGATGAAGAAGATGAGGTTTATTCTACCCAAATTTATGCTTTGGAAGCAACCATAGGAGGAGGACAATAAGATTAGGATGACTTAATTAAACGCCTGCTCCAAAGTCCAACTCCTAGTTCGTTACCATTAGAAGAAGAAGTAAGGGAAACCCAAAACAATCATCCAATTGGCTCATTCTTGGCTGATTCCAACCCACTCCGTGTCAAAACCGTAGAATTTTTCCTAGAGAAAACTTTGAAAATTAATCCATCTCTTTCTGCTCTTGAAAAGGAAAATCTATGCAACATGTTGAGAGAAAACCTAGAAGACTTTGCTTGGAGTTACAAGGAAATGAAGGGAGTACACCCCTCAGTGTGTACTCAGCACATATACATCAAATAAGGTTGCAAGCTAGTTCGGAAACCACAAAGGAGGATGAATCTAGCTCTTAAAGATATAGTCAGAGAAGAACTGCAAAAACTGCTAGATGCAGGATTCATTTACCCTATATCCGATAGTGAGTGGGTCTCTCCTTTAGTGTTAGTTCCCAAGAAAAATGGTAAGTGGAGGATTTGTGTCGATTACAGGGAGTTGATCAAAGCCACAAAGAAGGATCATTTTCCCCTACCCTTCATTGACCAAGTGCTAGATGCCCTGGTAGGGAATAAGTCTTTTTCTTTCCTAGATGGATTCAATGGGTACAACCAAATCCAAATCTTCCCAGAAGACCAAGATAAGACCACATTCACTTGTCCTTGGGGTAATTTTTCCTATACGATCCTTCCTTTTGGCCTGTAGGAATTTACAGGGTAAGTTCCTCAGACAGAACACCAAAAGGACACCGCTCACAACCAGATCGCAGATCAATACACCAGTATTTTGACGTGGTTAAAACCCTCAAAGAGGGAAACAGTCCACGGCTTGAGCCAACGCGGCCAGCAATTTATTAATAAAAGAATGAAAATTTACATATGTTTCTCTCATGCACGGATTACCCTACAAATGATCCTCCATGCGCTTTAAATAGAATTCATGGACCAATCGGGTATCAAGCCACGGATCAAGTGTCGATAATACCGAGGAGAGAATGAACCGTCGGATCACTACATATCGTGACCGTCGGATTGTAAGTTACAAAATGTACAACGGTAGAGAAACACACTTTACCTAACTCTATACCTAACTCTACACTAGACCAAGTTGTGCTTAACTATTTCCTATGTGTCAGAATATCCTAACATCCCCCCTTAAGAACAACTTGGGATAGGATTGAAGGATTTACAAATATGAGACAATAGGAGAAGGAAGGAGGCACTAGAGCCTATCCCCCCTTAGTGACAACTTCCTGAACTCCAACCATAAATCGAAGTTTAGTGAACTTCGCCTCTGTGAGAGCCTTTGTGAAGATGTCTGCAACTTGATCATCTATTGAACAATATTTCACTTCAAGAACATGGTCGTGAATGAGCTTTCTAATGAAGTGCATGTGTAGTTCAATGTGTTTGCTGCGCTGATGTTGGACTGGATCTTTGCATAGCTGAATGGCACTTTGATTATCACACCAAAGTGTAGTCGGATGCTGCTGCTGAAAGCCAAACTCTGATAGGATCTAACGAAGCCACAAGGCTTCCTTACTAGCTTCTATGGCACCACGATACTCTGCTTCTGCTGATGAAATAGAAATGGCAGCTTGTTTCTTACAAGCCCATGTAATAGGTCCTGAACCAAGAGTGAACACATAACCGGCAGTAGACTTCCGATCATCAGGGTCACCAGCCCAATCGGAATCAGTGAAACCAACCAATAGAGGAGATGCTTCGGCACTGTAATGAATCCCAAACTGAACTGTACCTCGAACATAACGAAGTATTCTTTTAGCTGCTTTCCAATGACTTTCACGGGGGTTTTGCATGAACCGAGCAACAAGGCCAACAACAAAGGAAAGGTCAGGACGAGTATGAGTTAGATACAAGAGTTTTCCTACAAGTTGACGGTATAATGTAGCATCAACTTCGGGAGAAGCACAAGTGACTGAAAGTTTGACTCTAGACTGAAAGGGAGAAGGGGCTGG
Organism: Pinus tabuliformis; assembly: GCA_031772625.1. NCBI lineage: Eukaryota > Viridiplantae > Streptophyta > Pinopsida > Pinales > Pinaceae > Pinus > Pinus tabuliformis. The sequence continues at coordinate 47,497,147 of CM062813.1, forward strand.
CTTACAGTCTTCCATGTGAAAATGACGTAGAATATCACAAGCATACTTGGACTGGGAAAGGGAAATACCTTCCTTGGATTGCAAGACTTGAAGACCGAGAAAATAGTGTAAGTGTCCTAAGTCTGTCATTTCAAATTTCCTTTTAAGGCTAGACTTCACATGGTTTATAAGGTTGGGATCACTACCAGTAAGGATAAGATCATCAACGTAAAGAACAAGGATGATAAGAGAGTTGCCCACTTTCTTGGTGTAGACAGTATTGTCAGAATGACACCTAGAAAAGCCAGATTCTAAAAGAAAGCTATCCATTTTGGCATACCAAGCCCGAGGAGCTTGCTTGAGACCATAAAGGGATTTCTTAAGTCGACATACAAGGCTGGAGTCTGTTTGTATGAAGCCAATGGGTTGTTCCATATAGATTTCTTCATGCAAGTCCCCATGCAAGAAGGCAGATTTAACATCCATCTGATGGACTTCCCATTTGAAAGAGGCGGCAAGGGAAAGAACAAGGCGGATAGAGTTCATTTTGGCAACAGGGGAGAAGGTTTTGGTGTATTCAATGCCTTCAACCTGTGAAAAACCTTTAGCAACAGGACGAGCTTTATGTTTATCAACTTTCCCGTCTGGTCCATACTTGGTTCTGTAAACCCATTTGCATCTGACAAGTTTTCGTCCCTTTGGTAGAGGAACAAGATCCCATGTATCATTTGCCAATAATGAATGATATTCTTCATTCATAGCTGCTTCCCAATCTGGATGGCCTGAAGCCTCTACAAAGGTGTCAGGATCATAATTTATTGGAGCTTGAGCCAGTAAAGAAGAGGCTCTCTCGAACTGAGAACGTGTACGTCGCTGATTTGTAGGATCACCGGCAAGATCACCTGCTGCATCTCGAGTTGCACGAACCCATTTTGGAAGCTCAGGAGCTGAAGGAGGATCCTGAGATGGTGGGGGAGGATTGTCATCCTCACTTTCATCATCTGAAGAAGAAATGTTTTCAAAAGTAGAAGAGATAGGGAGAGGTGGCACAACCGCCGGACTAGGCTCGCAGGCCGATATATTTTCATCAAATTTTACATCTCTTCTAATGATAACATTTTTGGACTTAAATGGAATAAGTCTATAGCCTTTGACATCTTCAGAATATCCAACAAAAGTACATTTTTCACTCTTAGGTTCTAAAGCTTTATGCTTTTCATCTGGAATATGGGCCCATGCTTCACTTCCAAAAACACGAAAGTGACTTACATCTGGTTTGATTGAGCTCCATGCTTCTTCTGGAGTGATATTCTTTAAAGCCTTAGTAGGAGTGCGATTTATTATGTAATTTGCACAGTTAATTGCTTCTGCCCAAAAACTAAGACCAAGTCCTTTAGATTGTAGCATACAATTAGCCATTTCCTTTAAGGTGTGATTCTTCCTTTCAGCTACACCATTTTGTTGTGGAGTATATGGAACAGTATCTGCATTTGAATTCCATTCTCAGTGCAATAGTTGATGAATGTGTTTTTAACATATTCTCCGCCATTATCAGATCTTAACTTAAGAATTTGATGTCCAGATTGTTTTTCAACAAAGGCCTTGAAGGCCAAAAAAGTGTTAAATACTTCACTCTTTAGTTTTAAGAAGTATACCCAAGTGCGTCTGGAGAAATCATCAATGAAAGTTAAGAAATACTTGCAGCCAGAGAATGACACAACTGGAAGTGGACCACATAAATCACTATGCACAAGTTGTAAAGGGGCTGAGGCGTGCCAAGAGGCACATTTTTCAAAACTGTCCCGATGATGTTTTCCGAGTACACATCCGGAATAAACACCATCTCTGCAAGATACCATAGGAAGACCTGTCACCATATTTTCTTTACATAGATGCTGAAGGGAGCGATAGTTTAAGTGACCAAATCACTCATGCCAAAGTTTTCTCAGTTCATTGTTATGAGCAACAAATACTGAGGGAAGATTTGATGACCCAAAGTTGCGAAACTTATACAACCTTGTGGAATCATCAGCAATGCCAGTAGCCAAAATCTGTTTAGGATCTCTTAAGTCCTTGATTACAACATCATGAGGTGAAAATTCAACGATTTTACCTTCACCCGAATGAGTTATCTGATATACAGATAGAAGGTTGCAGGATAAGGTTGGAACACATAATACATCATTAAACTGACCATTGTCTAGATGAACAGTTCCAGTCCCTACAACATTAAGAGATCTATCATCACCAATATATATGTTTTTGGTGTTACAATCATTTAAAGAAGAAAACATGGCTTTGTTTTTTTCCATGTGATAAGAAGCTCCAGAATCAATGAGCCACTCATGAGAATGAGAAGAAGAAGATACATTTAATGCATAGCCAGACCGAGATACTTGACAACCACATGCAGAAAGTGCCATTCCTGAAGATGAAGTTGAAGTTGAAGATTTCCCCAGATGGATGTTATGCTTCTTCATTGCTGCTTCCAAGGCTTCCATCTTCTTAAAGCATTTTGATTCTAAGTGGTCGTCTCGATTACAAAAATTGTGATGTCTATCAGTCTTCTTCCCTTTGCTTTTATTTGTCTTATCATTTTGTTGAAATGATTTTTCATTTTGGGGTTGAAATTGCTTAGGACCCTTGTTTGGTTTAGGACCATTCCTTTTAGGATATGACTTCTTAGGATTCTTTGAATTTGGTTGCTGCTGGGCGGCTAACGCTTTCTTGGAAGAGTTTCCAAGATTAAGAATACCAAGGTGTAAGAGTTTTTCTTGTTCTCTTATTAAAGAATCACAAAAAGAGTCAAAGGAAGGGGACTTGTAGTCTGTTCCTTGAGAAATGAAGGCTTCTCTTGTAGAATGGAAGGTGGAAACAAACACAGAGTAGGCTGGTCCCAACTTTGTAAGAATGGAATAGATAAGATTACTATCTTCTTTCTTAACTTTAACACCTTCCAAAAGATATCTAAGGGTCTTGAACTTGGACAAGAAATCTTCAATGCAAGAAAAATTATTAGGGTCCAATGTAAGCAACTCATTTTCAAGTTGATGGGCTCTAATTTCATTTTTAATGCCAAAAACTTTATTGATTTGTTTCATTGCTTCATCAGGAGAATCAATTTCTGTAATATGGAATCTAAGATCTGGAGAAATAGACATCCCTATCAGTCCACGTTCTTGATCTTGCCTATTTTCCCATTTAGCAGCCTTATCTTCATCCTTCGGTTTCTTTTCTTGGCCTGAGGCTATTCTGAAGAGACCTTTACTTCTAAGTAAATCCTCAATGTAAGCCAACCATTGGAAGTAGTTGGTGCTGTCAAGGGTAACTTGGTATTGAATTTCCATTTCAATGGAAACTGAAGCTAAAGATGCTGAAAATAAGTGTTCCAATGGATAGATCTCGAAAAATTAGGCTGGTTTAAAAAAAACGGCTCTGAAACGGCTTCCGGATGAAGAAGTTATGGCTTTTTGAAAAAAAGTTGTTGAAGTTGCCGACGAAGTGCGGGAATGTGCGGAAATGAAAAAGTCGGCCCCCACAAAATGGAGACTTGAACCCAAGACCTCTAATCTCTTAAAATAGCTTTGAACCAATTGATCTATACAAAAAAATTGAGAGAGAGAGAGAGAGAGAGAGAGAGAGAGAGAGAGAGAGAGAGGCAGGGGGTGGTGCTTTGCGTTGCGTGCTTGCCTTGAGAAAGCTCTTTTTCCCTACAAAACACAAAACACAAAACCCAACATGGACATGAAAAGAAAATGAACCTTATGGCTCGAAGTTAGCTTTACCTGAAAAACTAAATATTTTCAAAAATGAACCTTGCGGCTCAAAGTTAGCTTTGCCCGGAAACTAATTATTTGTTCTCAATGTTTCTGATTTTCCGAGATCACCCTAACGCGTAGGGAAAAGAGCATACGCATGAGAAAAATCCTTCCTTTCTGTTTCTGATTTTCCGAGATCGCACAGAGTCGCAGGGCAAAGAGCATATGCAGAAATGAAAGGTATAGATCCGGTAATAAAAAGGCTAAATAAACCGAAACCGAAATAAACAGAGAGAAAATAACAGTAAACTGCAAATAAACACTGTATACCTCTAGATCTTAAAAATGACGCAGCTAGGGCTACCAAAAACCTTTTTGCGTGAAACAAAAGGGGTTCCTCACTGGAACAGATGCTCCGAACACAACAGAGTAGTCCTCTCGCCCCGAAAGTAGTCAGAAACAACAGATCTAGGAAACAGCAGTCGGATGCAGTTCTACTGGCTTCAGATTTGGATCACCAACGGACGCGGCCCTCAAATAGCTCCGATACCATGTAGGAATTTACAGGGTAAGTTCCTTAGACAGAAAACCAAAAGGACACCGCTCACAACCAGATCGCAGATCAATACACCAGTATTTTGACGTGGTTAAAACCCTCAAAGAGGGAAACAGTCCACGGCCTGAGCCAACGCGGCCACTTCAGGCAATTTATTAATTAAAGAATGAAAATTTACATATGTTTCTCTCATGCACGGATTACCCTACAAATGGCCCTCCATGCGCTTTAAATAGAATTCATGGACCAATCGGGTGTCAAGCCACGAATCAAGTGTCGGTAATACCGAGGAGAGAATGAACCGTCGGATCACTACATATCGTGACCATCAGATTGTAAGTTACAAAATGTACAACAGTAAAGAAACACACTTTACCTAACTCTATACCTAACTCTACACTAGACCAAGTTGTACTTAACTATTTCCTATGTGTCGGAATATCCTAACCTATGCAATTCTCTTGCCACTTTCCAAAGATCAATCTTGAGTATTTTTGCCAAATTAGTAAATGATGTGGTGGAAATTTATATGGATGATTTTACACCTTATGGATGTGATTTTCAAGAAGCCCTAACTAACCTATGCAAAGTATTGCACAAATGCATTGAAATGAGCCTATTTCTCAGTCCAGAAAAATGTGAATTCTTAATGACTGAAGGGACTGTGCTAGGTCATTTAATATCTCAGCAAGGACTCCAGGTGGACCTAAACAAAATAGCAATCATCCAAAGGGTCCCACCTCCGAAAAAGCAGACGGATGTTAGGAGTTTCTTGTGGCTAGATGCATACTATCGAAGGTTCATAAAAGACTTCAGCAAGTTCGCCTCTCCTTTATTTGGGTTGTTTGCCAAAGGTTCTGAGTTTATATGGTCAAAAAGCTGTCAAGTGGCCTTAGACATCATAAAGGGTAGGTTAACCACTGCATCAATTCTTCGAGGCCCAAACTAGGCCCTCCCTTTTCATATTCATGTTGATACCTCACTCAAAGCCATAAGAGCAGCCCTAGGTCAGGTAGAGGATAAATTTCCCTATGCCATCTATTTTATCAGTAAGAACTTGTCAAAGGCTGAGCTAAATTATACTGTGACTGAAAAGGAATGCCTGGCTATTATGCATTCATTAAAAAAAATTATGCATTACATTACAGGCTACCAAACATTTATGCATACTTACCATGCTGTGTTGAAACGTGGCAACAAGAATATTCCAATTTAATTTTTCCTTCAATTAAATTGTGAATTAAAATCAAATTTAGTCTTAACAACTACTTCGAAATAATTGATTAATTCATTTTGAATTAATTAGTTGGATAAATTCAAGTTAGAAGTCTTTTAGAAGTCATGCAAGAGTTATCCCTTAAATTAAGAAGATAAGCCTTAAATTAAGGAGGTAAGATTGAGTTATATTTGAGTTGTAATTAGTTAGCTCATTTTACTGAGTTAAGTCGAGTTAAATTAATTCCAAACTGTTTGAGGAACTAATAGAGAGATAACAGTCAGTTGATGCATGCATGCGCTCAATTAGTGTACTCTAGTTAATTAAATATTCCCTCATCAGAAACTCATGCATGCCTATTCTGAGAAAGACCCAGTTGAGATTAAAGTCAAGGACAATGTACTATTAGTTGCATGTTCTTTCTTATAAAGAAAACTCATGCATGCAGAAGGAATCATTCCTTAAGGATTGTGTAGTTCTGAGAGTGTGTGAGAGCAGTGTTCCACTTGCTGAGGTGAGATCATTCCAGAGGAACAGAGAAAGGAAATAGGAGCTTGGAGGGCAGAGAGGAAGGCTTGAGAGAAGCCAGGATTTCCTATGAGAATTTGTGAGGATTGTATTGGGAGTTGGCTAGCTGTGAGAGCTAAGGATTTGTATAGTTCCTATGTATTTCCACCTTGTATGATAATATAGATGTGGGGTTTTTAGCTGAGGCTTTCCCCAAAGTATTTTCATGTGTATTGTGTGATTGATTCTTCTTCTTCTGGTTATATTGTTCAACTCAATATTTAAGCTTCCACAAATTGATAGTAGAAGTAGGTTATAGTATTTTTCTTTGGTTATATTGCATTATCGGATTAACCTACAGGTAGATTTTCTACATGGTCTGAGAGGAGCGAGATTTGTAGAGAATTTATACACGCTGCAATCAAATATTTAATGAAAAAAATAGATTTGAATGCTAGAATTATAAGATGGTTGCTTTTATTGCAACAGTTTTATCTAACTATTGTTGATGAGCCGGGTAAGGAAAATTTTGTTACAGACTTTCTATCTAGGATGAATCTGCCTACAGGTGAAGAAGGAATGGTGGATGACCAGTTACCAGACGAGAATTTGTTTTCTATTTTAGTTCTCTTCCCATGGTTTGCTGATATAGAAAACTATTTGGTATTAGCACAGTTCCCACCAAACTTTCCCTCCAAAGAAAAGAGTAAGATAGTCAATAAAAGCATCCCCTTCACCTGGATTGGGGGAAATCTTTTCAAACTTGGCCTAGATCAAATCTTGAGAAGGTGTGTAGGGGAAGAGGAAGTTTTTTACATCCTTATGACCTGTCATGACGGGCCTTGTGGAGGTCACTTTGTAGAAAAGAGGACATCATTCAAAGTGTTACAAGTGGGCTATTATTGGCCCAGTCTTCATCAGGGTGTGAAAAAGTACATCAGTCAGTGTGATCGGTGCCAGAGGATGGGAAAGTCTACTCCAAGAGATGAAATTCCCCTACAACCTCAAGTGACTTTGGATCCATTTGACAAGTGGCGCATGGACTTCATTGGGCCTATAAACCCTCCTTCAAAGAAAAAAGGATACATTATTGTGTGCACTGATTACCTAAATAAGTGGGTTGAAACCAAGGTGACTATGGTAGCAATATAAGAGAAGGTGGTTGAGTTCTTAAGGGAGAATGTATTCTACAAATTTGGGTACCCCAGAGAGCTAGTAACAGACCAAGGTAGCTAGTTTACCTCCAACATGATTGAAGAACTACTAAGCCATCACATAATCAAGCATAGGACCTCCACTCCTTATCATCCAAAAGCTAATGGGCATGTGGAGGTGACCAACAGGGCACTAGAGAGAATCTTAACCAAGGTAGAGAGTAGTAGCAGGAAGGATTGGGTAGAGAGACTAGTTGAGGCCACCTAGGTCTATAATACAACATGGAAGACCACCACCAGATTTACACCCTATGAGATGGTCTATGGGAAAAAGGCTTTGTTTTCCATTGAGTTTGAATATACCACATTGAGGATGGCAACCCAACTAGATTTGGATCTCAGTCATACATAGAAAGAAAGATTGTTCCATTTGAATGGCTTGGATGAATTCAAAATGTAGGCCCTCCTAGATACAAAGATAGTTCAACTTCAAAGGAATATCTGGCATGATAGACATATTAAGGAGAAGAAATTTCAAGAGGGTGATTAGGAATTGTTATATGATTCTAGGTATAAATACTTCAAGGGCATGCTAAGGACAAGATGGCTCAGACCTTATGTGGTGGAAAGATGCCTTGATAATGGTTCAATGCAAATCAGAACTATAGATGAATAAGCCATTCCATTGCTTGTTCATGGACACCAATTGAAAATGTATAAGAGGCCTTTATCAAAAAAAAGAGTTCATTGACAATATCAATAAGACAGTGATGATGGTGGAGAATGTTCATCTCCTCCCTCATCAAGTCCCTAAAAAAGAGAAAAAAGAATAAGGATTCTGGTGAAAACCTCCATGAGGCACCTGCGTCCCATCTTTTGGTTGAAAACCTCGTGAGGCGGCCCAATGATTAAAAGAAAAAGGAAAAGAAAGAATAAGAAGATCCCTGGGTGAGAAACTTCCTTGAGGCACCCAAGGAAAACATCTAGGGTGAAAACCTCTTTGAGGCAGCCTAGTTGTTTTTCAAAAAAAAAAAAAAGAGAACAAAGACATAATTATTATTTGCAAGTGGGCGAGAAAGACAACCAAGGAGCAAAGAGAAGATCCAAAGGGAACCCTACCTCACATATATTCATCTCCTCCACTCCTTACCATGCATCTGTCCATCAATTCCATTGTTTTTTTCACTTCATTGATTCAATTTAGGCGAAGACTGTGTTTTCTATATGATCCCCTGTATTCCTACAGGATCCCTTGAAAACCTACAAGATGATCCTATAGGAATTAAAGTGGCCTGGAAAACCTACAGGAAGCAATCAGAGGGTGAATGGTAGATTGGTTAGGTCCACAAAATTCATTCTAGACATGATCTAACCCCTCACCTCGTCCATTACCATCATTCCTGCACTCACCATTCAAAAAAAAAAGAAACTAGTTTCTTCCCGTTATGAAAAAAGAAAAGAGAAAAAAGGAAAACAGAGGAGGGTAAGAGCATTACCTAAATGTCCCTTGCTCCACACACACTCCTACTCCCTCTTTCCATTCATTACATCACTCTCACAGCCCCAGCCAACAACATGATTAATAAATTCTAAGGGAGAAGAAGCTACAAGACATCCTATAGGAAATCCTATAGCAACCTATCCCATAGAATATCAATCATCAGCTATAGGTCTCCACTAGGATGATCTGGGAGCTCCACAGTAGCAACAAAATTAGATCTTCAGTCACATACACCTGCAAAATCCAAGAAACCATCAACAGACAGCATAGGAGGAAGAAGAATGACCCTGCAGAAAATAAACGCACCTCTAATCTTCGACAACTGTAGCATGGCATCGATACCACAGGTAAGTATCCCGCTCACTCACTCATATGCATCATTTGATCAGAAGTTGTAAGGGTTACGAGGTAGTTGGTTTATAACTGAAAAGGTGGCTAGTTAACTTGGCCACCTTCGTTCAATCATCACATACAAAACTGGGTGTCCTCTCACATGTTGCTGCAGTCAACTCAAAGACAGAGGAGGAGTAGGACAAGAAGTGGTTAACTATAGATCTACGAGGTTGGAGCTGATTATGAGGAGTGGGAATGATGAGGTGGTAGTGGCTACCAACAGTCCAAAAATGGCAACATGCCTCTGCTGGCAGCACACCACCTCACCCTGAAATGGCATAAAGGGAAACAAAACATTGTTTGCATGCATTCATGCATTCCACCTCCTCGAAACTCCCACACTCAAGTCGCTCTCATAACTCTGGCCACCCACGGGAAGCTAGGATCATCGTTCTGCAAGAGAATTTCTACAGGAGCATGCACAGGAATTCCTACAGGAACAGTCTACAAGAATAGTCTACAGGATACATAGAGGCAGTCTATAGGATAGGAAGAGATGTGTTCAAGAGGAAATATCATGAGATTTTTCCACTGCCACCATTCTAAAGAGGTAGGATCTAAAAGTCCATCCCCATTTACAAGTAAATGAACTAGAAATGCTCTAAAATCTAGTAGATGTAACAACTGTGGGAGGTGAATTACATACACAAGAAGCTCTCTTTTCTCCTGAATTTAAAATTATTGTGTCAAACCTCTCATTTCCTCCTTAATCCTTACAAGCAAGATGATAGGAGGGTTTAATAGGAGAGAACCCAAAAACACTGTGAGGATACAACAACACCCCCAAGTGCTTGAAATCATTATATGACACCAATGGATGGGGATTTTCGAAAATTTTAGAGGGTATGATGATGAGGTGGCTCAAGAATTTTCTCATTCCCTCACTCCACAGAGTGGAATCCATGCCACTGCTATAGTTAGAGGGCTCACTATAGATCTCACCCCAGAGCTCCTCAGTAGGGTCACCACACTTCCCCTAGTAATTCCATGGAGAAAAGAAGACAAAGAAGACAGTTAGGTGGAAAAAAGGAAATTCTTTTTAGAAGGTGTAGAACCCACAGAGGATAAAAGTGGAGTAAGGAGGGACATTCTGCCATACCAATGGAATGAGGTAGGTTACCAAATCATCAAATATATCTCATGTGAAGGTAGATACAATGTTTTTTATGGTGTTATCACTCATAATTTTTCCCTAGAAGTTATCAAAAGAAGGAAAAGACTGAGGTAACCACAAACCAATCTTTTAAGTATAGGCTCTAGCTAACCTATGCCTCTATATAATTTAGCTTTGCTTTTCTAGGATTTTAGGCTAGTTCTTAATGTTCGGGGGGGATTTGGATTTGTATTGGAAGTTGGATGGTGGAATCCTTGAACATATGGATAGAATGATGTCTCTGGATATTGGGCTATGGAGTCAAAGAAGGGCAGAAGAACTGGGATTAAATCATTAAAGGGAGTGTTCAATGGGGAAGCTAGCAGAGTGAAGCACATGTTTTTAGGTTGAATGGGTGAAATGATCTTAACCATGGTAAAGGAGCACTTAAGAATTCTCAAACTGGGATTAAAATGAGGTACAAAGGATGATCATGAGAAAAGGTCAGTTACGAATCCTTTACTATAGACCAGAGGGAAACTACCTGAACTAAGGAACAATCAAGAATTCCTTAACCTAGATAATTTAGTAGAAAACACAAAAAATGCATAATAGTTAAAATAGAGTGCAGTGAAGCAAGTTTTGAGATATCATTCCATTTTATAGCATTTAGATTTCAGATACATTTAAGATTATGGAAAAAAATTTAAAGAAAAATGACAACACAAAAGAAGACACTTGTCTATATTTCACACTACACATGAATCCAGTGAAATGTCTTTGCTTTATTCATTAATCCAGCTTGCTGGTCCCAACAGCGATGCAATAGCTTACAGTCTTTGATCAAGAAAACTATAGAAATGTCTAAGAATCCACCCTACATACTTATATTTGTGAAGTATTTATACAAAAAATTATTACAAAATATCTCAAAACCATTTGATATTTAATCTAGGAAATACAAATATCTTCTTGCAAGAACATAGGGACAGCTAATGAACTGTCTCATGTTGTCCCTTTGATTATGGTTGTGCTGGCCTTTATTGTTGAATTGCGGCCCTTTATGCTTTCTTGCAGTTGTGGAGTTTCACGCTAGAGTCTTCTTTACTTTCATTTTTCAATTGATACTCTTTGACCCTGCTGCTCTTTGACCTTGTTGTGTTTTTTTACCTGTTTTACCTAGTTGTTCTGTTTTTACAGTGTAGTAAATTTATCCCAGTAAATATGTCATTGTCTCCCACCATTCTGCATCAGGTAACTTTACATTCACCATTCTCTTGTAGATTTCGTCAGCTTCAGTATACTTGGAAAAATTGGGCTTGCTGAGGAATAAATGTTTGATCTCATGCTCCAGGAAAAACAAGTTCTCAACTGTCTTGTACAACACCTTGCCTATTGTCAATGCTTTTATGGACGAAGAACTGGCTTTCTCCTTTGCCAAATGTCTGAGCCTAGTATGATAGTCTAACCGTGTCATGAGTTTTTCATTGATAACCATAGGACTGGGCAAACCTTTCTCCCTTAAAATCTGGAATTTAGCCATGAACCTATCAATGGCCACCTGCATATTGTGACATTTTTCTTCTAAGTTAAGCATACGGTTCCATTTGGAGAGGACCTTCCTTATTTCCAAAATGGTTTCAGTCCTATCTTCTATATTTAACTCATGGAGCTCATATCTATTCTTGCCATTGAGGAAGTGGATGAGTCTATTGGCATCCTCTGGCTTATCTCCCAACTCCTCCACTTTCTGTATAGCTTTTGTAGCTATCTTCACTAACTCTATTTGTTCAAAAATAACTTGAATTGAGGGCCAAATATCCTTGACGGAGTCAATGATATTGGACCACAACATTTCCTTGGTTTGCCCAAGTGGTTTCTCCAGTGTTAAGTCTTTCTTTAAGACTTTGATCCTTTCACTCATTCTTTGGGCTTTTTGTGCTTCTTCTTCCTGCTTCAGTTGGGCAAGTTTGCAGTCTGTTTCCAAACATGAAACCTTTTCTCTTAAGTTGTTCATTTCAGTGGCCTGGATAGACATCTCTTCCATGGCTTTGATTAGATTTGTTGCTTTCTCTCCTAATGCACCTGTTGTTGTTGTAGGTTCTGTTGTGACTGGCAATGATGTGGCAGGTGGATAAGTGGGTATGAGTGATGTTGCCAGTGTAGAAGGAACTGTTGTGGATACTGCTGGGATTACATCCTTGGAAGTTGTGGCCATGTCGCTTTACTTCAGTTGAATTAAAGTGTCCAATTCATTTTCTGTCTCCTTTAGTTGATCATTCAACTTCAATACCAAGTCCATCAACACCTCATGTCTGGTTTGATTCTCTATGACTGCTAGTGTTTGAGGATGTTGCAGCTGGGGTATTTTCAATTGCCTCTTAACTGCAGCAATATCATTGTTTTTCTTCTTAATAAGCTGTTATGTAGCTTTTATATCCTTGGGATCATGTCCCAATTCAATCACTAAGTCCTCTAAGGACTTGATACTTGTATCCTTGGCCTATGAGGAGGCCTTCTCTAACTGGAATTATGCTGAGATGTTGTTCAAAGAGTTCTGTAGCTGATGGGAAGCTATGGCTTTACCTATTAGGGTGGAGTATATCATCTCTCCAGTCTATTTGTGTAGTTCAATCTAGTCTATGGGATGAATATCCCTTACCAATACTTCAAAATCCACCTTCTTAAAATATGATGTTGTCTTGGGCTATTAGGATAACCTCCACCCATTCTATATGATTTACATATTCTTCTATTTCAGGTATGGGATGGTGAATGAAAGGTCCTAGCTTGACCTTTTGTCTCTTTTTTGTGATGAATTCCAAAGTATCATATCTCCAGACAAAAATCCTTTAGAACTTCATTCTCTACAGAATTAGGTCTGCTTCTTTTCCTGCCTCCCTAGAGTTGCATATGAAGGGGCCTAGTTGGTCTTTTCTTTTGAAATTGGCATTATTCTTGGCACTAACGAAGTTTACTTCATCTACATTGATGTTTTGTCTATAGTATTCTAATGCAAGCAACCTCATTGGGAGGTAGCTTGGTAGCTTGTATGGTGCAAGCATGCAACCATATATCCTAATTTCCATATGGTTCTAGTAAAGGTACTAGTCACCCACTTTGGTCTGTTTAGACAATTGAAGGACCCTCTTTATTTCTGGACTAATTCTTGGAGGAGTGCTTCCATTCAACATTGTGATAACTAGGTGTACAAATAATTCAACAAAATCAGAATAAGAGTATGGACACTAACGTTGGTGGATCAATGGGGTCCAAAAAAATGATTGAGCTGGGCTGACCTTTGGTGTCCAGCTTCTGAAGGGTGAATGGGAACTTATTAGGTTGGTAATATAAGAACATGTGGTATAAAACTGAGGAGTACTTAAAAACTCTTTCATTGTTCATTCTAAGTAATTGCTCATGCATCCTATCAGCTATAACTTGGGCATAGTCATAAATGACAATAGGAGGTTGTCCTGAAGTGTAGATGGACATGAAGTCAAGGATTAACTCATCAATGTATTCACTAGTGGTGTACCCTGAAATGCAGGATAGATACAATATCCTGGTCCCATGGGAAAAAATAGTAGCTACATATGGGGGGGAGTCCTTAGGGATGTGTCTCTCTTCTTTGATGAAGGTTTGAAATAGTTGGGCCAATTTTGTAGAGCTAACTTTAGGATACAGGTCCAACAATTCTCCAATTGAGAGTGGGGTTAGGTTTGGCCCTGGTTGGAGCTGCAACATTTCATTAATAGACTCAGTAGTGATGGTGAAAAGGACCTTCTTTTCATGAGACATGATAGTTCTGTGACTGGGGATGTAGAAAGCATAACACATATGAAAAATCTAAGGAAAAATGTGGACTTGCGGGAACTGGTATTTGGGAAAATTTGACTCCCAAAGGCCAATTTCATCAGCGTGGCTCAAGAACCTATCCCTACTTTGGAAATGTACTTTGAGCGGGGACTCTTGGGTAGAGGTATCTTTTATTTAGAAATATTTATCAGTTAAAGGAAGGTGGTCCAGGTCTAAATGAGGTGTAGTGATGGGCCTTACATCCATTATAATTGGGGTAGCCATACTCAGGTCTTGTGGATTTGAGTGTGGGGGTGATTCAGATTTTTTAGGGTAATGGAGGCTTTGAAGTTTTTTATGGCTCACAGTGTTAAAATTTAAGTAAATTTGATCTTTTTTACTTAATTAACATTGTTGCGAGGGTTAATTGACTTGGAATTTGATAATGGATTTTGAATTCCAGGGTTAAATACTTGGAATTGGGCGAAATTGATTGTAAATGGTGGTTGATGGTGGCTGCAAAGGTCCATATGGTTCTGGTATAGATTGATGGATGAGATGGGTTCTCTGTAGCATCTCTGGAGTAATGGTGAAGGTCAGTGAGAAATTTCGCTATTTGCAGGGGTTGCAATGACTTTTTCTAAATTCTCAATAATAATTGCGCAAAAGGAGTGAAAAGAGGGGTAAACGGGATTTTATAGCAAAACGATTAATTTTTGGCAGGTTCATTGATTGATGAACAATGATGATTTTCGGTTGAAAGGGGGAAGTGGTTTGGGAGGTCCATCGCACCACTCTTGCGGTGCGGGTGGTATTCGGGAGGGTTCACCTGATTCCATTTAGCATTTTCCACATAGCATTGGGGGCCGAGAGGAAAATCACCTTATCGGGTGGGTAAAGGATGGACGTTGAGTTAGCCCAATATGGATGTGAACCATTGGATAAGGGGGAGGAAGATCATATGGTGATCGGGAGGTGAAGTTGCCCGACGATTTACCCATAAAGTTTTTCGGGGGGCCCATGTGTCTAATCATCGGTGGTAGGAGATTAAATTGGAGTTTAATCTCATTGGGGACTCTTTAACACGGGACTAAGGATTGAGGGCAGGATTTAAAATATTTGTGGGATATGGGGTAGTAGTATAACTTATAACTAAATTAAGGGGTGGGGTTATTTTGTATAAGGGAGATAAATATATAAGGTGTAGTGGGCTTTTCTGGAATTTTATATATTTAATTAAAAAGTTAATATGAAGTGAAATGAGAGGAAGGGGTGCCCATGGGGCTTTGGGTTGACGGTGAATGGGTGCACTGTTAATGTACTCCTTGCGATAGGTCACTGGTTCAAATCCCTCGTGGGTGCTTACCTACCAAAAAAAAGAAATGAGTAGAAGGGGTATTGTGCTTACGTATATGAAATGTTGTGTGCTTTCCATATACTTAGTACTTAGGATAAATGTATTTGGAGGATTTTTTACATAAAACATGTTTATAAAGGGGTTTTCCTAGGCAAGAAAACTTAACCTTAGGAAAAGGGGTTTTGTGAGGGGGGTGAATGAATTATAAGGGAATTTAACACCTTTCCTTCTTAAGTCATCAAGCCGAGGGTCCGGTCTCACCAGAAGTTAGAGAAATGCTCTGAGCTTTTTTGGCTTAAAAAATTATATGTATTAATATCTTTATTATGAAAGGGAAGTTAGTGAGTGTCATAGGGGTTAAATTGAATGAGGGGATGTTAAGTAAACTAAATTGTGAACCATTGCTTTTGTTTTGTAAATATATATGGGGCAGTGGTTTTTTAAGGAATTTTATATATTTAATTAAAACTTTAATATGAAGTTAAATGAGTAGAAGGGGTATTGCACTTAGGTATATGAAATGTTGTGTGCTTTCCATATACTTAGTAGTTAGGATAAATGTATTTGGAGGATTTTGTACATAAAACATGTTTATAAAGGGGTTTTCCTAGGCAAGAAAACTTAACCTTAGAAAAAGGGGTTTTGTGAGGGGGATGAATGAATTATAAAGGAATTTAACACTTTTCATTCTTAAGTCATCAAGCCAAGGATCTGGTCCCACCTGAGGTCAGAGAAATGCTCTGAGCCTTTTTGACTTAAAAAACTATAGGTATTAATATTTTTATTATGAAAGGGAAGTTAGTGAGTGTCATAAGGGTTAAATTGAATGAGGGGATATTAAGTAAACCAAATTGTTAACCATTTCTTTTGTTTTTTTAACCACTTATGCATATTTAAATGATGCATTTGGAACGATGACATAAGTGCTTTTTGTATCAAATGACATGATATTTCTGCAACCTTTCTACTACTTACCCACTTACTCATCCTACCATTTTTTCTTCACTTTATTTGGGTGCATTTAGGCTAGCAAAACCTTATCAATCTTATTCTTTTCTTTACAAAATAAACTATATAATTCTAACCTTATATCCTCGAAGGGCTCAGATTAAACTGATGAGCTCCTTTTATTCACTCTTCCTGTCTAATGATCTGCCAAGATTACACTATTTGGTTGGATTTATTCACTACCTATAAACATAAAATTCAAAGTATGAAATAGCCAAGTTTAAACATTTTGACTATCATGGATTGTGGAATAAGTAACAAGCTGCACACAATCATTTATTATGCATAAAAAGTAAATAGTACTAGCATTTTGACTTGCACACTTTCATGGTATCTTTTTGTCTTTTGGGGTTCATATATTTTCATTTTTCTTTGACCTATTCATTCTTTTTATCCTCTGATTATTCTTTTAGGACATACCCTCTTTACATTTTTTAATTTTTTAATATGGAAAACATTTGCAGAAAGAGAAGATATGTACAATATTACAAGGTTTAACCTTAGTCATTCAAAATTATGACTCCTATTGGTATAAGAGCCTAACAATGTCTCCACTTGGGGATGGAATTTCCTGGTGAAATGTCAAGAACTTTGTAGATTAGTAGCCTCTGAACTGTTGTTGATATTACCTTGCAATGTTTCTCTCCTTGTATCTGCATTATTGGTACTTATGAAAATGAATCCTTAAAGCTTAGGGCCTTCTCTTCGGGCTTCAACTTCAAAAATCACCATCCCAATCCACACTAGACTTTTTGAAGAAAAATGAAATATGTACAATGGGAAGTAAAAATCAGTAGTTAGGTTCAAAATAGTGTTTGAGCATTCAACCATTCACTGGTCCACCTTCTGCTTCTGTACCATCCATTTATCTTAGGAAGAAAGCATTATTACCTCTGAAAGCATAAATGACATATGGGCATTTCCATAGGAAATCAAATTTCCCATGTTTACCTTTATCTTCCATCCTTGAATCCCATTTTATGACTTTGTCACCAAGGTAGAAATCTTTAGCCTTGGTTCTCTTATCAAAATAAAATTTAATCCTTTCCTGCACAACCTGAGATCTGATGTATACCTCCTCCCTGGTTTGTTGAATATGAATTGTTTGGTTGATTCTTCTTTGGATACTATTTGGTTCAACCTGCAATTATTGAATCAACTTCATCACTGGTGTTCCCAAGGAGGATGGAAAAGCAGCTTCTATCCCATAAACTAGTTGGTAGGGAGATGTACCAATTGATTTCTTAGTGGTTAGTATGTCTGCCCATAAGGCATTGAGTAGCCTTTTGTTCCATGTTTTCTTATTGTCCTCTAATAACTTTTTGATGATGTTTACCGGACTTTTGTTTGAGTATTATTCGAGTCCATTTCCTTGAGGATAATAGGTTGTGGAATGGCCCAGGGTTATATGATACTTGTTGCAGAAATCTATCATTCTTTTGGATTTAAAGGCTGCTACATTATATATAATGAGCTTAGTTGGACATCCAAATCTTGATAGAATGTTGGTTTCAAGGAAGGTTATGATAATAGTATTGGTGGCTTACCTTGAAGGTATGGCCTCTATCCATTTTTTGAAATAGTTTATGGTAGTGAGGATCCACTTGTGTTGGGCAGAGGAAGGTGGGTGAATTTCACCAATGAAGTCTAAACCCCATTTTTGAAAAGGTGTTTCAGTAGAGATTGGCTTGAGGGGTAAAGGTAGAAGATTTTTCTTTCCCTCAATAATTTGATATTTGTGATAGGAGGTCACATATTTCTTTACATCAGAAAATAAGGTGGGCCAGTAGAAACCAACTCTAAGAATATTATCAGTAGTGGTTTTCCAGTAAAGGTGTCCTCCACAGTCACCTTCATGAAACTCTTGTAATACTTTGTCAGATTCATCTTTTAATAAGCAGTTGAGAAGAATTCCTTGATGATTTCTCCAAAACAAAGCATTGTCTAATATACAAAATTTTAAGGAATTCATCTTTAAAAATCTACTTTTTGTCTTAGATAATTTAGGAGGAGCTTATAAATTCAGTAAAACATAAATTATATCAGCATACCATGGCGATTCAATAAAGGCCTGGCTGATTAGTGGAGTCACCATCTCCTCTTCATTATCTATTTGTGCAATAAAGTTTATATCCAGGGGCTGATGGTTTGATTCAGCCATGAGCTTGGCTAAACCTTAGTGTTGGGTAGCAAAGGCCCCGCATAACAGTTTTGGGACCCAACGTCCACAATTTTGGGAAAAAGTATGGACTCTGTGAAGTGCGCGGAGCACGAATTGTAATGAGTCAAGTCAAAGGGTTGTCCACCCAAGAATAATGTAAAATAATAGGAAGTGAGTTGGCCTGCATGTATAAATAAAGCAAGGCTCTATGGCTAGAAGTTAGTTTTTTTGAGAAGACTTTGTTTTGGATCTTGGTGTTATGGGTTTGTGAAGACGGGATTATCTGCATCTGTAAGTCCGAGTCAAGGATGTTGGTAGATAGATAGAGGCTCTACAGCTGTGTGTGCAGAGGCCGAGTAGAGTCCGTAGCTATGTGCGCAGATCCCTGCAGCTGAGTGTGCAGGGCAGATCTGGTTGTATTGATGGAAGATTTTAATAAAGATAAGTGGTTTCTGAAGTATCACTGATCTATTGTGTTCTGGTTTATGCATCTATTATATGAGTTTATATCTTTTTATAATCACGTGCATTGGGTTTTATTGTTAAATGTTTGCTTAAATACGGTAATAAGAAGATCAAATATATAATAATTTCATTAATAAGAAAGTACACCACACAGATCTTCGCGATCATAATCCAGAGTGGTGTGAGGCTACAGAATGGTTCGCGACCCCTCCAGACAACATCAAGACATCCCAAGGGTGCGAAAACCTGGTTCCATCACCCTCCCCTACTACCTTGGGTGAGACCTCAGTTCGCGCTCTGCAAGCTGTTGCTGAAAGGGCTGGTAGCTATGGGATTTGCTTGGATAATAACTCTTCCGAACCTAGGTCAGGGCCCAATAATCCAACAAATGGTTCCATTGTCGGGACCGGGATCTGCCTAAGGGATGTATGATGTCTTAACACTGGAACTCTACAAAGAAAGAACTTGAATATTGGTTGGACGAGAAGCTACATGAGTTCATGGTACAAGAAAACAAAAACCTGCAAATAGCAGAGGAAAGGTGGCTAGATCGCTACATATACACAGAAATCCACGAGATCTTTTTCGCATCCTTCTCAACATAGTTGTATGTGTGGATCGCGAGGCTAGCTGACAGTGTGGGAAGGTGCAAACTTGATCACCCAATAGTGTGGACTCTAGAGCTGGTTCACAGGCTAGAAGCATCTTAAGATAAGATCGCAAGGGTGGTAGATCATTGGTTGGATCAGGTAATAGGATGGTTCATCACTGAGTTCGTGATAGACACCACTGTAATTTATAGCAAATCAGAAAGGCGTTTTCTCCAAGGACCACAGGGTAAGTACATCAAATCGTTGAATACTTGGATTAAAATGTTGTTATGTGATAAACAGGTTATGCGAATCCATTGATGTCTAGGGTAACACAGAGTGGAAGAGGCCACCGAGGGATTGAAGGATTAGAAAATAGTCCCCTGATTTCACGGTTGCAAGAAAGTGAAGAGGAGTTCGCAGGGTTCTCTCTGAGAAGTGCGGTTCGATTGATAAACCAACAACTTCCACTATTACCACATCCACCCACACCATCACCCACTTCACCTACATCAACCCCACCTTCATCAACCACATCTCCACCCACCCTACCTCCACTACCTCCAAGGGTTGGAATGGTGAATGCGATCAAGTTTCCTGTATTTAGGGGCATAGGAAACGAGGTGCCAGATTAGTTCTGGTTCATGGCAAAGGCAGTATGGGAAGCCCAAGGCATTACAGATGATAACATTAAAAAGGCTACTTTGGTGAGTGCGTTACAGGATCGCTCGTTGATGTGGTATATAAAGTACTCTAGCGATCACTCGAATGTAGGAATAGCGGCGATTTAGGACGTGTTGAACAAAGAATTTAGCCGACCAAAATTGGAAATGCAGTCAATCATTGGGTTCAAGGATATCACGATGAAGCCTGGTGAAACCCTGTGGGATCTGGATCAGAGATTCAAAAGTACAATCTGCGAGGCGAACATGACGCTGACAGATGCACAACATTGTGCATGGTTTGTGGCGTCATTGACACCACATCTGAGGACAACGCTATCACAATAGAAGATCTCAACCCAAGCTGAAGCATTGGAGATAGCGATGAGATTGCATGAATCTCCAATGCAGGATTCGGGGTTGGGAGTTCAACAAATCCATGCGCAACTACAAAACCTATGCTTAGAAATGTAAAGTTTGAAACAAGATAAAGCACCTCGGTCGAAAGTGCACGCAGAGGTATGGTGCATAAAATGTAAATGCCAGGGCCATCATCATTATCCGATATTCGTAAACTATCAGGCAGGACAGGGACCAATGCCATTGCGACCAAAGGCACAAGTAGGGCCGAGCGCGGTGCCCTCGCTCTGGTGTGCAATATGTCAAGTGGGAGGAAAGCACAACACAGACAACTGTCATTTATTGCTGAAATTGACACAAACCCCTCAGCAGCTATTTTGCAATTTTTGTAGATCGATGGGCCATGAAAAACACAATTGCCAAAGTTATGAGTTACTGATGGAACAGACACCTGATTATAGGATGCAGACTGAGGTGCGAAGTCAGGATCTAACCGCAGCAATAGCGCGGGGTGTATTTCAGAGACGCGGATGGGGACGAGGAGGAATGGGACCTGGGCGAGGCTGGAGACAATTAATCTGCTACAATTGTGGAGGACTTGGGCACTACGTGCAAGATTGCATGAACCTAACCAGAACATGCTGCCCGTACTGTTACCAATTCGATTATGACATAGTAGATTGCCCCACACTAACCATACAAATGCGGGAAAAAGGGGTGCTCTAGGATACTCCCACTTAGAACATCCAAATGATGAAGGCGGAACCACGCGAGGAGGATCCTAACATGAACATGATGCTTAGAAGTGGTTTTACTATGGGAGACGATAAGGGGAAGCAACCTAAGGAGGATGCATGGGTTCGCAAGCTTGAATTTGATTTGGAACACATGAAGGAAACCTTTATGGAAGCTAAGAAGAGATTCGCGGAGCCTTCTACTTCGGGTAGCAAGGATCAAAATGAGCCGGAGTTGGATACTTCTATGTTAACTACCTTCTTAGAGACATGCATGAAGCTACTATGGGACACTAAAGTGGTGAAGGAATTGCAAGAATTGATAACCAGATGTGCAGGGTCTGTGAATCGCACATGATCATGAAGCTAGGCAAGCATGCTTTCCGCATAGGGCGGGAGATGCAGTTGACTACCCAGATCAACGACTATGGGATGGATCAAGTCATTCTGGACTTGGGGTCAGATATGAATGTCCTATCTAAACAGACATGGTAATGCATAGGTAGGCCCACATTACAATGGTCTCCTATTCAGTTACGGATGGCAAACTAGAAAAAGATCTTGCCCATGGGGAGACTACAAGGAGTCACAGTAGATATA
Source organism: Pinus tabuliformis (assembly GCA_031772625.1). Lineage (NCBI taxonomy): Eukaryota > Viridiplantae > Streptophyta > Pinopsida > Pinales > Pinaceae > Pinus > Pinus tabuliformis. The sequence goes on from CM062813.1 coordinate 47,519,039, forward strand.
TAAGGCACGATCACACAAACCGACTTTGAGGTAATAGAAATTGTGGATGACAGTAACCCTTACCCAACACTATTAGGGATAGACTAGGCCATGGACATGAATGGAGTCATTAATCTAAAAGACCGAAAGATGATATTTGAGAAAAAGTCTCTGTGTGTAGTCGTTCCACTAGATCCAGCCGAAGGGGCGCACTACATAGAACCCGTACGCGATGAGGAGAGTTCTTGTACATCGGACTTCGATGAAGGGATTGAGTGATGGAAAAACCGATTGCATGAGGTAACAATGCTAAATTGTAATATGATGACTAGGTGTTGAGTAATGGAAGCCCCGTGCAACGTGTATGGTATGCGAAGCCCACAATTTTGGGTAAGAGTAGTGTAAAGACTCTGCGAGATGCATGGAGCGCGATGTGTAATAAGTCAAAGTCAAAAGGGTAGTCCACCCAAAAACAATGTAAGGAAATGTAAGTTGAGTCAGCTCGCCTATGAATCGCGGTCTATGGAAAGGTATAAATAGAGCGAGGCTCTATGGGTAGAGTAGCTAAGTTTTTGGTTGGATTTTGGAGGTCTGATATGTAATGGGTGTATGAGAAGAAGCATTCTGAAAGTGTCTGTAAGTCCAAGTTGGGGGTTTGGGTAGGAGATAGAGGCTCTACAACTATGTGTGCAGAGGCTTGGAAGAGTCCACAGTTGTGTGCGTGGACCCCTGTAGTTGAGTGTGTAGGGTAGATATAGATGTAAGGGTGATAAGTGGAAATAAAGATAATTTTTTCTGAATTCTGTGTTGAATCTAAATTATCACGAATCTGTCATTTTGTATGGTTAATAAAATTGTTTGTTTTACATGCACTGTTTATTGAATACTTGTGAATGTGGGTTTAAGTCTTAATCTGTGAACTGAATAAAAGTGATAAATGTTTGCTTAAAGACCTCTCTAAGTAGATATGGGTTATAATACTTAATCGAATAAATTAGATCTTGAGAAAGCTAAAGATAATCGAGATCTGCACGGATCTAGCGCATCGCGAAGCTGCAGGACAGTGCGTGAACCTCTCAGACCACATCTAGAAATCCCAGGCATGCGTAAACCTAGTTCCAACACCCTCCCCTGCTACCTCGGGTGAGATTTCAGGCCGCGCTTGATGGGTTGTTGCCGAAAGGGCGGGTAGCTACGGGATTTGCTTGGCTAAATAATTCTTCCGAACTTGGGTCAGGCCCATATAAGGCAACAAATGGTTCCATTGCCGGGACCAGGATTTGCCTAAGGGGTGTCTGATGTGGAAGCACTGGAACCCTACAAAGAAAGAGATTGATGAGTGGTGGGATCTGAAACTCCACGAGTTCGCAGTCCAGGAAGACAGAAACCCGCGAGTATCAGAGGAAGATTGGCTGGACCGGTACATATTCACAAGATCTTCTTTGGGTCATTCCCAGAAGAGCTATACGAGTCAATCGCAAGGCTAGATGACAGTGTGGGAAGGTGAAGATTGGACCAGCCTATTGCGTGGACCCCAGAACTAGTGTGCAGGCTAGAAGCCACTGAGGAAAAGATTGCATGCGCAGTAGATCATTGGCTGGATCAAGTAATAGCAGGATTTATCGTTGAGTTTGCGATAGATACCATCGTGACCTATAGCAAGGCGGAAAGGCGATTTCTTGAAGGACTGCGAGGTAGGTATATCAAATCACTAAATATGTGGATTAAGATGTTGTTATGTGAAAAGTAGATTATGCGCGTTAATTAATGTCTGGAGAAATGTGGAGCGGAGGAGGTTACCATGGAATGGGAGGAATAGAGAACAATCTGTTAGCCTCCATTTCCTAGGAAAGCGAGGAAGAGCTCGTGAGGTTCTCACCAGGAAGTGCAGTCTGGTTGATCAGAGAGTGCTTCCCCTTGATACCACCTCCGTCCATGCCACCACCCATGTCACCTACATCTAATCCATCCACTCCAACACCAACCCCATCCCCAACTCCAAAAGCCTTAAAGATTGGGGAGGCAAGTTCAGTTAAGCTGCCGATATTTAAAAGTGTGGGGAATGAGGAACTAGGACGATTTTGGTTTTTGATAAAGTCTGTATGGGACACTCAGGGTATCATAGATGATAACATCAAGAAGGCTACCCTAGTTAGTGCATTTTAAGACCATGCACTGACTTGGTACATGAAGTATTCCAATGATCACCCAACTGAATGCATTACCGCAATCCAGGAGGCGCTAAATAAGGAATTCGAGTGCCCAAAGTCAGGGGCCAAGTCAGTTATTGGGTTCATTCTGATGATGCCTGGAGAAACTCCATGGGATTTGGATCAAAGGTTGAAAAATGCTATCTACGAGGCCAGCATGACACTGACAGATGAGTAGCACTGAGTGTGGTTTGTGGCATCATTGACACCACACCTGAGGACAACCTTGTCACAACAAAATATCTCAACCCAAGCCGAGGCACTAGAGACAATAATGAGGATACATGAGACCCCAATACCTGACCTAGGGTTGGGAGTTCAAAAAATCCACGCGCAACGTCAAAACTTGAATTTAGAACTACAGAGCTTGAAACAAGAATGGGTATCCCGTCTGGAGATACGTATGGAGGAGGGATGTGTTAAATGCAATATCCAAGCACACGATAAGGATGATTGCCCTATCTTTGTGAAGTATCTAGCGAGGGGAGGTCTAATGCCATTAAAGGTAGAGGTACAAGCAGGACCGAGTGTCGTGCCTGCACTCTGGTGCGCGATTTGTTAGGTGGGTGGGAAACACGTAACAGATATCTGCCACCTACTACAAAAGTATACCCAGATCCCGCAACAGTTGTATTGTAGCTTCTGTCAATTGGTGGGACACGATGAGCGAATGTGTCGAAGTTATGACTTAATGATAGAAAGAACACCAGCTTACCAAATGCAGACTGAAGCGTGGGGAGGATTTCAAGGACGCAATCGAGGAAGAGGAATGGGGCTCGGGCGGGGCCACAGACTATTAATCTATTACAATTGTGGCAGACCGGGACACTACGCTCACGACTGCACTAACCCGACTAGAACTTTGTGCCCCTACTGTGAACAATTTGATCATGAAATGGTAGACTATCCTACCTTAATTACCCAACTGCGCAAAAATGGAGCACTCCAACCTCCACCAACCCAAAATATTCAGATGATGCGAGCAGAGCCTTGCAAAGAGGATCCCCATAAAAATATGGTACTAAGAAGTGGCACAACTATAGGAGGTCATCTGCAAGAAGAATTTAAGTGGGATACACCTACAAAGGCACATGACTTTGAGCCAGAATAGGGAAGGATGATCCCGAAGGAAGCTCAGCGGGGCAGTGCGGAAGCTTCTACCCTGGGTAGAAGGGATCAAGTGGAGTCAGGGTTGGACCCCTCCATGATTATGACCTTTCTCAAAACCTGCATGAAACTACTATGTGATAGTAAGGTCATTCAAGGATTGCAAGAACTGATCACCAAGTGCACCGGATCCAGCAAACCACAGGTAGTCCGAAAAATAGGAAGGCATGCTCTGCACACCGGACGGGAAATGAGATTAACAGCACAAATCGGTGAATATGAAATGGATCAGGTCATCTTGGACTTAGGCTCAGATGTGAACGTATTACCTAAATAGACATGGGAGCGCATGGGCAAGCCTGCATTGCAATGGTCCCCAATTCAGTTATGAATGGCTAACCAACAAAAGATCTTACCAATGGGTCGACTGCAAGGAGTGACTGTGGATATCGACGGTGTAAGTACGCCGACCAATTTTGAAGTTATAGAGATTGTTGATGACAGTAATCCTTACCCTGCATTGCTCGGAATTGATTGGGCAACAGACATGAAGGGGATTATTAACTTAAAAAGGTAGAAAATGACGTTCGAAAAGAAGTCACTGCGAGTAGTAGTTCCGTTGGACCCCGCGGAAGGAGAACGCTACACCGAGCCCATGCGCGATGAGGACAGTGACGATGAGCTAGATTGCATCTATCAGATGATAGAACAGGACCAGGATCAGGTGTGTCCCATGGATGGTGGAAGAACCTCATGGGAATGCGATAACACTTGCACAACAAATTCTGAGGAGGAGACTGAACGATGGCAGAATCGCTTGCAGAAAGTTAGGATGCTTAATTGCAATATGATTCGGTCACTATGACACGTAACCACCGAGGAGAGACAACAACCAGTAGAGAGCACCAGCACTAACGGAGGGTAGCTCATCTAGCACAACACGATGGAGAATAGCATGATGGGTTGCAAAACGAGTTGCATGTACCAGGAGGGGCCGTGGAAGCCAAGATCTAGGAAGCAGTTCCAGGTACACATTGGAAGAATAGTTGGTCATCAATGGCGAAGGGCCCGAATGCATGCTAGGCGACCATCAACCCAACTAGATCTGCGTGGAACGAAGGTTTGCACGGTCGGACAGGGAAGTCTCTTGGATACAGCCCACCCTAGCAGTAACACTATCCATGATAGAATTTAGTAGTTCCAGGCAGCCATTTGGTGCGGTAAGGTGCAGCTGGGTAAGTTAGAAGAAACAAGGGCCAGACTCTGTGCACAAAGTGTGAAGCTGGATAAGCTATTACCAATTTGCAGATAGAAGCCACCTACATGGGTCACGCCAAGTAGCAAACAAAGGAACCGGGTAGGGCTATCTTTCTTATCCTACCACAAGCAGGGACCTCGCTAGCATGGTTGTGCCAGCACCTAAAAGGACAAGACCCCACACACAGCAACCCGTTAGCAGAATCAAGGGAATGCAAAAGGTGCTCGCAGCCCGGGCTAGTCGGGAAACAAAAGATCCAAATGAGGGGTTCTCCCACCTGATTATCCATAGGAGGTCTAGTTCCAGTGCTCCCTGTAGTTGAAAGAGGGTGCGAGACTATAAACCAGGCTTCTGTGAAGTTGCGTGATATGACCTCAACATACACACAAAAACCGCAATTACGATCCTGGGGTTTCGCGGCCGTGAAGGAAAGGTGGAAAGCGACTATTGTAGGTACTGTTCATGACATGATGACCCATTTAAAGCACCATGGAGCGGGGGGGCAGCAATTAAGGAAAAAGAATAATAGCCAAAATTGCATTGGTGAGCTGCCACAAGGGCAAGAAGCCAATATTAAATTCTGAATCTTATATAATCATAGTAAGGATCACACCACCACGTCTTACCATCCTGCTAGAAAGCCGCCATGGGTTAGGAGCAAGTGCAAGATGAGTGACGAGCAATTTGAAGAAAGTCTATGGTTTAAGTCATTGTTGAAGCACTAATAGGAAGAAATCCACAAAGCACAAAATACTACCACTGATAACCCACAGCAAGCGTCACCACCAACATCTGAGCTCCCAAAATCACTTCAGACATCGCGGACCAGGAAGGACCCTCAGATCCTAAAATCAGTAAGGAGGTCACTACGACACCTGCACTTTGGCGAGTTCAAAATGGAGGACAAAGGTAAATCTATTACCATTAACAGCGATACAGAAGTTTAAGACTCTCCCACATATATCGAAGAAGTCAACCCTGAGGAGGATCCTATACAACCTGTACGATGACCCAAGTATGTGACTCCAAGCAAGGGAAAGGTGAAAGTACCTGCAAACCTAGATGAAGATGACACTATCATCGCTACCCCAGCTCTACCAAAAGAAGTCCCAGTAGAAAATTTGGTGGTTGTCCGTGTGGTAGCAATGAAATTCGAAGATTAGAATCTCACAGATATAGTAAAATTTCCCCACTTGGCAATGGACGCACTGATGGAGCAAACTGTAGAAGGGATGGTGACAATGCTCCAGCCTAAGGAATGGTTGTGGAAGGTGGACCAAGCTGGGCTACTCAGTCTCTTGTCAATTCCCCACTTCCTCTGGCCCCTGATAACCATGTTGGTTATAAAGCAGTTGCTCTGTCTAATTCATCAGGAAATATTATGGGTCGGTAAACCTGTCAGTATCACACCTGAACTTGTTCTTCGAGTTTCGCACCTTCCCTATGACAGGAGAGATCCTTGAGAAATTACTGACTAAAGTAACAATGTCGCAATGATAGAACTATTAAAAAAGAAGTATAAGCTCACAAAAGGGTAGTGGGGGTACGTCATTGATAATATCTCAGATAAATTAGTTCGCGTCACCACTCAATTGCTAGCATGGAAAGTAATGATGAAGTGCTGTGGCACTAAGGTTCCAATAGTTGTGATTGCACTCGCTAAAGAATGCACTGCCGGCGTACGGTTCAATTGGTCCCAATTTCTCTGTGAAGAGTTTTTGACCAACTTCTGCAAAGTGCAAGAGGAGGGAAAAACTTTCCATAATGCATGGCTGCTCTTGTCCATCATGCTTGTTGCCACCGACCTACCTGAAGAAAGCTAGTTTCCTATCTTGGACATGGAATGGCCGGAAGCCGCTTGATATGCTTCCCTTTCAGCAACAATGGATGCAGGACGAGTTCAAAATATCAAAATATTTTGGGTACTAATGGACGCGACTGTGCGTCAGTGGATTACTACCTTACCCTTCCTGTCCAATGGGATCTATGAAAGCATGAAGCATATTGCTAAATTTAATGCACACATGCATCATCTCTACATCAGGGCACGTAAGGACCCAGCCTAGGCATGGACCTCACTCCGATTTATCGTTATTGACAATGTTATCGATGGGATTGTGGATACTTGGCCACTGGCATAGCGCAGACCGACAGGGGTAAAGCTCAACGAGGCTGCTATCAGGCAGCAAAAGGAGGAAGCTAAGCAGGCCGCGCAGCAAAAGCATAATGAAAAATTCACTGCAGAAGTTAAAGCAGAACGGGAGGTAGCTTGGATGGCAACAGGAAAGACGCCACCAGGAGGGGCGTCGTCAACAATAGACAAGGGCAGTTAGAAGGCAACCCCTAAAACAGGTGCGGACAAACCACGATCAACAGGCGCATATTCACCATTGAAGCAGTCAGCGTCATCAGAGCGGCCAAAGCCACAGAGGAAGGCAAAGGCATCTAAAACTAACAACGGAGTGACCATGCTAATCGAAGGAGACTTAACAGACATCGAGAACACCATTCGAGATGCCACTTGGGAAGCAGTCGATGAGGCCATGTCGAAGCAGCAGATTATGTTGGGGGAACTTCACGCACAACTACAAGAGCTGGGATCAAAAATCGCGCAGGTAGGCACCAACGCCACTCTAGGGGTTTCCAGTATGGCAGCCACGAAACCGTTGTTAAAAGCCCAAATGGCTCATTCTATCTCGATTCTAGCAGGTGCCTTGCTCACCACCCAAACGAAGGACCGAGCTGTGCTTGAACAACTTACAGGACTGGGACTGAATGTGGCTACTCTACCACGCGAAAGTTTGCAACAACTACACGACAACGCCATAATTGAACTCTGCGCTAGGGTCGACCATGCCGACCATGTACTCCAAGAGAAGAAAATTAATATCGAATAGCTGCGGCCCCAACGCGACGAAGCAGTCACACAAAAGAAGCAGATGGAGAAGGTAGTATCAGAAGCCTATTCGAGTGTCCAGGAGTTAGAAATTGCGAAGGACTTGCCCATTGAGACACAGATCTGTACACTGGCTACTGAGTTCTGAAAGACAATGGAAGAGGCCATGCGGATCCAGCCAGAGCTCAGCGCACAGATCGCAGACTTAAGACTGCAGGTGCCACAATCGACGTGACCAAAGATCCTAGAGCAACACAGGAACATTATTACTATGGGGCGCATGATGCTCACACGGTCAATGGTGGAATGTACCGAGCTGTTAACTCAGTTGATTGTTACGATCACCACCCTTCAGGAGGATCCAACACTTCATTGATTGGAATCCAAGACCCGGGAGCTCCAGAAAGCTTACGATCCGCTCAGAGGGACTGCATAGACCATTGCTATCACACAGTTCTTGGCGAAGATGAGGGAGGTGCAGGACATGAAAATCGAAGCCGATGCCGCTAGACAGAAGGAAGAAGTGGTTAAAGCCCATCCCTAGCCATGGATGACGAGGCATTTGCAGTTTCAACCACCATAGAGCACCAGGTAGCCCACATGCGGGCTGAGTATGCCACTATGGAGACAGCAGAGACAGGGACTGAGGTGTTGGCAACACGTGTGGAATGGATGCAGTGCATGATGGAAGAATTTGCTGCTAGCACAAGCGATGCACGAAAGCTATTTACCGATCTCCACGCAAAGGTGGACGCACCAGCTGAGTGACTCATGATGAGTCACGATGATTGTGTTGGGGGACTGTTGGGTAGTGGAAGCCCCGCGCAATGTGTATGGGATGTGAAGCCTGCAATTTTGGGTAAGAGCAAGGTAAAGACTCCACGAGATGCGTAGAATGCGATGTGTAATAAGTCAAAGTCAAAAGGGTAGTCTACTCAGAAACAATGTAAGGAAAAGTAAGTTGAGTCAGCCCGCCTATGAATCGCGGTCTATGGAAAGGTATAAATAGAGCGAGGCTCTATGGGTAGAGTAACTAAGTTTTTGGTAGGATTTTGGAGGTCTGATATGTAATGGGTGCTGAGAAGAAGCATTCTGAAAGCATCTGTAAGTCCGAGTCGAGGGTTTGGGTAGGAGATAGAGGCTTTGTAGCTGTGTGCACAGTGGCCTGGAAGAGTCCGTAGCTCTGTGCGCAGACCCTTGCAGCTGAGTGCGCAGGGCAGATCTGGATGTAAGGGTGATAAGTGGAAATAAAGATAAGTTTTTCTGAATTCTGTGTTGAATCTGAATTATCGCGAATCTGGAATTTTGTATGGTTAATAAAATTGTTTTATTTACACGCACTGCTTACTGAATACTTGTGAATCTGGGTTTAAGTCTTAGTATGTGAACTGAATAAAAGTGATAAATGTTTTCTTAAAGACCTCTCTAAGTAGATCTAGGTTATAATACTTAATAGGATAAATTAGATCTAGAGAAAGCTAAATATAATGAAGATCTGCACGGATCTAGCACAGCACGAAGCTGCAGGACAGCGTGCGAACCTCTCAGACCACATATAAACATCCCAAGGGTGTAGAAACCTAGTTCCAACACCCTCCCCTACTACCTTTGGTGAGACCTCAGTCTGCGCTTCGCGGGCTGTTGCCGAAAGGGCCAGTAGCTGTGAGATTTTCTTGGCTAAATAATTCTTCCGAACCTGGGTCAGGCCCTTATAAGGCAACACTAGATCACTATGCCGTGTAATGATAGAAGCAAGGGAGTGACCAACTGATGAGGGTGCAACGAAAGCAGAGGAACTAGTAGAGCACTACGAACCAGTGAGTTTGGAAGAAAAGCAGGGTACACAAACGGGGCCGCCGGTTGCAACAACTGCACAAGGGTGGAGTATACACCAAAAGACTAGGGGAAAGTGGCGCGACTTTAGGAAGCCGGTGCACGGTCGAATTGGAGGACAAAAGGGGGTGAGCATCCATCGGCAACATAGGGTGCGGGCGCATGGTGTGCTAATTCCTAACCGCATGTGAAGCAAAAATCCGAATTCACCGCAGTCATGTAGCCCGCCAGCTGTCCGCGACAAAACCAGTAGGAAAGCAGGAGGGCGCACAAACAACATAAGACGATCCACTGGGACTCTGTCGATACTAGAGAGGTGATGGACCTATAATAGGAGGGAGGGATAGGTGTGCTTCTTAATCGTAAGACAAGAGGGAACCCAGAATGAGCGCGGTAGCATCAAGTTGTGGGCGCAACAGAGAAGGAAAAGCGTGATGTTAGAGAAAGAAATCAGCAAAATTAAATAGGGCGTCACACAAGCGGGCCGCTCGAATCTACACATAAGGAAATCCAGTATGGCCAGGTCTACCTCGACAATAAGACGAGTTGCGACCCTGCTATCATGGCTGCGACTGCACCAACAGAGGAGTGTACCCCATACAGTAGCACCTACAGAGATAACAGGTACGAAGGCACTCGAAAGGTGCTCGCAGCCTAGGCTAGCAGGGATGCTGAGACATTGCACCTGCGGTGCGACCACTTGACTAGCTATGGAAAGCACAGTCTCAGCGTCCCCCGTAGTTGAAAGAAGGCGCGGGACTATAGACAAGTTTGTGGAAGGTCGGTGCGGAAAGAAGGTTCCATGCAGGGCCAGTTGGATAGCATGATCACGACTGCGCTAAAAGGGTTACGCTACTGCATGGAAAGGTTGGCAGATGACTGTTAACACCACTATTCCTGACAAGAAGTTCTAGCTACGGAAGAGAGGAGCGGGCGGTGGGTCATTAAGACAAAAGTTCTAATATAGATACGAAAATTTTTGCTGCCTAGAAGATATTGATGAACTGGAAGTGGAGGGAAGGGATATATACAAATCTACGCACTTCTATAACACCCTCTGGACAACACTAGGAAATGTGAGATCTGAACTAGTGACGACCAGCAAACACCCTGCTACCAGGCACCCCATGAGTACCATGGCAAGAACCCGAGCATGGTTCACGAAAGAACTGCATCCAACCCAAGAGGAGCCAGATGAAGTGGCTGCGGCCCTCGAGGTTCCAAAGTCCCCATGCACACTGCGGCCCCAGAAAAACAAGCAGACGATGGGGCCAGTCAGGGTATCACCGAGATTCAGTAAAAAGTTAGTAGCCGAAAAGGGCAAAGTAATCACCACCGAACCTGATGAGGACTATGAATATTTGCAAGCCCTGATCGCTCAGATTGAAGCAGAGGATGAGGAAGAAGAAGATGTGTTCAAAATACCTACATTACCCCCATATGTCTCTCCATGGAATGGGACGGCCAAGATACTGAAGGACCTGGAAGTTGCAAAGAGTATGCTACAGACCTCACTTCTTCCAGATGAGATAAGGATTTATGGTTTTCCGCTCGGCCGAGTACTGAGTATCAAGTTCGAAGATTGGGATCTAGCAAATAGTGACAAGTTCCCCCAATTGGCCACAGACAAATTAATACCGCGGAAATGGTTACTAGGTGTGGAAAAGGCGGGCTTACTTAATCTGAGGTGGATACCCCACTATCACAACCGATTTAGTATACCGTATTACTCACTTGCCGATTAAGGGGAACGACCCCACAGACATAGCCAGAACAAGTAGCAATGTCGGTCTTGCAGAAACAATGAAGGCTAAATATAAGGTGGAAAAAGGAAAGCGTGGGTATGTAATAGTGAGCATCAATGACCGAGGGGTGCGAGTCACCACCCAGCTAGTAGCCAATAAACTCATGAGGAAATGCTGCTCAGATGAGGTGCCAACCCCTCTTATTGCACTTGCGGAGCAGTGTGCAGAAGGAGTCCAGTTCAACTGGGCACAATTCTTATGCGACGAATTTATGACAAATTTTAAGGAAGCACAGGAGAAAGGTAAGACTGTCCATTATGCATGGTTTCTACTATCAACCCTTCTGTTTGCAGGAGAATTACTGTAGGGTAGCCAATTTTGAAACGTTGAGCACAACATACCTGAAGCAGTGCATTTACCTCGCTATGGGCTACAAAGGACGCCATGAGGGTCCGGGGGTTAAAGGTATTCTAGATATTCATTGAAGAGGGTATCTGGACATGGATCGCTCACAGATCATGGATGTCTCCAATAGTCTACAACAATTTGAAAAGCACGGTTGAGTTCAAAGCAGACTTGCACAACCTCCATATCCATGCGTGGAAGGATCCAAAGTGAACATGGGTCAAGCTCCCATTCATTGCAACAGATGATGCAACTTATGAAGTGCTGGTGGCATGGCCTCTAGAATGGTGCATCCCGAACAAGGCCACATTAGAAAGGATGGCAGCACAGCAATGAAAGAAGGAAATCCAGTAGGGACTCACTAAACTGGCAGAAAGGACACATTAGTGACAAAAGGCCACTTTGCTGTAGGAGGCGACCCAGGAAGTAATTGCCGAAGAAACCCCGGAGGATTGGGAAATGTCCTCGGAACAGGATAGGCAAAAGGAGTAAGAGACACAGGAACGCACTGACTTTAACACCACAACAACCCAAGGCAAAAGGTCGCGTAGCAAGGAATCGCAACATGCACATAAAAAGTCCAAAATAGCTAAGACTTTGGAGAAAGAATTTCTTGACAGCAGCGAACCAGCATGCAATGTCGCTACCAGCACATTGGAGGAGCTGATGACAAGGTAGAAAACTGTGTTGGGGAAGCTCAGAGCACGGCTACAGGCATTATAAGTGCGACCCTCTGGAGGGATGTTACCAAACCTAGTATATGATACAACCACAACCAAGAAGATGGTGCGTAGTCACATGATGAACACTTTAGTATTGCTAGCAGGCGCTGTCTTAACCGAAGCTGAGGGTGACATGCGAAGTTGGGAGTTGAATTTGACCGCTCTGCCTCGAGAAACCCTCTACCAACTGTATGATGGTGTAACAGCTGAGTTGCATTGCAGGGAAGGCTGTGCACTCCAAATCTTAATGGAGCTTAAGGCAAGTATAGAGAAAATCAACCTATAGTGTGATGACTTGGTATCCCACAACCAGGAAGTGGAACAGGCCATGGCAGCAGCTTGCAGCAAAATACCAGAGTTGGTTGTCCCAGCGGAACTTCCAATAATGGACAAGATCCATTACATGGCCGCCAGACTCTGTACGACCTAAGAGGATGCCATGAAGGTTCATTGGGAATTAAAATTGAAAATCGCGGAGCTAAGACTAAAGGCGCAACCACCCACACCCATGAAAGTTTGAGAGTAGCACCATGGTGAAACTCAAGCAGGGTTAGCAGTGATAAAGCACGCGGTCCAATATTGCTTGAGATTGTTGGATCAGTCCCTACTTACGCTCACATCTCTACAGGATGACCCAACGCTAAAGCAGGTAGAAACAGAAGTGCAAGAGTTACAACAGGTGTATGACAAAATCTGGGGGGCTGTACAAACAGTCCCCATCACACAACGACTGGCCAGAATGAGGGAGGCCCACAATCTCAAGGCACAGGTTGATGCGGCTCGAGAGAAGGAAGCCGTGCTTAAAGAACGCATCCAACCTTGGCTGGATGACACATTTGTGGCCTCTTCCAACATCGAGGGAATGTTAGCACACGTGCAGGTAGCATCTGAACCCAGGTAAGCAACAAAATTGGATACTGATACATCGGTGGCTGACATAGAATGGGTAAAGCAACTGCCAGATGATTTTGTTGCGAGGGTAAGTGACATGTAGAAGTTGTTGGATGACCTCCGCACAAAGATTGCCACACCAGCCAAGTGACTCAGGACGAGTCACATTGATTGTGTTGGAGGCCTGTTGGGTAGCAGAGGCCCCACATAATGGTTTTGGGACCCAAAGTCCACAATTTTGGGAAAAAGTATGGTAAAGACTCTGCGAAGTGCATGGAGTGCGAATTGTAATGAATCAAGTCAAAGGGTTGTCTGCCCAAGCATAATGTAAAATAATAGGAAGTGAGTCGGCCTGCCCATGGTCTTCGGACCATGGGAATGTATAAATAGAGCAAGGCTATATGGCTAGAAGTCAGTTTTTTCGAGAAGTATTTGTTTTGGATCTTGGTGTTATGGGTTTGTGAAGACAGTGTTATCTATGTCTATAAGTCTGAGTCAAGGGTGTTGGTAGATAGATAGAGGTTTTGCAGTTGTGTGCACAGAGGCCTAGTAGAGTCCGCAATTTTGTGCGCGGACCCCTATAACTCAATGCGCAGGGCAAATCTGGTTGTATTGACGGAAGATTTTAATAAAGATAAGTGGTTTCTAAAGTATCGCGGATCTATTGTGTTCTGGTTTATGCATCTGTTATATGAGTTTATATCTTTTTTTAATCGTGCACATTGGGTTTTATTGTTAAATGTTTGCTTAAAGATGGTAACAAGAAGATCAGATCTATAATAATTTCATTAATAAGAAAGTACACCACGTGGATCTTCGCAATCATAATCCAGAGTGGCATGAGGCTACAGGACGGTTCATGACCTATCCAAACCACGTCAATACATCCCAAGGGTGCGGAAACCTGGTTCCAACACCCTCCCCTACTACCTCAGGTGAGACCTCAGTCCGCACTTCACAGGCTGTTGCCGAAAGGGGCAGTAGCTGTGGGATTTCATTGGCTAATAACTCTTCCGAACCTAGGTCAGGGCCCAATAAGCCAACACTTGGCCCTTGATTAACTTAGTTGGTTTGATTTCTATGTCTTATTCTAGAATAGTAGCAATCCATTTTCCCCTCTTTCCATTTGGACCACCTTGAGTTAGGATGTATTTGACTACCGAATTAGGAGCATATGCTAGTATATGAGAATATAAAATGTATACCCTAAAATCCTTGATATCTTTGACCAAAGCAAAGGCTTGTTTTCCATTATGTTATATTTTAGGGGGGCATCTCTCTAGGCTTTGCTAAAGAAACTGATAGTTTTTTCATAGCCCTGGTCATTTTTCTACAGTAAAACTACAACAATTGTGTGCTCAAAAGTAAAGGAAAATGAGATGAAATCTCTATCAAATTTTGGACTAATCAAAACTGGTGTTTAGTTAATGCTCGTTTGATATCTTCAAAGGATTTTTTTAGCCTCAATAGTCCATTTTATGGTCGAATCCTTTTTCAACATATTATTCAGTGATCTAATTAATTCTGCTAGGTTAGAAATAAATATTCTAAGAAAGTTAATTTTCCCTAAGAAAGCTTGTAATTCTCTAATGTTCCTTGGATGTTGTATCTGTGTGATGGCTTCTGTTCTTGAAGGGTTTATTTGGATACCATCTTTTGAAATTATATGACCTAGTAACTTTCCTTCTTCTAACCCAAACAAAGAATTTTTGGGGTTTAAAAAAATTCCATATTTCCTGCATTTAATAATAACCTGCCTTAGATGATCCAAATGTTGACTATCAAATTTTGAAAACAGTAATGTCATCTAGATATATCACTAGGAAATCATGAATTTATTTGGCAAAGGCTATATGCATAGCCCATTGGAAAGTGGCTCCTGTATTCATTAGTCCAAAAGGCATTTTCACATAAATGAATGTGCCCCAAGGAGTAGTGAAGGCAGTCTTGGCTTGGTCATCAGGATGAACTAAGAGCTAATTGTAACTAGAAAACCCATCCAATAATGAGATTCTAGTTGATCCAACTACCCTTCGCAAAATATGATCCATTTTGGGGAGAGGGTAATTTTATTTAAGTGATACTTTGTTGAGCTTCCTAAGGTCCACACAGAGTCTGATCTCACTAGTTTTGTTCCTAGTTGGCACCAAGATCAAAAGCCAATCAGAAATCTGATTCGTGCAATTATCTTAGCATTATACATTCTCTGGATTTCCTTTTCAATTGAAGGTAATAGGACAAGATTATTCCTTCTAAGTTTTTATATAAAAGGTTTTTGATTTTCTTTTATAGGGATTGTGTGTTTTATGATGTTGGTGTCATAGGATTTGAAGTCCTCATAACTCCAAGCAAAGGCATCTTGAAATTATTTTAATAACTCAATGTATTTCACCTTTTCAGTTGGAGGTAGTGATTTGGAAAGTTTGATGAATTTTGGATTTTCATTAGTGCCTATATTACACTCCTCTATTTTAGATTTCAAAGGTTCAATTTTAGGCTTTCTAGGAACATCATTTGAATCAAACAAGTCTTCCAAAGGGGATTAAATCCCTTAGCTAAGAAATTTCTTTGAGATTGATTACTTCAATTTCTTCGTTAATTATTTCATCAATCTCAACTTGCTCTAGGTTTTCTACATCTGATTTTGTAAATTTAGTGGATGAAATATATCTATTTCTTCACCTTCTATCTCATTTATTTTGATTTTGTTTTTAATGTTAGGATCTATTGATGTGTTAATACCTATATTTCTATTTAGAAATTCTTCTTCTAAGATTAAAAAGTTGTTTATCTGCTTGTCATCAACAAATATTTGTCAGTTCTTCAAATTATCTGGAATTGCAGGTTTGTGGCTAACTTCAGCAGTGTACTGATGGTTAGGTTGAAATGGTAACTTGCAGGTGTTGGAAAACATTACTAAACTATGAGCTTGCATATTATGTTTTCTAGGAATTACAACAAGCTTGGTTTCTAAGAAAGTGTTTAGTATTTCTACAATGGTTCCTCTATAACAACTTAATCTATGGTCTTTTGTCATATATACAACATCAATTTGTTTTATAACCAGTTCAGAGTCTCCCATGACAGAAACTCTTTTACCTCCTCGATTCCTAACTAATTTAAGACCTAAAATTAGTGCTTCATACTCGGCCATATTGTTAGTACATTTAAAATTTAGTTTGTATGCATGGCGTTCTAAGTGATTATTCTCCAGATTGTATATCCAAACTCCTACTCCTGCTTCAAACTTATTGACTGACCCATCAAACTCAATATGCCACAATATCTCATGTTCATAATTATCGTCATATGGTGCCACCAACTTTTACTCATTTTGACTACCTTGTTTAGTGGAAAGTTCTAAAGTTTGGACAGTTTCCTCTTGCTTTGAAACTGCAATTTCTTTTGGTTCTACATCAACATTGTCTAAAAGAGTTTCTTGTGTTTGTTCAGCATTTTATAGGATAAAAGAATCAATTTCTGAATGTATGGAGTAGATGGGAAAGTTTTGAGGCTGATCTTGGCTACCCACCATGTATTTCATTAAAGTTTCTTGGTACAGCTTCTTGGATTGTCCAAAAACAAAAACTTTTGCATATGACTTATCAAGTTGTAAATATCCCTGAAGTTTGGCTCCCCATGATCTCGATAACAACATGCCATACTTCGGTGGGATGTCAGCAACCACAATATCCATAAGGATGCTCTTGGCAGGATATTAAACTAAGGTAACACACAAGTCTTTTATCAACCCCAGACACTTTACTTGACTTGAGTCAAATGAAAATAAGTTCTTGTAAGGCCTTGTAATCTCTAGGTTTAGTTTCTCCATTACTGATTTGGGCATTAAGTTGTGGGAGGCCCCAGAATCCAACATTACATTGTGAAGAATTTGTCATGGATGCTAAGGCTATTATAGAAAGGTGGTATTCCTCCTTCTAGTGGTTTGCCATTAACATCTATACCAAATATAATTTCTGCTTGGTCATCAAACAGGTTAACAGAATCTTCATTTTCAGCAATGTTTAGAGTCTGGTTTATCTATGTCATATAAGTTTCATTCCTGATTAGTTCCGTTGAAGGGACTAAAATCTTTAACTTAGCTACCTCTGCTCCCAAATTAAAAGGAAAAGGGGTTTTCTCTATTTGAGGGTTTTGAATTTCACAGCAGGAATTTGAGTGGTATGGTCTTCTTTTCCTTTATTGGGGACCTCTTTTTGTGAGTTTTCAAATCTAGTGTTTTGAGGTGTGTCCACTGGTTTTTTAGGGGGGATTGAAGTAGAGGGTTTATCGTCAGAAGGTTTATTAGGGGTTATATCTACAATGGTGGGGCCAGAAGGATTTTGGTTTTGTCTGTGGAGAATCTGGAGGATTTTAGAAACTGGGGCTTATTTGCTTTTCTTGGGTTGATTTGGCACCGTTTTCTTGGTTTCGTCAGGGATATCATAATTATTTTTACTCCTTAGGTTATACTATTTATGCACTTCAAAGATGGCAGAATAATAACCTTGTTTATAATCAAATGACTCTCTAGAATGGATTTGCAATTGCTGTAACATATGCAATTCCTGATCATCTTGGGTCAGAAAAACAACACCTTCATCATCTAATCCCATTAGGTTAATTTGTGTGTCTTGATCTGGGTCTGCAAGATGGGATGTTTCTGTATGATTTTCTTGGAAAGGAGGCTTAATATTCTGATTAGATTCACTTTTTCCAGTGTTTTGGTTTTTCTTTTCTCTAAAGTTCGGGTTTCTAACTGGAGGTGCATGTTGATTATCCCACTGGGGTTTCCTCTCTATGTTCTCTATTCTATCCATTAATTTTTCCATTCCTTTTGCTAAGATATCTATGTTAATGTCAGAGGGTGAAGACTCATCTTTAGTTGTTCGTCTTCTTTCATTCTTAACTCTGGCTCTTTTAGCTAATAAATTAGACTGTACACTTACATCCACACTTTGCATATATTCTAGGGTTGGGGGGTTTCCTTCCCTAAGATAGAATGTCATGTCTGTGTCAAAACCATCATGGAGATTTATTAATGCTAAGTCAGGTGGGGGTCTAAGATTAACCAAAATTGCATTATATATATTGTTAAATCTGGTGCAGTAATTTTGAATAGTTTCATTGGGTCCTCTCCTAATATTTTCATATTCTAAAAGGATCTATAGAGGATTCTTTTTCTTTTCCCACCTATTCAAAAATTTCTAATGAAATACTTCTAAACTATATATACTATTATCAAGAAGTGATATAAACCATTTCCTAACATTGCCAGCTAAATTCTGAGCAAATAGTCTCATTTGGACATCCACAATATCCATTTCATGAAGTTCAAAGTATTTAGTCATCTTATTAACATGATATTGTGAAGTGTAGTGTCCTATGCCATCAAATTGGAAGATTTTACTCTCGTAGGCTGCTCTGCATGGCACTAAGTGGAGCATGTAAGATGAGGGGAGCATATCTATTTGCCATGGCTATACGCTAGGAAGGGCTAAGATTTGGGATTAAGGAACTGGAAGATGATACAGTAGTGGAGGATGAACTAGGACTAGTAGGTGGTACCTGGGATATGATAGGTTGGCGAGGGATTGAAGGCATAAATGGGGGTGGAGAATGGACTTCAAAATTTGACAGGAACAATGATGAACTGAAAGTGGTAGACAATTTTTCAGGAAGCTTAGGAATCTTGGCAGTACTAAGGGATGATTGTTGTGAATTCAGAATGTACTCATCAATTGATTATTTGGCCTTTTGGACTTCAAGGTCTGCAATAAACTCAGGATGTAGGATACTATCATGAATTTCACTTTAATACTTTGACTTAAATAATGACAATTCAAATTTCTCATCAAAGGGAAGATTTTCTAAAAACAACCACTCATCAGGACATGAATTAAATTTAATCAATGGTGTGTGACTAGCTGAAATTTCTTCTTTTTTGGTTTTTCTTGAAATCGGGTTGGGATTATACTCTACTGGGGGAGGGTATGGATCTGGGCTAGCCCTAGTATAATGAGTTCTCCTCGAAGCTATAATTTCATAATTTTTCTAATTGTTTTTCTTTTTGTGCGAAATAACTTCTAATAAATTTCTTTAAGAGGCTCAAAATACAGAATTAAAAATTTCTTAAAGATTTATTAGGACTGAGGGTTCTCCCTAGTATGGTCACCACTATGTTATCACTCATAATTTTTCCCTAAAATTTGTCAGAAGAAGGAAAAGATAGAGGTAACCACAAACCAATATTTTAAGTATAGGCTCTAGCCAACCTATGACTCAAAGAGGGTTCTCTCTATATAATTTAGCTTTGTTTTTCTAGGATTTTATGCTAGTTCTTAATGTTTGGGGGGGTTTTGGATTTGTATTGGAAGTTAGATGGTGGAATCCTTGAATAGATGGATAGAATGATGTCTCTGGATATTGGGCTATGGAGTCAAAGAATGGAAGCAGAACTAGGATTAAATCATTAAAGGGAGTATTCAATAGGCAAGCTAGCAGAGTGAAGAATAGGTTTCTAGGTCGAATGGGTGAAATGATCTTAACCAGGGTAAGAGAGCACTTAAGAATTCTCAAACTGGGATTAAAATGAGGTACATAGGATGATCATGAGAAAAGGGCAATTAAGAGTCCTTTACTATAGACCAGAGGGGAAACTACCGAAACTAAGGAGCAATCAAGAATTCCTTAACTTATATAATTTAGCAGAAAACATAAAAAATCCATAATAGTTAAAACAGAGTGTAGTGAAGCAAGTTCTAAGATATCATTCCATATTATAGCATTTAGATTTCAGATACATTTAATATTATGGAAAACTTTTAAATAATAATGAAAACACAAAACAAGATACTTGTCTGTATTTTGCACTACACATGAATCCAGTGAAATTTCTTTGCTTTATTCATTAATCCAGCGTACTGGTCCCAACTGTGATGCAATAGCTTATAGTATTTGATCAAGAAAACTATAGAAATGTCTAAGAATCCACCCTACATACTTCAATTTGTGAAGTATTTATACAAAAAATTATCACAAAATATCTCAAAACCACTTGAGATTTAATCTAGAAAATACAAATATCTTCTTGCAAGAAGATAGAGAGAGCTAATGAACTATTTCATGCTGTCCCTTTTCTTATGGTTTTTCTAGCCTTTATTGTTGAAGTGTAGCCCTTTATGCTAGCTTTCATTTGTGGAGTTTCATGTTGGAGTCTTCTTTACTTTCATTTTTCCACTGATACTCTTTGACCCTGTTGTGCTGCTTTTACCTGTTTTACCTGGCTGTTCTATTTTTACTGTGTAGTAAAATTATCCCAGTAAATCTGTCATTGTCTCCCACCATTCTGCATCAGATAACTTTACATTCACCATTCTCCTGTAGATTTCATAAGCTTCAATATACTTGGAAAAATTGGGCTTGGTGAGGAATAAATGTTTGATCTCATGCTCCAGGAAAAACAAGTTCCCAAATGTGTTGTACAACACTTTGCCTGTTGGCAATGCTTTTATGGATGAAGAGATAGCTTGCTCCTTTGCTAACTCTCTGAGCCTAGTATCATAGTCTAACTGTGTCATGAGTTTTTCGTTGATAACCATAGGATTCGACAGACCTTTCTCCCTTAAAATCTCGAATTTAGCCATGAACTTATCAATGGCCACCTGCATATTGTGACATTTTTCTTCTAAGTTAAGCATAAGGTTCCTTTTGGAGAGGTCCTTCCTTATTTATAAAATGGTTGCAGTCCTATATTCTATATTTAGCTCATGGAGCTCATACATATTCTTGCTATTGAGGAAGTGGATGAGTCTATTGGCATACTCTGACTTATCTCCCAACTCCTCCTTCACTTTCTGGATAGCTTCTGTAGCTATCTTCACTAACTTTGTTTGTTCAAAAATAACTTGAATTGAGGGCAAAATATCATGGAGTCAACGATATTGGCCCACAAAATTTCCTTGGTTTGCCCAAGTGGTTTCTCGATTCTTAAGGCTTTCCCTAAGACTTTGATCCTTTCACTCATTCTTTGGGCTTTCTGTGCTTCTTCTTTCTACTTCAGTTGGGCAAGTTTATATTCTGTTTCCAAACTTGCAACCTTTTCTCTTAACCTGTTCATTTCAGTGGCCTGGATAGACATCTCTTCCATGGCTTTGACTAGTTATGTTGCTTTCTATCCTGATGCACTTGTTGTTGTTGTAGGTTCTATTGTGACTGGCAATGATGTGGCAAGTGGAGCAGTGGGTGCCAGTGATGTTTCCACTGTAGAAGGAACTAATTTGGATAATGTTGGGATGACATCTTTGGAAGTTGTGGCCATGTCGCTTTGCTTCAATTGAATTAAAGCGTCCAAATCCTTTTCTGTCTCCTTTAGTTGATCATTCAGTTTCAAGAAAAATTCCATGAACTCCTCATGTCTGGTTTGATTCTCTATGACTTCCGGAGTTTGAGGATGTTGCAGCTGGGGTATTTTCAATTGCCTCTTAAGTGCAGCAATATCATCATTTTTCTTCTTAATAAGCTGCTTTGTAGCTTTTATATCCTTGGGATCGTGTCCCAATTCAATCACTAAGTCCTCTAAGGACTTGATCCTTGTATCCTTAGCCTGTGAGGAGGCCTTCTCTAAATGGAATTGAGCTGAGATGTTGTTTAGAGAGTTCTGTAGCTGATGGGAAGCTATGCATTTACCTGTCAAGGTGGAGTATATCATCTCTCCAGCCTGTTCGTGTAGTTCAATCTATTTTATGGGATGAATATCCCTTGCCAATACTTCAAAATCCACCTTCTTAAAATCTGATGTTGTCTTGGGCTACTAGGGTACCCTCCAACCATTATGTTTGATTTGCATATGCTTCTATTTCAGGCATGGGATGGTGAATGAAAGGTCCTAGCTTGACCTTTTGTCTCTTCCTTGTGATGAATTCCAAAGGATCATATCTCCAAACAAAACTCCTTTGGAACTTCATTCTCTGTAGAAATAGGTCTGCTTCTTTGCCTACCTCCCTAAAGTTGCATATGAAGGGGCCTAGTTGGTCGTTTATTTTGAAATTGGCCTTTTTCTTGGCATTGACGAAGTTTACTTCATCTGCATTGATGATTTGTCTATAGTATTCTAATGTAAACAACCTCATTGGGAGGTATCTTGGTAGTATGGTGCAAGCACACAACCATATATCCTAAATTATGTATGGTTCTGGTAAGGTACCAGTCACCCACTTTGGTCTGTTTAGACAATTGAAGGACCCTCTTTATTTCTGGACTGATCCTTGGAGGAGGGCTTCCAGTCAACACTGTCATGATTGGGTGTACAAATAAATCAACAAAATCAGAATAAGAGTATGTAGACTAAGATTGGTGGATCAATGGGGTCCAAACAATCACCGACCTGGGTTGAACTTTGGTGTCTAGATTCTGAAGGGTGAATTGGAACTTATCAGGTTGGTAATATAAGGACATATGGTATAAAACTGAGCATTACTTGAGAACTCTTTCATTGTTGATTTTAAGGAATTTCTCATGCATCCTATTAGCTATAAATTGGGCATAGTCATAAATGACAACATGAGGTTGTCTTGGATTGTAGATGGACATGAAGGCAAGGATTAACTCATCAATGTATTCACTAGTGGTGTACCCCAAAATGCAGGATATCATGGCTACAATATTTTGGCCCCATGGGGAAGAAATAGTAGCTACATATGGGGGGGAGTACTTAGGGATGTGTCTCTCTTCTCTGATGAAGGTTTGGAATAGTTAGGCCAATTTTGTAGAGCTAAGTTTAGGATATAGGTCCAACAATTCTCCAATTAAGAGTGGGGTTAGGTTTGGCCTTGGTTGGAGCTGCAACATTTCATTAATAGACTCAGCAGTGATGGTGAAAAGGACCTTTTGGTCATGAGACATTATATTTCTATGACTGCGGATGTAACAAGAATAGCACATCTGAACAATCTCACGAAAAATGTGGACTTACGGGAACTGGTATTTGGGAAAATTTGACTCCCAAAGGCCAATTTCATCAGTGTGGTTCAGGAACCTGTCCCTACTTTGGAAATGTACTTTGAGTGGGGACTCTTGGGTAGAGGTATATTTTATTTGAAAATCTTTACCAGCTAAAGGAAGGTGGTCAAGGTATAAATGAGGTGTAGTGATGGGCCTTACATCCATTGCAATTGGGGCAGCCATACTCAGTTCTTGTGGATTTGAGTGTGGGGGGTGATTCAGAGTTTTTAGGAAAATCGAGGTTTTGCAATTGTTTATGGCTCACAGTGTCAAAATTTAAGTAAATTTGATATTTTTTACTTAACTGACAGTGTCACAAGGGTGAATTGACTTGGAATTTAACAATGGAGTTTGAATTCCAGGTTAAATCCCTGAAATTGGGCGGAATTGACTATAAATAGTGGTTGATGGTGGCTGTAGAGGTTCGTACGGTTCTGGTATGGACTGATGGAAGAGCTAGGTTGTCTGCACCATCTCTGGAGTAATGGAAAAGGTCAGCGAGCAAATGGATTTTTCTGAATTCTTAAAACAATTGCACGAAAAGAGTGAAAAGAGGGGTAAATGGGCTTTTATAGAAAAATGGTTAATTTTTGGCGGGTTCATTGATTGATGAATAGTGAGGGTTTTTGGTTGAAAGGGGGAAGTGGTTTGGGAGGTCCATTTCACTACTTTTTTTTGCGGGTGGTATTCGGGAGGGGTCCCTCAATTCCATTCAGCGTCTGTCACATATTATCGGGGGCCGGGAGGAGAACCACCTTATCGGGCAGGTAAAGGGTGGACGTTAGGTTGGCCTGATCTGGATGTGAACCATTAGATGAGGGGGAGGAAGATCGTACGGTGATCGGGAGGTGAAGCTCCACGACAATTTACCCATAAAGTTTTTTGGGGGGGCCATGGGTCTAATCATTAGCTGTATGAGATTAACTTGGATTTTAATCTCATCAAGGACTCTTTAACATGGGATTAAGGACTAAGGGTGAGATTTAAAATATTTGTGGTATATGGGGTAGTTGTATAGTTTATAACTGAACTAAGAGGTGGGGTTATTTTGTATAACAGAGTTAAATATATACAGGGAAGTGGGCTTTTTGGGAATTTTATATATTTAATTAAAAGGTTAATATGAAGGGAAATGAGCGGAAGGGGTATTGCGCTTAGATATATGAAATGTTGTGTGCTTTCCATCTCCTTAGTACTTAGGATAAATGTATTTGGTAGATTTTGTACATAAAACATGTTTATAAAGGGGTTTTCCTAGGCAAGAAAACTTAACCATAGGAAAAGGGATTTTGTGAGGGGGTTGAATGAATTATAAGGGAATTTAACACCTTTCCTTCTTAAGTCATCAAGCCGAGGGTCTGGTCCCACTACAAGTCAGAGAAATTCTATGAGCCCTTTTTACTTAAAAACTATAGGTATTAATATTTTTATTTTGAAAGGGAAGTTAGTGAGTGTCATAGGGGTTGAATTGAAAGAGGGGATGTTCAGTAAACCAAATTGTGAACCATCGCTTTTGTTTTTTCTTACCACTTATGCATATTTAAATGATGCATTTGGAACAATGACATAAGTGCTTTTTGTATAAAATGACATGATATTTCTGCAGCCTTTCTACTACTTGCCCACTTACTCATCTTACCACTTTTTCTTCACTTTATTTGGGTGCATTTGGGCTAGCAAACCTTATCAATCTTTTTCTTTTCTTTACAAAATAAACTATCTAATTCTAACCTCCACGAGGCGCTTGAGTCCCACTATCGGGTTTTTTTTTTTTTTTTTAAACAATTAGGCTGCCTCTGAGAGGTTTTCATCCTAGTTGTTTGCACTGGGTGCCTCAAGAGAGGTTTTCACCCAGGGATCATTTTATTCTCATTTTTTTATTTTTCTTCCTTTTTATTGACACTATTGGGCTGGCCCAAGAGGTTTTCAACATGATAGTGGGACTCAGGCGCCAAAGGCCAGTTTCATAGATGAGGAATAGAGTTGCTCCTTTTATGATCCTTTTCAAACTCTTAAAACATGAAAATATCGACGAGTTTGCCTGTCTGGACTCACTAAACTAATCAGATAGGGCATAGAGTCATTCTTTTTATGGTCCTTTTCAGACTATTAAAACATGAAAAGATCGATGCATTTACCCATCTAGACTGACTAAACTAATCATATGGGGAAAGTGGACAACATAATTGTGTTATGTTCTGTATTTTGAAAGAGTTTTTTGGTAGCAGTCACTCCCTTGAACATGGCACTCCCTCAGATAAACCTTCCTTGTGACAGCCTCTCAATATGAATCTTACCATCCTATGAGTTTAGCCTATATACCCCAATGTTCTTGCATCTCTATATCCTAACACTCTTTGGTGTTCATGAGTCTAGTGATGCATGGTTAAAACCATTGTTGTGCCTTCTATTTTTTAAGGGAAAACCTTAATCTTTTGTTTCCTCCATAAAACCATGAATCATATCTTACCATCATGCCCTTTGTCACTTTGATCCAATGCTAAAAAGATTCCTCAAAAAATAATCATTCTTGTCCCGTTTCTTGTCGACTGATATAGGACACCTTATTGCCTACCTTTCAACATGTCTCTTCCTATCAACCTCAACACTCTATCTAGGAAGAAGACCTAGAAACACTTCAGTGCCTTAGTACTTGCAGACATCAGAGGCAGCTCACCTTGTTCTTGATCAAGGGTTTTCATTATTGGATCATTTTTAAACCATTCTAAGAGTGTTCGAAAATTGTGTTGCCTTGCATTTGTGGAGTTTCACGTTGGAGTCTTCTTTACTTTCATTTTTCAACTAATACTCTTTGACCTTGTTGTGTTATTTTTACTTGTTTTACCTGGCTATTTTGTTTCTACAGTGTAGTAAATTTATCCCAGTAAATCTTTTATTGTCTCCCACCATTTTGCATCAGGTAACTTTACATTCACCATTCTCCTGTAGATTTCATAAGCTTCAGTATACTTGGCAAAATTGGGCTTCGTGAGGAATAAATGTTTGATCTCATGCTCCAGGAAGAACAAGTTCTCAAATCTGTTGCACAACACTTTTCCTGTTGGCAATGCTTTTATGGATGAAGAGCTAGTTTGCTCCTTTGCCAACTATCTGAGCCTAGTATCATAGTCTAACTATGTCATGAGTTTGTCATTGATAACCATAGGACTGGGAAAACCTTTCTCCCCTAAAATCTTGAATCTAGCCATGAACCTATCAATGGCCACGTGCATATTGTGACATTTTTCTTCTAAGTTAAGCATAAGGTTCCTTTTGGAGAGGACCTTCCTTATTTATAAAATGGTTGTAGTCCTATATTCTATATTTAGCTCATATTCTTTCAATTGAGGAAGTGGATGAGTCTATTGGCATCCTTTGGCTTATCTCCCAACTCCTCCTTCACTTTCTAGAGAGCTTCTGTAACTATCTTCACTAACTATGTTTATTCAAAAATAACTTGAATTGAGGGCCAAATATCACAGAGTCAATGATATTGGCCCACAACATTTCCTTGGTTTGCTCAAGTGGTTTCTCCAGTGTTAAGTCTTTCTCTAAGACTTTGATCCTTTCACTCATTCTTTGGGATTTTTTTTCCTCTTCTTTCTACTTCAGTTGGGCAAGTTTGCAATCCATCTCCAAACTTGCAACCTTTTCTCTTAACCTATTCATTTCAGTGGCATAGATAAACATATCTTCCATGGCTTTGACTAGTTATGCTGCTTTCTCTCCTGATGCACCTGTTGTTGTTGTAGGTTCTGTTGTGACTGGTAATGATGTGGCAGGTGGAGTATTGGGTGCTAGTGATGCTGCCAATCTAGAAGGATCTGATGTGGATACTTTTGGGATGACATCCTTGGAAGTTGTGGCCATGTCACTTTTCTTCAATTGAATCAAAGCGTCTAACTCCTTTTTTGTCTCCTTTAGTTGATCATTCAGCTTCAAGACCAAGTCCATCAACTCTTCATGTCTGGTTTGATTCTTTATGACTTCCAGAGTTTGAGGATGTTGTAGCTGGGGTATTTTCAATTTCCTGTTAAGTGCAGCAATATCATCATTTTTCTTCTTAATAAGCTTCTCTATAGCTTTCATATCCTTGGGATCGTGTCACAATTCAATCACTAAGTCCTCTAAGTACTTGATCCCTATATCCTTAGCCTATGAGAAGGCCTTCTCTAAATGGAATTGTGTTGAGATGTTGTTCAGAGAGTTCTGTAGCTGATGGGAAGCTATGGGTTTACCTGTCAGGGTGGAGCATATCATCTCTCCAGCCTGTTTGTGTAGTTCAATCTAGTCTATGGGATGAATATCCCTTGCCAATACTTCAAAATCCACCTTCTTCAAATTTGATGCTATCTTGGGCTACTAGGGTACCCTCCACCCATTCTATTTGATTTGCATATGCTTCTATTTCAGGTATGGGATGGTGAATGAAAGGTCCTAGCTTGACCTTTTGTCTCTTCTTCGTGATAAATTCCAAAGGATCATATCTCCAGAAAAAACTTCTTTGGAACTTCATTCTCTGCAGAATTAGGTCTGCTTCTTTGCCTACCTCCCTAAAGCTGTATATGAAGGGGCCTAGTTGGTATTTTTTTTTGAAACTGGCCTTCTTCTTGGCATTGACGAAGTTTACTTCATTTGCATTGATGATTTGTCTATAGTATTCTAATGCAAACAACCTCATTTTGAGGTATCTTGGTAGCTTGTATGGTGCAAGCATGCAACCATATATCCTGATTTCTATATGGTTCTGGTAAAGGTACCAGTAACCCGCTTTGGTCTGTTTAGACAATTGAGGGACCCTCCTTATTTATAGACTAATTCTAGGAGGAGGGCTTCCAGTCAACACTGTCATGACTGGGTGTACAAATAAATCACCAAAATCAAAATAAGAGTATGGAGACTGAGGTTAGTGGATCAATGGGGTCCAAACAATGACTGACCTGGGTTGACCTTTGGTGTCCAGCTTCTGAAAGGTGATTGGGAACTTATCAGGTTCGTAATATAAGAACATATGGTATAAAAATGAGCATTACTTGAGAACTCTTTCATTGTTCATTTTAAGGAATTTCTCATGCATCCTATCAGCTATAAATTGGGCATAGTCATAAATGACAGCAGGAGGCTGTCCTGGAGTGTACATGGACATGAAGGCAAGGATTAACTCATCAATGTATTCACTAGTATTGTACCCCAAAATGTAGGATATCATGGCTACAATATTCTGACCCCATGGGGAGGAAATAGTAGCTACATATGGGGGGAGTCTTTAGGGATGTGTCTCTCTTCTCTGATGAAGGTTTGGAATAGTTGGGCCAATTTTGTAGAGCTAAGTTTAGGATATAGGTCCAACAAGTCTCAAATTGGGAGTGGGGTTAGGTTTGGCCCTGGTTGGAGCTGTAACATTTCATTAATAGACTCAGCAGTGATGGTGAAAAGGACCTTCTGGTCATGAGACATGATAGTTCTGTGATTGGGGATGTAACAAGCATAGCACATATGAACAATCTCAGGAAAAATGTGGACTTGGGGGAATTGGCATTTGGGAAAAATTGACTCCCAAAGGCCAATTTCATCAGTGTGGTTCAACAACTTGTCCCTACTTTGGCAATGTACTTTGAGTGGGGACTCTTGGGTAGAGGTATATTTTATTTGAAAATCTTTATCAGCTAAAGGAAGGTGGTCCAGGTCTAAATGAGGTGTAGTGATGGGCCTTACATCCATTGCAATTGGGGCAGCCATACTCAATTCTTGTGGATTTGAGTGTGGGGGGTGATTCAGAGTTTTTAGGACAATGGAGATTTTGTAGTTGTTTATGTATCACAGTGTTAAAATTTAAGTAAATTTGATATTTTTTACTTAATTAACAGTGTCACGAGGGTGAATTGACTTGGAATTTGATAATGGAGTTTGAATTCCAAGGTCAAATACCTGAAGTTGGGCGGAATTGACTGTAAATGGTGGTCGATGGTGGTTGTAGAGGTTCGTACGATTTTGGTATGGATTGATTGATGAGCTAGGTTGTCTGCAGTGTCTCTGGAGTAATGGCAATGCAGTGAGCAATTTCGTTGTTTGTAGGGGTTGCAATGGATTTTTCTGAATTCTCAATAACAATTGCGTGAAGAGAGTGTAAAGAGGGGTAAATGGGCTTTTATAGGAAAATGGTTAATTTTTGGTGAGTGGTATTTGGGAGGGGTTGCCTGATTGCATTCAGCGTGTGCCACGTAGCACTGGGGGTTGGGAGGAAAACCACCTTATTAGGCGGGTAAAGGGTGGACGTCAGGTCGGCCTGATATGGATGCAAACCATTGGATAAGGGGGAGGAAGATCGTACGGTGATCGGGAGGTGAAGCTCCGCGATGATTTACCCATAAGGTTTTTCGGGGGGCCCATGGGTCTAATCATCAGTTGTATGAGATTAACTTGGATTTTAATCTCATCATGGACTCTTTAATACAGGATTAAGAACTGAGGGCAAGATTTAAAATATTTATGTGATATGGGGTATTCATATAGTTTATAACTAAACTAAGAGGTTGGGTTGTTTTTTATAAGGGAGTTAAATATATATGGGGTAGTGTGATTTTCGAGAATTTTATATATTTAATTAAAAGGTTAGTATGAAGGGAAATGAGTGGAAGGGGTATTGCGCTTAGATATATGAAATGTTGTGTACTCTCCATATCCTTAGTACTTAGGATAAATGTCTTTGGTATATTTTGTACATAAAACATGTTTATAAAGGGGTTTTCCTAGGCAAGAAAACTTAACCTTAGGAAAAGGGGTTTTTTGAGGTGGTTGAATGAATTATAAGGAAATTTAACACCTTTCCTTCTTAAGTCATCAAGCCAAGGGTCTAGTCCCACTAGAAGTTAGAGAAATTCTCTGAGCCTTTTTTACTTAAAAAACTATAGGTATTAATATTTTTATTATGAAAGGGGAGTTAGTGAGTGTCATAGGGGTTAAATTGAATGAGGGGATGTTAAGTAAACCAAATTCTGAACCATTTCTTTTGTTTTGTTTACCACTTATGCATATTTAAATGATGCATTTGGAACAATGACATAAGCGCTTTTTGTATCAAATGACATGATATTTCTGCAACCTTTCTACTACTTACCCACTTACTCATCTTACCACTTTTTCTTCACTTTATTTGGGTGCATTTAGGCTAGCAAACCCTTATCAATCTTTTTCTTTCCTTTACAAAATAAACTATCTAATTCTAACCTCCATGAGGCACTTGAGTCCCACTATCAGGTTTTTTTTTTTAAACAAGTAGGCTGCCTCTGAAAGGTTTTCATCCTAATTGTTTGCCCTGGGTGCCTCAAGAGAGGTTTTCACCCAGGATCTTTTTATTCTCATTTTTTCTTTTTCTTCTTTTTTATTGACACTATCGGGCTGCCCCAATAGGTTTTCAACCTGATAGTGGGACTCAGGCACCAAAGGCCAATTTCATAGATGAGGAATAGAGTTGCTCCTTTTATGATCCTTTTCAGACTCTTAAAACATGAAAAGATCAACAATTTTACCTGTCTGGACTCATTAAACTAATCAGATAGGGCATAGATTCATTCTTTTTATGGTCCTTTTCAGACTATTAAAACATGAAAACATCGATGTGTTTACCCGTATAGACTGACTAAACTAATCAGATGGGGAAAGTGGACAATACAATTGTGTTATGTTCCATATTTTGAAAGAGTTTTTTGGCAGCAGTCACTCCCTTGAACGTGGCCTCTCAATATGAATCTTATCATCCTATGAGTTTAGCCTATATACCCCAATGTTCTTGCATCTCTGTATCCTAAAAATCTTTGGTGTTCATGAGTCTAGTGCTGTATGGTTAAAACCATTGTCGTGCCTTATATTGTTTAAGGGAAAATCTTAATCTTTTGTTTCCTCCATAAAACCATGAAGCATAGCCTACCATCATGCCCTTTGTCGCTTTGACACAATGCTCAAAAGATTCCTCAAAAAATGATAATTCTTGTCCTGTTTCGTGTCAACTAATGTAGAACACCATATTTCCTACCTTTCGACAGGTATCTTCCTATCAACCTCAACACTCTATCTAGGAAGAAGACCTAGAAACACTACAGTGCCTTGGTACTTGCAGAGATCAGTGGCAGCTCACCTTGTGCTTGATCAAGGGTTTTCTTATTGGCTCATGGTTAAATGATTCTAAGAGTGTTCAACGATTGCGTTGGCTTGCATTTGTGGAGTTTCACAGTGGATTCTTCTTTACTTTCATTTTTCAACTGATACTCTTTGACCTTGTTGTGTTGTTTTTACCTGTTTTACTTGGCTGTTATTTTTTTACTGTGTAGTTGGTGAGGAATAAATGTTTGATCTCGGGCTCCAAGAAAAACAAGTTCTCAAATGTGTTGTACAACACATTTCATTTTGGAAATTCTTTTATGGATGAAGAGTTGGCTTGCTCCTTTGCCAACTATCTGAGCCTAGTATCATAGTATAACTATGTCATGAGTTTTTCATTGATAACCATAGGACTGGGTAGACCTTTCTCACTTAAAATCTTGAATTTAGCCATGAACTTATCAATGGCCACCTGCATATTGTGACATTTTTCTTCTAAGTTAAGCATAAGGTTCCTTTTGGAGAGGACCTTCCTTATTTATAAAATGGTTGCAATCCTATATTCTATATTTAGCTCATTGAGCTCATACCTATTCTTGCTATTGAGGAAGTGGATGAGTCTATTGGAATCCTCTGGCTTATCTCCCAAATTCTCCTTCACTTTTTGGATAGCTTCTGTAGCTATCTTCACTAATTCTGTTTGTTCAAAAGTAACTTGAATTGAGGGCCAAATATCATGGAGTCAATGATATTGTCCCACAACATTTCCTTGGTTTTCCCAAGTGGTTTCTCTAGTGTTAAGTCTTTCTCTAAGACTTTGATACTTTCACTCATTCTTTGGGCTTTTTTTGCTTCTTCTTTCTACTTCAGTTGGGCAAGTTTGCAATCTGTTTCCAAACTTGCAACCTTTTCTCTTAACCTGTTCATTTCAGTGGCATGGATAGACATCTCTTCCATGGATTTGACTAGTTATGCTGCTTTCTCTCCTGATGTACCTACTGTTGTTGTAGGTTCTGTTGTGACTAGAAATGATGTGGCAGGTGGAGCACTGGGTGCCATTGATGTTGCCAGTGTAGAAGGAACTGATGTGGATACTGTTGGGATGACATCCTTGGAATTTGTGGCCATGTCGCCTTTGTAAGGAGGCCTAGAACCAGATCAACTTCCTTAAAGGGTAAGGCCATCCTATAGGATCCATAGAAAAAACTACAGGAAGCAAAAAAATTGGAAAGAAAGGTAGGGGAACAGCAAGAAACAAAAGAGGAAGACCTTGAGAGAAAGGAACCAAGTCTCCAACCTAACCTAGACTCCTACTACCGCTTTATTGAAGGAGGCAGGGTCATACCTCAAAAATGGGTGGAAGACATTGGGCACTTGGAAGAGAAGCTCAAGGAAATGGGGAAAGAGATAAGTGGCTTAAGGGACAGAGAAGAAATAATGAATCAACTTGAGAGGGAAAATTCATGGCTGAGAGGACAACTGCAAGAAAGGGAAAAACAACTAGCATGTATGGCCAGCTTCTCCTTGGAGGCCATCCAGTGTAGGATGCCAACTAAATGTTATTCTCTTTGCATCTATTGGCAAAATAAACACGTTGATGGGCGCTCCAAAGAAGTCCAAAAGCGCTTCCATTGTGGAAGTACAGGTGATTCCCACGATGGTAGGATTTTATGTGCCAGCACAACTATTTCTTGTAATCTTCTGCGATGACCTGACTAGCTCCATTATTCAATAGCAATGTCAGTGCGGCAGACTAGTTATGTGGCCATGATGATCCAGATTGGGTGAATTTGTTCCAACAGTCAGCCTTCCAGATGACTCCAGACCTGGTTGTTGGCCTAGTTTATTTCACCCTCCTTTCTCTGATGTGGTTGTTCTGTCATTTGTGCTACCTTCCTTGGAGATAAGCTCATCCTCCCACCTTTCATGGAGACTCCTTCTCCTATTTAAATTCTCACCATTGCTATGTGCTGCTAGTTTTTGGAGTTCTTAGTCTTTGGAGTGCTGTTAGTGCTTGTGAGTTTACTAGATAGTTGGTGTGAGTGTGACAAGTGTGGGATTGTTGATAGCTTGAGGAAGGTTGTGGAGTGCCCTTAATCTTGTGTAAAACTTGTGAGTGAGAGAGACTTGTATGTTGGGAGATCCATCTTCAAAGAGTGAATGCTTGGGGAACATGCTGGCTGGATCCCTTTGAGAAGGCTTGTGACGTCAAGACTTTGGTTGTAAGCTTACTCTTATTTCATTATTAATGAAATCAATGATGTTTTCCTATGTCTTGTATGTAATGTACTTGATAGCTCATTACTTCTTGAGTTTGTGAGTAAATAGATCATTTTTGTTCTGGTTACGTGCTTTGTTGTATTTCCTTTGCATTGTTTCAGGTTGATTACTCATTAGGAGAAGGAAGTGGAAGCTGAAGTTGCACAATGGAACTCCATCGACCACCGGTTGAGGTAGGCCTCCAACTATGACTGTTTAAGGAAAGTTATTATTGATCTATCCTTGTTTGTGACTAGACCCACTCTAGGGCTAGAGGGGTTGCCTCTGTCCATAGAGGGAACACTTTCCTGCATCACATCTAGATTTCTAGTTCTTGCATGAGCTTTGGAGTTTGTTTTCTTGATTTAGTACTTGGTTCATTTCATTGTCATCTTTTTCCATCGCTCTCTTTTTGTAATAAGGTCCCCCTCATATTCTCATTTCCTTTAGCACTTTATTCATGCATAACATGGGAAAATGATTCGTGCTTTTCTAGTATACGAGAATTATCTTGTTGCATAGTTCTTGGAAGACACACACGTTTTAAGCATTGTAGGTACTTCAAGAGAAGGACTAGAATTCATCACCAACATCCCTCTTTCACCTCATCCACCTCAACCATCTCTTGGTCCACCCTCACCTTCACTAGTTTTTTTTCCTTTTTCATTGAAATTTCCCTAGACACAATGAAATGCTTAAGCGGAAGCTAATAAATCACATCTTAATCAGATTATACCCATGGATTTCCTTACCATCCAATCCACAACAAACCTGACCAATCACCATCAACCGTGTGTCACATAGCTGATGTATTAATTTAAAAATTTGACTTTAGGCACTCTGATCTCCACCGTCGATCTATCTCACTTGATCCAACAGTTATCATGTGACCCACTCACCAACTAGCTTGGCTGATCTCCACCGTTGATCAATCTCGCATGATTGAACAGCTATCGCGCAATCTTTCATGAATTGTTGCACGACCGATATTTGATCAAGAGCGCGCGAGAAAAGTGGTTTTCCCATGCTACATGTCACCCACTTAGGCTAATCGCATGAAATTTAGGAATACCGCTTACAGCTCTTAGGGCGTGCGAGATACTGCTTACCACCTACGAAGACCGCTCCATCATTCTGCACATTTTCCACCCTTCCGAAACGTGACTTGTTATGATCCATCCATCTATTAACTTAATATCTTTTGATAAGATCTCCATTGCTCATCTTCCGTTAATCTTGTTCATTGATCCGACTGATCCAACTGTTGTTGCACACTACTGCTTCATTACTTCTTCCTTTCATTGTTTTTGATCTTCGATTGCTCTAGCGCTTGACTCCTTCCCGAACTTTGTTTTGTGTATTACTTAAATGCTGCCGCTCCTGAGTTTTGATTTGGTTATTCAATTAGACTTCAACACTATACGATCATCACAATACTCCTCTGAGCACTGTCCTCTCTCTCGGATTCTCTTTGAATTCCATGCACACTTATGTTAGGAAGAATTACTCTAATCCACACACATTTCATAATTCAATTACTCAATACACACCACACAAAATTAGAAATTGCATTTCCATATTAATAAATAAATATTTACGCAATGAGTTTAGTATCGACGTGATCTTCTATTTCAGTGGCCTATCCTTTCACAAAAGGCCTCCTAGGACCCTTCCACACCATCGAAACACTCCATAGACCTTCTATCCATCCTCAACCACCTTCCATCCACCTATCATATCCATAAGAACAATTAAATTGCATGATTTATTTTACCAAAAAAAAATCCAAAAAAGTGAAAACAGATTTAGTTTAGTTTCCTTGCTTACACATTAGTATGGTTTGATGCTCTTTACTTCTGTAACTTAGATAGCAACATTAGGTTAGTGTTGATTTAGAAATTCTTCTTAGCATAACTATTTAAATGGTTAATTAGGATATGGTGTGATTTAGCATTACATGTTTTTTTCTTCATTACTGCAGTAGAGTAGCTCTCTTAGGATAGATTTGCTCTTCTTCCATCAAAAAATCAAGCTTCTTCTGGCTCTATTGAAGTCTACCTTGGAACCCCTAGGGTCTCTCACCAGATGAACAGTGACAACAAGCAGTACCTTCACTTTTACTTGTGCATATAGCACTGTCACCTCCAAGTTTGTACGAACCCCGAGTTGATAAGTAAAGCTAGTAGTGCAGGAGTGATGAGCAACTGGCACTCATCACTTTTTGGTGTCGTTGCCGGGGAGGTGTCTGAGTAGAATGTGATTACTACTTTCTTTTCTTCTATTTCTAGTCTCCAATTTCCTACCATTAGTTTATTTCTGCAAAAGTAATACAATAGCCTCCTTTCTTTCATCTTTCATTATCTGCTTTCCTTTCCATTTTGCAAGTAGAAATTCAATTCAGCAAGTAGCTTCTTCATTATGCCAGTGATTTTTCATTCAACCAACAATTTCATTTATGCAAAGTACTTTCCAGCTTAAAAAATCTTACAAAAACCAACCCAAAAACATTTCCTTTCATGCCTCGTAGGAATAGGGAGAATTTAGGGAAATTCTTGCCAAATACCCCCATTGCATCCGACAAACCAACCTTCTCTCTTCTTCAGTGGCTGTGAACTGGAGGAACCTTTAGGTGAGAAACCTAACATAGTTGAAGAACCTATAGGGGAAGAAGAAGAACAACAAGAAATTCCTACTGAACCAATGCTGAAAACCAAATTGATAGAGGGAATAGAGAGAGAGAGTTGAGGGTGCCTTCCCCATCAAGGAATTCAACGGGGACACTAAGATGAAGAATATAAGCCCCTCTTCCCTACCTCATTTCCATGGCCTGACCATAGAGGACCCCAACACTTTCCTATTTGAGTTTGTTGTTATATGTCGAACCTGTGACTATACAACTAATGAGAAAAAGTTAAAATTGTTTCCATATATCCTCAAGGATGCAGCATTGCATTGGTTCATGGGTTTACCTGGACATAGCATCACAATTTGGGCTCAGATGCAGCAGGCTTTTAACAACAAATATCGGGACTATTGTAGGTCAAAGGATAATAAATAAGAGATTTTCAGGATGACCATGGGCCAGGATGAATCCTTAGAAGACTACGAAGGAAGATTCCAGCTCAGTTACAAAAGGGCCAGGTGCACAGTTGAGCCTAAGTCACTAAGGCTGGTCCTACTCAGTGGAGTAAGGGAAGATCTTCTAGATACCTTACATTTGTTAGGAGGAGGAGATATCTACCAATTACCCTATGAGGATATCAATACTGCCTTTAGAAACCATTCTAGGGTAGCTAGGAAAAAGGGTAGGAGTAGTCAACCTATGGCCAATATATCATCTTCCAACTCATCCATTAAGGGTGAAATTGGAAATATGTTGGAAGATTTCAAAAGTGAGATGCTACAAACTCTTGCCTTGCAATTAGATACCATGAACATCAAAAGGAAGCAAGAGGAAGCAGAGAGATCCCTAGCCATGTTTTGTCCTAGATGACCCAGGAGGCATCCTAGGCATGAATGTCCATTGAACTGCATTGATATTTCCTCGGTTTGTGAAGAAAGTTACTCCATAGACAAGTGCCATTCTTTACCCAGACTCAAAGCTATATATCAAGGAGCTTAAGGGGTCATTGAGCATCTTTGCTACATCAAACAAAGGAGACCCCCTGGTCCTAGACCATACTAGGAGGGTATGCAAGGGTCATCGCATGCATATTACAACCCCAACCAAACCACAACTATACCTTCTTGGGGACCCCCTACTCATCCTTCCTGGTCTCCACCCCCTCCTCGGTCTTATGCATCTCAATATCATTCCCAACCAGCCAGCCACTCATTTCAAACTTACGTTCTGCCACAACCTCAATGGAATACCCCACTCCAGGGGTGGAGACCCCAATACAACAATTCTCCAGCTCTATTTCCTCCACCACCTACCCAACCACAACTCCTACACTCTACTCCACCCATGCAACCCCAGATGCCTGCCCAACCAAATCTAAACCCAAAAAATAGGTAGGCTCAACAAGTATACAGTGGAGAGACATCATACCTAGCTTATGCTGTAGAAATCCACGAGATCAGCCTAAGATCTGGGAGAATTATTCCAGATAACCAACCTACCTCTCCACATAGAGAGGTTGAGGAAGAAAGAGAGGAAAGAAACCTTAAAGTAAATCCACCCTTTCCTAAGAGATTAACCCAACAACTCCAGCCTACCCAGAAGAAACTAAACTTCTAGGAGAATTGAAAAATCTATGTGTAAAGATCCCCCTTCTCGAGGCAATAAAAGATGTTCCCATTTACAATAAGTTGATTAACGAGAAATTCTTCAAGCATCCAGGAAGAGGAAAAAGGGATGCCCCTACCATTATTGTCATTGGGTAGTTATCTGACTTAATGTTGGGGCAGGTAATATGTCTGAAATATTTGGACCCTGGAAGCACTGTAGTAGATGTGCACATCAATGGCACCATCATCCCTGTTAGGGTCCCACCCTAACCCCCTTATTTATGTAATAGGGTCGAGTCATAGTTATAGTTAAGTAAAGAGTCAATAAAGCCCATATTAATAATTGTAAGTGGTTAACTCGCATTGAATGAAGGGACCACAGTGGCCATGGTATTAGATAGATGGTATTAATAAGAACCATGGTATTGCATGTATGAATCCTATATAAAGGACAGAGACTCCCCTCGAGGAGCATCATGTCTTATTTTGTACTTGAGCTCAGCTCTGTTGGAGGTTGCCCCCTCGAAGAGGCAAGTTAACATTGCTTTTTGAATAAAAAAATACTTCTTGTTATTTCTCATTGTTCTATGTTCTAGGCATATTTCTTCACATATTTGGTATTCTGGTATTGTCTTGCAAGTTAAGAGGATAACAAGTGGTATCAGAGCGCTTTCCAGGGCTGGTGGGATCTCCAATTTTCAGCAATTTGTTTTTTGGCCAAAGACGTGTTCCGGTGTCTTTAAACCACAGGATCTGTCATTCAGCGCATAAACCTGCAGATTTGGGGAGGCATGCACGTAGGAACTACAAGAGGTGGTCACACTTTTTCGACTCCCTTGTAACCCCTGTGGGTACCCCTTCGAGTAGTAGCGCATTAGACATAACTGCACATGGACTAACTTCCAAGTACCCTCTGGGTATATCGGAAGCCCCCCAGCTCCCTTGAAACCTTGCCATAGATAAACCATTGGCCGTCTTGCTGCTACAGTACACCAAGAACAGCACTCGAATAGATTACTCACGCGTACGATAGGGTAGTCGGGTTGTACAACTAAGGGTACGGTTGATCCTCCTTAGTTAGTGCCCTGAAAATTTGGGCTGAGTACTACTGTCAGACCCTTATGTATACTGTGATCTGTAGCACCTGACACTCCTGGAGACCATAGTTCCCTTCTCTTTCTCTAGATCATGCATAATCTTTGCCAGTTTAGATCTTGCAAGTCGGGTTTTGTCGCAGCAGCAACAATTAGTTCCACCGTAGAAATCTATCAGATCAACCATTCAGATCTCTCAGATCCATCAGATCCGCCATCCAGATTTGAGTAGTTGTGTGGGTTCCTATACTTGGGCGTGATTTTGACAGGACTTTTGGCAGCATTGCATTTCGAGGATTCAGCTACTGTAGTATTCCTAAGCAAGGAGTAAAACTCTGTTCGAAGTATAAAAAAAAAAAAAGTCTGAGGCCCCCCTAGGGCGCTTATTGGTGATTTAGCCCATAAGAATTAGGATGACGAGCTGAGCAAGGTGGTACCATTCAATTGTTAGTGCCAAAAATTCAGGTGGTCCCAAATTTCAAGTACATTGGATCAATGCATGTTACAAACTAGAGCTCAAGCTATGGCGAATGAGAGGATTGACAAACTTGAATCAACATTGAACGAGGTACTATCGTCGCTGAAGAACATAAATGAAACACTCTCAAAGGGCAAGGAACACGCAGAGGCATATATGGGTAATGAAAATAGTGAGGGTGAGTCTAGGCAGTCTCTTCACCTCTTTGGCACCCACCAAAAATCCTATCCGCGACCACCCAAGCTGGACATGTATAAATTTGATGGCTCTCACCCGGCCGCATGGATAGCACAAATGGAGCAATATTTCACTTTGAATTACAACCTGGATAATGTGACTCAGCTTATTGTGGGTATCATGTACTTGGACAATGAAAGATGGCAATGGTGGCAATGTCATCAACGTTGCTATAGAAGGCCCTTCACTTGGGAGACATTCAAAAAAGTTCTTATGGATCGCTTTGACCATGAATCTGACTTTTTGGGTCATCTCACTAAGCTCCAACAGATAGGAACAGTGAACAAATATATTACAGCCTTTGAAGCCTTAGCTTTCTACATTGGAGGTCTACAAGATGAGTTCTACATGGAATGTTTTGTTAGTGGTCTCAAAGAAGCCATACAAGCCCACGTCCGACTGCACCACCCTAGCTCTTGGCTGCATGCTTGCAGGATAGCTCGTGAAGTTGAACGTGCATTAGTTGCCCAGTCCAATCATCCAAATTTCATTGCCAAGGGTCACCCCCCACAAGCTCAAAGCACTACCCAAACACTCAAGGTTCAAAAGGTGTCACCAGGAGAAATGGCGGAAAGAAGAAAGCAAGGATTATGTTACTACTGTGATGAGAAATACTCCCATGGGCATAAATGCAAGGAGCCCAAATTCTTTCAAATTGATGCCACTGATCACAGTTCATTGGAGGAAGCCCCACCACTTAAGGAACCAGAGGAGGAAGAAGAGGACAACCAGCAGGACAATGTACCCGAAGAACCAGTTATCTCACTGCATGCTTTGGCAGGGATTTCTTCACCTCAAACTCTCAAAATCTGAGGTTTTGTTAAGAATCACCCAATAGTAGTCTTGATTCATAGTGGAAGTACACATAATTTTATCCATCAAAGAGTCGTGGAAGTAGTGCACTGTTTTGTCCGAGCAGTTTCTAACTTCCAGGTCCAAATTGCTGATGGGGGAACAATGAAATGTGAAGGCCGTTGTGAAAATGTCCAACATAAAATGGGGGAGTATCAGTCAAAGACCCACATGTTTGCCATACATATGGGACGGTGCGACATTGTCCTCGGTGTTGAATAGCTTCGCACACTTGGCCCAATCACAATGGATTTCCAGGAGTTATATATGAGCTTTAAGCAGAACAACCACACACATACCCTCCGCAGACTCCAGGCGGGAGCTCCCTCTATCATCAACTCACATCGAATGGAAAAATTATTAAAAAAGGGCCACCATTGAGTTATAACTAAATTTAATGCCATCCAGGCCTTCAAATCCCATTCTCTTCATATTCATCTTGAGATGCAACAGATCTTAAACAAACATCTGCCAGTCTTTGACAAGCCTCATGAGCTTCCACCCTCGAGAGGAGAACATGATCATAGAATTACTTTGGTCCAAGGGACCCAACCACCAAATGCGCACCCATATAAATATCCGTTCGCCCAAAATAATGAAATAGAAAAAATGATCAAGGAACTCTTAGAAGCAGGCATCATTCGTCCCAACATTAGTCATTATTCATCACCGGTGGTCATGGTGCTCAAGAAAGATGGGGAATGGTGTATGTGTCCAGACTTCAAGTCCCTTAATAAGTTGATAGTCAAAGATAAATTTCCCATCCCGATTGCCGATGATTTGCTAGATGAACTAAATGGGGCTCAATTCTTTACTTAGCTCGACCTTCGCTCAGGCTACCACCAAATTCGCATGAAAGAAGTTGACATTCCAAAGACTGCTTTCCGAACCCATGAAGGCCATTATGAGTTCCTGGTCATGCCATTCGGTCTTTGTAATGCCCCATCCACTTTTCAGAGCCTCATGAACCACCTACTCAAACCATATCTCAGAAAATTTGTCCTTGTTTTCTTTGATGACATCCTCATATATAGTCACACCTGGGTCGCGCATCTTCAGCATGTAGATCTGCTCTTGCAACTGCTCCGCAAGCATAGATTATTTGTCAAGATGTACAAGTGTTCTTTTGGCATGGAAGAATTTGAGTATTTGGGCCACATTGTGGGGCGTGAAGGTGTTAGGGTGGACACCAAAAAATTCCAGGAAATGTAGGATTGGCCTCAACCTAAGACCTTGAAGAGCCTCAGAGGATTTTTGGGTCTCATAGGCTACTAGCGCAAATTTGTCCGCAATTATGGTCACATTTCTAGTTCCCTCACTCAACTCCTCAAGAAAAATTCATTCCTCTGGAATGATGAAGCATAACAGGCCTTTATAGCTCTCAAACATGACATGTGTTCCACTCCAGTATTAGCATTACCTGACTTCACCAAATATTTTGTAATTGAATGTGATGCTTTCGGTATGGGTATTGTGGTGGTCTTAATGTAGGAAGGTCAACCCTTGGCCTTCACGAGCCAACAACTAAGTGGGAAGAATCTAGGACAATATACCTATGAGAAGGAGATGATTGCACAGACAATCAAAGCCTTAAATATATTTTGGAGCAATGCCTATCCTCACCACAACAAAACAAATGGCTCACCAAAATGTTGGGATATGATTATGAGATAATTTACAAGAAAGGGCACAAAAATATTGTAGCAGATGTGTTATCACGCTAATTTGAGGAGGAAAATACCCTGCTCGCAATTTCCCTTCCCATTCCAGAATGGATTGAAGAGGCTCGCAAGGAATGGTTTTCACATCCTTGGCTCTCCCAACTCATTAATAAATTGCAGGAGGATCCAAATTCCACAGTTTGCTACTCGTGGCAAGATGAGATTCTTCGCTAGAAGGATAGAGTTGTAATATCCCCAACATCCACCCTCAAAAGCTGCATTTTGGCAGAGTTGCACTCATCTCCCACTACAGGACATTCAGGCTTTCAGAAGATGTATGCTCGCACTCGAAGATCATTTTTTTGGACATGCATGAAAAAGGAAATTCTTACTTTTGTAGTTGAATGCGACGTCTGTCAGTGCCACAAAGGAGAAACAGTCAAATCCCCAGGCACATTACAACCATTCCCCATCCCGGCCTCAATCTGGACGGAGGTTTCTATGGATTTCATTACGGGTCTGCCAAAGTCAGGAAACAAGTCAGTTATAATGGTGGTTGTGGATAGACTTTCTAAGTATGCTCATTTTTGCGCCCTACCCCACCCTTTTACACTGACTTTGGTCGCTCAATCTTTCATGGATCAGATCTTCAAATTGCATGGCATGCCCACTTCCATTGTGTTTGATCGTGACCTGGTCTTCACCAGTAACTT
This sequence comes from Pinus tabuliformis, assembly GCA_031772625.1. Lineage (NCBI taxonomy): Eukaryota > Viridiplantae > Streptophyta > Pinopsida > Pinales > Pinaceae > Pinus > Pinus tabuliformis. The sequence continues at coordinate 47,561,708 of CM062813.1, forward strand.
TTGGCAGGAACTCTTCCGGCTACAAGGTACCCAACTACAACTCAGTACTTCTTATCATCCACAAACTGATGGTCAAACTGAAGCAGTCAACAAATGTCTGGAAATCTACCTTAGGTGTTTCACTTCAAAAAAACAACATCTCTCAGTACAGTGGTTACCGCTAGTTGAATGCTGGTATAACACCAACTATCATGCCACCACCAAAATGACTCCATATGAAGCAGTTTATGGTCAACTCCCTCCTTCCCCTACTTCTTATATCAAGGGAAGCTCAAAGGTACAAGCAGTGGATCAACTCCTATAGAACCGCACAACCATGTTTGCCACCTTATAGAGAATCTTCATCAAGCTCAAAACCACATGAAGCAACAGGTAGATCAACATCGCTTAGAACACCAATTTCAAGAAGGGGATAAGGTATTTTTTAAGTTGCAACCATAGAAACAAACATCACTCAAATACAAGGGTTGTTAGAAACTATCTCCAAAATTCTACAGACCGTATCAAGTACTTCAGCGCATTGGAGAAGTTTCCTACAAGCTAGCTTTGCCACCCACTACAAAAATCCATCCAGATTTCCATGTCTCATGTCTCAAGAAAGTGATTGGGAACAATTGCAGAATTCAAACTAGTCTACCTGAACTGGATGAAGAAGGGTCAATTTGGCTCCAACCTGAACAGGTTCTTGACACACGAGAATGGCACCTGCGTGGCCGCATGATCAAGGAAGTCCTCGTCAAATGGAAAGACACCTCTCCAAAAGATGCAACCTCGGAACCAACCACTATTCTTCTGTAGTTTTCGCAGCTTTAGCCTTGAAGAAAATGTTATTCTTATGGGGGAGGGCATGTTAGGGTCCCACCCTAACCCCCTTATTTATGTAATAGGATCGAGTCATATTTATAGTTAAGTAAAGAGTCAAGAAAGCCCATATTAATAATTGTAAGTGGTTAACTCGCATTTAATGAAGGGACCACATGGGCCATGGTATTAGATAGATGGTATTAATAAGAACCATGGTATTGCCCCATGGTATTGCATGTATGAATCCTATATAAAGGATAGAGACTCCCCTCGAGGAGCATCGTGTCTTATTTTGTACTTGAGCTCAGCTCTGTTGGAGGTTGCCCCTCGAAGAGGAAAGTGAACATTGCTTTCTGAATATTAAAATACTTGCTGTTATTTCTCATTGTTCTATGTTCTAGGTATATTTCTTTGCATATTTGGTATTCCGATATCGTCTTGCAGGTTAAAGCAGTCACCCCTGAGGGAATTGTGGAGGATGTGATGATCTCCATTAACTCCTGGGAGTACCCTGCAAATTTTCTAGTTCTCTAGCCTAAGGCTAAGCTTATTGGTTACCCTCTCATCCTTGGGAGGCCATGGTTGGCCACAACCGATGCTTACATTAGTTGCAAAGCTAGGAATATGACCATCAAGAATGGGCATATGTCCAAGTAGTTAGTCCTATACCATCCTGCTCAACCTTATCTAGAGCATGATTTACCTTTATGGTTGGAGGAGGATGAAGAAGATGAGGTTTATTCTACCCAAATTTATGCTTTGGAAGCAACGATAGGAGGAGGACAATAAGTTTAGGATGACTTAATTGAATGCCTGCTCCAAAGTCAAACTCCTAGTTCATTACCATTAGAAGAAGAAGTAAGGGAAACCCAAAACAATCATCCAATTGACTCATTCTTGGCTGATTCCAACCCACTCCGTGTCAAAACCATAGAATTTGGCCTAGAGGAAACTTTGAAAATTAATCCATCTCTTTCTACTCTCGAAAAGGAAAATCTATGCAACATGTTGAGAGAAAACCTAGAAGCCTTCGCTTGGAGTTACAAGGAAATGAAGGGAGTACACCCCTCAGTGTGTACTCAGCACATATACATCAAATAAGGTTGCAAGCTAGTTCGACAACCACAAAGGAGGATGAATCTAGCTCTTAAAGATATAGTCAGAGAAGAACTGCAAAAACTGCTAGATGCAGGATTCATTTACCTTATAGCCGATAGTGAGTGGGTCTCTCCTTTGGTGTTAGTTCCCAAGAAAAATGATAAGTGGAGGATTTGTGTCAATTACAGGGAGTTGATCAAAGCCACAAAGAAGGATCATTTTCCCGTACCCTTCATTGACCAAGTGCTAGATGCCCTGGTAGGGAATAAGTCTTTTTCTTTCCTAGATGGATTCAATGGGTACAACCAAATCCAAATCTTCCCAGAAGACCAGGATAAGACCACATTCACCTGTCCTTGGGGTAATTTTTCCTATACGATCCTTCCTTTTGGCCTGTAGGAATTTACAGGGTAAGTTCCTCAGACAGAACACCAAAAGGACACCGCTCACAACCAGATCGCAGATCAATACACCAGTATTTTGACGTGGTTAAAACCCTCAAAGAGGGAAACAGTCCACGGCCTGAGCCAACGCGGCCACTTCAGGCAATTTATTAATAAAAGAATGAAAATTTACATATGTTTCTCTCATGCACGGATTACCCTACAAATGACCCTCCATGCGCTTTAAATAGAATTCATGGACCAATCGAGTGTCAAGCCACGGATCAAGTGTCGGTAATACCGAGGAGAGAATGAACCGTCGGATCACTACATATCATGACCGTCGGATTGTAAGTTACAAAATGTACAACGGTAAAGAAACACACTTTACTTAACTCTATACCTAACTCTACACTAGACCAAGTTGTACTTAACTATTTCCTATGTGTCGGAATATCCTAATCTATGCAATTCTCTTGCCACTTTCCAAAGATCAATCTTGAGTATTTTTTCCAAATTAGTACATGATGTGGTGGAAATTTATATGGATGATTTTACACCTTATGGATGTGATTTTCAAGAAGCCCTAACTAACCTATGCAAAGTATTGCACAAATGCATTGAAATGAGCCTATTTCTCAGTCCAAAAAAATGTGAATTCTTAATGACTGAAGGGACTGTGCTAGGTCATTTAATATCTCAGCAAGGACTCCAGGTGGACCTGAACAAAATAGAAATCATCCAAAGGGTCCCACCTCCGAAAAAGCAGACGGATGTTAGGAGTTTCTTGTGGTTAGATGCATACTACCGAAGGTTCATAAAGGACTTCAGCAAGTTGGCCTCTCCTTTATTTGGGTTGTTTATCAAAGATTCTGAGTTTATATGGTCAAAAAGTTGTCAAGTGGCCTTAGACATTATAAAGGGTAAGTTAACCACTGCATCAATTCTTCGAGGCCCAAACTGGGCCCTCCCTTTTCATATTCATGTTGATACCTCACTCAAAACCATAAGAGCAGCCCTAGGTCAGGTAGAGGATAAATTTCCCTATGCCATCTATTTTATCAGTAAGAACTTGTCAAAGGCTAAGCTAAATTATACTGTGACCGAAAAGGAATGCCTGGCTATTATGCATTCATTAAAAAAATTTATGCATTACATTACAGGCTACCAAACATTTATGCATACTTACCATGTTGTGTTGAAATGTGGCAACAAGAATATTCCAATTTAATTTTTCCTTCAATTAAATTGTGAATTAAAATCGAATTTAGTCTTAACAACTACTTGGAAATAATTGATTAATCCATTTTGAATTAATTAGTTGGATAAATTCAAGTTAGAAGTCTTTTAGAAGTCATGCAAGAGTTATCCCTTAAATTAAGGAGATAAGCCTTAAATTAAGGAGGTAAGATTGAGTTATATTTGAGTTGTAATTAGTTAGCTCATTTTACTGAGTTAGGTCCAGTTAAATTAATTCCAAACTGTTTGAGGAACTAATAGAGAGATAACAGTCAGTTGATGCATGCATGCGCTCAATTAGTGTACTCTAGTTAATTAAAGATTCCCTCATCAGAAACTCATGCATGTCTATTCTGAGAAAGACCCAGTTGAGATTAAAGTCAAGGACAATGTACTATTAGTTGCATGTTCTTTATTATAAAGAAAACTCATGTATGCAGAAGGAATCATTCCTTAAGGATTGTGTATTTCTGAGAGTGTGTGAGAGCAGTGTTCCACTTGCTGAGGTGAGATCATTCCAGAGGAACAGAGAAAGGAAATAGGAGCTTGGAGGGCAGAGAGGAAGGCTTGAGAGAAGCCAAGATTTCCTATGAGCATTTGTGAGGATTGTATTGAGAGTTGGCTAGCTGTGAGAGCTAAGGCTTTGTATAGTTCCTATGTATTTCCACCTTGTATGATAATATAGATAGTGGGGTTTTTAGCTGAGGCTTTCCCCAAAGTATTTTCATGTGTATTGTGTGATTGATTCTTCTTCTTCTGGTTATATTTTTCAACTCAATATTTAAGCTTCCACAAATTGATAGTAGAAGTAGGTTATAGTATTTTTCTTTGGTTATATTGCATTATCGGATTAACCTACAGGCAGATTTTCTTCATGGTCTGAGAGGAGCGAGATTTGTAGAGAATTTATACACGCTGCAATCAAATATTTAATGAAAAAACTAGATGTGAATGCTAGAATTATAAGATGGTTGCTTTTATTGCAACAGTTTTATCTAACTATTGTTGATGAGCCGGGTAAGGAAAATTTTGTTACAGACTTTCTATCTAGGATGAATCTGCCTACAGGTGAAGAAGGAATGGTGGATGACCAGTTACCAGACGAGAATTTGTTTTCTATTTTAGTTCTCTTCCCATGGTTTGTTGATAAAGAAAACTATTTGGTATTAGCACAGTTCCCACCAAACTTTCCCCCAAAGAAAAGAGCAAGATAGTCATGAAAAGCATCCCCTTCACCTGGATTGGGGGCAATCTTTTCAAACTTGGCCTAGATCAAATCTTGAGAAGGTGTGTAGGGGAAGAGGAAGTTTTTGACATCCTTCTGACCTGTCATGACGGGCCTTGTGGAGGTCACTTTGTAGCAAAGAGGACATCATTCAAAGTGTTACAAGTGGGCTATTATTGGCCCAGTCTTCATCAGGGTGTGAAAAAGTACATCAGTCAGTGTGATCGGTGCCAGAGGATGGGAAAGTATACTCCAAGAGATGAAATTCCCCTACAACCTCAAGTGACTTTGGAGCCATTTGACAAGTGGTGCATGGACTTCATTGGGCCTATAAACCCTACTTCAAAGAAAAAAGGATACATTATTGTGTGCACTGATTACTTAAATAAGTGGGTTGAAACCAAGGCGACTATGGTAGCAATATAAGAGAAGGTGGCTAAGTTCTTAAGGGAGAATGTATTCTACAAATTTGGGTACCCCAGAGAGCTAGTAACAGACCAAGGTAGCTAGTTTACCTCCAACATGATTGAAGAACTACTAAGCCATCACATAATCAAGCATAGGACCTCCACTCCTTATCATCCACAAGCTAATGGGCATGTGGAGGTGACCAACAGGGCACTAGAGAGAATCTTAACCAAGGTAGAGAGTAGTAGTAGGAAGGATTGGGCAGAGAGACTAGTTGAGGCCACCTAGGTCTATAATACAACATGGAATACCACCACCATATTTACACCCTATGAGATGGTCTATGGGAAAAAGGCTTTGTTGTCCATTGAGTTTGAATATACCACATTGAGGATGGCAGCCCAACTAGATTTGGATCTCAGTCATACATAGAAAGAAATATTTTTCCATTTGAATGGCTTGGATGAATTCAAAATGTAGGCCCTCCTACATACAAAGATAGTTCAACTTCAAAGGAATATCCGGCATGATAGACATATTAAGGAGAAGCAATTTCAAGAGGGTGATTGGGAATTGTTATATGATTCTAGGTATAAATACATCAAGGGCATGCTAAGGACAAGATGGCTCAGACCTTATGTGGTGGAAAGATGCCATGATAATGGTTCAATGCAAATCAGAACTATAGATGAATAAGCCATTCCATTGCTTGTTCATGGACACCAATTGAAAATGTATAAGAGGCCTTTATCAAAACAAGAGTTCATTTACAATATCAATAAGACAGTGATGATAGTGGAGAATGTTCATCTCCTCCCTCATCAAGTCCCTAAAAAAGAGAAAAAAGAATAAGGATTCTGGTGAAAACCTGCATGAGGCACCTGAGTCCCATCTTTTGGTTGAAAACCTCGTGAGGCGGCCCAATGATTAAAAGAAAAAGGAAAAAAAAGAATAAGAAGATCCCTGGGTGAGAACCTTCCTTGAGGCACCCAGGGAAAACATCTAGGGTGAAAACCTCTTTGAGGCAGCCTAGGTGTTTTTCAAAAAAAAAAAAGAGAGAACAAAGACATAATTATTATTTTCAAGTGGGCAAGAAAGACAACCAAGGAGCAAAGAGAAGATCCAAAGGGAACCCTACCTCACATATATTCATCTCCTCCACTCCTTACCATGCATCTGTCCATCAATTCCATTGTTTTTTTCACTTCATTGCTTCAATTTAGGCGAAGACTATGTTTTCTATAGGATCCCCTGTATTCCTACAGGATCCCTTGAAAACCTACAAGATGATCCTGTAGGAATTAAAGTGGCCTGGAAAACCTACAGGAAGCAATCCGAGGGTGAATGGTAGATTGGTTAGGTCCAAAAAATTCATTCTAGACATGATCTAACCCCTCACCTCGTCCATTACCATCATTCCTGCACTGACCATTCAAAAAAAAAGAGACTAGTTTCTTCCCGTTATGAAAAAAAGAAAAGAGAAAAAAGGAAAACATAGGAGGGTAAGAGCATTACCTAAATGTCCCTTGCTCCACACACACTCCTACTCCCTCTGTCCATTCATTACACCATACTCACAGCCCCAACCAACAACATGATTAAGAAATTCTAAGGGAGAAGAAGCTATAAGACATCCTATAGGAAATCCTATAGCAACCTATCCCATAGAATATCAATCATCAGCTATAGGTCTTCACTAGGATGATCTGGGAGCTCCACAGTAGCAGCAACATCAGATCTTCAGTCACATACACCTGCAAAATCCAAGAAACCATCAACACACAACATAGGAGGAAGAAGAATGACCCTGCAGAAAATAAACGCACCTCTAATCTTCGACAACTGTAGCATGGCATCGAGACCACAGGTAAGTATCCCGCTCACTCACTCATATGCATCATTTGATCAAAAGTTGTAAGGGTTATGAGGTAGTTGGTTTATAACTGAAAAGGTGGCTAGTTAACTTGGCCACCTTCGTTCAATCATCACATACAAAACTGGGTGTCCTCTCACACGTTGCTGCAGTCAACTCAAAGAGAGAGGAGGAGTAGGACAAGAAGTGGTTAACTATAGATCTACGAGGTTGGAGCTGATTATGAGGAGTGGGAATGATGAGGTGGTAGTGGCTACCAACAGTCCAAAAATGGCAACATGCCTCTGCTGGCAGCACACCACCTCACCCTGAAATGCCATAAAGGGAAACAAAACATTGTTTGCATGCATTCATGCATTCCACCTCCTCGAAACTCCCACACTCAAGTCGCTCTCATAACTCTGGCCACCCACGGGAAGCAAGGATCCATCATTCTGCAAGAGAATTTCTACAAGAGCATGCATAGGAATTCCTACAGGAACAGTCTACAAGAATAGTCTACAGGATACACAGAGGCAGTCTATAGGATAGGAAGAGATGTGTTCAAGAGGAAATATCATGAGAATTTTCCATTGCCACCATTCTAAAGAGGTAGGATCTAAAAGTACATCCCCATTTACAAGTAAATGAACTAGAAATGCTCTAAAATCTAGTAGATGTAACAACTGTGGGAGGTGAATTACATACACAAGAAACTCTCTTTTCTCCTGAAATTAAAATTCTTGTGTCAAACCTCTCATTTCCTCCTTAATCCTTACAAGCAAGATGATAGGAGGGTTTAATAGGAGAGAACCCAAAAACACTGTGAGGATACAACAACACCCCCAAGTGCTTGAAATCATTATATGACACCAATGGATGGGGATTTTCGAAAACTTTAGAGGGTATGATGATGAGGTGGCTCAAGAATTTTCTCATTCCCTCACTCCACAGAGTGGAATCCATGCCACTACTATAGTTAGAGGGCTCACTATAGATCTCACCCCAGAGCTCATCAGTAGGGTCATCACACTTCCCCTAGTAATTCCATGGAGAAAAGAAGACAAAGAAGACAGTTAGGTGGAAAAAAGGAAATTCTTTTTAGAAGGTGTAGAACCCACAGAGGATAAAAGTGGAGTAAGGAGGGACATTCTGCCATACCAATGGAATGAGGTAGGTTACCAAATCATCAAATATATCTCATGTGAAGGTAGATACAATGTTTTTTATGGTGTTATCATTCATAATTTTTCCCTAGAAGTTATTAGAAGAAGGAAAAGACTGAGGTAACCACAAACCAATATTTTAACTATAGGCTCTAGCTAACCTATGACTCTATATAATTTAGCTTTGCTTTTCTAGGATTTTAGGCTAGTTCTTAATGTTCGGGGGGGGAGGATTTGGATTTGTATTGGAAGTTGGATGGTGGAATCCTTGAACATATGGATAGAATGATGTCTCTGGATATTGAGCTATGGAGTCAAAGAAGGGCAGCAGAACTGGGATTAAATCATTAAAGGGAGTGTTCAATGGGGAAGCTAGCAGAGTGAAGCACATGTTTTTAGGTTGAATGGGTGAAATGATCTTAACCATGGTAAAGGAGCACTTAAGAATTCTCAAACTAGGATTAAAATGAGGTACAAAGGATGATCATGAGAAAAGGTCAGTTAGGAATCCTTTACTATAGACCAGAGGGAAACTACCTGAACTAAGGAACAATCAAGAATTCCTTAACTTAGATAATTTAGCAGAAAACATAAAAAATGCATAATAGTTAAAATAGAGTGCAGTGAAGCAAGTTTTGAGATATCATTCCATTTTATAGCATTTAGATTTCAGATACATTTAAGATTATGGAAAAAAATTTAAAGAAAAATGACAACACAAAAGAAGACACTTGTCTATATTTCACACTACACATGAATCCAGTGAAATGTCTTTGCTTTATTCATTAATCCAGCTTGCTGGTCCCAACAGCGATGCAATAGCTTATAGTATTTGATCAAGAAAACTATAGAAATGTCTAAGAATCCACCCTACATACTTATATTTGTGAAGTATTTATACAAAAAATTATTACAAAATATCTCAAAACCATTTGAGATTTAATCTAGGAAATACAAATATCTTCTTGCAAGAACATAGGGACAGCTAATGAACTGTCTCATGTTGTCCCTTTGATTATGGTTGTGCTGGCCTTTATTGTTGAATTGCGGCCCTTTATGCTTTCTTGTAGTTGTGGAGTTTCACGCTAGAGTCTTCTTTACTTTCATTTTTCAGTTGATACTCTTTGACCTTGCTGCTCTTTGACCTTGTGTTTTTTTACCTGTTTTACCTGGTTGTTCTGTTTTTACTGTGTAGTAAATTTATCCCAGTAAATATGTCATTGTCTCCCACCATTCTGCATCAGGTAACTTTACATTCACCATTCTCCTGTAGATTTCATCAGCTTCAGTATACTTGGAAAAATTGGGCTTGTTGAGGAATAAATGTTTGATCTCATGCTCCAGGAAAAACAAGTTCTCAAATGTCTTGTACAACACCTTGCCTATTGTCAATGCTTTTATGGATGAAGAACTGGCTTGCTCCTTTGCCAAATGTCTAAGCCTGGTATGATAGTCTAACCGTGTCATGAGTTTTTCATTGATAACCATAGGACTGGGCAAACCTTTCTCCCTTAAAATCTGGAATTTAGCCATGAACCTATCAATGGCTACCTGCATATTGTGACATTTTTCTTCTAAGTTAAGCATAAGGTTCCTTTTGGAGAGGACCTTCCTTATTTCTAAAATGGTTTCAGTCCTATCTTCTATATTTAGCTCATGGAGCTCATATCTATTCTTGCTATTGAGGAAGTGGATGAGTCTATTGGCATCCTCTGGCTTATCTCCCAACTCCTCCTTCACTTTCTGGATAGCTTTTGTAGCTATCTTCACTAACTCTATTTGTTCAAAAATAACTTGAATTGAGGGCCAAATATCCTTGACGGAGTCAATGATATTGGCCCACAACATTTCCTTGGTTTTCCCAAGTGGTTTCTCCAGTGTTAAGTCTTTCTCTAAGACTTTGATCCTTTCACTCATTCTTTGGGCTTTTTGTGCTTCTTCTTTCTGCTTCAGTTGGGCAAGTTTGCAGTCTGTTTCCAAACTTGCAACCTTTTCTCTTAACTTGTTCATTTCAGTGGCCTGGATAGACATCTCTTCTATGGCTTTGATTAGATTGTTGGAAATAATACTGAGAGGGGGGGGTGAATCAGTATTATCACATTAATAAAACTTTTTCATTTCCATAATCAGATTCATATATGCTACTTCCACAACTTCTTATGATTAAGTTAATTGATCTTCAATGAGGGCATTAGAACATTATCAACCATATTATCAGATAACAGATGCAGTAATAGAGAATAGATCATCACACATAAGGCACACACATGAACACCATGATATAAGGTGGAAACCCAATGCGGGAGAAAACCACCTGCTGCAAGTCATCTCAATCTTCTTCTTAATAAGAAAAATTCTTTTACAATATTTGTACTGGTGCAGCCTTATACCAGTACGGGAGCTACAACCCCCTTTGCTCTTGCACTAGCCGATCCATTTACTAGTACGCAGGCTACTACCTGCTACAATGCTCCAAAGATTTCCTTTAGCTCTTATACTAGCTTAGATACTAGTACGTAGGCGCCGGCCTACAATCTTCTCTCCTTCAAGTACCACGTTTCATCAATTTTCATACTGGATACACTGAAGTACAACCCATAAACTGAAAGGCCACATTTCATCCAATTTTCATACTGGACCCAACAACAACATTGAAGCTCAAACAACCTTCTGAAACACCCAATCAACTGAAATAACTAGATCAACAATAATAGGACCAAACCCAGAATACAACAATGATAAACAAAGATTTTAAGAGAAGGAAGCACCCTGCTCAACTGCTAGCTTGAGTCCGGACTCGCCCTGCTCAACTGCTAGCCTGAGTCCCAGACTCACCCTGCTCAACTGCTGGCCTGAGTCCCTGGACGCACCCTGCTAAACTGCTAGCCTGCGTCCCTCGCACTGAGTCTACTGAACTGCCTGCGTCCCGGCGCACCTGAACCCTTCTGCGCATGCGTCCGGCGCACCTGAAACTCTTCGCTCCTGCGTCCCGGACGCACCTGAACCCTTACTGCACCTGCGTCCCTCCGGGCATAGATGATTTCAAGACTTTAGAAGTAACCCAGACAATCAGATCCACAGATCTGAACATGCGCCAAGAGATCTCGGTCCATTAATAGATTCGCCTTCATTAGATCTAGACCAGATCTCACCTCATAAGATATTCAACAAAAGACATACTCAAACCAAATGATCTCCTTTGCTTTATATAGGTAATCTCCTCCTCAAATCAAGGAACAATACCACGAGCCGACACCATAGAAACACAAAACCGTCGGCTAGATACCACACAAGAAACCCCCACGTGCTTTTCTCTCCCTTGAAATGTGTGCACTGGGTGGACGCACCCCCTGGACGGCTGGCCTGCGTCCCTGGACGCGGGTTCTGCATGGTTTACCTGCGGGGACGCACTTTCTGTAAGGTGTAACTGCGTCCTTCATAATTTTTCAATAAAATGATAGCTGATCATCAATCTTTGCTGCTGACTTGAAGTACAGTGATCTATCACCTGAATGGGTTGCCATCAAGGACAACACTTTAGCCATAATGCCAACAATCTCCCCCTTTGGACTTGATGGCAAATCTTACTAAGAACTTGCCATTTGATTCCTTTGAGCTGTCCTGCATCTATGTATTATGTTACATCTGATATCTCTTCTGAATGTATATAAGTGAGATGGTCTTCTATGAGGGAGGTTTCCATCAAGTACAACACATGCATCATAATGCCAACAATCTCCCCCTTTGGACTTGATGGCAACAACACCAGATCACTCTCCCCCTTTGACATCAAGGGCAAAGGGGTATGCTCCCCCTAAGAACATGCTCCCTTTGACTATAAACCAGATCTGCTGAAGTCTCTGAATGAGCTCCCCCTTTGAATATGACATGGTGCTCCAATCTGATAATGGTCTTTCTGAGAACAAGCTGAGATGTCTGCTCTGCTATATAGTGCTGTTCATGCTCAAGCTCCCCCTGACTGTAAGCAAGGTCTGCAAAAAGATGTTCTACAAGAAGAACATGACTCTATAAAATACATACATCCATCACCCATCACAATAAGGATCATCCATCCAACCAAGTGGGAATACATCAGAAATATGAAAACCAATTACATCTTCATCCTATGCATAGTGGGGGGACATAGGCCGTTACATGACCTGAAGAGATGACGATAATAGATAGACTATTACAACATGAGTCTTGCTACGACCTTCCAAACATCTAAAGATCATGACAAACAACAGCACTGTATAATCTGCTCCATAGTATCTGTCAACATCAACTCATAACCATCCAGATCTACATGAATCAAGAGCCATCAAATGAAAGCATCAGCATCAATCAACATATGTATGAATAATCATCCCTGTATCCAGCCAACAATCCTCATCCATTTGTGCCAAGAAAGAAATCATGCATCTTGCTCATGTCAACATCGTCATGAAATGCATATGAGTAACTCATCATCATCATGTCTCCAACAATGCGACTTTGAATAATCATCCACGAAATCAGCCAACCTCATCCATATATGTGCCAAGGATAATAAAGACTTCATGCAAGCATCATTAGAGAATCAACCATACATCTGATCATGTGACCAACTCATAATAGCAAGATGAATCATAAGCATTGTCACCAAGGACCATAATGCCAACAATGAATTTAGGACATATGCTCCCCCTGAACCAGTGCCATCTGTTAAATCTGATCATGCATATCAAGAAGAATCAGCCAATAAATGCTTTGAGACAGGTACGCACTTTATCTTCTGCTGCGCTGCGTCCTGTTGCTGCAGGGACGCACCCAAAAACACTATCGCGCCGCGTACTTTTACTCAGGGACGCACCCAAAATTACTATTGCGCCGCGTCCTTTTGCTTCAGAGACGCACCTGATCCTCAGTCGCTCTGCATCCCCACGCAGATTTTCAGTTACTGAACTGCGTCCTGGACGCACCTGGACTTGGTCTGGCCTGCGTCCGCACGTAGCTCTCCTGTTACTGCACTGCGTCCTGTACTTTCAGCTTCCTCTGATTCTGGTATGTCTGTACATTGTACTGTGCCATCCTTTTCTGACTGTACTTCCTTTTTCCTCCATATCTTCAAGCGTGATGATGACATTTTCTCCTTTTGATATGGTGCCCAAACTTTGTTCCTGCATTCCTTGGCTATATGTCCAAGCTTGTTACATGCATAACATCTTACATGTTTCATATTCCTCCTGTAACAATCAGTAGCTTTGTGACCAAACATATTGCAAGCAAAGCAATATCCATAAAAGTACCTTGATTGAGATGACCTTTCTGCATAATGGTCTTGAACTCTTCTTCTTCTACATCTAGCTGCAACATGTCCAAGATTATGACATACATAACATTCAACATTATTCATAGGAGGAGTAAAGGATTTTCTTTGAGGAATCTCTTTCCTTGGTTGATGATGAGATTGATCTTTTATTTCTTCATTGATCACTTTAGATTTCTCTTTAGAATTTCTTGCCTCACCTTGTGAACTAGATTCACCTTCATGGAAACCAAGACCAGTCTTTATAGCAGGGGACCTTTGACTACTAAGAATATCATCCAATACTTTAGAGCTATCTTGAAATCGTAAAAGCTTATCCTTTTCTTCTAGTTTACTTTTCAAGATATTTACCTCAACCTGAAGTTGTTCTTCCTTTTCAAGAGATTTCTTTTTCAAAACTTCTTCACCGTTCCTTCCTTCTTCCATTTGTTCCCTTAGTTTGAGAATTTCTTTTTCTTGTTCTTCATACTGATCCTGCTGCATTTGATGAACTCAGAAGGCACATTCTAGTTGAGATTTTAAGCTGGTGACTTCGTTTTCTTGTTTTGCAATAGCTTGGAGTAGATCTGTATTCTGCTTCTTTGATTCTTCAAGATCTCCTTTTAGTGAGAGGATTGTAGCTTCAAGATTTTCATAGTAGCTGGATCTATCTTTGAGTTTCTTGATGGTTGTGCTTCTTTCGTTGACTTCTTTTCTTAATGATGTCACTTCATGCTGCAATTTTTGACATTGGTCTTCCTTGTCCTTGAGTAGCTTTCTTACCTTGTTTCCTTCTTCTAGTTGGGCCCTTAGTTTGGTAGCTTCTTCTTTGAAATCACATTCCCTTTTGTTCAATAGATCTTGTTGATCTCTAATTTTGTCTGTCAACCTTTTAAAATCTGCCTCTATTTGATATCTCTCTTGTTCACCCATAAGAGCAAATTCAGTAGTTTCGCTATCACTTTCATCTCTTTCACAAGGAAATATAGTTGGAACATCAGAGGATAACACATTCATACCTGATAATGACTCTGAATCTGATTCTGAATCTGAAGAGCTTCTTATGCCTAATCCCCAATCGATTCTTCCACTATCATAGTTCTTCTGAGATGACTTCTTTTTCTTATGAGCTTTCTTCTTAAGCTTCTTTCCCATTGTTCCACGGATCTCCTTCAAGCGATCAAGCTTCTATCAAAGGACCTTCTCTGATACCAATTGTTGGAAATAATACTGAGGGGGGGGGGTGAATCAGTATTATCACATTAATAAAACTTTTTCATTTCCATAATCAGATTCATATATGCTACTTCCACAACTTCTTATGATTAAGTTAATTGATCTTCAATGAGGGCATTAGAACATTATCAACCATATTATCAGATAACAGATGCAGTAATAGAGAATAGATCATCACACATAAGGCACACACATGAACACCATGATATAAGGTGGAAACCCAATGCGGGAGAAAACCACCTGCTGCAAGTCATCTCAATCTTCTTCTTAATAAGAAAAATTCTTTTACAATATTTGTACTGGTGCAGCCTTATACCAGTACGGGAGCTACAACCCCCTTTGCTCTTGCACTAGCCGATCCATTTACTAGTACGCAGGCTACTACCTGCTACAATGCTCCAAAGATTTCCTTTAGCTCTTATACTAGCTTAGATACTAGTACGTAGGCGCCGGCCTACAATCTTCTCTCCTTTAAGTACCACGTTTCATCAATTTTCATACTGGATACACTGAAGCAAAACCCATAAACTGAAAGGCCACATTTCATCCAATTTTCATACTGGACCCAACAACAACATTGAAGCTCAAACAACCTTTTGAAACACCCAATCATCTGAAATAACTAGATCAACAATAATAGGACCAAACCCAGAATACAACAATGATAAACAAAGATTTTAAGAGAAGGAAGCACCCTGCTCAACTGCTAGCCTGAGTCTGGACTCGCCCTGCTCAACTACTAGCCTGAGTCCCAGACTCACCCTGCTCAACTGCTGGCCTGAGTCCTTGGACGCACCCTGCTAAACTGCTAGCCTACGTCCCTCGCACTGAATCTACTGAATTGCCTGCGTCCCGGCGCACCTGAACCCTTCTGCGCATGCGTCCGACGCACCTGAAACTCTTCGCTCCTGCATCCCGGACGCACCTAAACCCTTACTGCACCTGCGTCCCTCTGGGCATAGATGATTTCAAGACTTTAGAAGTAACCCAGACAATCAGATCCACAGATCTGAACATGCGCCAAGAGATCTCGGTCCATTAATAGATTCGCCTTCATTAGATCTAGACCAGATCTCACCTCATAAGATATTCAACAAAAGACATACTCAAACCAAATGATCTCCTTTGCTTTATATAGGCAATCTCCTCCTCAAATCAAGGAACAATACCACGAGCCGACACCATAGAAACACAAAACCGTCGGCTAGATACCACACAAGAAACCCCCACGTGCTTTTCTCTCCCTTGAAATGTGTGCACTGGGTGGACGCACCCCCTGGACGGCTGGCCTGCGTCCCTGGACGCGGGTTCTGCATGGTTTACCTGCGGGGATGCACTTTCTGTAAGGTGTAACTGCGTCCTTCATAATTTTTCAATAAAATGATAGCTGATCATCAATCTTTGCTGCTGACTTGAAGTACAGTGATCTATCACCTGAATGGGTTGCCATCAAGGACAACACTTTAGCCATAATGCCAACAATCTCCCCCTTTGGACTTGATGGCAAAGCTTACTAAGAACTTGCCATTTGATTCCTTTGAGCTGTCCTGCATCTATGTATTATGTTACATCTGATATCTCTTCTGAATGTATATAAGTGAGATGGTCTTCTATGAGGGAGGTTGCCATCAAGTACAACACATGCATCATAATGCCAACAATCTCCCCCTTTGGACTTGATGGCAACAACACCAGATCACTCTCCCCCTTTGACATCAAGGGAAAAGGGGTATGCTCCCCCTAAGAACATGCTCCCTTTGACTATAAACTAGATCTGCTGAAGTCTCTGAATGAGCTCCCCCTTTGAATATGACATGGTGCTCCAATCTGATAATGGTCTTTCTGAGAACAAGCCGAGATGTCTGCTCTGCTATATAGTGCTATTCATGCTCAAGCTCCCCCTGACTGTAAGCAAGGTCTGCAAAAAGATGTTCTACAAGAAGAACATGACTCTATAAAATACATACATCCATCACCCATCACAATAAGGATCATCCATCCAACCAAGTGGGAATACATCAGAAATATGAAAACCAATTACATCTTCATCCTATGCATAGTGGGGGGACATAGGCCGTTACATGACCTGAAGAGATGACGATAATAGATAGACTATTACAACATGAGTCTTGCTACGACCTTCCAAACATCTAAAGATCATGACAAACAACAGCACTGTATAATCTGCTCCATAGTATCTGTCAACATCAACTCATAACCATCCAGATCTACATGAATCAAGAGCCATCAAATGAAAGCATCAGCATCAATCAACATATGTATGAATAATCATCCCTGTATCCAGCCAAAAATCCTCATCCATTTGTGCCAAGAAAGAAATCATGCATCTTGCTCATGTCAACATCATCATGAAATGCATATGAGTAACTCATCATCATCATGTCTCCAACAATGCGACTTTGAATAATCATCCACGAAATCAGCCAACCTCATCCATATATGTGCCAAGGATAATAAAGACTTCATGCAAGCATCATTAGAGAATCAACCATATATCTGATCATGTGACCAACTCATAATAGCAAGATGAATCATAAGCATTGTCACCAAGGACCATAATGCCAACAATGAATTTAGGACATATGCTCCCCCTGAACCAGTGCCATCTGTTAAATCTGATCATGCATATCAAGAAGAATCAGCCAATAAATGCTTTGAGACAGGTACGCACTTTATCTTCTGCTACGCCGCGTCCTGTTGCTGCAGGGACGCACCCAAAAACACTATCGCGCCGCGTACTTTTACTCAGGGACGCACCCAAAATTACTATTGCGCCGCGTCCTTTTGCTTCAGGGACGCACCTGATCCTCAGTCGCTCTGCGTCCCCACGCAGATTTTCAGTTACTGAACTGCGTCCTGGACGCACCTGGACTTGGTCTGGCCTGCGTCCGCACGTAGCTCTCCTGTTACTGCACTGCGTCCTGTACTTTCAGCTTCCTCTGATTCTGGTATGTCTGTACATTGTACTGTGCCATCCTTTTCTGACTGTACTTCCTTTTTCCTCCATATCTTCAAGCGTGATGATGACATTTTCTCCTTTTGATATGGTGCCCAAACTTTGTTCCTGCATTCCTTGGCTATATGTCCAAGCTTGTTACATGCATAACATCTTACATGTTTCATATTCCTCCTATAACAATCAGTAGCTTTGTGACCAAACATATTGCAAGCAAAGCAATATCCATAAAAGTACCTTGATTGAGATGACCTTTTTGCATAATGGTCTTGAACTCTTCTTCTTCTACATCTAGCTGCAACATGTCCAAGATTATGACATACATAACATTCAACATTATTCATAGGAGGAGTAAAGGATTTTCTTTGAGGAATCTCTTTCCTTGGTTGATGATGAGATTGATCTTTTATTTCTTCATTGATCACTTTAGATTTCTCTTTAGAATTTCTTGCCTCACCTTGTGAACTAGATTCACCTTCATGGAAACCAAGACCAGTCTTTATAGCAGGGGACCTTTGACTACTAAGAATATCATCCAATACTTTAGAGCTATCTTGAAATCGTAAAAGCTTATCCTTTTCTTCTAGTTTACTTTTCAAGATATTTACCTCAACCTGAAGCTGTTCTTCCTTTTCAAGAGATTTCTTTTTCAAAACTTCTTCACCGTTCCTTCCTTCTTCCATTTGTTCCCTTAGTTTGAGAATTTCTTTTTCTTGTTCTTCATACTGATCCTGCTGCATTTGACGAACTCGGAAGGCACATTCTAGTTGAGATTTTAAGCTGGTGACTTCGTTTTCTTGTTTTGCAATAGCTTGGAGTAGATCTGTATTCTGCTTCTTTGATTCTTCAAGATCTCCTTTTAGTGAGAGGATTGTAGCTTCAAGATTTTCATAGTAGCTGGATCTATCTTTGAGTTTCTTGATGGTTGTGCTTCTTTCGTTGACTTCTTTTCTTAATGATGTCACTTCATGCTGCAATTTTTGACATTGGTCTTCCTTGTCCTTGAGTAGCTTTCTTACCTTGTTTCCTTCTTCTAGTTGGGCCCTTAGTTTGGTAACTTCTTCTTTGAAATCACATTCCCTTTTGTTCAATAGATCTTGTTGATCTCTAATTTTGTCTGTCAGCCTTTTAAAATCTGCCTCTATTTGATATCTCTCTTGTTCACCCATAAGAGCAAATTCAGTAGTTTCACTATCACTTTCATCTCTTTCACAAGGAAATATAGCTGGAACATCAGAGGATAACACATTCATACCTGATAATGACTCTGAATCTTATTCTGAATCTGAAGAGCTTCTTATGCCTAATCCCCAATCGATTCTTCCACTATCATAGTTCTTCTGAGATGACTTCTTTTTCTTATGAGCTTTCTTCTTAAGCTTCTTTCCCATTGTTCCATGGATCTCCTTCAAGTGATCAAGCTTCTATCAAAGGACCTGCTCTGATACCAATTGTTGGAAATAATACTAAGAGGGGGGGGTGAATCAGTATTATCACATTAATAAAACTTTTCATTTCCATAATCAGATTCATATATGCTACTTCCACAACTTCTTATGATTAAGTTAATTGATCTTCAATGAGGGCATTAGAACATTATCAACCATATTATCAGATAACAGATGCAGTAATAGAGAATAGATCATCACACATAAGGCACACACATGAACACCATGATATAAGGTGGAAACCCAATGCGGGAGAAAACCACCTGCTGCAAGTCATCTCAATCTTCTTCTTAATAAGAAAAATTCTTTTACAATATTTGTACTGGTGCAGCCTTATACCAGTACGGGAGCTACAACCCCCTTTGCTCTTGCACTAGCCGATCCATTTACTAGTACGCAGGCTACTACCTGCTACAATGCTCCAAAGATTTCCTTTAGCTCTTATACTAGCTTAGATACTAGTACGTAGGCACCGACCTACAATCTTCTCTCCTTCAAGTACCACGTTTCATCAATTTTCATACTGGATACACTGAAGCACAACCCATAAACTGAAAGGCCACATTTCATCCAATTTTCATACTGGACCCAACAACAACATTGAAGCTCAAACAACCTTCTGAAACACCCAATCAACTGAAATAACTAGATCAACAATAATAGGACCAAACCCAGAATACAACAATGATAAACAAAGATTTTAAGAGAAGGAAGCACCCTGCTCAACTGCTAGCCTGAGTCCGGACTCGCCCTGCTCAACTGCTAGCCTGAGTCCCGGACTCACCCTGCTCAACTGCTGGCCTGAGTCCCTGGACGCACCCTGCTAAACTGCTAGCCTGCGTCCCTCGCACTGAGTCTACTGAACTGCCTGCGTCCCGGCGCACCTGAACCCTTCTGCGCATGCGTCCGGCGCACCTGAAACTCTTCGCTCCTGCGTCCCAGACGCACCTGAACCCTTACTGCACCTGCGTCCCTCCGGGCATAGATGATTTCAAGACTTTAGAAGTAACCCAGACAATCAGATCCACAGATCTGAACATGCGCCAAGAGATCTCGGTCCATTAATAGATTCGCCTTCATTAGATCTAGACCAGATCTCACCTCATAAGATATTCAACAAAAGACATACTCAAACCAAATGATCTCCTTTGCTTTATATAGGCAATCTCCTACTCAAATCAAGGAACAATACCACAAGCCGACACCATAGAAACACAAAACTGTCGGCTAGATACCACACAAGAAACCCCCACGTGCTTTTCTCTGCCTTGAAATGTGTGCACTGGGTGGACGCACCCCCTGGACGGCTGGCCTGCGTCCCTGGACGCGGGTTCTGCATGGTTTACTTGCGAGGACGCACTTTCTGTAAGGTGTAACTGCGTCCTTCATAATTTTTCAATAAAATGATAGCTGATCATCAATCTTTGCTGCTGACTTGAAGTACAGTGATCTATCACCTGAATGGGTTGCCATCAAGGACAACACTTTAGCCATAATGCCAACAATCTCCCCCTTTGGACTTGATGGCAAAGCTTACTAAGAACTTGCCATTTGATTCCTTTGAGCTGTCCTGCATCTATGTATTATGTTACATCTGATATCTCTTCTGAATGTATATAAGTGAGATGGTCTTCTATGAGGGAGGTTGCCATCAAGTACAACACATGCATCATAATGCCAACATAGATTTGTTGCTTTCTCTCCTAATGCACCTGTTGTTGTTGTAGGTTCTGTTGTGACTGGCAATGATGTGGTAGGTGGATAAGTGGGTATGAGTGATGTTGCCAGTGTAGAAGGAACTGTTGTGGATACTGTTGGGATTACATCCTTGGAAGTTGTGGCCATGTCACTTTACTTCAGTTGAATTAAAGTGTCCAATTCCTTTTCTGTCTCCTTTAGTTGATCATTCAACTTCAATACCAAGTCCATCAACACCTCATGTCTGGTTTGATTCTCTATGACTGCTAGAGTTTGAGGATGTTGCAGCTGGGGTATTTTCAATTGCCTCTTAAGTGCAGCAATATCATTGTTTTTCTTCTTAATAAGCTGTTATGTAGCTTTTATATCCTTGGGATCGTGTCCCAATTCAATCACTAAGTCCTCTAAGGACTTGATCCTTGTATCCTTGGCCTATGAGAAGGCCTTCTCTAACTGGAATTATGCTGAGATGTTGTTCAAAGAGTTCTGTAGCTGATGGGAAGCTATGGCTTTACCTATTAGGGTGGAGTATATCATCTCTCCAGTCTATTTGTGTAGTTCAATCTGGTCTATGGGATGAATATCCCTTACCAATACTTCAAAATCCACCTTCTTAAAATATGATGTTGTCTTGGGCTATTAGAATAACCTCCACCCATTCTATATGATTTACATATTCTTCTATTTCAGGTATGGGATGGTGAATGAAAGGTCCTAGCTTGACCTTTTGTCTCTTTTTTGTGATGAATTCCAAAGTATCATATCTCCAGACAAAAATCCTTTAGAACTTAATTCTCTACAGAATTAGGTCTGCTTCTTTTCCTGCCTCCCTAGAGTTGCATATGAAGGGGACTAGTTGGTCTTTTCTTTTGAAATTGGCATTATTCTTGGCACTAACGAAGTTTACTTCATCTACATTGATGTTTTGTCTATAGTATTCTAATGCAAGCAACCTCATTGGGAGGTAACTTGGTAGCTTGTATGGTGCAAGCATGCAACCATATATCCTAATTTCCGTATGGTTCTAGTAAAGGTACTAGTCACCCACTTTGGTCTGTTTAGACAATTGAAGGACCCTCTTTATTTCTGGACTAATTCTAGGAGGAGTGCTTCCATTCAACATTGTCATAACTAGGTGTACAAATAAGTCAACAAAATCAGAATAAGAGTATGGAAACTAACATTGGTGGATCAATGGGGTCCAAAAAAATGATTGAGCTGGGCTGACCTTTGGTATCCAGCTTCTGAAGGGTGAATGGGAACTTATTAGGTTGGTAATATAAGAACATGTGGTATAAAACTGAGGAGTACTTAAAAACTCTTTCATTGTTCATTCTAAGTAATTGCTCATGCATCCTATCAGCTATAACTTGGGCATAGTCAATAAATGGCAATAGGAGGTTGTCCTGAAGTGTAGATGGACATGAAGGCAAGGATTAACTCATCAATGTATTCACTAGTGGTGTACCCCGAAATGCAGGATAGCTACAATATCCTGGTCCCATGGGAAAAAATAGTAGCTACATATGGGGGGGAGTCCTTAGGGATGTGTCTCTCTTCTTTGATGAAGGTTTGAAATAGTTGGGCCAATTTTGTAGAGCTAACTTTAGGATACAGGTCCAACAATTCTGCAATTGAGAGTGGGGTTAGGTTTGGCCCTGGTTGGAGCTGCAACATTTCATTAATAGACTCAGTAGTGATGGTGAAAAGGACCTTCTTTTCATGAGACATGATAGTTCTGTGACTGGGGATGTAGAAAGCATAACACATATGAAAAATATCAGGAAAAATGTGGACTTGCGGGAACTGGTATTTGGGCAAATTTGACTCCCAAAGGCCAATTTCATCAACGTGGCTCAAGAACCTATCCCTACTTTGGAACTGTACTTTGAGTGGGGACTCTTGGGTAGAGGTATCTTTTATTAGAAATATTTATCAGTTAAAGGAAGGTGGTCCAGGTCTAAATGAGGTGTAGTGATGGGCCTTACATCCATTATAATTGGGGTAGCCATACTCAGGTCTTGTAGATTTGAGTGTGGGGGTGATTCAGAGTTTTTAGGGTAATGGAGGCTTTGAAGTTTTTAATGGCTCACAATGTTAAAATTTAAGTAAATTTGATCTTTTTTACTTAACTAACATTGTTGCGAGGGTTAATTGACTTTGAATTTGATAATGGATTTTGAATTCCAGGGTTAAATACCTGGAATTGGGCGAAATTGATTGTAAATGGTGGTTGATGGTGGCTACAAAGGTCCATATGGTTCTGGTATAGATTGATGGATAAGATGGGTTCTCTGTAGCATCTCTGGAGTAATGGTGAAGGTCAGTGAGAAATTTCGTTGTTTGCAGGGGTTGCAATGGCTTTTTCTAAATTCTCAATAATAATTGCACAAAATGAGTGAAAAGAGGGGTAAACGGGATTTTATAGCAAAACGATTAATTTTTGGTAGGTTCATTGATTGATGAACAATGACGATTTTCGGTTGAAAAGGGGGAAGTGGTTTGGGAGGTCCATCGCACCACTCTTGTGGTGTGGGTGGTATTCGGGAGGGTTCACCCGATTATATTTAGCATTTGCCACATAGCATTGGGTGCCGGGAGGAAAATCACCTTATTGGGTGGGTAAAGGATGGACGTTGGGTCAGCCCAATATGGATGTGAACCATTGGATGAGGGGGAGGAAGATCATATGGTGATCGAGAGGTGAAGTTGCCCGACGATTTACCCATAAAGTTTTTCGGGGGGCCCATGGGTCTAATCATCGGTGGTAGGAGATTAAATTGGAGTTTAATCTCATTGGGGACTCTTTAACACGGGACTAAGGATTGAGGGCAGGATTTAAAATATTTGTGGGATATGGGGTAGCAGTATAACTTATAACTAAATTAAGGGGTGGGGTTATTTTGTATAAGGGAGATAAATATATAAGGTGTAGTGGGCTTTTCAGGAATTTTATATATTTAATTAAAAAGTTAATATGAAGTGAAATGAGAGGAAGGGGTGCCCATGGGGCTTTGGATTGACGGTGAATGGGTGCACTGTTAAGGTACTCCTTGCGATAGGTCACTGGTTCAAATCCCTCGTGGGTGCTTACCTACCAAAAAAAAGAAATGAGCAGAAGGGGTATTGTGCTTACGTATATGAAATGTTGTGTGCTTTCCATATACTTAGTACTTAGGATAAATGTATTTGGAGGATTTTGTACATAAAACATGTTTATAAAGGGGTTTTCCTAGGCAAGAAAACTTAACCTTAGGAAAAGGGGTTTTGTGAGGGGGGTGAATGAATTATAAGGGAATTTAACACCTTTCCTTCTTAAGTCATCAAGCCGAGGGTCCGGTCTCACCAGAAGTCAGAGAAATGCTCTGAGCTTTTTTGACTTAAAAAATTATAGGTATTAATATCTTTATTATGAAAAGGAAGTTAGTGAGTGTCATAGGGGTTAAATTTAATGAGGGGATGTTAAGTAAACTAAATTGTGAACCATTGCTTTTGTTTTGTAAATATATATGGGGTAGTGGTTTTTTAAGGAATTTTATATATTTAATTAAAACTTTAATATGAAGTTAAATGAGTAGAAGGGGTATTGCACTTAGTTATATGAAATGTTGTGTGCTTTCCGTATACTTAGTAGTTAGGATAAATGTATTTGGCGGATTTTGTACATAAAACATGTTTATAAAGGGGTTTTCCTAGGCAAGAAAACTTAACCTTAGGAAAAGGGGTTTTGTGAAGGGGATGGATGAATTATAAAGGAATTTAACACTTTTAATGCTTAAGTCATCAAGCCAAGGGTCTGGTCCCACCTGAGGTCAGAGAAATGCTCTGAGCCTTTTTGACTTAAAAAACTATAGGTATTAATATTTTTATTATGAAAGGGAAGTTAGTGAGTGTCATAAGGGTTAAATTGAATGAGGGGATATTAAGTAAACCAAATTGTGAACCATTTCTTTTGTTTTTTTAACCACTTATGCATATTTAAATGATGCATTTGGAACGATGAAATAAGTGCTTTTTGTATCAAATGACATGATATTTCTGCAACCTTTCTACTACTTACCCCCTTACTCATCCTACCATTTTTTCTTCACTTTATTTGGGTGCATTTAGGCTAGCAAAACCTTATCAATCTTATTCTTTTCTTTACAAAATAAACTATATAATTCTAACCTTATATCCTCGAAGGGCTCAGATTAAACTGATGAGCTCCTTTTATTCACTCTTCCTGTCTAATGATCTGCCAAGATTACACTATTTGGTCGGATTTATTCACTACCTATAAACATAAAATTCAAAGTATGAAATAGCCAAGTTTAAACATTTTGACTATCATGGATTGTGGAATAAGTAACAAGCTGCACACAATCATTTATTATGCATAAAAAGTAAATAGTACTAGCATTTTGACTTGCACACTTTCATGGTATCTTTTTGTCTTTTGGGGTTCATATATTTTCATTTTTCTTTGACCTATTCATTCTTTTTATCCTCTGATTATTCTTTTAGGACATACCCTCTTTACATTTTTTAATTTTTTAATATGGAAAACATTTGCAGAAAGAGAAGATATGTACAATATTACAAGGTTTAACCTTAGTCATTCAAAATTATGACTCCTATTGGTATAAGAGCCAACAATGTCTCCACTTGGGGATGGAATTTCCTGGTGAAATGTCAAGAACTATTTAGATTAGTAGCCTCTGAACTGTTGTTGATATTACCTTGCAATGTTTCTCTCCTTGTCTCTGCATTATTGATACTTATGAAAATGAATCCTTAAAGCTTAGGGCCTTCTCTTCGGGCTTCAACTTCAAAAATCACCATCCCAATCCACACTAGAATTTTTGAAGAAAAATGAAATATGTACAATGGGAAGTAAAAATCAGTAGTTAGGTTCAAAATAGTGTTTGAGCATTCAACCATTCACTGGTCCACCTTCTGCTTCTGTACCATCCATTTATCTTAGGAAGAAAGCATTATTACCTCTGAAAGCATAAATGACATATGGGCATTTCCATAGGAAATCAAATTTCCCATGTTTACCTTTATCTTCCGTCCTTGAATCCCATTTTATGACTTTGTCACCAAGGTAGAAATCTTTAGCCTTGGTTCTCTTATCAAAATAAAATTTAATCCTTTCCTGCACAACCTGAGATCTGATGTATACCTCCTCCCTGGTTTGTTGAATATGAATTGTTTGGTTGATTCTTCTTTGGATACTATTTGGTTCAACCTGCAATTATTGAATCAACTTCATCACTGGTGTTCCCAAGGAGGATGGAAAAGCAGCTTCTATCCCATAAACTAGTTGGTAGGGAGAGGTACCAATTGATTTCTTAGTGGTTAGTATGTCTGCCCATAAGGCATTGAGTAGCCTTTTGTTCCATGTTTTCTTATTGTCCTATAATAACTTTTTGATAATGTTTACCAGACTTTTTTTTGAGTATTATTCGAGTCCATTTCCTTGAGGATAATAGGTTGTGGAATGGCCCAAGGTTATATGATACTTGTTGCAGAAATCTATCATTCTTTTGGATTTAAAGGCTGCTGCATTATATATAATGAGCTTAGTTGGACATCCAAATCTTGATAGAATGTTGGTTTCAAGGAAGGTTATGATAATAATGTTAGTGGCTTACCTTGAAGGTATGGCCTCTATCCATTTTTTGAAATAGTTTATGATAGTGAGGATCCACTTGTGTTGGGCAGAGGAAGGTGGGTGAATTTCACCGATGAAGTCTAAACCCCATTTTTGAAAAGGTGTTTCAGTAGAGATTGGCTTGAGGGGTAAAGGTAGAAGATTTTTCTTTCCCTCAATAATTTGACATTTGTGATAGGAGGTCAAATATTTCTTTACATCAGAAAATAAGGTGGGCCAGTAGAAACCAGCTCTAAGAATCTTATCAGTAGTGGTTTTCCAGTAAAGGTGTCCTCCACAGTCACCTTCATGAAACTCTTGTAATACTCTGTCAGATTCATCTTTTAATAAGCAGTTGAGAAGAATTCCTTGATGATTTATCCAAAACAAAGCATTGTCTAATATACAAAATTTTAAGGAATTCATCTTTAAAAATCTACTTTTGGTCTTAGATAATTTAGGAGGAGCTTATAAATTCAGTAAAACATAAATTATATCAGCATACCATGGCGATTCAATAAAGACCTGGCTGATTAGTGGAGTCACCATCTCCTCTTCATTATCTATTTGTGGAATAAAGTTTATATCCAGGGGCTGATGGTTTGATGCAGCCATGAGCTTGGCTAAACCTTAGTGTTGGGTAGCAAAGGCCCCGCATAACAGTTTTGGGACCCAATGTCCACAATTTTGGGAAAAAGTATGGTAAAGACTCTGTGAAGTGCGCGGAGCACGAATTGTAATGAGTCAAGTCAAAGGGTTGTCTACCCAAGAATAATGTAAAATAATAGGAAGTGAGTTGGCCTGCCCATGGTCTGTGGACCATGGGAATGTATAAATAGAGCAAGGCTCTATGGCTAGAAGTTAGTTTTTTTGAGAAGACTTTGTTTTGGATCTTGGTGTTATGGGTTTGTGAAGACAGTATTATCTGCATCTGTAAGTCCGAGTCAAGGGTGTTCGTAGATAGATAGAGGCTCTACAGCTGTGTGCGCAGAGGCCGAGTAGAGTCCGTAGCTATGTGCGCAGATCCCTGCAGCTGAATGTGCAGGGAAGATCTGGTTGTATTGATGGAAGATTTTAATAAAGATAAGTGGTTTCTGAAGTATCACTGATCTATTGTGTTCTGGTTTATGCATCTGTTATATGATTTTATATCTTTTTATAATCACGTGCATTGGGTTTTATTGTTAAATGTTTGCTTAAATACGGTAATAAGAAGATCAAATCTATAATAATTTCATTAATAAGAAAGTACACCACACGGATCTTCGCGATCATAATCCAGAGTGGTGTGAGGCTACAGAATGGTTCATGACCCCTCCAGACAACATCAAGACATCCCAAGGGTGTGAAAACCTGGTTCCAGCACCCTCCCCTACTACCTTGGGTTAGACCTCAGTTCGCGCTCCGCAAGTTGTTGCTGAAAGGGCTGGTAGCTATGGGATTTGCTTGGATAATAACTCTTTCGAACCTAGGTTAGGGCCCAATAAGCCAACAAATGGTTCCATTGCCAGGACCGGGATTTGCCTAAGGGATGTTTGATGTCTTAACACTGGAACCCTACAAAGAAAGAACTTGAATATTGGTTGGACGAGAAGCTACATGAGTTCATGGTACAAGAAAACAAAAACCTGCAAATAGCAGAGGAAAGGCGGCTAGATCGCTACATATACACAGAAATCCACGTGATCTTTTTCGCATCCTTCTCGACATAGTTGTATGTGTGGATCGCGAGGCTAGCTGACAGTGTGGGAAGGTGCAAACTTGATCACCCAATAGTGTGGACTCTAGATCTAGTTCACAGGCTAGAAGCATCTTAAGATAAGATCGCAAGGGTGGTAGATCATTGGCTGGATCAGGTAATAGGATGGTTCATCACTGAGTTCGTGATAGTCACCACTATAAGTTATAGCAAAGTAGAAAGGCGTTTTCTCCAAGGACCACAGGGTAAGTACATCAAATCGTTGAATACTTGGATTAAAATGTTGTTATGTGATAAACAGGTTATGCGAATCCATTGATGTCTGGGGTAACACAGAGTGGAAGAGGCCACCGAGGGATTGAAGGATTAGAAAATAGTCCCCTGATTTCACGGTTGCAAGAAAGTGAAGAGGAGTTCGCAGGGTTCTCTCCGAGAAGCGTGGTCCGATTGATGAACGAACAACTTCCACTATTACCACATCCACCCACACCATTGCCCACTTCACCTACATCAACCCCACCTTCATCAACCACATCTCCACCCACCCTACCTCCACTACCTCCAAGGGTTGGAATGGTGAATGCGATCAAGTTTCCTGTATTTAGGGGCATAGGAAACGAGGTGCCAGATTAGTTCTGGTTCATGGCAAAGGCAGTATGAGAAGCCCAAGGCATTACAGATGATAACATTAAAAAGGCTACTTTGGTGAGTGCATTACAGGATCGCTCGTTGATGTGGTATATAAATTACTCTAGCGATCACTCGAATGTAGGAATAACGGCGATTTAGGACGTGTTGAACAAAGAATTTAGCCGACCAAAATTGGAAATGCAGTCAATCATTGGGTTCAAGGATATCACGATGAAGCCTGGTGAAACCCTGTGGGATCTGGATCAGAGATTCAAAAGTACAATCCGCGAGGCGAACATGACGCTGACAGATGCACAACATTGTGCATGGTTTGTGGTGTCATTGACACCACATCTGAGGACAACGCTATCACAATAGAAGATCTCAACCCAAGCTGAAGCATTGGAGATAGCGATGAGATTGCATGAATCTCCAATGCAGGATTCGGGGTTGGGAGTTCAAAAAATCCACGCGCAACTACAAAACCTATGCTTAGAAATGCAAAGTTTGAAACAAGATAAAGCACCTCGGACAGAAGTGCATACAGAGGTATGGTGCATAAAATGTAAATGCCAGGGCCATCATAAGGATCACTGTCCGATATTCACAAACTATCAGGCAGGACAGGGACCAATGCCATTGCGACCAGAGGCACAAGTAGGGCCGAGCGCGGTGCCCTCACTCTGGTGTGCAATATGTCAAGTGGGAGGAAAGCACAACACAGACAACTGTCATTTATTGCTGAAATTGACACAAACCCCTCAGCAGCTATTTTGCAATTTTTGTAGATCGATGGGCCATGAAAAACGCAATTGCCGAATTTATGAGTTACTGATGGAACAGATACCTGATTATAGGATGCAGACTGAGGTGCGAAGTCAGGATCCAACCATAGCAATAGCGCGGGGTGGATTTCAGGGACGCGGACGGGGACGAGGAGGAATGGGACCTGGTTGAGGCTGGAGACAATTAATCTGCTACAATTGTGGAGGACCTGGGCACTACGTGCGAGATTGCATGAACCTAACCAGAACATGCTACCCGTACTGTTACCAATTCGATTATGACATAGTAGATTGCCCCACACTAACCATACAAATGCGGGAAAAAGGGGTGCTCTAGGCTACTCCCACTTAGAACATCCAAATGATGAAGGCGGAACCACGCGAGGAGGATCCTAACATGAACATGATGCTTAGAAGTGGTTTGACTATGGGAGACGATAAGGGGAAGCAACCTAAGGAGGATGCATGGGTTCGCAAGCTTGAATTTGATTTGGAACACGTGAAGGAAACCTTTATGGAAGCTAAGAAGAGATTCGCGGAGCCTTCTACTTCGGGTAGCAAGGATCAGAATGAGCCGGAGTTGGATACTTCTATGTTAACTACCTTCTTAGAGACATGCATGAAGCTACTATGGGACACTAAAGCGGTGAAGGAATTGCAAGAATTGATAACCAGATGTGCAGGGTCTGGTGAATCGCGCATGATCATGAAGCTAGGCAAGCATGCTTTCCGCATAGGGCGGGAGATGCAGTTGACTACCCATATCAGTGACTATGGGATGGATCAAGTCGTTCTGGACTTGGGGTCAGATATGAATGTCCTATCTAAACAGACATGGTAATGCATAGGTAGGCCCACATTACAATGGTCTCCTATTCAATTATGGATGGCAAACTAGCAAAAGATCTTGCCCATGGGGAGACTACAAGGAGTCACAGTAGATATAGAAGGCACGAGGACACAAACCGACTTTGGGGTAATAGAAATTGTGGATGACAGTAACCCTTACCCAACACTATTAGGGATAGACTAGGCCATGGATATGAAAGGAGTCATTAATCGAAAAGACCGAAAGATGATATTTGAGAAAAAGTCTCTGTGTGTAGTCATTCCACTAGATCCAGCCGAAGGGGCGCACTACATAGAACCCGTACACGATGAGGAGAGTTCTTGTACATCGGACTCTGATGAAGGGATTGAGCGATGGAAAAACCGATTGCATGAGGTAACAATGCTAAATTGTAATATGATGACTAGATGTTGGGTAACGGAAGCCCCGTGCAACGTGTATGGTACGCGAAGCCCATAATTTTGGGTAAGAGTAGGGTAAAGACTCTGCGAGATGCACGGAGCGAGATGTGTAATAAGTCAAATTCAAAAGGGTAGTCCACCCAAAAACAATGTAAGGAAATGTAAGTTGAGTCAGCTCGCCTATGAATCGCAGTCTATGGAAAGGTATAAATAGAGCGAGGCTCTATGGGTAGAGTAGCTAAGTTTTTGGTCAGATTTTAGAGGTCTGATATGTAATGGGTGTCTGAGAAGAAGAATTTTGAAAGTGTCTGTAAGTCCAAGTCGGGTGTTTGGGTAGGAGATAGAGGCTCTACAACTATGTGTGCAGAGGCTTGGAAGAGTCCACAGTTGTGTGCGTGGACCCCTGTAGCTGAGTGTGTAGGGAAGATCTAGATGTAAGGGTGATAAGTGGAAATAAAGATAGTTTTTTCTGAATTCTGTGTTGAATCTAAATTATCACGAATCTGTCATTTTGTATGGTTAATAAAATTGTTTGTTTTACATGCATTGTTTATTGAATACTTGTGAATGTGGGTTTAAGTCTTAATCTGTGAACTGAATAAAAGTGATAAATGTTTGCTTAAAGACCTCTCTAAGTAGATATGGGTTATAATACTTAATCGAATAAATTAGATCTTGAGAAAGCTAAAGATAATCGGGATCTGCACGGATCTAGCGCATCGCGAAGCTGCAGGACAGCGCGTGAACCTCTCAGACCACATCTAGAAATCCCAAGCATGTGTAAACCTAGTTCCAACACCCTCCCCTGCTACCTCGGGTGAGATTTCAGGCCGCGCTTGATGGGCTGTTGCCGAAAGGGCCGGTAGCTACGGGATTTTCTTGGCTAAATAATTCTTCCGAACTTGGGTCAGGCCCATATAAGCCAACAAATGGTTCCATTGCCGGGACCGGGATTTGCCTAAGGGGTGTCTGATGTGGAAGCACTGGAACCCTACAAAGAAAGAGATTGATGAGTGGTGGGATCTGAAACTCCACGAGTTCGCAGTCCAGGAAGACAGAAACCCGCGAGTATCAGAGGAAGATTGGCTGGACCGGTACATATTCACAAGATCTTCTTTGTGTCATTCCCAGAAGAGCTATACGAGTGGATCGCAAGGCTAGATGACAGTGTGGGAAGGTGAAGATTGGACCATCCTATTGCATGGACCCCAGAACTAGTGTGCAGGCTAGAAGCCACTGAGGATAAGATTGCATGCGCAGTAGATCATTGGCTGGATCAGGTAATAGGAGGATTTATCACTGAGTTTGCGATAGATACCATCGTGACCTTTAGCAATGCGGAAAGGCGATTTCTTGAAGGACTGCGAGGTAAGTATATCAAATCACTAAATACGTGGATTAAGATGTTGTTATGTGAAAAGTAGATTATGCGCGTTAATTAATGTCTGGAGAAACGTGGAGCGGAGGAGGTTACCATGGAATGGGAGGAATAGAGAACAATCTATTAGCCTCCATTTCCTAGGAAAGTGAGGAAGAGCTCGCGAGGTTCTCACCAGGAAGTGTAGTCTAGTTGATCAGAGAGTGCTTCCCCTTGATACCACCTCTGTCCATGCCACCACCCATGTCACCTACATCTAATCCATCCACTCCAACACCAACCCCATCCCCAACTCCAACAGCCTTAAATATTGGGGAGGCAAGTTCAGTTAAGCTGCCGATATTTAAAAGTGTGGGGAATGAGGAACTAGGAGGATTTTGGTTTTTGATAAAGTCTGTATGGGACACTCAGGGTATATCAGATGATAATATCAAGAAGGCTACCCTAGTTAGTGCATTTCAAGACCATGCACTGACTTGGTACATGAAGTATTCCAATGATCACCCAACTGAAGGCATTACCACAATCCAGGAGGCGCTAAATAAGGAATTCGAGCGCCCAAAGTCAGGGGCCAAGTCAGTTATTGGGTTCATTGCGATGATGCTTGGAGAAACTCCATGGGATTTGGATCAAAGGTTGAAAACTGCTATCTGCGAGGCCAGCATGACACTGACAGATGAGTAGCACTGAGTGTGGTTTGTGGCATCATTGACACCACACCTGAGGACAACCTTGTCACAACAAAATATCTCAACCCAAGCCGAGGCACTAGAGACAACAATGAGGATACACGAGACCCCAATACCGGACCTAGGGTTGGGAGTTCAAAAAATCCACGCGCAACGTCAAAAATTGAATTTAGAACTACAGAGCTTGAAACAAGAATGGGTATCCCGTCTGGAGATACGTATGGAGGAGGGTTGTGTTAAATGCAATATACAAGCACACGACAAGGATGATTTCCCTATCTTTGTGAAGTATCTGGCGGGGGGAGGTCTAATTCCATTAAAGGTAGAGGTATAAGCAGGGCCGAGTGCCGTGCCTGCACTCTGGTGCGCGATTTGTTAGGTGGGTGGGAAACACGTAACAGATATCTGCCACCTACTACAAAAGTATACCCAGATCCCGCAATAGTTGTATTGTAGCTTCTATCAATTGGTGGGACACGATGAGCGAACGTGTCGAAGTTATGACTTAATGATAGAAAGAACACCAGCTTACCAAATGCAGACTGAAGGGTGGGGAGGATTTCAAGGACGCAACCGAGGAAGAGGAATGGGGCCCGGGCGGGGCCACATACTATTAATCTATTACAATTGTGGCAGACCGGGACACTACGCTCACGACTGCACTAACCCGACTAGAACTTCGTGCCCCTACTGTGAACAATTTGATCATGAAATGGTAGACTATCCTACCTTAATTACCCAACTGCGCAAAAATGGAGCACTCCAACCTCCACCAACTCAGAATATTCAGATGATGCGAGCAGAGCCTTGCAAAGAGGATCCCCATAAAAATATGGTACTAAGAAGTGGCACAACTATAGGAGGTCATCTGCAAGAAGAATTTAAGTGGGATACACCTACAAAGGCACATGACTTTGAGCCAGAACAGGGAAGGATGATCCCGTAGGAAGCTCAGCAGGGCAGTGCAGAAGCTTCTACCTTGGGTAGAAGGGATCAAGTGGAGTCAGGGTAGGACCCCTCCATGATTATGACATTTCTCGAAATCTGCATGAAACTACTATGTGATAGTAAGGTCGTTCAAGGATTGCAAGAACTGATCACCAAGTGCACCGGATCCAGCAAACCACAGGTAGTCAGAAAAATAGGCAGGCATGCTCTGCACACCGGACGGGAAATGAGATTAACAACACAAATCGCTGAATATGAAATGGATCAGGTCATCTTGGATTTAGGCTCAGATGTGAACATATTACCTAAATAGACATGGGAGCACATGGGCAAGCCTGCATTGCAATTGTCCCCGATTCAATTACGAATGGCTAACCAACAAAAGATCTTACCAATGGGTCGACTGCAAGGAGTGACTGTGGATATCGACTGTGTAAGTATGCCGACTGATTTTGAAGTTATAGAGATTGTTGATGACAGTAATCCTTACACTGCATTGCTCAGAATTCATTCGGCAACAGACATGAAGGGGATTATTAACTTAAAATGGTATAAAATGACATTCGAAAAGAAGTCACTGCGACTAGTAGTTCCGTTGGACCCCGCGGAAGGAGAACGCTACACCGAGCCCATGCGCGATGAGGACAGTGACGATGAGCTAGATTGCATCTATCAGATGACAGCACAGGACCAGGATCAGGTGTGTCCCATGGATGGTGGAAGAACCTCATGGGAATGCGATAGCACTTGCACAACAAATTCTGAGGAGGAGACTGAACGATGGCAGAATCGCTTGCGGAAAGTTACGATGCTTAACTACAATATGATTCGGTCACTGTGACACGTAACCACCGAGAAGAGACAACAGCCAGTAGAGAGCACCACCACTGACGGAGGGTAGCTCATCTAGCACAACACGATGGAGAATAGCATGATGGGTCGCAAAACGAGTTGCGTGTACCAGGAGGGGCCGTGGAAGCCAAGATCTAGGAAGCAGTTCCAGGTACACATTGGAAGAATAGTTGGTCATCAATGGCGAAGGGACCGAATGCATGCTAGGCGACCATCAACCCAACCAGATCTGTGTGGAACGAAGGTTTGCACGGTCGGACAGGGAAGTCTCTTGGATACAGCCCACCCTAGCAGTAACACTATCCATGATAGAATTTAGTAGCTCCAGGCAGCCATTTGGTGCGGTAAGGTGCAGCTGGGTAAGTTAGAAGAAACAAGGGCCAGACTCTGTGCACAAAGTGTGAAGCTGGATAAGCTATTACCAAATTGCAGATAGAAGCCACCTACATGGGTCACGCCAAGTAGTAAACAAAGGAACCGGGTAGGGCTGGCTCTCTTATCCTACCACAAGCAGGGACCTCGCTAGCATGGTTGTGCCAGCACCTAAAAGGACAAGACCCCACACATAGCAACCCATTAGCAGAATCAAGGGAATGCAAAAGGTGCTCGCAGCCTGGGCTAGTCGGGAAACAGAAGATCCACATGAGGGGTTCTCCCACCTGATTATCCATAGGAGGTCTAGTCGCAGTGCTCCCTGCAGTTGAAAGAGGGTGCGATACTATAAACCAGGCTGCTGTGAAGTTGCGTGATATGACCTCAACATACACACAAAAACCGCAATTATGATCCTGGGGTTTCGCGGCCGTGAAGGAAAGGTGGAAAGCGACTATTGTAGGTACTGTTCATGACATGATGACCCATTTAAAGCACCATGGAGCGGGGGGGGGGCGATAATTAAGGAAAAAGAATAATAGCCAAAATTGCACTGGTGAGCTGCCACAAGGGCAAGAAGCCAATCTTAAATTCTGAATCTTATATAATTATAGTAAGGATCACACCAGCACATCTTACCGTCCTGCTAGAAAGCCGCCATGGGTTAGGAGCAAGTGCAAGATGAGTGACGATAAATTTGAAGAAAGTCTGTGGTTTAAGTCATTGCTGAAGAACTAATAGGAAGCAATCCACAAAGCACACAATACTACCACTGATAACCCACAGCAAGCATCACCACCAACATCTGAGCTCCCGAAATCACTTCAGACGTCGAGGACCAGGAAGGACCCTCAGATCCTAGAATCAGTAAGGAGGTCACTACGACACCTGCACTTTGGCAAGTTCAAAATGGAGGAAAAAGGTAAATCTATTACCATTAACAACGATACGTAAGTTTAAGACTCTCCCACATATATCGAAGAAGTCAACCTTGAGGAGGATCCTATACAACCTGTACGACGACCCAAGTATGTGCCTCCAAGCAAGGGAAAGGTGAAAGTACCTGCAAACCTAGATGAAGATGACACTATCATCGCTACCCCAGCTCTACCAAAAGAAGTCCCAGTAGAAAATTTGGTGGTTGTCCGTGTGGTAGCAATGAAATTCGAAGATTAGAATCTCGCAGATATAGTAAAATTTCCCCACTTGGCAATGGACGCACTGATGGAGCAAACTGTAGAAGGGATGGTGACAATGCTCCAGCCTAAGGAATGGTTGTGGAAGGTGGACCAAGCTGGGCTACTCAGTCTCTTATCAATTCCCCACTTCCTCTGGCCCCTGATAACCATGTTGGTTATAAAGCAGTTGCTCTATCTAATTCATCAGGAAATATTATGGGTCGGTAAACCCGTCAGTATCACACCTGAACTTGTTCATCGAGTTTCGCACCTTCCCTATGACAAGAGATATCCTTGAGAAATTACTGACCGAAGTAACAATGTCGCGATGATAGAACTATTAAAAAAGAAGTATAAGCTTACAAAAGGGTAGTGGAGGTACGTCATTGATAATATCTCAGATAAAGTAGTTCGCGTCACCACTCAATTGCTAGCATGGAAAGTAATGATGAAGTGCTGTGGCACTAAGGTTCCAATAGTTGTGATGCACTCGCTAAAGAATGCACTGCCGGCGTACGGCTCAATTGGTCCCAATTTCTCTGTGAAGAGTTTTTGACCAACTTCTGCGAAGTGCAAGAGGAGGGAAAAACTTTCCATAATGCCTGGCTTCTCTTGTCCATCATGATTGTTGCCATCGACCTACCTGAAGAAAGCTAGTTTCCTATCTTGGACATGGAATGGCCGGAAGCCGCTCGATATGCTTCCCTTTCAGCAACAATGGATGCGGGACGAGTTCAAAATATCAAAATCTTTTGGGTACTAATGGACGAGACTGTGCGTCAGTGGATTACTACCTTACCCTTCCTGTCCAATGGGATCTATGAAAGCATGAAGCATATTGCTAAATTTAATGCACACATGCATCATCTCTACATCAGGGCACGTAAGGACCTAGCCTAGGCATGGACCTCACTCCGATTTATCGTTATTGACAATGTTATCGATGGGATTGTGGATACTTGGCCACTGGCATAGCGCAGACCGACAGGGGTAGAGCGCAACGAGGCTACTATCAGGCAGCAAAAGGAGGAAGCTAAGCAGGCCACGCAGCAAAAGCGTAATGAACAATTCACTGCAAAAGTTAAAGCAGCACGTGAGGTAGCTTGGATGGCAACAGGAAAGACACCACCAGGAGGGGCGGCGTCAACAATAGACAAGGGCAGTTAGAAGGCAACCCCTAAAACAGGTGCAGACAAACCACGATCAACAAGCGCATATTCACCACTGAAGCAGTCAGCGTCATCAGAGCGGCCAAAGCCACAGAGGAAGGCAAAGGCATCTAAAATGAACAGCGGAGTGACCACGCTAATCGAAGGAGACTTAACAGACATCGAGATCACCATTCGAGATGCCACTTGGGAAGCAGTCGATGAGGCCATGTCGAAGCAACAGATTATGTTGGGGGAACTTCACGCACAGCTACACGAGCTGGGATCAAAAATCGCGCAGGTAGGCACCAGCGCCACTCCAGGGGTTTCCAGTATGGCAACCACGAAACCGTTGTTAAAAGCCCAAATGGATCATTCTATCTCGATTCCAGCAGATGCCTTGCTCACCACCCAAACGGAGGACCGAGCTGTGCTTGAATGACTTACAGGACTGGGACTGAATGTGGCTACTCTACCACGCGAAAGTTTGCAACAACTACACGACAACGCCATAATTGAACTCCGCGCTAGTGCCGACCATGATGACCATGTACTCCAAGAGAAGAAAATTAATATTGAACAGTTGCAGCTCCAACGTGACGAAGCAGTCACACAAAAGAAGCAGATGGAGAAGGTAGTATCAGAAGCCTATTCGAGTGTCCAGGAGTTAGAAATTGCGAAGGACTTGCCCATTGAGACACAGATCTGTACACTGGCTACTGAGTTCTGAAAGACAAAGGAGGAGGCCATGTGGATCCAGCTAGAGCTCAGTGCACAGATCGCAGACTTAAGACTGCAGGTGCCACAATCGACGTGACCAAAGATCCTAGAGCAACGTAGGAACATTATTACTATGGGGCGCATGAAGCTCACACGGTCAATGGTGGAATGTACCGAGCTGTTAACTCAGTTGATTGTTACGATCACCACCCTTTAGGAGGATCCAACACTTCATTGATTGGAATCCAAGGCCCGGGAGCTCCAGAAAGCTTACGATCAACTCAGAGGGACTGCATAGACCATTGCTATCACACAGTTCTTGGCGAAGATGAGGGAGGTGCAGGACATGAAAATCGAAGCCGATGCCGCTAGACAGAAGGAAGAAGTGGTTAAAGCCCGTCTCTAGCCATGGATGGACGAGGCATTTGCAGTTTCAACCACCATAGAGCACAAGGTAGCCCACATGCGGGCTGAGTATGCCACTATGGAGACAGCAGAGACAGGGACTGAGGTGTCGGCAACACATGTGGAATGGATGCAATGCATGATGGAAGAATTTGCTGCTAGCACAAGCGATGCACAAAAGCTATTGACCGATCTCCACGCAAAAGTGGATGCACCAGCTGAGTGACTCATGATGAGTCACGATGATTGTGTTGGGGGATTGTTGGGTAGTGGAAGCCCCGTGCAACGTGTATGGGACGTGAAGCCTGCAATTTTGGGTAAGAGCAAGGTAAAGACTCCACGAGATGCACAGAATGTGATGTGTAATAAGTCAAAGTCAAAAGGGTAGTCTACTCAGAAACAATGTAAGGAAAAGTAAGTTGAGTCAGCCCGCCTATGAATCGCGGTCTATGGAAAGGTATAAATAGAGCGAGGCTCTATGGGTAGAGTAGCTAAGTTTTTGGTAGGATTTTGGAGGTCTGATATGTAATGGGTGCTGAGAAGAAGCATTCTGAAAGCATCTGTAAGTCTGAGTCGAGGGTTTGGGTAGGAGATAGAGGCTTTGCAGCTGTGTGCACAGTGGCCTGGAAGAGTCTGTAGCTCTGTGCGCAGACCCTTGCAGCTGAGTGCGCAGGGCAGATCTGGATGTAAGGGTGATAAGTGGAAATAAAGATAAGTTTTTCTGAATTCTGTGTTGAATCTGAATTATCGCGAATCTGGAATTTTGTATGGTTAATAAAATTGTTTTATTTACGCGCACTGCTTATTGAATACTTGTGAATCTGGGTTTAAATCTTAGTATGTGAACTGAATAAAAGTGATAAATGTTTTCTTAAATACCTCTCTAAGTAGATCTGGGTTATAATACTTAATAGGATAAATTAGATCTAGAGAAAGCTAAATATAATGAAGATCTGCACGGATCTAGCACAGCGCGAAGCTGCAGGATGGCGTGCGAACCTCTCAGACCACATATAAACATCCCAAGGGTGCAGAAACCTAGTTCCAACACCCTCCCCTACTACCTTTGGTGAGACCTCAGTCCGCGCTTTGCGGGCTGTTGCCAAAAGGGCCGGTAGCTGTGGGTTTTGCTTGGCTAAATAATTCTTTCGAACCTGGGTCAGGCCCTTATAAGCCAACACTAGATCACTATGCTGTGTAACGATAGAAGCAAGGGAGTGACCAACTGATGAGGCTGCAACGAAAGTAGAGGAACTAGTAGAGCACTACGAACCAGTGAGTTTGTAAGAAAAGTAGGATACACAAACGGGGCCGGCGGTTGCAACAACTGCACAAGGGTGGAGTATACACCAAAAGACTAGGGGAAAGTGGTGCGACTTTAGGAAGCCCGTGCACGGTCAGATTGGAGGACAAAAGGGGGTGAGCATCCATCGGCAACATAGGGTGCGGGTGCATGGTGTGCTAATTCCTAACCGCATGTGAAGCAAAAATCCGAATTCACCGCAGTCATGTAGCCTGCCAGCTGTCCGCGACAAAACCAGTAGGAAAGCAGGAGGGCGCACAAACAACATAAGACGATCCACTGGGACTCTGTCGATACTAGAGAGGTGATGGACCTATAATAGGAGGGAGGCATATGTGTGCTTCTTAATCGTAAGACAAGAGGGAACCCAGAATGAGTGCGGTAGCATCAAGTTGTGGGCGCAGCAGAGAAGGAAAAGCGTGATGTTAGAGAAAGGAATCCGCAAAATAAAATAGGGCGTCACACAAGCGGGCCGCTCGAATCTACACATAAGGAAACCCAGTATGGCCAGGTCTACCTCGAAAATAAGACGAGTTGCGACCCTTCTATCATGGCTGCAACAGCACCAACAGAGGAGTGTACCCCATACAGTAGCACCTACAGAGCTAACAGGTACGAAGGCACTCAAAAGGTGCTCGCAGCCTGGGCTAGCAGGGATGCTGAGACATTGCACCTGTGGTGCGACCACTTGACTAGCTATGGAAAGCACAGTCTCAGTGCCCCCCGTAGTTGAAAGAAGGCGCGGGACTATAGACAATTTTGCGGAAGGTCGGCATGGAAAAAAGGTTCCATGCAGGGCCAGTTGGATAGCACGATCACGACTGCGCTAAAAGGGCTACGCTACTGCATGGAAAGGTTGGCAGATGACTGTTAACACCACTATTCCTGACAAGAAGTTCTAGCTACGGAAGAGAGGAGCGGGCGGCGGGTCATTAAGACAGAAGTTCTAATATAGATACGAAAAGATTTGCTGCCTAGAAGATATTGATGAACTGGAAGTGGAGGGAAGGAATATATTCAAATCTACGCACTTCTATAACACCCTCTGGAC
Organism: Pinus tabuliformis; assembly: GCA_031772625.1. NCBI lineage: Eukaryota > Viridiplantae > Streptophyta > Pinopsida > Pinales > Pinaceae > Pinus > Pinus tabuliformis. The sequence goes on from CM062813.1 coordinate 47,602,576, forward strand.
AACACTAGGAAATGTGAGATCTAAACCAGTGACGACCAGCAAACACCGTGCTACCAGGCACCCCATGAGTACCATGGCAAGAACCCGAGCATGGTTCACGAAAGAACTGCATCCAACCCAAGAGGAGCCAGATGAAGTGGCTGTGGCCCCCGAGGTTCCAAAGTCCCCATGCACACTGCGGCCCTAGAAAAACAAGCAGACGATGGGGCCAGTCAGGGTATCACCGAGATTCAGTAAAAAGTCAGTAGCCGAAAAGGGCAAAGTAATCACCACTGAACCTGACGAGGAATATGAATATTTGCAAGCCCTGATCGCTCAGATTGAAGTAGAGGATGAGGAAGAAGAAGATGTGTTCAAAATACCTACATTACCCCCATATGTCTCTCCATGGAATGGGACGGCCAAGATACTGAAGGACCTGGAAGTTGCAAAGAGTATGCTACAGACCTCGCTTCTTCCAGATGAGATAAGGATTTATGGTTTGCTGCTCGGCCGAGTATTGAGTATGAAGTTCGAATATTGGGATCTAGCAAATAGTGACCAGTTCCCCCAATTGGCCACAGACAAATTAATAACGCAGAAATGGTTACTAGGTGTGGAAAAGGCGGGCTTACTTAATCTGAGGTTGATACCCCACTATCACCATGCGGCCATCACCATTTTTGTGATCTGTCAGTTACTTTGTCTGGTACATGATGGTTATCTCTGGTTCAAAGAACCGATTCTGATCACAGCCGATTTAGTATACCGGATTACTCACTTGCCGATTAAGGGGAACGACGCCACAGACATAGCCAGAACAAGTAGAGATGTGGATCTTGCAGAAACAATGAAGGCTAAATATAAGGTGGAAAAAGGAAAGCGTGGGTATGTAATAGTGAGCATCAACGACCGAGGGGTGCGAGTCACCACCCAGCTACTAGCCAATAAACTCATGAGGAAATGCTGCTCAAATGAGGTGCCAACCCCTCTTATTGCACTTGCAGAGTAGTGTGCAGAAGGAGTCCAGTTCAACTGGGCACAATTCTTATGTGACGAATTTATGACAAATTTTAGGGAAGCACAGGAAAAAGGTAAGACTGTCCATTATGCATGGTTTCTACTATCAACCCTTTTGGTTGTAGGAGAATTACTGTAGGGTAGCTAATTTTGAAACGTTGAGCACAACATACCTGAAGCAGTGCATTTACCTCGCTATGGGCTACAAAGGACGCCATGAGGTTCCGGGAGTTCAAGGTATTCTAGATATTCATGGAAGAGGGTATCTGGACATGGATCGCTCACAGATCATGGATGTCTCCAATAGTCTACAAAAATTTGAAAAGCACGGTTGAGTTCAAAGCAGACTTGCACAACCTCCATATCCATGCGTGGAAGGATCCAAAGTGAACATGGGTCAAGCTCCCATTCATTGCAACAGATGATGCAATTTATGAAGTGCTGGTGGCATGGCCTCTAGAATGGTGCAGCCCGAACAGGGCCACATTAGAAAGGATGGCAGCACAGCAATGAAAGAAGGAAATCCAACAGTGACTCACTAAATTGGCAGAAAGGACACGTTAGCGACAAAAGGCCACTTTGCTGCAGGAGGCGACCCAGGAAGTAATTGCCGAAGAAACCCTGGAGGATCGGGAAATGTCCTCGGAACAGGATAGGCAAAAGGAATAAGAGACACAGGAACGCACTGACTTTAACACCACAACAACCAAAGGCAAAAGGTTACGTAGCAAGGAATCGCAACATGCACATAAAAATTCCAAAATAGCTAAGACTTTGGAGAAAGAATTTCTTGACAGCAGCGAACCAGCATGCAATGTCGCTACCAGCACATTGGAGGAGCTGATGACAAGGTAGAAAACTGTGTTGGGGAAGCTCAGAGAACGGCTACAGGCATTATAGGTGCGACCCTCTGGAGGGATGTTACCAAACCTAGTATATGATACAGCCGCAGCCAAGAAGATGGTGCGTAGTCACATGATGAACACTTTAATATTGCTAGCAGGCACTGTCTTAACCGAAGCTGAGGGTGACATGCGAAGTTGGGAGTTGAATTTGACCGCTCTACCTCGAGAAACCTTTTACCAACTGTAGGATGGTGTAACAGCTGAGTTGCATGCCAGGGAAGGCTGTGCACTCCAAATCTTAATGGAGCTTAAGGCAAGTCTGGAGAAAGTCAACCTATAGTGTGATGACTTGGTCTCCCACAACCAGGAAGTGGAACAGGCCATGGCAGCAGCTTGCAGCAAAATACCAGAGTTGGTTGTCCCAGCGGAACTTCCAATAATGGACAAGATCCATTACATGGCCGCCAGACTCTGTACGGCCTAAGAGGATTCCATGAAGGTTCATTGGGAATTAAAATTGAAAATCGCGGAGCTAAGACTAAAGGTGCAACCACCCACACCCATGAAAGTTTGAGAGTAGCACCACAGTGAAACTCAAGCAGGGTTAGTAGTGATAAAGCATGCGGTCCAATATTGCTGGAGATTGTTGGATCAGTCCCTACTTACGCTCACATCTCTACAGGATGACCCAACGCTAAAGCAGGTAGAAACAGAAGTGCAGGAGTTACAACAGGTGTATGACAAAATCTTGGGGACTGTACAAACAGTCCCCATCACACAATGACTGGCCAAAATGAGGGAGGCCCACGATCTCAAGGCACAGGTTGATGCGGCTTGAGAGAAGGAAGCCGTGCTTAAAGAACGCATCCAGCCTTGGCTGGATAACACATTTGTGGCCTCTTCCAACATCGAGGGAATGTTAGCACACGTGCAGGCAGCATCTGAACCCAGGTAAGCAACAAAATCGGATACTGATACATCGGTGGCTCACATAGAATGGGTAAAGCAACTGCCAGATGATTTTGTTGCGAGGGTAAGTGACATGTAGAAGTTGTTGGATGACCTCCGCACAAAGATTGCCACACCAGCCAAGTGACTCAGGACGAGTCACGTTGATTGTGTTGGAGGCCTGTTGGGTGGCGGAGGCCCCGCATAATGGTTTTGGGACCCAAAGTCCACAATTTTGGGAAAAAGTATGGTAAAGACTCTGCGAAGTGCATGGAGTGCGAATTGTAATGAGTCAAGTCAAAGGGTTGTCCACCCAAGAATAATGTAAAATAATAGGAAGTGAGTCAGCCTGCCCATGGTCTGCGAACCATGGGAATGTATAAATAGAGCAAGGCTATATGGCTAGAAGTCAGCTTTTTTGAGAAGTATTTGTTTTGGATCTTGGTGTTATGGGTTTGTGAAGACAGTATTATCTACGTCTATAAGTCTAAGTCAAGGGTGTTGGTAGATAGATAGAGGTTTTGCAGCTGTGTGCACAGAGGCCTGGTAGAGTCCGCAGTTGTGTGCGCGGAGCCCAATAACTCAATGCGCAGGGCAAATCTGGTTGTATTGACAGAAGATTTTAATAAAGATAAGTGGTTTCTAAAGTATTGCGGATCTATTGTGTTCTGGTTTATGCATCTGTTATATGAGTTTATATCTTTTTTTAATCGTGCGCATTGGGTTTTATTGTTAAATTTTTGCTTAAAGACGGTAACAAGAAGATCAGATCTATAATAATTTCATTAATAAGAAAGTACACCACGTGGATCTTCGCAATCATAATTCAGAGAGGCACGAGGCTACAGGACGGTTCACGACCTATCCAAACCACGTCAATACATCCCAAGGGTGCGGAAACCTGGTTCCAACACCCTCCCCTACTACCTCGGTTGAGACCTCAGTCCGCGCTTCACAGGTTGTTGCCAAAAGGGGCAGTAGCTGTGAGATTTCTTTGGCTAATAACTCTTCCGAACCTAGGTCAGGGCCCAATAAGCCAACACTTGGCCCTTGATTAACTTAGTTGGTTTGATTTCTATGTCTTATTCTATAATAGTATCAATCCATTCTCCCCTCTTTCCATTTGGACCACCTTGAGTTAGGATGTATTTGACTACCGAATTAGGAGCATATGCTAGAATATGGGAATATAAAATGTATACCCTAAAATCCTTGATATCTTTGACCAAAGAAAAGGCTTGTTTTCCATTATGTTATATTTTAGGGGGGCATCTCTCTGGGCTTTGCTAAAGAAAGTGATAGTTTGTTCATAGCCCTGGTCATTTTTCTACAATAAAACTACAACAATTGTGTGCTCAAAAGCAAAGGAAAATGAGATGAAATATCTATCAAATTTTGGACTAATCAAAACTGGTGTTTAGTTAATGCTCGTTTGATATCTTCAAAGGATTTTTTTAGCCTCAATAGTCCATTTTATGGTCGAATTCTTTTTCAACATATTGTTCAGTGATCTAATTAATTCTGCTAGGTTAGAAATAAATATTCTAAGAAAGTTAATTTTCCCTAAGAAAGCTTGTAATTCTCTAATGTTCCTTGGATGTTGTATCTGTGTGATGGCTTCTCTTCTTGAAGGGTCTATTTGGATACCATCTTTTCAAATTATATGACCTAGTAACTTTCCTTCTTCTAACCCAAACAAAGAATTCTTGGGGTTTAAAAAAATTCCATATTTCCTGCATTTAATAATAACCTGCCTTAGATGATCCAAATGTTGACTATCAAATTTTGAAAACAGTAATGTCATCTAGATATATCACTAGGAAATCATGAATTTATTTGGAAAAGGCTATATGCATAGCCCATTGGAAAGTGGCTCCTGCATTCATTAGTCCAAAAGGCATTTTCACATACATGAATGTGCCCCAAGGAGTAGTGAAGGCAGTCTTGGTTTGGTCATCAGGATGAACTAAGAGCTAATTGTAACTAGAAAACCCATCCAATAATGAGATTCTAGTTGATCCAACTACCCTTCGCAAAATATGATCCATTTTGGGGAGAGTGTAATTGTATTTAAGTGATACTTTGTTGAGGTTCCTAAGGTCCACACAGAGTCTGATCTCGCCAGTTTTGTTCCTAGTTGGCACCAAGATCAAAAGCCAATCAGAAATCTGATTCGTGCAATTATCTTAGCATTATACATTCTCTGGATTTCCTTTTCAATTGAAGGTAATAGGTGGTGGGCTCCAGTATTGTAGCAATAATGCTACAACTCCTGGAGCTTCCTTCTCTAATTTTATCAACCCGGTAGTTCGTAACAAACTTGGAAGCGACGGTGTTGTATGCACAAGTACTAGCTCTTGTCGCAGCTGTCACTTGGTCAGCTGGCACAAGTCCGCTAGGGCTCAAGCCAACTTCTATATGCTCTCAGAAGAAGCTTTTTAAGTGATGAACGAAAGCTATCTCAAAGGAAGTTAACCTACTTTACAAGAATGAACTGAAAGCCAACAAAACATGGAAACCCTAGTAAACCCTAATTTGACCAGCTTAATCCTTACGATGCAATGGTGGGAATGCAACTTCTAAAAAATGATGCCATTACTTCTAGTGATATGAGATGCATGAGTCTAAACTAATTTCATCTGAAGAGAACATGTTTTTGTATTTTTGCTCAAGTGGTTGGAGTTATTATGACTGTGCTTCTTACTGGGTCTTGACTGTGCAGGGGTAGTTCAAGGGGAGAAGGCTTGGAAAAGGTCAGGAGGATTCTGAGAGGGTCCAGAGGATCCCTAACATCATTCCACAGAATTTCACAACCTTCAGATGCCTGGCAACCGTGTTTGCAAGCTTTTACCGGATGTCTGCAGGGGATCCTACAGGAAGCTCGGGATTTCTACAGGAAGATTGCTAACTTCTACAGGATGTTTTGCAATCGGAGTTTTGGGTGATGGATGGGTGAATGAGCTGTATGGGTGGATGGGTAGGATGAGACGGGAGCTTGTGATGGCTTATGGACAGAGAGATGAGATGGATAGGGGGTGTGTAAAGCTGGTTGGTCGATAGGAGGGTAGAGGCAATGGAAGGCCGAAAAGATAAAACAACGTGGATAATAGAAGAGTTGGTGGGAAAATGATCTAGCTGGGAGGTAAGGAGATGGCTTAGGCATGGCTGAGAACGATAAGGAAATGATAGAGTGGTGCTGCGCAATGTAAATGAAACAAATCACCTCTGTCTTGCACAAAACCGAGAATTCATCAACCTATTCTAACTGTTTTATTGAAAACCAAAGAACAACAATGTCAGTTAAGGGAGAATCGTGCATGTTGCTGAAACAAAGAGCTACTCCACAAGATCTAAATGCATGGACACTTCTGCAACTAAAATTATTGTGTTAAAGCTTGCATGAACATATAAAACAGTGTTTTTGGTAGTTGACACGGTCTACACTTCCGGTCCCCAAACAGAGGTGAAAGTGAGTGTGCATTCAACCTTTTTTCGAACTCTGATTAACTCCAATCCTTACTCTACTCTAAACTACTGAAAGCAACTTTTGTTCATAACACTAACCTATGTAACCACACCAAGAAATCCGAATTAGCAAACTGTGTTTCCAAGTGCAAGTAAAGGACAAGAAATATAATGCTGAAAGAAAGACAAGTACAATACAAAGAAAGGAGGCCTATTGCTCTCAGGTTGGGCCCAAACCTGAGAGCTATAGCTCCTATAAGAACTCAGAATTGAACTCAAATCTGCCTGCCTTTTATTAAAAGATCATAGTCAAAAGTCTAACAACATGCCAAAAATGGCTTACAAAGAGCAAAACAGAGATGTAGCTCGTACTTCAGAATTTGCAACAAAGGTTCAAAAGTCTCCATCGAAGGCTACAACCTCAATATTTATACATTATGAGGGCCAAGCTGGCCTCCTAAATTAGTGGGGCTTGGCTGTCCAACTAAAAGTAAACTGTTGTTCCTTTAGAATCCGTTGGCTGCCTTCTAGCTCGGTGGTGATAGTTGTTGGAGCTCGAAGTTGGGGTAGAGATCACGAGGAAGGTCATTCAAGGCTGTGGACAACCTTCCTAAAAAACCGCAATGCCACCTTGGTTGTCTCCTTTCCTTCATCTGCGTGGTTTTGCTCCATTTAATGTCAAAAAAACCTGAATAAACATGTATTAGCCACATAGGCATAATGACTGCCCTCCTTCCTACAAATAACATGAATATACTAAGAAATGATGCATAAGTGATAAAAAATGAAGGGTTGAGCAAGGTAAGTAGGCCAAATGAGCCCAAAATGTTACCAAATTTGGGGCTCATCATCACCCCCTAGCTAAAATATCTGCTCATCCTTGAGCAACTAGTCCAGCTCTTCATCCTTCATTGCCTTTACTGCCACCCTTACATCCCAAGCCTCTGTAGTAATGTCCTCCTTGCTGATATGGAACCCAGCCCTTCTGTTCACCTCTTCCCACTATTCATTATCATCTTTCTTTGTGCTGCCTTCCATCAATCCTAGCAACAGTGGTGGGCTTAGCTTAAGGCCAATCCAGCTGGCCTAGAGGTTTTGCATGGATTTCTTATAGAGGGCTACCCATACCAGAGCTTCCCTCATCCGATTTGGGATATGATACTCTCGGATTTTCAGACTGTGGGCCAATGTATTCCATCTGCGGGTGCATGCTTGGACAGCGTTGTCTCCTAACAGTCTCTCCATGTCCTCAAAATGAGCTATGGCTTGGGCCTGTTGATCCATATATCTCAATGAAGCTTGAGGGTCAGTGGACAAATGTTGGTGTGCCGAGATTAGTGCAACTGGATCCCCTGGTTCTGGCCTGATGAGCAATGGCTCATTCAGATCTCGGTTCATGACCGCTTTGGCTTCTGCTGCTCTTTTGTCCTCATGGTTCAGCCATGAGGCAAATGCCATTAATTGCATATCTCCCAAGGCCGTATTGGGATCCCATGAAACTACATTAGGCAGGGCCAGATTATGGAGGTAGAACTCCGCTAATTTGGCCTTATCCTCTGATGAGCTGGTGCTACATACTTCAGTGAATTGCTGCGGGTCTTGGAGTTGAGAGATACCTCTTTGCGCCAAGGTATTGATTTGAAATTGCAGCCATTGGTCTTTCAAGTATAGGCCATAGGATTTGGCCGGTTGCCTTCATTGTATAGCATCCATGGCCCAACTGGCCATGCAGGCCAATTGTGCCTCTTTCCGCTGCAGTTGTTGTCTGAGAGCTCGCACCTCAATTTGTGCTTGCTGTTCTGCTTCCTGTAGATGTGTGGTTGGCTCCACAAGACCGGTTTGTAGTTCCTTCTTGCCTTGTTGTTCTGTTGTGGTGTCATTGGAGGGTGTACCTATTCCTATCCTCAGCTCCTGTAGCTGCAATCTCAGCTTTTGGTTTTCCTCCTGTAGGAACACTCGTTGGCAATTTGACACATGTTTAGCCATGGAAAATTCACTTCTGGCCTCCTTGAGCTGCTCCTGCAAGGGACCTATGTCCGCCACACCCTTTGACTTGGCTATTTTCATCCACGTGTGTGTACAGACTCTTTCTTCCTCCAATGCAAAAACAGTGGCACAGTAAATTTCTGAGGTATAATTTTGCCAGCCTCTAAAAAGTTGTAATATGAACTCAGACTTGGTTGAGGGCTGGGCTCTGGTATATGCTCTTTCTCCACTTCTTTTGGTGGCTCTACTTCGCCCTCCCTCGGTGGTGATGAGGGTGCTTCTCCTTCCATTCTCTCAGTTTCTTTAAGCCTGGCTAAGGTTTCCTGTAGAGCATCCTCAGCATCCTGTAGCCGAGCTTTTGTAGTCAATTGGTCTAACCTTTCTTTCCAAGTAGTTTTCTTCGGGCTCCCCCTCTCATAGGTGACTGATATCCTCGAGGGGGACCTCTCCTTGGGCGAAGTAGGGGCATCTTCGATAATGATTGGGCTGCTGGACGGAGGCTGTGGCTTGCCCGTCTTTATTCTCACACTTCTTCTAGCTTTAAAATATAGAGGGGTCTCCCTCTTTCTCTTCTCCTTTGGCTTAGGAGGTGTACTGAGGGCAGCCAGCACAGCTGCTGCCTCCCTTGCAAGAATGTCAGCTTTCTTCTCCTTGGGTTTCGCTTTTTCAGGGCTTCCTGTAGAAGACCCTGTTTTAGTTAATTTCGGGCTTCCTGTAGAAGACCTTGTTTTAGTTAAGTTCGGGCTTCCTGTAGAAGTCGGTTTCGATTTTCCTGTAGAGACAGGTGGCACCACTTTAGATTGCTTTGCTGAGGGCGTTTTACTTTTTGACTTGGTTGCGGTTGCCGACATGGTGCCTTTGCTGATGTGGACCTACTCAGCCTTGTCCACTCTGCTTTGTAATATTTTCTCTCTCGTTGTCAAAATGGGTGTGTCATCCTTCTCTTTGGCACCCTTTTTCTCTTATTTCTTCTCTTGCTTTTTCTTCTGCTCTATGGTCGTGGTCTTCTGGCCTTTTTCTTTCTTCCCTGTGGGCACTGACTCTTTCTCCTCACTGCTATATGAACCGAGCTCCTCGATCAACATCTTTATGTCACCATCCTTGGTCAAATTTCTAAAGGTTTCCCATGAGAGAGGAACCTTGTATGTGTGGAGCACATCCTCCACGAGGAGTTTGATGAGTCCATGGTGGGCTACCTGGTCTGGTGTGCCTTCTCTCAACTTGGTGGCACACTCAATCAGAGACTGTAGTAGAAAGTAGGGGAGACTGAGTTTGTTTTCTACAGGCAGGTCCATCTGGTGCCTTAATTTCGTGAGTAACCGAAAATGGTACCCATATACAATGCTAAAACGGCCTTCGTAGGTGATGCACTTCATAATTTGAAGGCTAACTTCACTCCACAGTGGCAGTAAACGGGTTCTATGAACCCCATTTTTATCTTATGAGAATTCCTCCTCTGGTGGAAAGAAGTCTTTCTTAGCCTGTTGGCCCAATTTCCTTTCTTCTTTATCCCATGGTAATCCCATTGGGAGCTCAGTAACTCGGCTGATGAATTGTGGGGTGAGTCTGAGACTCAAACCCCTGAAGTTAACGGTGGCCAATGTTTTGGATTTCGGCCTCAGAGCTTGCAAAAACTCCTCTGCCACCTCGTCGCCATAGCCCTGCAATTTGTCACAGAATGATATCCATTGCGCTCGTGTGAAGAGCTCCACCACCTCAGAGTTTTCTCTTACCTTTGTGGAGTCAGTTGGTTCCCTTCTGATGAACCCACCCGTCATGGTGAAAAACCTGCGACGTTAACTGGAGGTGGCAGGTGCGGAAGAAAATTGGCTAACTGGGACAGAGCGTAGAATTACGCCTCTGCCACGCATACAATTCACAAAAATTATCTCCCGATGACCTTAACATGGCTTAACTATAACTCACATCCTGTAGGACGAAAATTCATGCAACAGCAGACAATATTTGCAAAATTTTCTTACAACCAGACTGTAGACGTCGATTCTGCCACCCTCAAAACCAATTGCATGGAAGGTTCAGGCTTACCTTTTGAATCCGCCACCTTTTGACGTGAGGAACCCAATTTCCTGTAGAAACAACTTTCCTGTAGAAGCAGCGCGCAAATTCCGGAGGATACTGTAGTGGGTCTGCGCTCCCTGAGCTGCTTAACAGGCGTTCGAACGGCCAAAGACTTGGAGTGCCGAGCTGTAGAGGGATCCGGATGATCACTCGACTTTCAAACGGTGAATGATAAATGCGTGGGGTGGCAATCTAGCTGATTAGATTTGAATTCGGTGGAATCCGTGGCGCAGGGGTGAGCTGTCCCTGCCGGACCGTTGGACGACGTCACTCCATCATTCGTCTGCGAGTTCCCTTACTGCCGCATCAGTCCCCGCAGATCCGCCGTCGTCACTTCTGTTCAAACTTGTTTTTCCCGACTGGATGGCTCTCACGTGTGCACTGCCCGTTCCTTTTTGCCACGACCATCGTTCAAACATCCGACTAGACCACTGACTGGTCGACGTGGCCAGTCGAATGACCATACGACCGCTCAACCCATTCACTTTACACTTCGCAAACATTCCAAAGTAAAATTCATGCAATTCGACGGAAGAAAGGGCGAGGCACTTACCTGTGCCGCTGCGACACGATTCTTCAGGCTTTTGGACGATGATGAGTCGATTTGTTTGCTGCTGTGTGATTGCACAAGTTCGGAGGTTCCTCTTTATAGGCCGCTGACGATGAATTTGATGCTTTGGCTGCATGCGCCCGCGTGATCTTTGCATGTTGTAGGCGGTGGAATGGTGTGCACTCTAGTTGGCTTAACTGCTACAGGACTCTTGCAGGATATCCTGTAGCAGTTTTTCCTCCTCGGGTGCATGCTGCACGGTGAAGACGGTGGCCCCAAGATCATGCTCACAGGGCTCTTAGATAGCTGGGATGGGTATGGCACGGAATCTCAACATTTTTTCATTAACAAAAAATTGCTTTCTCTTGAATCTCAATGATCTGCCTTGATTGTGCAGGTACCTTCATTGCATGTCAACAACGGTGGTAGAAGGAGGTGACAGCAGTGTGTAAGGGTGAAAATAGTAGCTTGCATGCGTCCAAACTGAACCTTGGTCATTAGATCTCCTCATATAATCAGTTCTGGGCCGTCCAAAACTTCTACAGGAAGTTTCCTGTAGAAATACAGAACTTCCTGTAGAAAGTCTGGACTTCCTGTAGAAAGTCTGTAACTTCCTGTAGAAAGTCTGTAACTTCCTGTAGAAGACTAAGCTATGATGAAATCGTGCCCATACCTTGGAGAAGATGAGTATTCTTGGAGGAGGTGCTGGTGAGGTCCCCTGGAAGCATGATAAGGATCCTTGACTTTGAGTTGAGAGACCTCCTCTCCTTCATAGAACACCTGCAACCTGCATGCATTTCCACATTATAAACTTGTTGTCCCTGTCTTCTTTTGCATATTGTTTTTTCCTTTTTTTCTCTTTTCTCTCTCTTTTTTTTTTTTTTGAAAGATAGCAGGGGCGCCTCAATGAGGTTTTCACCCTTGCCATCTGCCTTAAGCGCCTCCGAGAGGTTTTCACTCAAGGATCTTTTTCAAATCTCTTTTTTTTTTTTTTTGAAAGACAATAGGGGCGCCTCAATGAGGTTTTCACCCCTACCACCTGCCTTGGGAGCCTCAGAAAGGTTTTCCCCCAAGGATCTTTATTTATTTATTTATTTTTTTTAGATCTTTCAGGGTATGCCCAAAGCAGAGGCAGAACCCTTCTCTATGACCAACACTGATTTCTCCATAGTTTTGATGAACTCTTGTCTTGAGAGAGGTTTCCTGTAGATCTTCAGTCGATGCCCATTGACAAGCATGGGGATGGACTCCTCATCAATGGTCCGAATAAGAACAGATCCATTGTCATGACATTTTTCCAATGCATATGGTCCCAGCCATCTGGTTCTCAGCTTCCCCTTGAAATCTTTGTGCCTGGAGTCATACAACAATGCCCAATCTCCTGGTTGGAATTGCTTGTCATTGAGGTGTTGGTCATGCCACACCTTTCTCTAAAGTTGAACCACTTCTGAGTGAAGGAGGGCCTGCATTCGGTGCTTGTCCAGTCCATTCAGCTGCAATAACCTTTATTGTTGTGCATGGCTGAGATCTAGGTCCATCTGAGCTGCCATCCTCAAAGTGTTGTATTCAAATTCAATGGACAGCAAAGCTTTCTTCCCATAGACCAGCTCATAAGGTGTGAAGCCGGTGGTGGTCTTCCAGGTGGTGTTGTAAGCCCATGTGGCCTCAACCAGGCGATCTGCCCAATCTTTCCTACTGCTGCTCACCACCTTAGTCAAAATCCCTTCCAATGCTCTGTTGGTGACTTCCACTTGCCCATTTGCTTGAGGATGATAGGGGGTGTAAGTCCTATGCTTGATTTTGTGATGAGTTAGTAGGTCTTCAATTAAGTTGGATGTGAACTGGCTCCCTTGATCGGTGACCAGCTCTCTTGGGTAGCCAAATTTGTAGAAGATGTTCTCTCTTAAGAACTCATCCACCTTTTCTTTTGTTTCTGCTTTGATTGCTTTAGTCTCTACCCACTTTGTCAGGTAGTCGGTGCACACAATGATGTAAGACCTTTGCCTCGAAGGAGGGTTAATTGGACCCACAAATTCCATACCCCACTTCTCAAATGGCTCAAGAGTCACTTGAGGTTGGAGAGGCATCTCATCCCTTTGAGTCAGTTTCCCCATTCTTTGGCATCGGTCACATTGGCTGATATACCTTCTGACATCTTGATGAAGTGTGGGCCAATAGTAGCCTGCCTGCAGGATTTTGAAGGCAGTCCTCTTTGCTGCAAAATGTCCTCCACAAGGCCCATCATGACAGGTGAGGAGGATATCAAAGACTTCCTCCTCCCTTACACAATGCCTTAAGATCTGATCAGGGCCAAGCTTGAACAAGTTGCCCCCGATCCAGGTAAATGAGGCACTTTTTCTGACGATTCTGCTCTTCTCTCTTGAAGATAGGTGCGGAGGGAACTGTGCTGAAACAAGGTAGTTTGCTATATCAGCAAACCATGGAGAGAGTACTAAGATAGAAAATCGATGTTCATCGGGCATCTGGTAATCCATTGTTCCATCCTCATCTGCAGACAAATCCAATCTAGATAAAAAGTCAGCAACAACATTTTCTTTACCTGGTTTGTCAACAATGGTCAAATCAAACTGCTGCAACAAAAGTAACCATCTAATAATACGAGCATTCACATCTGGTTTATTCATTAAATATCTAATTGCAGCATGATTCGTATGTACAAAGGTTTGATAGCGAGTGATATAATGTCAGAACTTGTTCAGTGCATGGACCACAGCCAAGAACTCTTTCTCGGTTACAGTGTAATTCAATTCAGCTTTGGATAAGTTTTTGCTAACAAAGTAAATGGCATATGGAAGTTTTTGTTCAACTTGTCCTAAAGCTGCCCCTATGGCTTTGTTCGAGGCATCAGTGTGGATGTGGAAAGGTAGGGCCCAGTTTGGACCTCTCAAGATTGGGGCCGACACTAACTTGTCCTTTAATTCATTCAAAGCCCTCTGACAATCGTCAGTCCATTTAAACTCCACATCTTTTGCCAACAGGCCAAACAATGGCGAGGCTAGCTTGTTGAAGTATTTAATGAATCTCCTATAATACCCTGCTAATCCTAAGAAACTCCGAACATCCCTTACCTTTTGGGGAGGTGGAACCCTCTTGATGAGAGCAATTTTGTTAGGATCCACTTGTAACCCTTGGCAAGAAATGGTATGGCCTAGCACGGTCCCTTCAGTCATCAAGAATTCACATTTTTCAGGACTAAGGGCCAGGTTCATCTCAATGCATTTGGTTAGGACTTTTCCCGGATTGGACAATGCTTCCTGGAAGTTGGACCCATAAGGAGTGAAGTCATCCATATAGATTTCCACCGCATCATGGACCAGCTCCGAGAAGATGCTCAAGACAACTCTCTGGAAGGTAGCAGGAGCATTGCATAGCCCAAAGGGAAGAACTCGGTAGGCAAAGGTACCCCAAGGACAAGTGAAGGTGGTCTTATCTTGGTCTTCCGGGCTGATTTGGATTTGGTTGTACCCGCTAAACCCATCTAGGAAAGAGAAGAACTTCTTTCCTGCCAGTCCATCCAACACTTGATCTATGAAAGGTAGAGGGAAATGGTCTTTCTTGGTAGCTTTGTTCAGTTCTTGGTAGTCCACACAGATTCTCCACTTCCCATTTTTCTTGGGAACCAACACCAGAGGGGACACCCATTCACTATCTGAGATGGGGTAAATGAATCCGGCATCCAACAGTTTTTGCAATTCTTCCTTGACAATGTCCTTAAGAGCTGGATTCATTCTCCTCTGGGGTTGCCTAACTGGTTTACAATCCTCTTTGATGTATATGTGATGGGTACATACCGAAGGATGGACTCCTTTCATCTCCTTATAGCTCCAAGCAAAAGCATCTAGATGACTTGCCAACAAGCTACACATCTCCTTTTCCTGGGAAGGAGATAGGGAGGAGCTGATCTTTAACGTTCTCTCTGGGCCGAACTCCACATTCTTGACTCTGGGAGTGACAGGGTTGGTGGCACAAAGGTCTGCTAAGGTGCTGGCTTGGGCATCCTCCACCAATTTCTCTAAGGATAGTGCACTGGGAGGGGTATTCTGGATCAAAGTCTCAATCAAGTCATCCTCGGTTGGGGGGTCTCTTCTAGAGGTGTCTAGGGTGCACAAAGGTTCTGAGTACACCTCATCCTCTTCTCCTTCCTCCAACCAAAGTGGTAAGTCATTCTCTAAGGAGGGTTGGGCAGGAGGGTATAGGACTAGCTACTTGGACATAGGACCATTTTTTATGGTCATTTTTCCTGCACGACAACTTATGTAAGCATCTGCAGTGGCTAACCAAGGCCTTCCCAAAATGAGAGGGTATCCAGTAAGCTTTGCCTTTGGTTGCAGAACCAAGAAATCTGCAGGGTATTCCCAAGAGTCGACAGAGACCAAGACATCCTCCACAATCCCTTCAGGAGTCACGATGGAGCGATCTGCTAGTTGCAGGATTGTCGAGGTCTTCCTCAAGGAACCTTGAAGGTTGAGTTTGAGCATGGTATCCCTGGTCATCACATTAATGGCAGCCCCCAGATCAATCAAGGTGTGAGGTATAATGGTGCCATTGATGTGGACATCTACTACAGGACTCCCAGGATCTAGGTACTTTGGGCAGATGACTTGTCCTAACATAAGGTTAGACAGTTGTCCTATGACATTGACGGTTGAAGCATCTCTCTTTCGCCTGCCTGGGTGTTTGAAACACTTTTCCTTAACCAGTTTGTTGTATATTGGCACATCCTTGATGGCTTGGAGAAGTGGAATTTTCACACACAACTACTTGAGCTCTCCCAGAAGCTCATCCTCCTCTGGGTTGGGTTGTGTGGTGGCTGTTAGTCTCTCAAGAAAGGGTGGAATAGCCTTTGTTTCACTTTCCTGTTTGTCTTCCTCGTCCTCTGGGGGAGGAGGTTGGCAATCCGGAAGAGTCTTTCCAGATCGAAGATTGATCTCCTGGATCTCCACAGCATAGGTAGGGCATGATGTTTCCCCAGTGTATACCTACTCGGCCTGTCTATTGTTGGGGTTCGGGTTCGGTTGAGCAGGCATTTGAGGTTGCCTTGGAGGAGCAGGAGGTAATGGTTGAGGTTGAATTGGTGGTGGAGGTAAAATGGCGGGAGGAGTGTTGTACTGGGACCTCCACTCCGACTGAGGTGCATTCCACTGAGGCTGTGGCTGGGCATGTGAGTGATATGAATGAGTAATGGGCTGAGTAGGGTACTGAGGTGGATAAGACCATGGAGGAGGCATAGACTAGGAAGGATAAGCAGGGGGACCCCAGGAAGGCATAGGAGTAGATTGGTTGGGGCTGTAATAAGCTTGGGGTGCCCCTTGCATCCCCTGCTGGTAAGGTCTAGGTCCTTGTGGCCTCCTTTGGTTGAGGAAATAGAGAGGTTCAGTGGGGGCTTTTGTCTCTTGGTACATGGCTTTAAGCCCAGGTAAGGTTGGACATTGATTTGTGGGATGGTCCTCCTCACAAACGAAACACACTTCAACCGAATGCAATGGGAATTCGTTCTTAGGGTGTCTCCTTGTACATCTAGGGCAGAAGATAGCCAAGGCCCTCTCAGCTTCTTCCTTCTTTTGTTGGATCCTGAATGTGTCAAGTTGCATGGCAATGGTCTGTCTCACCTCACTCTTGAGATCTTCTAATTGATTTGCAAACTCATGTTTGGAGAAAGGAATACCAGCTGAGAGGAGGTTTCCTCTACCTCGCTTCTGGGCTGCCCTAGAGTGGTTCCTAAACACAGTCTTGATGTCCTCATAAGGAAGTTGGTAAATATCTCCTCCAGCTAACATGTGAAGGGTATCTAAGAGGTCTTCAGGGACTCCTCGGAGCAGGACCAACTTGAGGGATTCAGGGTCAAGTGTGCACCTGGCCCGTTTATAGCTAAGTTGGAACCTTTCCTCATAATCCTCTAAGGACTCATCATTTCCCATGGTCATCCGAAAGATTTCTCCCTTGGTTTCCTTGGACCTACAGTAGTCCCGGTACTTGGTATTGAAAGCTTGCTGCATCTGAGCGCAAGTGGTGATACTATTCCCAGGTAAGCCCATGAACCAGCATAATGCTGCATCCTTAAGAGTTGAAGGGAAGAGTTTCAGCTTCTGCTCATCTTCAGTATAGTCATAGGTTCGACAAAGGACAACAAACTTAAATAGGAAGGTATCAGGATCTTCAGTAGTCAGTCCATGGAAGTGAGGTAAAGCGGAGGGGCTAATGTTCTTCATTTTCATGTCTCCATTGGTTTCTCGGATGGGGAAGGCACTTTCTATTCTCTCATCTTCTCCTCTATTGTCAGCCATAGCTTCAGATGGGATGGTCTCTAATTCTTCTTCTGCTATAGGATCTTCGTATATCTCCGGAGGTTCACCTATAGGTTCTTCTGGATCACTGTCACCGAAGAAGAGAGAAGGGTGACTCAGTGATGTGGTGGGGGTGTTGGGTAAGAATTTGCCTGTTTTATCTCGATTCCTACGAGGCATGAAATGGAAAGACTTTTTTTTTATTGCTTTTGTTTTTTTCTTTGGTACCTGCAAAAACTGAAACAGATTGATCTACAACTAACTATCTTGCTGAAATGAAAATGCAGAATTGAAATGAAAGCAGGAAAGAACTAGTCTACTTTGCTCAAATGGAATTGTAGGAATGGAAATGCTAGTCTACGCTTGCAGAATTGAAATGCTAATCTATGCTTGAAAAATTGAAATTGCGGAATTGAAATGCTAATCTATGAAAGCAGGAAATGTCTATGCTACTTTTGCAGAATGGAAATGAAATAAACTACTTGGCAGAAGGCGAGAGTAGGAAAATAGAAGAAAAGCAACAATTACTAATACTCTGACGCTTCCCCGGCAACGGCGCCAAAAAGATGGTGGGCTCCAGTATTGTAGCAATAATGCTACAACTCCTGGAGCTTCCTTCTCTAATTTTATCAACCCGGTAGTTTGTAACAAACTTGGAAGCGATGGTGCTGTATGCACAAGTACTAGCTCTTGTCGCAGCTGTCACTTGGTCAGTTGGCACAAGTCCGCTAGGGCTCAAGCCAACTTCTATATGCTCTCAGAAGAAGCTTTTTAAGTGATGAACGAAAGCTATCTCAAAGGAAATTAACCTACTTTGCAAGAATGAACTGAAAGCCAACAAAACATGGAAACCCTAATTTGACCAGCTTAATCCTTACGATGCAATGGTGGGAATGCAACTTCTAAAAAATGATGCCATTACTTCTAGTGAGATGAGATGCATGAGTCTAAACTACTTTCATCTGAAGAGAACATGTTTTTGTATTTTTGCTCAAGTGGTTGGAGTTATTATGACTGTGCTTCTTACTGGGTCTTGACTGTGCAGGGGTAGTTCAAGGGGAGAAGGCTTGGAAAAGGTCAGGAGGACTCTGAGAGGGTCCAGAGGATCCCTAACATCATTCCACAGAAGTTCACAACCTTCAGATTCCTGGCAACCATGTTTGCAAACTTCTACGGGATGTCTGCAGGGGATCCTACAGGAAGCTCGGGATTTCTACAAGAAGATTTCTAACTTCTACAAGATGTTCTGCAATCGGAGTTTTGGGTGATGGATGGGTGAATGAGCTGTATGGGTGGATGGATAGGATGAGAGGGGAGCTTGTGATGGCTTATGGATAGAGAGATGAGATGGAGAGGGGGTGTTTAAAGCTGGTTGGTCGATAGGAGGGTAGAGGCAATGGAAGGCCGAAAAGATAAAACAACGTGGATAATAGAAGAGTTGGTCGGAAAATGATCTAGCTGGGAGGTAAGGAGATGGCTTAGGCACGGCTGAGAAGGATAAGGAAATGATAGAGTGGTGCTGCGCAGTGTAAATGAAACAAATCACCTCTGTCTTGCACAAAACCAAGAATTCATCAACCTATTCGAACTGTTTTATTGAAAACCAAAGAACAACAATGTCACTTAAGGGAGAATCGTGCATGGTGATGAAACAAAGAGCTACTCCACACGATCTAAATGCATGGGCACTTCTGCAACTGAAATTATTGCGTTAAAGTTTGCATGAACATATAAAACAGTGTTTTTGGTAGTTGGCACGGTCTGCACTTCCGGTCCCCAAACAGAGGTGAAAGTGAGTGTGCATTCAACCTTTTTTCGAACTCTGATTAACTCCAATCCTTACTCTACTCTAAACTAGTGAAAGCAAATTTTGTTCATAACACTAACCTATGTAACCACACCAAGAAATCCGAATCAGCAAACTGTGTTTCCAAGTGCAATTAAAGGACAAGAAATATAATGCTGAAAGAAAGAAAAGTAAAATACAAAGAAAGTAGGCCTATTGCTCTCAGGCTGGGCCCAAACCCGAGAGCTATAGCTCCTCTAAGAACTCAGAATTGAACTCAAATCTGCCTACCTCTTATTAAAAGATCATAGTCAAAAGTCTAACAACGTGCCAAAAATGGCTTACAAAGAGCAAAACGAAGTTGTAGCTCATACTTCAGAATTTGCAACAAAGGTTCAAAATTCTCCATCGAAGGCTACAGCCTCAATATTTATACATTATGAGGGCCAAGCTGGCCTCCTAAATTAGTGGGGCTTGGCTGTCCAACTAAAAGTAAACTGCTGTTTCTTTAGAATCCGTTGGCTGCCTTCTAGCTCGGTGGTGATAGCTGTTGGATCTCGGAGTTGGGGTGGAGATCACGAGGAAGGTCATTCAAGGTTGTGGAAAACCTTCCTACAAAACCGCAATGCCACCTTGGCTGTCTCCTTGCCTTCATCTGCGTGGTTTTGCTCCATTTAATGTCAAAAAAACCTGAAATAAACATGTATTAGCCACATAGGCATAATGACTGCCCTCCTTCCTACAAATAACATGAATATACTAAGAAATGATGCATAAGTGATAAAAAATGAAGGGTTGAGCAAGGTAAGTAGGCCAAATGAGCCCAAAATGTTACCAAATTTGGGGCTCATCAATAGGACAAGATTATTCCTTCTAAGTTTTTATCTAAAAGGTTTTTGATTTTCTTTTATAGGGATTGTGTGTTTTATGATGTTGGTGTCATAGGATTTGAGGTCCTCATAACTCCAAGGAAAGGCATCCTGAAATTATTTTAATAACTGAGGTAGTGATTTGGAAAGTTTGATGAATTTTGGATTTTCATTAGTGCCTATATTACACTCCTCTATATTATATTTCAAAGGTTCCATTTTAGGCTTTCTAGGAACATCATTTGAATCAAACAAGTCTTCCAAAGGGGATTAAATCCCTTAGGTAAGACATTTCTTTGAGATTGATTACTTCAATGTCTTCGTTAATTATTTCATCAATCTCAACTTTCTCTAGGTTTTCTACATCTAATTTTGTAAATTTAGTGGATGAAATATATCTATTTCTTCACCTTCTATCTCATTTATTTCGATTTTGTTTTTAATGTTAGGATCTATTGATGTGTTAATACCTATATTTCTATTTAGAAATTCTTCTTCTAAGATTAAAAAGTTGTTTATCTGCTTGTCATCAACAAATATTTGTCAGTTCTTCAAATTATCTAGAATTGCAGGTCTGTGGCTAACTTCAGCAGTGTACTGATGGTTAGGTTGAAATGGTAACTTGCAGGTGTTGGAAAACATTACTAAACTATGAGCCTGCATATTATGTTTTCTAGGAATTACAACAAGCTTGGTTTCTAAGAAAGTGTTTAGTATTTCTACAATGGTTCCTCTATAACAACTTAATCTATGGTCTTTTGTCATATATACAACATCAATTTGTTTTATAACCAGTTCAGAGTCTCCCATGACGGAAACTCTTTTACCTCCTCAATTCCTAACTAATTTAAGACCTAAAATTAGTGCTTCATACTCGGCCATATTGTTAGTACATTTAAAATTTAGTTTGTATGCATGGCATTCTAAGTGATTATTCTCCAGATTGTATATCCAAACTCCTGCTCCTGCTTCAAACTTATTGATTGACCCGTCAAACTCAAGATGCCACAATATCTCATGTTCATAATTATCATCATATGGTGCCACCAACTTTTCCTCATTTTGACTACCTTGTTTAGTGGAAAGTTCTAAAGTTTGGACAGTTTCCTCTTTCTTTGAAACTGCAATTTCTTTTGGTTCTACATCAACATTGTCTAAAAGAGTTTCTTGTGTTTGTTCAACATTTTACAGGATAAAAGAATCAATGTCTGAATGTATGGAGTAGATGGAAAAGTTTTGAGGCCGATCTTGGCTACCCACCATCTATTTCATTAAAGTTTCTTGGTACAGCTTCTTGGATTGTCCAAAAACAAAAACTTTTGCATATGACTTATCAAGTTGTAAATATCCCTGAAGTTTGGCTCCCCATGATCTCGATAACAACATGCCATACTTCGGTGGGATGTCAGCAACCACTATATCCATAAGGATGCTCTTGGCAGGATATTAAACTACGGTAACACACAAGTCTTTAATCAACCCTAGACACTTTACTTGACTTGAGTCAAATGAAAATAAGTTCTTGTAAGGCCTTGTAATCTCTAGGTTTAGTTTCTCCATTACTGATTTGGGCATTAAGTTGTGGGAGGCCGAAGAATCCAACATTACATTGTGAAGAATTTGTCATGGATGCTAAGGCTATTGTAGAAAGGTGGTATTCCTCCTTCTAGTGGTTTGCCATTAACATCTATACCAAATATAATTTCTGCTTGGTCATCAAACAGGTTAACAGAATCTTCATTTTCAGCAATGTTTAGAGTCTGGTTTATCTATGTCTTATAAGTTTCATTCCTGATTAGTTCCGTTAAAGGGACTGAAATCTTTAACTTAGCTACCTCTGCTCCCAAATTAAAAGGAAAAGGGGTTTTATCTATTTGAGGGTTTTGAATTTCACAGCAAGAATTTGAGTGGTATGGTCTTCTTTTCCTTTATTGGGGACCTCTTTTTGTGAGTTTTCAAATCTAGTGTTTTGAGGTGTGTCGACTGGTTTTTTAGGGGGAATTGAAGTAGAGGGTTTATCATCAGAAGGTTTATTAGGGGTTATATCTACAATGGTGGGGCCAAAAGGATTCTGGTTTTGTCTGTGGAGAATCTGGAGGATTTTAGAAACTGGGGCTTATTTGCTTTTCTTAGGTTGATTTGGCACCGTTTTCTTGGTTTCGTCAGGGATATCATAATTATTTTTACTCCTTAGGTTATACTGTTTATGCACTTCAAAGATGGCAGAATAATAACCTTTTTTATAATCAAATGACTCTCTAGAATGGATTTGCAATTGCTGCAACATATGCAATTCCTGATCATCTTGGGTCAGAAAAACAACACCTTCATCATCTAATCCCATTAGGTTAATTTGTGTGTCTTGATCTGGGTCTGCAAGATGGGATGTTTCTGTATAATTTTCTTGGAAAGGAGGCTTAATATTCTGATTAGGTCCACTTTTTCCAGTGTTTTGGTTTTTGTTTTCCCTAAAGTTCGGGTTTCTAACTGGAGGTGCATGTTGATTATCCCACTGGGGTTTCCTCTCTATGTTCTCTATTCTATCCATTAACTTTTCCATTCCTTTTGCTAGGATATCTATGTTAATGTTAGAGGGTGAAGACTCATCTTTAGCTGTTCGTCTTCTTTCATTCTTAACTCTGGCTCTTTTAGCTAATAAATTAGCCTGTACACTTACATCCACACTTTGCATATCTTCTAGGGTTGGGGGGTTTCCTTCCCTGAGCTAGAATGTCATGTATGTGTCAAAACCATCACGGAGATTTATTAATGCTAAGTCAGGTGGGGGTCTAAGATTAACCAAAATTGCATTATATATATTGTTAAATCTAGTGCAGTAATTTTGAATAGTTTCATTGGGTCCTCTCTTAATATTATCATATTATGAAAGGATCTATAGAGGATTCTTTTTCTTTTCCCACCTATTCAAAAATTTCTAATGAAATACTTCTAAACTATATATACTATTATCAAGAAGTGATATAAACCATTTCCTAACATCGCCAGCTAAATTCTGAGCAAATAGTCTCATTTGGACATCCACAATATCCATTTCATGAAGTTCAAAGTATTTAGTCATCTTATTAACATGGTATTGTGAAGTGTAGTGTCCTATGCCATCAAATTGGAAGATTTTACTCTCGTAGGCTGCTCCGCATGGCACTAAGTGGAGCATGTAAGATGAGGGGAGCATATCTATTTGCCATGGCTATATGCTAGGAAGGGCTAAGATTTGGGATTAAGGAACTGGAAGATGATACAGTAGTGGAGGATGAACTAGGACTAGTAGGTGGTACCTAGGATATGATAGGTTGGTGAGGGATTGAAGGCATAAATGGGGGTGGAGAATGGACTTCAAAATTTGACAGGAACAATGATGAACTGAAAGTGGTAGACAATTTTTCAGGAAGCTTAGGAATCTTGGTAGTACTAAGGGATGATTGTTGCGAATTCAGAATGTACTCATCAATTACTTTGTTGGCCTTTTGGACTTCAAGGTCTGCAATAAACTCAGGATGTAGGATACTATCATGAATTTCACTTTTATACTTTGACTTAAATAATGACAATTCAAATTGCTCATCAAAGGGAAGATTTTCTAAAAACAACCACTCATCAGGACATGAATTAAATTTAATCAATGGTTTGTGACTAGCTGAAATTTCTTCTTTTTTGGTTTTTCTTGAAATCAGGTTGGGATTATACTCTACTGGGGAGGGTTTGGATCTAGGCTAGCCCTAGCATAATGAGTTCTCCTCGAAGCCAGAATTTCATAATTTTTCTAATTGTTTTTCTTTTTGTGCGAAATAACTTCTAATAAATTTCTTTAAGAGGCTCAAAATACAGAATTAAAAATTTCTTAAAGATTTATTAGGACTGAGGGTTCTCCCTAGTATGGTCACCACTATGTTATCAC
Organism: Pinus tabuliformis; assembly: GCA_031772625.1. Taxonomy (NCBI): domain Eukaryota; kingdom Viridiplantae; phylum Streptophyta; class Pinopsida; order Pinales; family Pinaceae; genus Pinus; species Pinus tabuliformis. Next base: position 47,626,324 of record CM062813.1, read on the forward strand.
TCATAATTTTTCCCTAAAAGTTGTCAGAAGAAGGAAAAGATAGAGGTAACCACAAACCAATATTTTAAGTATAGGCTCTAGCCAACCTATGACTCAAAGAGGGCTCTCTCTATATAATTTAGCTTTGTTTTTCTAGGATTTTATGCTAGTTCTTAATGTTTGGGGGGGTTTTGGATTTGTATTGGAAGTTGGATGGTGGAATACTTGAATAGATGGATAGAATGATGTCTCTGGCTATTGGGCTATGGAGTCAAAGAATGGAAGCAGAACTAGGATTAAATCATTAAAGGGAGTATTCAATAGGCAAGCTAGCAGAGTGAAGAATAGGTTTCTAGGTCGAATGGGTGAAATGATCTTAACTAGGGTAAGAGAGCACTTAAGAATTCTCAAACTGGGATTAAAATGAGGTACATAGGATGATCATGAGAAAAGGGCAATTAAGAGTCCTTTACTATAGACCTGAGGGAAACTACCGAAACTAAGGAGCAATCAAGAATTCCTTAACTTAGATAATTTAGCAGAAAACATAAAAAATGCATAATAGTTAAAATAGAGTGTAGTGAAGCAAGTTATGAGATATCATTCCATATTATAGCATTTAGATTTCAGATACATTTAAGATTATGGAAAACTTTTAAATAATAATGAAAACACAAAACAAGATACTTGTCTGTATTTTGCACTACACATGAATCCAGTGAAATTTCTTTGCTTTATTCATTAATCCAGATTACTGGTCCCAACTGTGATGCAATAGCTTATAGCATTTGATCAATAAAACTATAGAAATGTCTAAGAATCCACCCTACATACTTCAATTTGTGAAGTATTTATACAAAAAATTATTAAAATATATCTCAAAACCACTTGAGATTTAATCTAGAAAATACAAATATCTTCTTGCAAGAAGATAGAGAGAGCTAATGAACTGTTTCATGCTGTCCCTTTTCTTATGGTTTTTCTGGCCTTTATTATTGAAGTGTAGCCCTTTATGCTAGCTTTCATTTGTGGAGTTTCATGTTGGGGTCTTCTTTACTTTCATTTTTCCACTGATACTCTTTGACGTTGTTGTGCTGCTTTTACTTGTTTTACCTGGCTGTTCTATTTTTACTGTGTAGTAAAATTATCCCAGTAAATCTATCATTGTCTCCCACCATTCTGCATGAGATAACTTTACATTCACCATTCTCCTGTAGATTTCATAATCTTCAGTATACTTGGAAAAATTGGGCTTGGTGAGGAATAAATGTTTGATCTCATGCTCCAGGAAAAACAAGTTCCCAAATGTGTTGTACAACACTTTTCCTGTTGGCAATGCTTTTATGGATGAAGAGCTAGCTTGCTCCTTTGCTAACTGTCTAAGCCTAGTATCATAGTCTAACTATGTCATGAGTTTTTCGTTGATAACCATAGGATTCGGCAGACCTTTCTCCCTTAAAATCTCGAATTTAGCCATGAACTTATCAATGGCCACCTGCATATTGTGACATTTTTCTTCTAAGTTAAGCATAAGGTTCCTTTTGGAGAGGTCCTTCCTTATTTATAAAATGGTTGCAGTCCTATATTATATATTTAGCTCATGGAGCTCATACATATTCTTGCTATTGAGGAAGTGGATGAGTCTATTGGCATCCTCTGACTTATCTCCCAACTCCTCCTTCACTTTCTGGATAGCTTCTGTAGCTATCTTCACTAACTTTGTTTGTTCAAAAATAACTTGAATTGAGGGCCAAATATCATGGAGTCAATGATATTGGCCCACAACATTTCCTTGGTTTGCCCAAGTGGTTTCTCGAGTGTTAAGGCTTTCCCTAAGACTTTGATCCTTTCACTCATTCTTTGGGCTTTATGTGCTTCTTCTTTCTACTTCAGTTGGGCAAGTTTATAGTCTGTTTCCAAACTTGCAACCTTTTCTCTTAACCTGTTCATTTCAGTGGCCTGGATAGACATCTCTTCCATGGCTTTGACTAGTTATGTTGCTTTCTATCCTGATGCAATTGTTGTTGTTATAGGTTCTGTTGTGACTGGCAATGATGTGGCAAGTGGAGCAGTGGGTGCCAGTGATGTTGCCACTGTAGAAGGAACTAATTTGGATACTGTTGGGATGACATCTTTGGAAGTTGTGGCCATGTCGCTTTGCTTCAATTGAATTAAAGCGTCCAAATCCTTTTCTGTATCCTTTAGTTGATCATTCAGTTTCAAGAAAAAATCCATGAACTCCTCATGTCTGGTTTGATTCTCTATGACTTCCGGAGTTTGAGGATGTTGTAGCTGGGGTATTTTCAATTGCCTCTTAAGTGCAGTAATATCATCATTTTTCTTCTTAATAAGCTGCTTTGTAGCTTTTATATCCTTGGGATCGTGTCCCAATTCAATCACTAAGTCCTCTAAGGACTTGATCCTTGTATCCTTAGCCTGTGAGGAGGCCTTCTCTAAATGGAATTGAGCTGAGATGTTGTTCAGAGAGTTCTGTAGCTGATGGGAAGCTATGCCTTTACCTGTCAAGGTGGAGTATATCATCTCTCCATCCTGTTCGTGTAGTTCAATCTATTTTATGGGATGAATATCCCTTGCCAATACTTCAAAATCCACCTTCTTAAAATCTGATGTTGTCTTGAGCTACTAGGGTACCCTCCAACCATTCTGTTTGATTTTCATATGCTTCTATTTCAGGCATGGGATGGTGAATGAAAGGTCCTAGCTTGACCTTTTGTCTCTTCTTTGTGATGAATTCCAAAGGATCATATCTCCAAACAAAACTCCTTTGGAACTTCATTCTCTATAGAAATAGGTCTGCTTCTTTGCCTACCTCCCTAAAGCTGCATATGAAGGGGCCTAGTTGGTCGTTTATTTTGAAATTGGCCTTCTTCTTGGCATTGACGAAGTTTACTTCATCTGCATTGATGATTTGTCTATAGTATTCTAATGTAAACAACCTCATTGGGAGGTATCTTGGTAGTATGGTGCAAGCCCGCAACCATATATCCTAAATTCTGTATGGTTCTGGTAAGGTACTAGTCACCCACTTTGGTCTGTTTAGACAATTGAAGGACCCTCTTTATTTCTGGACTGATCCTTGGAGGAGGGCTTCCAGTCAACACTGTCATGATTGGGTATACAAATAAATCAACAAAATCAGAATAAGAGTATGTAGACTAAGATTGGTGGATCAATGGGGTCCAAAAAATCACCGACCTGGGTTGACCTTTGGTGTCTAGATTCTGAAGGGTGAATTGGAACTTATCAGGTTGGTAATATAAGGACATATGGTATAAAACTGAGCATTACTTGAGAACTCTTTCATTGTTGATTTTAAGGAATTTCTCATGCATCCTATTAGCTATAAATTGGGCATAGTCATAAATGACAACATGAGGTTGTCTTGGAGTGTAGATGGACATGAAGGCAATGATTAACTCATCAATGTATTCACTAGTGGTGTACCCCAAAATGCAGGATATCATGGCTACAATATTTTGGCCCCATGGGGAAGAAATAGTAGCTACATATGGGGGGGAGTACTTAGGGATGTGTCTCTCTTCTCTGATCAAGGTTTGGAATAGTTAGGCCAATTTTGTAGAGCTAAGTTTAGGATATAGGTCCAACAATTCTCCAATTAAGAGTGGGGTTAGGTTTGGCCTTGGTTGGAGCTGCAGCATTTCATTACTAGACTCAGCAGTGATGGTGAAAAGGACCTTTTGGTCATGAGACATTATATTTCTGTGACTGCAGACGTAACAAGAATAGCACATATGAACAATCTCAGGAAAAATGTGGACTTGCGGGAACTGGTATTTGGGAAAATTTGACTCCCAAAGGCCAATTTCATCAGTGTGGTTCAGGAACCTGTCCCTACTTTGGAAATGTACTTTGAGTGGGGACTCTTGGGTAGAGGTATATTTTATTTGAAAATCTTTACCAGCTAAAGGAAGGCGGTCAAGGTATAAATGAGGTGTAGTGATCGGCCTTACATCCATTGCAATTCGAGCAGCCATACTCAGTTCTTGTGGATTTGAGTGTGGGGGGTGATTCAGAGTTCTTAGGACAATCGAGGTTTTACAATTGTTTATGGCTCACAGTGTCAAAATTTAAGTAAATTTGATATTTTTTACTTAACTGACAGTGTCACAAGGGTGAATTGACTTGCAATTTAACAATGGAGTTTGAATTCCAGGTTAAATCCCTGAAATTGGGTAGAATTGACTATAAATGATGGTTGATGGTGGCTGTAGAGGTTCGTACGGTTCTAGTATGGACTGATGGAAGAGCTAGGTTGTCTGCACCATCTTTGGAGTAATGGAAAAGGTCAGCGAGCAATTTCTGTATTTGCAGGGGTTGCAATGGATTTTTATGAATTCTTAAAACAATTGCACGAAAATAGTGAAAAGAGGGGTAAATGGGCTTTTATAGAAAAACGGTTAATTTTTGGCGGGTTCATTGATTGATGAATAGTGAGGGTTTTTGGTTGAAAGGGGAAAGTGGTTTGGGAGGTCCATTGCACTACTTTTTTGTGCGGGTGGTATTCGGTAGGGGTCCCTCGATTCCATTCAGCGTCTGTCACATATTATAGGGGCCGGGAGGAAAACCACCTTATCGGGCGGGCAAAGTGTGGACGTTAGGTTGGCCTGATCTGGATGTGAACCATTAGATGAGGGGGAGGAAGATCGTACGGTGATCGGGAGGTGAAGCTCCGCGACGATTTACCCATAAAGTTTTTTGGGGGGGCCATGGGTCTAATCATTAGCTGTATGAGATTAACTTGGATTTTAATCTCATCAGGGACTCTTTAACATGGGATTAAGGATTGAGGGTGACATTTAAAATATTTGTGGTATATGGGGTAGTTGTATAGTTTATAACTAAACTAAGAGGTGGGGTTATTTTGTATAACAGATTTAAATATATACAGGGAAGTGGGATTTTCGGGAATTTTATATATTTAATTAAAAGGTTAATATGAAGGGAAATGAGTGGAAGGGGTATTGCGCTTAGATATATGAAATGTTGTGTGCTTTCCATATCCTTAGTACTTAGGATAAATGTATTTGGTAGATTTTGTACATAAAACATGTTTATAAAGGGGTTTTCCTAGGCAAGAAAACTTAACCATAGGAAAAGGGATTTTGTGAGGGGGTTGAATGAATTATAAGGGAATTTAACACCTTTCCTTCTTAAGTCATCAAGCCGAGGGTCTGGTCCCACTAGAATTCAGAGAAATTCTATGAGCCCTTTTTACTTAAAAACTATAGGTATTAATATTTTTATTTTGAAAGGGAAGTTAGTGAGTGTCATAAGGGTTGAATTGAAAGAGGGGATGTTCAGTAAACCAAATTGTGAACCATCGCTTTTGTTTTTTTCTACCACTTATGCATATTTAAATGATGCATTTGGAACAATGACATAAGTGCTTTTTGTATAAAATGACATGATATTTCTGCAGCCTTTCTACTACTTGCCCACTTACTCATCTTACCACTTTTTCTTCACTTTATTTGGGTGCATTTGGGCTAGAAAACCCTTATCAATCTTTTTCTTTTCTTTACAAAATAAACTATCTAATTCTAACCTCCACGAGGCGCTTGAGTCCCACTATCAGTTTTTTTTTTTTTTAAAACAATTAGGCTGCCTCTAAGAGGTTTTCATCCTAGTTGTTTGCCCTGGGTGCCTCAAGAGAGGTTTTCACCCAGGGATCTTTTTATTCTCATTTTTTTATTTTTCTTCCTTTTTATTGACACTATTGGGCTGGCCCAAGAGGTTTTCAACATGATAGTGGGACTCAGGCGCCAAAGGCCAGTTTCATAGATGAGGAATAGAGTTGCTCCTTTAATGATCCTTTTCAGACTCTTAAAACATGAAAATATCGACGAGTTTGCCTGTCTGGACTCACTAAACTAATCAGATAGGGCATAGAGTCATTCTTTTTATGGTCCTTTTCAGACAATTAAAACATGAAAAGATCGATGCATTTACCCATCTAGACTGACTAAACTAATCATATGGGGAAAGTGGACAACATAATTGTGTTATGTTCTGTATTTTGAAAGAGTTTTTTGGTAGCAGTCACTCCCTTGAACATGGCACTCCCTCAGATAAACCTTCCTTGTGACAGCCTCTCAATATGAATCTTACCATCCTATGAGTTTAGCCTATATACCCCAATGTTCTTGCATCTCTATATCCTAACGCTCTTTGGTGTTCATGAGTCTAGTGCTGCATGGTTAAAACCATTGTTGTGCCTTCTATTGTTTAAGGGAAAACCTTAATCTTTTGTTTCCTCCATAAAACCATGAATCATATCTTACCATCATGCCCTTTGTCACTTTGATCCAATGCTCAAAAGATTCCTCAAAAAATAATCATTCTTGTCCCGTTTCTTGTCGACTGATGTGGGACACCTTATTGCCTACCTTTCAACAGGTCTCTTCCTATCAACCTCAACACTCTATCTAGGAAGAAGACCTAGAAACACTTCAGTGCCTTGGTACTTGCAGACATCAGAGGCAGCTCACCTTGTTCTTGATCAAGGGTTTTCATTATTGGATCATTTTTAAACGATTCTAAGAGTGTTCGAAAATTGTGTTGCCTTGCATTTGTGGAGTTTCACGTTGGAGCCTTCTTTACTTTCATTTTTCAACTAATACTCTTTGACCTTGTTGTGTTATTTTTACTTGCTTTACCTGGCTATTTTGTTTCTACAGTGTAGTAAATTTATCCCAGTAAATCTATCATTGTCTCCCACCATTTTGCATCAGGTAACTTTACATTCACCATTCTCCTGTAGATTTCATAAGCTTCAGTATACTTGGCAAAATTGGGCTTCGTGAGGAATAAATGTTTGATCTCATGCTCCAGGAAAAACAAGTTCTCAAATCTGTTGCACAACACTTTGCCGGTTGGCAATGATTTTATGGATGAAGAGCTAGTTTGCTCCTTTGCAAACTATCTGAGCCTAGTATCATAGTCTAACTATGTTCATGAGTTTGTCATTGATAACCATAGGACTGGGCAAACCTTTCTCCCCTAAAATCTTGAATCTAGCCATGAACCTATCAATGGCCACATGCATATTGTGACATTTTTCTTCTAATTTAAGCATAAGGTTGCTTTTGGAGAGGACCTTACTTATTTATAAAATGGTTGTAGTCCTATATTCTATATTTAGCTCATATTCTTTCAATTGAGGAAGTGGATGAGTCTATTGGCATCCTTTGGCTTATCTCCCAACTCCTCCTTCACTTTCTAGAGAGCTTCTATAACTATCTTCACTAACTATGTTTATTCAAAAATAACTTGAATTGAGGGCCAAATATCACGGAGTCAATGATATTGGCCCACAACATTTCCTTGGTTTGCCCAAGTGGTTTCTCCAGTGTTAAGTCTTTCTCTAAGACTTTGATCCTTTCACTCATTCTTTGGGATTTTTTTGCCTCTTCTTTCTACTTCAGTTGGGCAAGTTTGCAATCCATCTCCAAACTTGCAACGTTTTCTCTTAACCTATTCATTTCAGTGGCATAGATAAACATATCTTCCATGGCTTTGACTAGTTATGCTGCTTTCTCTCCTGATGCACCTGTTGTTGTTGTAGGTTCTGTTGTGACTGGTAATGATGTGGCAGGTGGAGTATTGGGTGCTAGTGATGCTGCCAATGTAGAAGGATCTGATGTGGATACTTTTGGGATGACATCCTTGGAAGTTGTGGCCATGTCACTTTGCTTCAATTGAATCAAAGCGTCTAACTCCTTCTTTGTCTCCTTTAGTTGATCATTCAGCTTCAAGACCAAGTCCATCAACTCTTCATGTCTGGTTTGATTCTTTATGACTTCCAGAGTTTGAGGATGTTGTAGCTGGGGTATTTTCAATTTCCTGTTAAGTGCAGCAATATCATCATTTTTCTTCTTAATAAGCTGCTCTATAGCTTTCATATCCTTGGGATCGTGTCACAATTCAATCACTAAGTCCTCTAAGGACTTGATCCCTATGTCCTTAGCCTATGAGAAGGCCTTCTCTAAATGGAATTGTGCTGAGATGTTGTTCAGAGAGTTCTGTAGCTGATGGGAAGCTATGGGTTTACCTGTCAGGGTGGAGCATATCATCTCTCCAGCCTGTTTGTGTAGTTCAATCTAGTCTATGGGATGAATATCCCTTGCCAATACTTCAAAATCCACCTTCTTAAAATTTGATTCTATCTTGGGCTACTAGGGTACCCTCCACCCATTCTATTTGATTTGCATATGCTTCTATTTCAGGTATGGGATGGTGAATGAAAGGTCCTAGCTTGACCTTTTGTCTCTTCTTCGTGATAAATTCCAAAGGATCATATCTCCAGAAAAAACTTCTTTGGAACTTCATTCTCTGCAGAATTAGGTATGCTTCTTTTCCTACCTCCCTAAAGCTGTATATGAAGGGGCCTAGTTGGTCTTTTATTTTGAAATTGGCCTTCTTCTTGGCATTGACGAAGTTTACTTCATCTGCATTGATGATTTGTCTATAGTATTCTAATGCAAACGACCTCATTTTGAGGTATCTTGGTAGCTTGTATGGTGCAAGCGTGCAACCATATATCCTGATTTCTATATGGTTCCGGTAAAGGTACCAGTAACCCACTTTGGTCTGTTTAGACAATTGAGGGACCCTCCTTATTTCTAGACTAATTCTAGGAGGAGGGCTTCCAGTCAACACTGTCATGATTGGGTGTACAAATAAATCACCAAAATCAAAATAAGAGTATGGAGACTGAGGTTAGTGGATCAATGGGGTCCAAACAATGACTGACCTGGGTTGACCTTTGGTGTCCAGCTTCTGAAAGGTGATTGGGAACTTATCAGGTTCGTAATATAAGAACATATGGTATAAAAATGAGCATTACTTGAGAACTCTTTCATTTTTCATTTTAAGGAATTTCTCATGCATCCTATCAGCTATAAATTGGGCATAGTCATAAATGACAGCAGGAGGCTGTCCTGGAGTGTATATGGACATGAAGGCAAGGATTAACTCATCAATGTATTCACTAGTCTTGTACCCCAAAATGTAGGATATCATGGCTACAATATTCTGACCCCATGGGGAGGAAATAGTAGCTACATATGGGGGGAGTCTTTAGGGATGTGTCTCTCTTCTCTGATGAAGGTTTGGAATAGTTGGGCCAATTTTGTAGAGCTAAGTTTAGGTTTGGCCCTGGTTGGAGCTGTAACATTTTATTAATAGACTCAACAGTGATGGTGAAAAGGACCTTCTTGTCATGAGACATGAGAGTTCTGTGATTGGGGATGTAACAAGCATAACACATATGAACAATCTCAGAAAAAATGTGGACTTGGGGGAATTGGCATTTGGTAAAAATTGACTCCCAAAGGCCAATTTCATCAGTGTGGTTCAACAACTTGTCCCTACTTTGGCAATGTACTTTGAGTGGGGACTCTTGGGTAGAGGTATATTTTATTTGAAAATCTTTATCAGCTAAAGGAAGGTGGTCGAGGTCTAAATGAGGTGTAGTGATGGGCCTTACATCCATTGCAATTGGGGCAGCCATACTCAATTCTTGTGGATTTGAGTGTGGGGGGTGATTCAGAGTTTTTAGGACAATGGAGGTTTTGTAGTTGTTTATGTATCACAGTGTTAAAATTTAAGTAAATTTGATATTTTTTACTTAATTAACAGTGTCATGAGGGTGAATTGACTTGGAATTTGATAATGGAGTTTGAATTCCAAGGTCAAATACCTGAAGTTGGGCGGAATTGACTGTAAATGGTGGTCGATGGTGGTTGTAGAGGTTCGTACGATTTTGTTACAGACTGATTGATGAGCTGGGTTGTCTGCAGTGTCTATGGAGTAATGGCAATGCAGTGAGCAATTTTGCTATTTGTAGGGGTTGCAATGGATTTTTTCTGAATTCTCAATAACAATTGTGTGAAGAGAGTGTAAAGAGGGGTAAATGGGCTTTTATAGGAAAATGGTTAATTTTTGGCGAGTGGTATTTGGGAGGGGTTGCCCGATTGCATTCAGCGTGTGCCACGTAGCACTGGGGGTTGGGAGGAAAACCACCTTCTCAGGCGGGTAAAGGGTGGACGTCGGGTCGGCCTGATATGGATGCAAACCATTGGATAAGGGGGAGGAAGATCATACGGTGATCGGTAGGTGAAGCTCCGCGATGATTTACCCATAAAGTTTTTCGGGGGGCCCATGGGTTTAATCATCGGTTGTATGAGATTAACTTGGATTTTAATCTCATCATGGACTCTTTAATACGAGATTAAGAACTGAGGGCAAGATTTAAAATATTTATGTGATATGGGGTAGTCATATAGTTTATAACTAAACTAAGAGGTGGGGTTATTTTTTATAAGGGAGTTAAATATATATCGGGTAGTGTGCTTTTCGGGAATTTTATATATTTAATTAAAAGGTTAGTATGAAGGGAAATGAGTGGAAGGGGTATTGTGCTTAGATATATGAAATTTTGTGTACTCTCGATATCCTTAGTACTTAGGATAAATGTATTTGGTAGATTTTGTACATAAAACATGTTTATAAAGGGGTTTTCCTAGGCAAGAAAACTTAACCTTAGGAAAAGGGTTTTTTTGAGGTGGTTGAATGAATTATAAGGAAATTTAACACCTTTCCTTCTTAAGTCATCAAGCCGAGGGTCTAGTCCCACTAGAAGTTAGAGAAATTCTCTGAGCCTTTTTTACTTAAAAAACTATAGGTATTAATATTTTTATTATGAAAGGGAAGTTAGTGAGTGTCATAGGGGTTAAATTGAATGAGGGGATGTTAAGTAAACCAAATTGTGAACCATTTCTTTTGTTTTGTTTACCACTTATACATATTTAAATGATGCATTTGGAACAATGACATAAGTTCTTTTTGTATCAAATGACATGATATTTCTGCAACCTTTCTACTACTTACCCACTTACTCATCTTACCACTTTTTCGTCACTTTATTTGGGTGCATTTAGGCTAGAAAACCCTTATCAATCTTTTTCTTTCCTTTACAAAATAAACTATCTAATTCTAACCTCCATGAGGCACTTGAGTCCCACTATCAGGTTTTTTTTTTTAAACAAGTAGGCTGCCTCTGAAAGGTTTTCATCCTAATTGTTTGCCCTGGGTGCCTCAAGAGAGGTTTTCACCCAGGGATCTTTTTATTCTCATTTTTTCTTTTTCTTCTTTTTTATTGACACTATTGGGCTGCCCCAATAGGTTTTCAACCTGATAGTGGGACTCAGGCACCAAAGGCCAATTTCATAGATGAGGAATAGAGTCGCTCCTTTTATGATCCTTTTCAGACTCTTAAAACATGAAAAGATCAACAATTTTACCTGTCTAGACTCATTAAACTAATCAGATAGGGCATAGATTCATTCTTTTTATAGTCCTTTTCAGACTATTAAAACATGAAAAGATCGATGTGTTTACCCGTCTAGACTGACTAAACTAATCAGATGGGTAAAGTGGACAATACAATTGTGTTATGTTCCATATTTTGAAAGAGTTTTTTGGTAGCATTCACTCCCTTGAACATGGCCTCTCAATATGAATCTTATCATCCTATGAGTTTAGCCTATATACCCCAATGTTCTTGCATCTCTGTATCCTAACAATCTTTGGTGTTCATGAGTCTAGTGCTGTATGGTTAAAACCATTGTCGTGCCTTATATTGTTTAAGGGAAAATCTTAATCTTTTGTTTCCTCCATAAAACCATGAAGCATAGCCTACCATCATGCCCTTTGTCGCTTTGACACAATGCTCAAAAGATTCCTCAAAAAATGATAATTCTTGTCCTATTTCGTGTCAACTAATGTAGGACACCATAGTTCCTACCTTTCGACAGGTATCTTCCTATCAACCTCAACACTCTATCTAGGAAGAAGACCTAGAAACACTACAGTGCCTTGGTACTTGCAGAGATCAGTGGCATCTCACCTTGTGCTTGATCAAGGGTTTTCTTATTGGCTCATGGTTAAATGACTCTAAGAGTTTTCAACGATTGCATTGGCTTGCATTTGTGGAGTTTCACATTGGATTCTTCTTTACTTTCATTTTTCAACTGACACTCTTTGACCTTGTTGTGCTGTTTTTACCTATTTTACTTGGCTGTTCTTTTTTTACTGTGTAGTTGGTGAGGAATAAATGTTTGATCTTGTGCTCCAAGAAAAACAAGTTCTCAAATGTGTTGTACAACACATTTCATGTTGGCAATGCTTTTATGGATGAAGAGTTGGCTTGCTCCTTTGCCAACTGTCTGAGCCTAGTATCATAGTATAACTATGTCATGAGTTTTTCATTGATAACCATAGGACTGGGTAGACCTTTCTCCGTTAAAATCTTGAATTTAGCCATGAACTTATCAATGGCCACCTACATATTGTGACATTTTTCTTCTAAGTTAAGCATAAGGTTCCTTTTGGAGAGGACCTTCCTTATTTATAAAATGGTTGCAGTCCTATATTCTATATTTAGCTCATTGAGCTCATACCTATTCTTGCTATTGAGGAAGTGGATGAGTCTATTGGCATCCTCTGGCTTATCTCCCAACTCCTCCTTCACTTTTTGGATAGCTTCTGTAGCTATCTTCACTAACTCTGTTTGTTCAAAAGTAACTTGAATTGAGGGCCAAATATCATGGAGTCAATGATATTGTCCCACAACATTTCCTTGGTTTGCCCAAGTGGTTTCTCTAGTGTTAAGTCTTTCTCTAAGACTTTGATACTTTCACTCATTCTTTGGGCTTTTTTTTCTTCTTCTTTCTACTTCAGTTGGGCAAGTTTGCAATCTGTTTCCAAACTTGCAACATTTTCTATTAACCTGTTCATTTCAGTGGCATGGATAGACATCTCTTCCATGGCTTTGACTAGTTATGCTGCTTTCTCTCCTGATGTACCTGCTATTGTTGTAGGTTCTGTTGTGACTGGAAATGATGTGGTAGGTGGAGCAGTGGGTGCCATTGATGCTGCCAGTGTAGAAGGAACTGATGTGGATACTGTTGGATGACATCCTTGGAATTTGTGGCCATGTCGCTTGTGTAAGGAGGCCTAGAACCAGATCAACTTCCTTAAAGGGTAAGGCCATCCTATAGGATCCATAGAGAAAACTACAGGAAGCAAAAAAATTGGAAAGAAAGGTAGGGGAACAGAAATAAATAAAAGAGGAAGACCTTGAGAGAAAGGAACCAAGTCCCCAACCTAACCTAGACTCCTACTACCGCTTTATTGAAGGAGGCAGGGTCATACCTCAAAAAGGGGTGGAAGAAATTGGGCACTTGGAAGAGAAGCTCAAGGAAATGGGAAAAGAGATAAGTGGCTTAAGGGACAGAGAAGAAATAATGAAAGATCAGCTTGAGAGGGAAAATTCATGGCTGAGAGGACAACTGCAAGAAAGGGAAAAACAACTAGCATGTATGGCCAGCTTCTCCTTGGAGGCCATCTACTGTAGGATGCCAACTAAATGCTATGCTCTTTACCTTAGAGAACAATGGCTGCAATTTGAGATTAAAACACTAGGACAAAGGGGCACAATGCCATTTCAAGACTATAGGAAGTTTATTGATATTTGTGATCAAAGTACACTATATGATAGGGCCAAAATGGCTAAGTTTTACTTGCACAACATGGCCATCACAGACATGAATTTTTGGGATCATAATGCTAAGCTAGGAGATCTATAATTAATGGATTTGGCATCATGGATGAACCATGAGGAGTCAAGGGCTACAAAGATGAAAATAATATTGGCCAGAGAGAAAAATGAACCTCTTTTCATCAATGTTGAACAATCAAATCCCATGGCCCTAATCAGCACCCATAATCTAATTGAAAATTATCCTCACCTGGCACCTAGATATCTTCTTGTAGCAATTTCACATTTTGAGGATATGTTTAGGCTGCTAGGAGATGATAGTATACATGCCTACATAAGGAGATGGAACATAGTGCCACACAGCTTGAAGATCAAATAATATCACTCCGCTCAAAGGTTGAGATAGGCCTTCAACAGGACACCTATGTATAAGCAATCAATGCAAATGTTGAAGGTCAATTGGATAGGCCTAAAACTCAGTCCACTGGTCAATTGGATAGGCCTAAAACTCAATCCACCACTACTCCTATGGATGCTAGAAGGGAGAAAAGAATAAGGGGAAAAGAGGCAATGGGAAGAAGTAGAAAGGAAAGCAGGCTTCTATGAACAAGAAGAAGAGACCACAACAGAGGCATGGATGTTAGAGAGGCTACCAGAGACATGAAGAACACAGACATTGAATAAGTTGCTCAGAGGATGAGCAACACTTTCAGTAGGGGGGTGATGATGAGCCTCATCATTCGGTAATTATATGGGCCTTAATTCACCTCCTAGATTAGTCAAACCAACTATTCTCACAACTTATTGCATACTTTTGATTATATTTTGTTCATGAGATGAGTTAGAGTTAGATATTTTTCTTTGTGGTCTAATGTGCATTTAATGCAGGATTAAAGGAGAAAACAAGGAATTTTGGCAAAGAACTTGGTAAAAACTCGAATGGGACAAGGGAGAGGAATTATATGAGGTAAATATTCCTCATTTACTACCCCCCCATCTGAATATTCCTCCATCAGCTTGGAGTGCAAACAACCAAATAATGAGGACTAGAAGGCAGTCGAGCAAGTGAAAGTCAATGCACCAGTTTATCTCGAGTTTGGGAGTTGAGCCTCCCTAATTTTAAGGAAGTCATTGGAGATTTCAGATGTATAAGTAGAGAGGCCTATGACCTCAGTAGTATTTGGATTTTTATTGTAAAACTCTACTTTGTTTTTGAGCTACAAGACTTCTGACAGTTTTTGATGTAATCCATGGTTTTGATAATAAGAATGAGGTTTGTTTTGAGCTAGCACTGAGTTAACTCAGAGGGCTAAAGCTCTTGGGTTAGGGCCCAGCCCTAATAGGCAAGGCTCCTCTTTATTTTACATGTATTCTAGCATAGATTCATGGTTTAGTCGTTCATTTGCTTTGGTAGCTGCATTTCCATTACAACAGTGTAGAGTAGATTGGTTGTGTTTTAGTTTGCTTCCATTTGTGCCTTCTTTCAATTAGCAGATTAGCAAGGAGAAAAATATCACCATAAGGTTGTCAGTAGGTGTCTCAGCCTCACCTCCTCCCTCCGGGACCATGACTTGAGGAAGAGATCATTCAACAACCCCAAAAACACAGATTTCTAGATTTCTTGTTCTTGCATGAGCTTTGGAGTTTGTTATCTTGAATCAATACTTGGTTCATTTCATTGTCATATTTTTCCATCACTCTCTTTCTTTAATAAGGTCTCACTCATATTCTCATTTCCTTCAACACATTCTTCATGCATAATATGGGTGACAGATTCGTGCCTTTCTAGTTTACGAGAATGTATCTTGTTTCGTAGTTCTTGGAAGACATGCATGTTTTAAGCATTGCAGGTACTTCAGGAGGAGGTCTAGACTTCATCACCAACATCCCTCTTTTGCCTCATCCACCTCAACCATCTCTTGGTCCACCCTCACCCTCACTAGTTTTTTGTCCTTTTTCATTGAAATTCCCCTATACACATTGAAATGCTTAAGCGGAAGCTAATAAATCACATCTTAATCAGATTATACCCATGTATTTCCTTATCGTCCGATCCAGAACAAACTTGACCAATCACCATCAACTGCGTGTTGCATAGCTAATGTATTCATTTCAACGTTTGAATTTAGGTTCTCCGATCTCCACCATTGATCTGTCTCACCTGATCCAACAGCTATCGCATCACCCGCTCACAACCTAGCTTGGATGGTCTCCACCATTGATCAATCCTGCATGATCCAATGGCTATCATGCAATCTCGTGTGAATTCTTGCATGACCAATATTTGATCGAGGGTGCACGAGAAAATTGGTTTTCCCATGCTACGTGTCACCCACTTAGGCTAATCACATGAAATTTAGGAATATCACTTACAACTCTTAGGGCACGCGAGATACTGCTTACCACCTATGAAGATTGCTCCATCATTACACACGTTTTCCACCCTTCTCTCGACACGTGACTTGATGTGCTCCATCCATCTATTAACTTAATCTCCTGCAATAAGATCTCCACCACTCATCTTTTGTTAATCCTATTCGTTGATCCAACTGATCCAACGGTTCATGCGCACTGATGCTTCATTACTTCTTCCTTTCATTGATTTCGATATTCGATTGCTCTTCCGCTTGACTCCTTCCCGAACTTTGTTCTGCGTATTATTTAAATGCTACCACTCCTAAGCTTTGATTTGGTTATTCAATCAGACTCAAAAACTGTCTGATCATCGCAATACTCCTATGATCACTGTCCTCTCTCTCAAATTCTCTTTGAATTCCCTACACACTTATGTTAGGCAGAATTACTCTAATCCACACCTAGTTCATAATTCAATTACTCAATACACACCACAGAAACTTAGAAATCACACTTCCATATTAATAAATAAATATTTACACAATGAGTTTGTTCTCGGCCTGATCTTCTATATCAGTGGCCTTTCCTTTCACAAAAGGCCTCCTAGGACCCTTCCACACCATCCAAACACTCCATAGACCTTCTAGACATCCTCAACCACCTTCCATCCACCTGTCACATCCACAAGAATAATTAAATTGCATGCTTGATTTTACCAAAAAAAAAAACCAAAAAAGTGAAAACATATTTAGTTTAGTTTCCTTGCTTACACATTAGTATGGTTTGATGCTCTTTACTTTTGTAACTTAGATAGCATCATTAGGTTAGTTTTGATTTAGCAATTTTGCTTGTCATAGTTGTTTAAATCGTTAATTAGGATATGGTGTGATTTAGAATTGCATGTTGTTTTATTCGTTACTGCAGTAGAGTATCTCTCTTAGAATAGATTTTCTCTTCTCCCATTAAAGAATCATGCTTCTTCTGACTCTATAGAAGTCTGGCTTAGAACCGCTGGGGTCTCTCACCAGATGAATAGTGAAAAAAAGCAGGATCTTAACTTTTACTTGTGCATATAGCACTGTCACCTTCAATTTTGTACGAACCCCAGGTTGATAAGTAAAGTTGGTAGCCCATGAGTTGCATCATCCTTGCTGAAATACTGGCAATCATCAAGATACAGGGAAATAAATCTCAAATACCTATACAGAATATCCAAATGATGAGAGCAGAGCTTCAAGAAGAGGGGCCTAGTGTCAATATCATGAAACAAACTGGTATAACCATAGGAGAAGATAAGGGAAAGCAACCAGAGGCTAAAGGATGGGTATGCAAGGTTGTTGAGAAGGAAGTTGGGTTTGACCCAAGCCATGCAAAGGAAACTTTTATGGAAGCTAAAAAGATCTTTGAAGAAGCCTCTATATTAGGAAGCCAGGGGAGTTCTAGTGGAAATAATAGTGAACAGGATGTAGACCCTTCATTGTTAGCAACATTTTTCAAGACTTCTATGAAGCTCCTACGGGATAGAAGGGTTGTAGAAGGGCTACTTGAACTAATTGATAATTGCATAGGTAATATTAAATCTCCTCCAAAACAGCTAGCAATCCATAAAGTAGGAAAAAGTAAGAAGTGAATAGGTCGTGAGATGCGACTAACTACGTAAATTGGCGAATATGAGATAGACCAGGTAGTTCTTGATCTAGGATCTAATGCTAATGTTCTGCTAAAGAAAACATCCAAAATAATGTGGAGGCATGCACTGCAATGGTCTCCTATCCATCTACGCATGGCAAACCAAAAAAATATCAGTCCTATGGGGTGCCTATATGGGGTCATAGCACATATTGAAGGAGCAAGCGCGAAGTGATCGAGATAATTGACAATAGTAGCCCTTATCCTACGCTACTAGGCATTGATTGGGACTTTGATGTGTATGAAATTATTAATCTCAAAAAGTGAAAATGAAGTTCAAAAGAAAGGAGCTTCGGGTCATTGTTTCATTGTATCTAATTGAAGGTGTGCGATATACCGAAATGGTCCGCGATTATGAGGAGGACGACGATCTTGATAAAATTTATAAGATCACTATGCATGATGAGGACTGGATCAACCCTACAATGGATGGATGGATCACTTGGGATAGGGATAGTTCCTGCACTTCATATTTTGATGAAGAACTTGAGCATTCGCATAACCGACTACATGAAGTCTCCTCGCTGTGCTATAACATGTTGACCAAATCGATCTGATGCATATCCATTGAGGAAAGGAATTTACCTTATTATGATGGTTTAGAAGATGTTAAGCTAATTTTGGACAAATTCAAGAGGGAGGTGCTGGGAGAGCATCAGTTCTGAGTGCTAAATTTGGCACTTCACTCTATGCCTGCTCGGTGGTGGGGTACGCATAAGGAAAAAATCGTCGATTGGAAATAATACAGGGGAATGACGAAGCTGAGGTTTGGGTATGCTAATACACGTATGACAGAGAAATACATAGGAAAAGACGATCCACATGAAAATTTTACGCAATGGAATAAGGCATGGAGAGAGGAACCACAACCGGAATGGGTTCACCTCTTTTGTCACACTTTGGATACCATTCCAATGGACTGGTATCTGGAAATTGAGTTGTGACATGGGACGACCAATTGGAATATCCTTACAGAAAGTTTCCTATTGACATTCAGTTTGAAGATGGCCTTGAGTGTACTAATGAGGTGCTCCAATAAATCAAAGCTACAATATTTAAAATACCTGAGGAACCGGTAGCATGGGTTCAGCCACATTGGAACACCTAGCTGTGCCATGCATTGGAATGTTATAATGTAACTACAAAAGAAGGTGAAGATGACCCTAGAAAAATAAATATTCCTAAGTATGAAGGACAACACGAGGTCAAGGGACCCAAAGTAGCAATCCATGACATATCAGAGCTTTTAAATACTAAACAGGTAAATATTGGATCAGACGCACAACCAAATTTTTCTAATATAGGTGAATATTGGGATGAGGATACGGTTGATAAGGTCGCAGAGCTGCTGCGCGAGTATCAGTACTTGTTTCCCACCAATTTCTCTGATATGAAGGGGATAGTAGGGGATTTGGGCATCATGAAGATTACTTTGAAGCGAGACACGAAGCCGATAAAGCAACGCCCCTATTGATTAAATCCTAAATATAATGAAAAGGTGCACAAAGAGTTTGATAAGATTCTGGAATCTCAGATCGTTGAACCTGTAGAGGAATCAGAATGGGTAAGTCCCATGGTATTCCATGGAAAGAAGCAGCAAGATGAAATATAGATATGTGTAGATCTGAGGAAGTTTAATGATACATGCATCCATGACCCATTCCCTATGCCATTTAAGAATGAGGTACTAGAGAATTTTGGAGGGCAGGAAGCCAACTTGTTCAGTGATGGGGTCTTGGGGTACCATCATATCAAGATCGCATCGGAGGATCAAAGTAAGACCACCTTCGCGACAGAATGGGGTTGTTTTCAATATACAATAATGCCTTTTCGGCTGAAGAATGTTGGTGCAACCTTTTGAAGATTAGTAATTACAACTTTTAAGGAATTTATCCACAAATTTTTAGAAGTCTACTTTGATGATTGGACCGTGTTTGGGTTGGTTAAGCGTCATGTTGCTAGTTTGTGCCTCATGCTGGATACCTGTTGAAGACATTAGATTTCCCTTAACCTAAAGAAGTGTATCTTCTTCTTACCATATCAAATATTGCTAGGTCATGTGGTTTGCAAGCAAGGCTTGATGGTAGACCCTACCAAGACAATTGTCATTGTTAACTTGGAAGCATTGCAAAATGAAAAATAGTTGTGTGCAACGTTGAGCCATAGAGGGTATTATAGGAAGTTTATCGAGGCCTATGCACAAATAACTATGCTAGTGGAAAAATTTCTGAAAAAGGATGCAACATTCTACTGGGACGAAGATTGCTAGACTAGTTTAGAAATTTTGAAGGAAACAATGGTCACTGCACCCATTCTGGTGTTCCCGGATTGGAGAAATGAGTTTCATGTTCATGTGGATGGATCGTGTATTATGCTATGTGTGGTGTTGACTCAACTAGGTGAAGGAGACAATGATCATCCTATAGAATTTGCAAGTAGGAAATTGTCAAAAGGAGAGAAGAACTACTCGAATACAGAGATGAAGGACTAGAGATGGTGTATGTGCTATAGAAATTTTGGCACTATCTATTAGGAACACACCTCAAAATGTGTACAAACGATTCTTCTCTAAAATACCTTGTCAATGAGCTTGTGTTGGGGGGGAGGATTTTCGTATCATTTTTGCTATTCCAGGAGTATGATTTTGAGGTGAACATGAAGCCAGGATGCCTGAATATTGGCCCTCATAGCCTATCCATAATTGATACTGGTGATGATCCTACAAGTTTGGAAGAAGGGTTACCTAACGTGAAACTCTTTTCTATTCGTGTCAAAAGAAGAGAGGAACTACTCGACTACAGAGCGTTAAGGACTAGCGATGGTGTATGCGCTATAGAAATTTTGGCATTATCTGTTAGGAAAACACCTCAAAATATATGCAGACCATTATTCTCTAAAATACCTTTTGAATCATCCTGTGTTGGGGAGGAAGATTTTCATAAGTTTGTTTCTATTCGAGGAGTATGATTTTGAGGTGATCGTGAAGCCAAGATGCCTGAAAACTAGCCCTGATCACCTATCTAG
The DNA here is from genome assembly GCA_031772625.1 of Pinus tabuliformis. Lineage (NCBI taxonomy): Eukaryota > Viridiplantae > Streptophyta > Pinopsida > Pinales > Pinaceae > Pinus > Pinus tabuliformis. The sequence continues at coordinate 47,646,974 of CM062813.1, forward strand.
AATTGAGACTGGTGATGAGCCTTTTGGAAGAAGGGTTACGTAATACAAAACTCTTTGTTGTTCATGTTGTAGATGATAACTTTGTCGATATAACTCATTTTTTGTCGACAGGAACAACCCCAGAAGGATATTCAACATAGTAGAAGAAGGATTTGGTGGTCCACGCGACTAAATTCTCTATGATCGCTGGACACTTATACAAAATTTCCTCTGATGAGATCCTATGTAGGTATGTCCCAAAGTATGAAAGGCCAAGAATTCTTGCAGAAGTACATGCAGGAGTAGCAGGAGGACATTATGCAGGAAGTGTGACTGCGCAGAAGATCCTATACACAAGAATTTTGTGGCCAATGGTACATAAGGACTCAAAGGTGTATTGTAGGGCATGTGATTCTTGTCGAAGTACAGGGAGACCATTACGAAGGGATGATTTTCCATTAAATCCGCAAATAACCTTGCAGGTGTTCGATAAATGGGCAATCAACTTTGTGGGTCCAATTCAACCACCATGGAAAATGATCACGACACAATACATTATTAAAACAATTGAATACTTGACATGATGGGTGGAGGCACAACTGGTAAAATACTGTAGCATAGCTACCATTGCGAACATCTTTGAGCTTATTTTGTCTAGGTTTGTTGCACTAAGATCTTGATGAATGATATGGGCATGCACTTCCTAAATGAAACAATCATTGCAACGCTTGAGGAATTCTAGATATATCATCAGAAGAGTACACCATATCACCCTCAAGCTAATGGTATGGTGGAAGCCTTCAACAAAATCTTGGAGAGCACCTTGACCAAGGTTTGCAACATGAAGCGGAATGACTGGGATGTACACATACTAGCAGTCCTTTGGCATATAGGACCACTTGTAAAAAGTCGATAGGACAAACCCCTTCTAATGGTATATGGGCTGGAGGTTGTAATGCCCATGGTATACATTGTGCCAAGTCTACAGATTGTAGCATTGACAGATATGGCTGATCGTGATAATATGGAGGAGCATCTCGTATAGCTATTTGAATTGGAAGAAGATCATTTTCTCATAAGATTTCATCAACAGGTACAAAAGGATCATGAAAAGGCATGGCATGATCAGCATATAAAGCATCACACCTTCCAAATTAATGATCTAGTATTGCTATATCATATAAAATTTACAAAATTCCTGGGGAAGTTTCAAATGCATTGGCTAGGAACTTATTTTTTCAAAGACATTACAAATGGCGGCACAGTTCAACTCGTAAAGATGGACGGGGAATTGTTTCTAGGCAATGTCAATGGTAGTCGATTAAAGTTGTACAAGGATGATCTAGCCCTTGCACAATGACTATATGATGGTGAGATAGTCTTACTACTCTAGGGTACTACAAGGAAGTACGAGACTATAAACTACATTGCCCAAATTTGGGAAAGTTGAAGCACTAGGGTTGCGTGATGGATGTAAGTAAGGCGTAGAAGGGAGTTGCGCTGAAGAAGTTGCGCCACAAGGATGGGTGTCACACATCCTGGCTGACACATGACCGTTGGAAGCACTATAGATGATTGGATGGTAAAATTTCCATTGAAGGGAGTGGGGAAGATGCATTTATGTCACACGTCTTTGGAAATCTTCCACCAAAGATGTATTAATGATCAAACATTGGAGGGAATGGTTGGATTTGAATTCAAAATCATCTATACATATGGGCTACTGCCAAACATTCGAACACTTTTCTCCCTGAGAGTTGATATTGAGTTGTTTTGGCTTGTTTTGTGCTAAGAGTTGAACTGCATGTCTGAGCCAGATTGGGACGAGCTCTTTTCACAACTAGGGTTGGCTGACGTACTTGAATTTCTCCAAGAACATTTTGTGGCTAGTATGACTGAAACTCCCCTTGAGATGGAAGCAACACCATCTATCCTTGTTGGATTTCTGACTATGGTGCCTAGGTCTCCCATACCTATGCCTTATGTATTGCAACCTTCTACGTCTAAGGCAACTCATAAGAAGCAGAAAAAACCTCAGCAAGTCCCGGTGAGGCAGTCACTCTGGAAAAACCCCACAGAAGTTCTCCAGAAGGGGAAGATGGATCTGTCACAGTAGCTGACTGAGCCAAGGGATTTGAGTGAAGAAGAACTGTGCGAAGACATCAAGGAGATGGATGTTGAGGAGGGAAAACTGATGACTCAGCTACTAAAGTATATCCCACTGCATAAGGCCACAGCTAAAGTTCCTTCCTCACCCACTTCCAATTTCTAGTTTAGTATGAAACTGGCACTCATTTCCTCACATCCCTTAAGCAAGACACCGTGACCCACATTTCCAATCATATCCATGAGTGGAGACGTTGGCATCACCTCTTCAAATTCAAGATTGCTAATGAGTTTTTAACTGAATGGTTCAAAAAATCATCCGTTAACAAGATTTCTAAGGATATAGATATGGGTGGATGTGTTACTAAAGATCAAGCTATCGCCTGTACCTAGTATCTAGACTTAGTCTATTCACAATATTCCACAATGTATGAGATGCTTCCTAATGCTCTGAGACCATATTCAGATCTAACATCATCAAAGTCTCCTGATGTACCACCTGTTGATGTTGTGATCGGTTATGTCTCTCCGACTTCCATGAAAGCTTCTTCGAAGTAGAAATTTGTTTCAAGCATTGGTTCTAATAATCCTTCGAAGAATTTATCTAGTCCTGGTAAAACATCTTATGTACATTATTTTCAGTCTACCACAACAGATAAGGCCTCTAAAGGTAAGAAAAAGGGAAAAGGTAAAGCCAAAGTCAATTCCCCAAAACAAGACCTGGCCAAATCATCTGTTGAAGATGCTTCTAAAGGAAAGCCAAAATATCCTTGCCTCATCTGTGAGGAAGATCATTTCACCAAGGATTGTCCCCGACTCTTTGAAGTTAATTGATTGTTGAAAGGGACTCCAACTATCTTAAAAGAACCTTTTCCATCTCAGCAAAAGCAATTAGTTGACCAGCCACAATCTTCTACCTCCTCTCGTTCCAAATTTTTCATGATGAAAAGTTCATCACCTATTTCGATTGCTACTAGAACAAAGGACTATCAAACCACTTATAAGAAGAAAGTGGAGAAGGAAGTCACTGATATCCCTTCTACTTCTACTATGTCCAGTTCTAGTTCACTCCATATTGAACAGCCTAACAATGAGTCCATAATCCGACTACCCCCAAGAATGTTCTTTGGAAATCATATTATAATCTGAATGCTAGATCTTCACAACACGACAATATTGTTGAAGATTTAGCTCAAGCACCTTTGACGATGTCCACCTTGGAGGTTCTTCAAACATATCCAATGAAGTGGAAGTCATTGTTGTCTGCTATAGGTGCTATTGATCCTACCGATTCGAGTCTGATTATCTTTGATCTTGAAAACCATGTGCCTCTTCTTCCTCATCAAACTTCTTTTCTGATACAAGTTCTTATTAAATGAGAGATGGTCCATTGGATTGCTATTGATGAAGGTGCTTCTACCTGCATCATGTATGTTTCGTGTTGGAAGGTCATTGAGTCTCTTTATTTTAACCAATCCTTGAACATTATGGAGGCCTTTGATGGTAGAGGCTCCCGTCCATATGGTATTCTCACAAACTTGCTGATTACATTGGAAGGAAAGACCGTTGAATTAGAAGTAGAAGTTGTAGATGAAAATCTCAACTACAACCTTCTTCTCGGGTGAAGTTGGACCCATGCTATGTTTTGTGTGGTTTCTTCTTTGTTCTGGATGCTTTGTTTTCCTCATGAAGGAAAAATTGTCATCGTCGATCAACTATCTTTCTTCTCTTCTAGTTCATTGAATAGAAATGTCTCTTACGCGGGAAATGTTAAAATTCCTTATGAGTGTGGGGGCAGGTCTCTTCAAAGACTCTACTTTAATGGGTACTTGTACTCTCCCACCTCCACATGTTAATTCAAAAAATATGATCTCGGTTTATATGGATCCTTGGATTATCCCTACCCAGATCAAATTGATTCATTTGGTGATTCTATGCCTTTAAGTCCATTGGAGCAAAATTATCAATAAATCATCTTAGCTTCAATAGCCACTTCAGAAAGTCATACTGTTTTTAGTATGAACTTGGAAACTTATGTGCGATCTCCTTAGCTTGGTTCTTGAGATTCTCTGGATCCTTTGAATGAGACATTCCCCACTGACGAGAGTATCATTGAGGTCATGTCTCTAGAGGAAAATACGTGGAATGGTCTCCATCATCATTCTTCATTTCTTCGTAGCCTCGGTGAGATGCCTTCCTGTATTGAAGCATTTGTTTCTCATTGTCCCATGCCAACACTTCAAACACCTATCCTGGTGCATGAAGTCTCATCGGAGGCTAATGTGGGGAACATCACCGCTATTATTCCTCTTGACATTTCCATTAAACCTGGGATTGTCGAGAACATTCATATCAGGGTTTCCTGTTCTCGAGATGAGATCAGGGTTTACACTCAACTTTTTAAATAATTTCAAGAAATATTCACATGCTCATATGAGGAAATTCCTAGTATTGATCCAGCAATAGTGGTGCATGTGATTCCGACTTATCCTGCTGCCAAGCATGTTTTCCAATGGATTCTCCATGTGCATGCTTGAAATGCAGTTGCTATTAAAGCAAAAGTGGAGAACCTTTTAAAAGTAGGTTTTATTTATCTCATCCCATTGACAGATTGGGTGTCCGATATTGTCTATGTTGTTAAACAATAGCGAATAATCTTTGTTTGTGTTGACTACTGTGATATCAATCACGCTTGACCAAAAGACAATTATCCCACTTCCTTTATCAATCAAATCATCGATGAGTGCATTGGGAGTGGGAATTTCGTGTTCATGGATTATTTTTTTGGCTACAGCAAAATCAACATTTCACCTGTTGATTAACATAAAACGGCCTTTATCTATCCCTACGACACTTTTTCTTATAAAAATATTCCTTTCGGTTTAAAGAATGCTGGTTTTACCTTCCAACGAAGAATGTCTCATGCATTTCACAAAATTCAACACATTGTTCAGACTTACCAGCTCATTCTGCTAAGTGTCGTGACCATCGAGATCATTTAAGATCCATCTTCTTGTGATGTCAGCATTATAACATCCGTCTCAATCCACACAAGTGTGTTTTTGCATTAAGTTTGGCTGGCTCTTGGGTTTTGTAGTGTCCCACAAAGGTATCTGAATCGATCGTGTAAAAGTTGAGGCCATTGTCAACTTAGCCCCTGCTACCTCATTGTTGCAGTTACAGAGCCAACAGGGAAAGGCTAACTTTCTCCATTGATTCGTTTCTAATTACGCCGAACTCACCAAGGGTTTTAATCACTTACTTAAGAAGGGGATCCCTTTCTTTTGGGATGAAGTTCCCCAGAAAGCCTTTGATGCTTTGAAAGACACAGTTATCAGTGCTCCTTTACTACATCTCCACGATTATCAACGAGATTACCTCCTATTCTTGGATGCGATTGATACTACTATTCCTATGGTGTTAGTTTAGGACGACAATGATGGAAATGGGCATGTGATTTATTATTTAAGCCAAAATATTCTCAATACTGAGTCTCGATATTCCCATGTCAAGAATTTTTCCTTTAGAGTAGTCCATGCTTTCCAAAGATTTCAACACTATATCCTTTTACGGAAAACCGCCGTGATTTCCAATTGCAACCCAATGACCTATATACTGACTCGTCACTTACTGGGGAGAAAATAATCCAAATTGATCATTATCTTGTAGGAGTTTGATTTGGTTTTTACTACTACCAAATCAAAGAAATCACTTTTTTTTATTGAGTTAATATGTCCCCTTCGATCTGCAAACACTTCTATGGATTTCACTAATAAAATTCCCGATGAAACTTTGTTTCTGATCAACACTTTCAACCCGTGGTATGGGGATATTATTTCCTATCTCAAAAACCAAACCTTCAGATCTGAGTTGCCTCGATCAGACTGACGCCGCATCTGACATCAGTCCCAACCCTATCGGATCCTTGGTGATACATTGTATTGGGTCAGTGTAGACTTTGTTCTTCGTAGGTGTCTCACCCTAGAAGAGGCTGAACAGGTTTTGAATGATTGCCACTCTGGTGCTTGTGGTGTTCATATGTCAGGCTACGCCATCGCTCAGAAAATCCTCCACATCAGTTATTTATGGCATTTTATCTTCAAATATTGTATTCTAGCTATTCAAAAATGCCATGGATTCCATATTTTCAACCGCAAGCAGCGCGCCCCACCTGCACCCTCACACCCAGTAGTTACTGTTGGTCCCCTTGCTAAATGGGGCATTGATTTCATGACATGTAACCCTCGCTCAGCCCAAGGGCATGGTTATATAATCGTCGCAGTACATTTTTTTACTAAATGGGTTGAGGCAATGCCTACATACAATGTTGACGGTATTACTACTGCTCAGTTCCTTTTTAACCATGTCATAGCACATTTTCATGTTCCTCAAGCCATTTTCATTGACTATGGATCACATTCTCGTCATTATATGATGGTAGAGCTCACTGCTCAATTGGGCCTTTGTCATGATAGCTCAACTCATTATCCATAGGCCAATGACCAAAGTGAGGTAGTTAATAATGTTTTGATTACTATGATTCATCATACCATTTGGAAGCACAAAAAGGATTGGAATTTGATGCTATTCTCAGCTCTTTGGGCTTACAAAATTTCTGCTAAGATGGCCACTAGATTCACTCCATTCCAACTGGTATATGGTTTAGAGTTGAATGTGGAATTCCTTTTCTCAAGCTAGCTATCGAATTTATTCTGGATACCTTGCCTTAAGAGGAATGACTACTGTCTCTTGAGAGGCTTGACGAGACTCATTGCATTGCTGCAATGGTCATCAAAGCTCAAAAGAAACGTGCCAAAGCTCATTTTGACCAAACCATTTCTCCATACACTTTTGCTAAAGGTAACTTGGTCCTTCTTTATAATCAATCCAATGATAAACTAGGAGCAGGAAAGTTTGAACCCATGTGGCATGGTCCCTACATCGTTAAATGTGTCTTACAAAAGGTGCCTATGAACTATGTGATTATGAGGGAAATGCATTGTCACAACCACATAGTGGGTTGTATCTAAAGAAGTATTATGCGTGAAATTCATGTAATGACTTTTGTACATTAGTTTGATAATTCATTAGTGTGCATTTTTGAGTTTTGGTGTGTTTTTTTGCTTTGCAGACATGCATTTTTGTGCTTATGCTATGTTCCACTTGGTTTGTAGATGTCGTCAACCCATTACGTTGGTTTTCTTTATGGTTCTTGCCATAGCACACGAAACTTGTCTTCTGCAGCATGGGTACTCTATGACCCTAGTGACAATATTATTAGCTTACAAGGTGTATTCCTTGGTCGAACAACTAGTAATATTGTTGAATATAGTGTAGTCATTGAACTCTTGTCGGAAGCATTTCTCTTGGCATTAGGGATTTAGTTGTCAAGTTGGATTCACAGCTCATTGTGTTACAGTTAAAAAATCATTATTCAGTAAGAAATCCACAAATATTGCGTATGTATCTACACATTAGATTACTAGAAATAAATTTTGATTTCATCACATATCAACATATTCCACGTAATTTAAATTCATTAATAGATGCATTAGTGAATTTTGTTCTTGATACGGATTTGAGTCATTTATAAAACTGATCATATTATGGACACATAAGTAGAAAATAAAACATGCATATATATATATATATATATATATATATATATATCGCGTCTATTAAAGTGTTTACATCAAGATATCAAAAAATAGAGTGTTCTGGGACACTTGGCTTTCAAAGCCTACAAATGCGTAAAAGAGATAGAAAAGCTATCAGCCTACACAGTGCCCATGATAGCACAACACTGCTCTGATCCTTGACCTAATAGTTGACGCAGTCTCACAGATACTCCCACTATGTGTCTTTTCCAATACAGTGGAACCTCATCAATAGTGGAATACTCTGGGATTCCTCGAGTTATTGCCTCTAGGTTGTGCTCCATCTCAGCTAAGGGGTCTTCCACTTCTTCATATTCTACACCCACTGTCTAATGAGAAACTCGTCATGCTATTGGTGACATGCCTGGTGGTCTCTCTAGTCCCACATCTACACATTTATCACAAGTTGAGTCTCAATTTACACTTTTACAAAAATCATAAAACTTGAAAAAATCCAAAAACCAAGTTTTTACCTGCATCGGTCCATTGTTCTCCTGGTGGCAGAGGTAGATATGGATCCCACCTAAAATCCATGCTAGCATAAGCATATTCGTCTACCACAAATAGTTCACATTCTAGCCAAGTGAAAAATTATGGTGGGTAATGCATATGCTGACCCGTTCCTCCTCGAGGCATGAGTTGACTCCATCTCACTAGTCTCGGATCTCGGGGGGAAAGATTTGGTACCTCTACCCATTGATACCAGAATAAGGGCACTCTCTCTAAAACAAAGGTCACCGGTATCAAGCCAAACCCAAATTTCTTCAGGTTTCCATGCTTCCTCTTGGGCAGTTGCCTTTTTGTATTTGACAGAAGGCCTCCACAACAGTTAAATATGATGGGATTCAAACATGAAATAACGTGTTGGAACTGGGATTTTGAAGCCTCATGCAAGGCTTGTGTTCCAGTTACACACACCATAGTGAACAAGATCATTCAAGATGAGGTTGTTGGTGATTTTTGCTATCTTCACCTTCTCTCCATTGGTCATTTTGGCACATAGACAATGCCTCTGGACTAGAGTCCTTGTACTTTCACCTCCTTGGCAAGATCTAAAGAGTTGGATCGCTTCCCATCGTTGGGACAATCCCATGATGAAGTAGATATCCATCTCCTCAATTTCTTGTTCTTGGATTTTTATGATGAATATCTCTTGATCTACATCCCAAAGACTGATCAAGTAAGGCAACAATTCCATCTCGGACCTTAACCCTATGGTCCTGAAGAACTTTACCAACCCACAATTCCTCAGAGCATTTATGCATTCATGATTCTGAGTTGCTTGGTGTTCTTCAGCCTCATGACCTATTTCCTTCCATTCCAGAACCATGATCTCCTGAAAACCATCATGTAACACCAATTAATGCTTTTTTCATGGATCAAAATCATTATAATTTTTTTTCTTGAAAAGAGGGTTTTCCTTTTGTTAGCCTCCTATTGTAATAGGTTTCATATTTCATGATTGACTGTTTTACATGCCAAATATGTCATCTTCATGCTGCAAGGTTCCATATTTCTGAGAAGTTCCATTTTGAAGAATCATACCATTTTTGAAGAGTTTTACAAATAAGGAAAAGACAAACAACGTAATCTTGGCCTCCCTAGGTTTAATTTGCTTGTTTTAGAAGATAGAGAATGAATATCTGTCCAAACAGCTTAAGCTTGGCAGATGAGTAGATAGGCAGAGAAACAAGGGTGCTCAACTGTTTAATCTGAGCCCTGGAAGAGATAAGGGTACATTTAGATAGGAGGGCAGTCAAAAGAAAAGAAGAAAATCAGGGTCGGCAAGTCTAAGTGCACCCAAACCAAAAAGAAGAAAAAATGTTAGGTAAGTAGGCTGGGTAAGTAGTTTTGAAGGTTGAAAAATGAATAAGTGTGATCAATTTTGTATCTCAAAGTGTTATTTTACTTCAGATCACAAGTGCAAGGCAACTTTCCCTTGGAGCAGCTCAAGCGAGGCATGACTAACTCCCCCTTCTTCTTATTCCCCAAATCATTCACTAACCTCCCCAAAGAGGTCATGATCTGCTTGATATCACTTAAGTTTCATCATTTGTCATATCATTGCCTAAGTAAAGATCTGCTTTGCTTAAGGATGCTTATACTTCTTATACAGGTCCTGTTTCCCCTTTAAAGCCTAAGATTTCTATCCTTAGCGCTTTCTTCACAAAAAACATATTAACTCCTAACTCTATTATGTAAAACCCTCTGTATTTCCCCTTCCCATAGTAAAATATAGTAAAAATCCCCATTATTTACATATCCCCTCCTCTGGTTGAAATATAACTGTAAATATTGCTTGGGAATTACTAAGTTTAGTTGAAACTTAGTAGGAACCCTCATTTTTCTCAAAAAACCATCTTCCTAAGGTGTTTGGACTCCTTCCAAAACACAAAAACCCCCTTCAAATGCTATCGGACCCCTTCCGATGCATTAAGGACCCTTCCTAAAGCTTAAAAATCTTCATCCGATGCACTAAAACCCATCTCCATTGCATTAAGCCTTCTTCCGATCATGTTAGGCCTTCGCCGATTAACAAAACATTCCTCCGATCTGTATCCCCCTCCCTCCGACGCGATATCGCTGTCGGAGATGGCAATGACTTTGTTGGCCCACATATATTCACGCTCTAATGGCAAACCACCGATCGCGACTTCGCGATCGGCAGTCGCAAGGTTTCTGTACCTATATATATATATATATATATATATATATATATATATATATATGCCCCCCTCTCATCCGCTGATGCGATATTGCTATCGCGCCCGAAAGCATATCGCACCGCGATCCACTCATTATCACAATCACAACATTTCCCATTTTCGCACAGCCACATGCCTTATCGCTTTTCCGATATCGACGATTGCTCCCATCGCATCGCATATATAAACGCCATCGCCCCCTGTCCCCTCCGATTGCCGAACGCTGATTTAAATCGCTGCCGTCCGATCAAGCCCCTAGTCGCAACAAGCCTGCCACCACCACCGTGTCCTGTGCCACGTCACCCTGTCGTACTACCACGTCACCCTGCCATGTCACCTTGCCACGTCACTGCCATATCGGGACCCACCGCTGACGTCATCACTGAAAGAAGGCGCGAAGGGCAAAAATCGCAGCAAAGGATGCCCGGAATGAAAAACTGAGGTAGTTTTCGATGCGCGATTAGCGCTTAGCGCTAATCGCGCATCATTGAGAAAAAATGACCAAAATGAAAGGCTTCATATTGCTCGGCTACTAGCAAGCCCGAAAATTCGCAGTTTGACAAGATTTCTTCATTTATGTTTATATTCAAATCGGCCAGCACCGATAGCATTCTAGAGGCCACGAAAAGCATTTGCAACAGCGATTTTTTCCTTGAAAGGGCAGAAAAGGGGCGATTTGACAGTTTCAAACACATCAAGAGGGAGAAAGCGGCCCAATTCAATTATAAAAGAGTATCAGAGGAAAGATGAAGCCCATATTAATTTGAAGAGTATCAGTGAAGCGGCAAAGAGTATCAGATCGGCAATATCAAAGCAGGTGAACATTAAAGGCCCCCAAGGAAAGTCAAAGAAAGCGGTGAAGCCATTTAAAGGCTCTCAGATCACAGTTAATGCACATCAAAACCACTCAAGAGAAGGGGATCAAAGCCCAAAGCATAGTTATGGCTAAATGAACAGCACAGAGCCATAAGGACGCCATATTAACTCTTTTTGATATAGCTGCCTCTAGCGCAGCTCAAAGATATTTTCTTGCATTAATTTAAGGACAAGATTAGATTAAAGAATGCATTTCCCTTAGACCTGTTTAAATTCGGCTGTAATAGATATTTTTAGATATTTTTCCCTATATAAACCACCCTAATTCATTGTTTAAAGGGTTGGTTGGTTGATAATATTCATTCCAGACTCGCACTGTATGTTTGAGAATTTCTATAATCAAAGACTGCTGAAAAGCTTGGAGGATGGATTGTCTGTTGTGTTATTAATGGTTAAAGAGTGAAACATAGAATTCCTACGCTGCTACATGGCCCAATAAGTGTTTCTTACCTCTGTTTTCAGTTCATATATGTTTATATTATACATATATCACCATCTAAGTTATAGAAAGAAAGATTAGCTTAGAATTTGCTTGGTTGCACTCTATGCTCAGTTTCTGTGACTTCTATATGTTTTCTTATGATTTACGCATAAATATGAATTCCTCATGGCTCATATTTGCTCTATTTCATTCATGTATGACTGTTATTTGGGAATTCTTGACTGCTCCTAGATATAGTTCACTCCTTCCCTCTGTTAAGCTGAATGAGAGATTCTTAGTTGCCTTTCATTCCTTAGCCTTCATTTCATCCTTTTAGCTTGAATGATTGTTTCAGGTGTAGCTATCCTGCTCTATATTTCTCTTGTGACCAAGAAAATGCACCAGCAGCCCTACTCCATGACTCCATGCCCAATGGTTTGAACCTCTCACACGATGCATGCCTCCCTACTTGAAAACATCAATCATCCCACCAAAACTTAAACAAAATCCAAAGAAGTCCATAACTAGCCTAAAATCACCCAAAACAAAGTTAAATCATAAAGAGAGAGCCCTCTCCGACTACAGGTAGGCTAGGACTTACAACCCAAATATTGGTTTGTGGTTACCTCAGCCGTATCCCTTAAGGAGCCAAGGGACAACCTGAGTGGTAACACCTTCCAAAAAATCAGCCTAGGCGCCATCACACCTATTTTTACAAACAATTTTGGCCTTGGGCATGATCATCGTGGGTCCGATGATCATACCTGTGATGATCATCGATGACCTAAAAATTAAAAATCCTCCCTTATAGAATAAAAATTACCATAAATTCATAAAATAGTGATAAAATTCAAGAGCAAGGGTGGGCCTCTTACCTGTTGCAGATGGTTCACGAAATGGCCCTCTAGATCTCCCATAACATCCACTTGAAAATCAAGAGAATTAGGGCACAATTGCGCTTTCAGAGCTTACTATGGTAAAATGGTAAAAATCAAAATTACTTCTGGTTATTTATAAGTTCTACAAGTCAATTTTGTTAATATTTTCATAATATTTTAATATTTTTTCTCGATATCAGTGATGGGTGTGTTTCTTTGTGCAGTTATAGGTGCCTTCAAGTGAACAATGATCATTATTGACTGATTATTGTGAGTTTTATTTTATCTCTTTTTCAGACTCATTAAATAAATGGAATGGGAACCCCCCTGGAGTTATCTTTGAGATATTTTCTGACTCTCCAAAACTGAAAATATTGTCGAGTGCTTGTCATTTTGAACTCGTTAAATTAAATGAATCAACATCACCTCAGTATAGATTTACCCCTGTTTTGGGCTAAGATTGTCTATTTATGAAAAAGGTACACCTTGATCGACATGTTCAAGAGTTTCTCTCGAATATTGTCTTCTACCTTTTCAGATTCAAGAGACAAATTAAGAAAAGGGAACTGATGGAGTTTCCTTTTTCATCTCTTTTTAATACTCTCTAAATATGAAAAAGATATTGATTTATTCTTCCTTCGGACTCGTAAAAATTAAACGACGAAAGAATCATCACCATGATGAGTCTGAGCTTCTCCTTACTAGGGCTCACAAAACTTACTAGGACGGATTCATTCGAAGAATGAACTTACATGACAAGCATATTCTATCCCATTCAAGCTTGTGATAAAATAATTGGGGTACTTTCTAGAAATAGCAGGGGAAAAATGAAGATGAAACATCCTTTGTATAGGCAGCATGTCTCTCTTGAACATGACACTCGTCTGCTCTCGTGTCGGGTTTGGGATATCCTCACTCGGTCACTTGTCCTCCCAAGTTTGGGTGATCCATTTTACCTCTCATTTGACTATTCGATATTGTCATTGTGACCTTTAGTCTTATGTCGAGTCAGATGCTACCACACTCCAAAGTCGTGTCATCAGTGTTCAAGATAAGTCCAATATGAAGTTATTTACCTATACATTGTTTTAGTCGTTGTTACAGTCTTGAAAAATATTCCACTTTATTCCTTGTTTCATGTCGATGATGGGGGATTAATAATTTCCCTCCTTCGATGGGTCACTTCCTGTCGAATTTAGCTCATTATCCAAGAACATGACTTAGAAACTCCCTTTCAGTACCTTAGCATTGGTAAGCCCTAATGACTAGTTCTTTGCATCTAGCAACAAGTCTTCATCATTGGCTTTTGATCGAGTGATTCCATGAGTGTTCAACTTCAGCTTCATTATCACATTCACGGATAATACTTTTGTACCTTGATAGCCATTGTAATTATTGGTGGTTTCTCTTGTACCTCTTAACGTTCCACATCATTGGCCGGTAATCAGGTAGTTTTCTAGCATGTTCGACTTCAACACATTTATTCGCATGTTAGGATTCATATATTGATCGGGTCAGGATGGAGCACAAGACCCCGAGTCTTGTCTATTATGACTTAGGCTACATGAAGTTATATGTCCTTCATGATTTTACACATGTTTCTACTATAGGGATGGTTGTGACCATTCCGTGGGACTTTATATTGATGATGATCCTTTTTGTTTGGATGGCTATGCCCATCCCACGGATCGTCTTATATAGTCTTCATCATCCTGATGGTTGCGTTGATGCCATGAATTCATGTCTTCATATTAGCTATGTATATGTATATGTGTCCTTGATTTGCAATTCTCATGACAATGCGTATCCTAGTCCTTGAAAGAGCTCATAAAGCATCTCAACCATCACTCCTCATTCTGTCTTCATGCTTTAGGGGGCATCTGTTACACAGTATTTTTTCATGCCTCCTGCACTTCCCTATGACATACGCCAAAGTTTCTGAAACATGACCATTATACGATATACTCATCCATGTATACAACTTAGATCCCTCCTAAGACTTTGTTTGGAAAATGCCTTGAGCTTTCCTTGAGGAAATAGCTCTTAAAACCCTATAATGAGGATCATCGGTCTTTTGAGGCTTAAAATAGTGATGGTCACCTACTGCACTATACTTGACCAGCGATGGCATCACTCTTACATACTTTAGATGATCCGAAAAAGGTAATTTTCCCAAAGAAGATGAGAAGCTTTGTGATTTAGAAGCTTCCAGAGCAGCGAGCTAGAGGTTGTTTCACCTAGATGAGGTCGAATTCTCTGAACTTGGCCTCTTTGTCTTATCCCTATGAGCTACCTCCTTGAGATTATGACCTAATACTATCTTTGGAGAAGTCCTAACTCCCTATTCCAGCCTATGAATTCATCCTTTCCTATTCGTAAATGGTTGGTCTATGTCTATTTTCACCCTTATGCTAAGCTTGTGCCTAGAGGCTATTCATTAGGCTTTGAGAAGGAGTGCTTGGAGAGTTCTTGGCTTGGACTTGGATTACCACTCAAGGAGAGCCTTTCAACATCAAGGCTTTGGTTGTAATCTTCCCTTTATTTCTTAATAATATACAACTGCTTGTTCATCTTCGCAAAATATATATGTTCATGTATTACTTAGATTGACATTCCTTACTTAGGTAAGTAGGTTGTTATTGGATTTTCTATTAGTTTTGGCATGCTTTGTTGTCTCTTCATCACTTGTGAAGGTACATAAACACTGATAAAAGTAGGAACAAGTGTGTGACAAGTGGTTTGAGGCCCTCAACAAAGGAAATCGAAATAACATCAGAATGAGGTAGGCCATCTCTTTCATTCTTCTTTTCAATTATAACGTAGGAAGATGTCTAGTTGATTGTCACTTTAGTTTCTAGACCCACTCATCTGGCTAGAGGGATCGTCTTTGTCCATAGAGAAGATTAAACTTGTCAAAAAACTGCAGAAGAAATAGAAGTCTGACGGCTCAGTTGGGTTGACCCCTTTAATCCTCATTGAAGGGGACTTAGATGAAATCCGTGATGTGGTTCGTGACACGACCTCAAAACTTTGGGGTCACTTTAAGGAATAGTACCCGTAGGCATTGGGAAAGTTTAAGTAAGACCTGCGTGAGCTGCAGGTCCAAAGAGGTCAAGTCTAGGAAAGCCTGGGACAAGTGAGCGGGGTGAAAGAAAGACTGCATCAAGCGAGCACACCAGTTCTTGATACAGACAAGACTTTGGACCTCCGTATAGTTTAGCTACCAGATGGAGCCTTGCACACTAAGACGGAAGAAGAAATGAAACAACTACTACAGATTAATAATGTCATCTTAAACCTCATGGCACTCAATATCTAGACCCTGCATGAGCTTTACCACGGGGTCTCCGATGAGTTGCAGACAAGGGAGCAACGTACACTATTGGTTATCATTGAAGTGAAAAAAACAACCAAAAAATCTTTGCAGAAAAGGCATAGACACTCAAGGAGAAGGAGGAAATAATCACGTGAAGTCAACAATTAGAGATAGGTGTTATACAAGCTTGCAATGAGCTGCCAGAACTCAACATTTTAGTTGAGGTAGCCTCCACGGAGAAGATCCAAAAGTTGGTCATGATATTAAAAGAGTCAAAGGATGAAATCGACTGAGCCTGGTTTGAAATGCAATTACAGATATCAGAGATGCAATTGAAGATGCAGCCTACGATTCCTCTAGAGGTCCGAGAGCGGCGTGAAGCTTCTATCAAGGAAGGCATGGCCAATTTCAAAAACGGAGTCAAGGGCTGCACCGAGCATTTCGAGAAAGCCATGGAGTTATGGAATTCACTACAGGATGACTCGACTCTGCAGAATATTGGTATGGATGTTAAGGAAAAACAGAGGCAATTCAATGAGATCTGATCGACTATGTGAACACTAGTGCCAGTACAACATTTCATGAGTTTGCGAAAGGAAAGATGCTACAAACTCAAATTGATGAGTTACACTGCAAGCAAGAAATTCTTACCGCTTGCACAAAGCCTTGGACTGAGGAGACTAGCTAGCTGACTCTCTCAGTATAGAGTAAAATTAAGAGCACACAAAAAACTAAAAGGACCATGGTCCTCATGGTGGATGACCCAACTACCATAAAATTAGCCAAGTAAGTGTAGTAGGTTGTTGCATAGGGAACAACCGATATACAGGTTTTTAAGTTTGAGTTCCATGAACTCCAAGCAAAGATCGAAGCACCAGCTGAGTGACTCGAGGACGAGTCACGAAATTGTGTTGGAAGCCTGTTGGGATAGGGTCCCTTGCGGTCAAGTTTTGGTACATACTTTTTGTACAATTGTAAAGTATTTGGGATTTGAGGAAGTGGAGTGTGAAAATAATAAGAGTCAAACGGGCTTTATTCCCTTAGGTTGTTAGGAGATAAGAAGTTTTTAAACCCGCCCATTATCTGCGGACCATGGTATTGTAAAAGAAAAGAATATATATAAAAGGGTCATAGTGAGTCTAGAATATAAGTCATAACTATAAGATCATTGTTTTGGTAAAGTAATCTAAGGCAGGAAAGTCTATTTCCTGTAATTAGCCGAAGGGGAAGGTTCCTGTAGCTAAGAGTGTGGAGACCTTGGTGGTTTTGTAGGCTGAGTGCATGGGCCCTTGCAGCTGAGTGCGTAGGGAAAAAGAGTCTGTACTTGAAGGAATACATCTAATAAATAAAATTTTGATCCATTAATTGTGAATCTGTGTATCTATTTTTACTTTTGTAATTTTTTTCATTTTCGCTCTGTATAGAAAATTATGTGAATGAATGCTTATCTTATGCACAAAAGTGGTAGATCATAAATATTTGATAATTTTATGAATGTTTAAATACCTTCATGAAGATATAAATGTTTTTTAGGTTAATTATTATAATGAACTGTTTTGGAAGGGTTAGGGTTCAAGAAGACGAACCTAAACCCTAAAAATCGCAGGAACCAATCACACTGACCTCTAGATGCAGAAACCTAGTTTTGTCGCCCCCCAATACTACTTTGGGTGAGACTACAGCTTGCACTACACAGGTTGTTGCTGAAAGGGCCAACATTTTAGGGTTTTTGTTGGTTGGCACAACTAACTTTGAACTTGGGTCAGGGCCCATCAAGCCAATACAAGATGTGGATGCACTATATTCTTGGCAGGTGATTCTTCTTGATGAAAGATCACAGTGGATTGGGATACTTATTTTATCAACTGAATATAAATTCTAGGCAAGTGATATGGTTGGAAAAAATCAGTGAGTTTGACTTTGATATTAGGTACATTAGGAGAAAAGAAAACAAGGCTGTATATGCTCTTAGTAGAAGAGTATAGGTAAATCATATACCAGCTATGAGTTCATATGCTACAGATCTACATGATCAGATATTGCATGTAGGTTAGTAGCATGAAAGGTATAGGGAGCTTAGGAATATGTTACAGAAGGATACAAGTGATCAGGATGTGGACTATCATCTTACAGTGGATGGTTTGGTGATATTTAGGGAAAAAATATGTGTCAGACAACAATGAGCTCAAGAAGACATTTAGGTCACTCGTGATATTAGAAGACATTTAGGTCACCCGTGATATTAGAAGACATTTAGGTCACCCGCGACATTTAGGGAATGTCATGCTAAGAAATATTTAGGTCACCTGTGATATTAGAAGACATTGAAAATGGTGAAGAAGTTCTATTATTGACCAAATTTGAAGAAGGAAGTGGCAGTGTTTGAGGTTAGATTCTTAGATTGTCAATGGGTAAAAGTAGAGTGTAAGCATCTAGATGGTTTACTA
Source organism: Pinus tabuliformis (assembly GCA_031772625.1). NCBI lineage: Eukaryota > Viridiplantae > Streptophyta > Pinopsida > Pinales > Pinaceae > Pinus > Pinus tabuliformis. The sequence continues at coordinate 47,665,359 of CM062813.1, forward strand.
CACCCGATTCCGATTCTAGAGTGGAATTGGGAGGTCATTTCCATGGATTTCATTATAGGTTTATCAAGGAAATCTATACAACGTGATTCTATTATGGTTGTGGTTGACAAGTTGACAAAGGTAGTGCACTTCATTCTAGTGAAGTCTACTTATTCAGCTAATGATGTAGCATATTTCTTCATAAAATATGTGGTGAGGTTATATGGTGTATTGAAGAGTATTCTGTCAAAGAGGGATGCTAATTTCACTTATACGTTTTGGAAGGAATTATTTGGACGTTTAGGGATATAGTTTTCCTTTAGCACAACTTATCATCCGCAGACAGATGGACATACTGAGAGGGTCAACAAGAGTTTAGAGGACATGTTAAGAATGTATGTTATGCATCAACAACGAAAGTGGAAAAAGTATCTTCCACTGGTTGAGTTTTCTTCCAAGAATGGTTATCAAGAGTCACAAAGGATGAGTTTGTTTGAGGCACTTTCTGGATGGAGTTGTAATACTCCTATCAGTTGGAGTGATACAGTGAACAAGGTGTTGATAGCACCTTACATGTTGGCAAAAATGGAACAAGAATTGTAGGTTATCAATAAGAGCCTAAAGGAAGCACAAGATAGGTTGAAAAGCTTTTCATATTAGCATAGGGAGTTTAAGGAGTTTAAGGTTCAGGAACATGTTTATTTTCACATCAAGCCCACAAAGAGCTCCTTAAGGATTAGGTCATGTGTGATGCTAATATCTCAGTATTGCGGGCCTTTCAAGATCCTTGAGAGGATTGGACCAGTGGCCTATAGGCTTGCACTACCTCTGATACTGAAATTCCATGATTTTTTTCTTGTGTCATTACTTAAGAAGTACGTTAAACATGTTGATTGATCTTATTGATTGGTCTATATTGCAAGTGGAACTAGAAGGAGAATTCCACCTAGAACCTTAGTGCATTTTGTAGAGAAATATGCACATGCTTTAGAACTGAGAAATCAAGAAATTTAAAGTGCAAGGGAATAAATTTGGGCCCGTTGAAGCTACATGGGAGATGGTTGATTAGATGCGGTCTATGTATCCTTCATTATTTTCTGGTTTAGGAAAATCATTTTTTCTATATGTATATATGTATATGGATGTAAATAGCGCAATGAGATTTGTTATAAATCTATAATAAGTAGTATTGTTGTCATGTTTCTATGTTTTTCATGTTGGTTTTTTGTCAGAAGGATGTTCATTGTAAATACTACAATGATCTAAATTATAATGCTCCATTGGCAATATGTTTTCTATTTAGCGGTCTTGTTGGTTGTAAGCGTCATTGAACACCGAGGAAAATGTTCCCCTAAGTGGGAGGGGTCTGTAATAGCCTCGGTTAAAAATCCACGTAATAAAGTAATAAAGTTTAAATCATAACCAAGGTCATGGGACACATATTCCAAGTTGAATGTTGGGGAAAAACATAGATATGGGGATCACTTGTGATTAATTAATAACTATGGAAATTGATAAAGGGAATGGTAAAGGCTTTGGAAAGGAAAAGAGGCCATAATTGGAATTTTATTTATGAAATAATGGAAAATAGGAAAACAAGAAGGTGAAAGGTCATAGGTTGCATGTGAGGAGGAAAATGAAGGAAAAATAATGGAAAGTGAAGAAAATAGAGGTCTTAATGATAAAAAGGTTTATGGGGATCAATTCATAGTTTTTGTCTGTTTAATATTTGGCACTCTCATTCTATTCTCTCTCTCTCTCTCATACTCTTCGACATTTAGGGTTTTCTTGGAGCACTTTTGGAGCATTGTGGCATACATTAGATTTCGAGCAAGAAGGAAAAGGAAAAGTAGGAAAGTACAAGAGGATAACAGGATCATCAATTGTAGTAGATTTGCTTGGAGGTAGTGAGTTGCATGTATGATTTCCTTGATGTTTTTGACATGCATGTCATATGAAAGTGGTTATTTGGTTATGATCTATCATTCGCATGGAGGACTACATAGATTAGGTATGGTTTTTCTTAGCCTTTCCATTTTATGGTTAGCCATGGTGTTGTGGGGTTTACCTTTTTTTTTTCTAGTCGGTGCTCATGTTCCTATGGGTTGAGTTATTAGTTCCTAGAGCCTTGGTTGGGAAAACGCTCTAGAGGCCCTCTAACAACTTGGGTTGAGCTACTAGTTCTGGAAGCCATGGCTGGAAAAACAATTTGGAGCCCTTGGTGGGTTGAGTTACTAGTCTTGAATTTGTTGGACAAAAACTCTAGATCCTGACGACACCTATGGGTTGAGTTACTAGTCATGGAAGTTGGGTTTTGGGGCCCTTCATAACTTGGATAGACACTAATCTAGAGATGGTTAGTGATGTCCAACTGTGAGGTGGAATCACTAGTTGAGGGTTGAGGTGGTTTTTCTTTTGGAAGCCTTGGTCTGTTTCTCTTGGTTTATTCCATGGGATCCCACATTCATGCTTGGAATATGCAATGGGGGTGATTGGCTCAAGAGAGATTTTGTTCAGCCCAATCTATGGTCGGGTGTTACGTGGAAGTCCCTGACTTGGTTGGATTTTCATATGTTAATAAGAGCTCATTTCCTCTTATTCTCTATGTGTAAATGTACATGCTATCATGTGGCTATGATGGTTGTTTTATCGTTATTATTTATCTAGCTATATGCTAGTTACAAGCATTGTTAATGATAAATTTGAGTTATGATTCTCATCATGTTTCGGTTAGTAGATGAAATATTAATGAATGAATGACCTAATAGATGATAATGAAGCTATTGTGAGAGGGCATCAGACCATCTTGACGAATCTCAAATAGGTATGAGGTGCCTATTTTTAGATGTGTTTTTATGACCTATACATTAAATGTTCATGATGTGTTTGATGAAATGCCTCTTATCGTTGGGATGATTCAAGTTAGGAACTTGTACAAGTTTTTCATTAGAGGTCTTCTCTTCTTGTTGGGATGGGGTCCCCTAGGGTCAATTTTGGGGCAAAATCCCAAGTTTTGTTGTATAAATATGTAAAGTCTTTGCAAATTATGGTCACAGAGCGCGTATATAGTTAAAGAATCATAAAGGGTTTTACCCTTTCTTATGTAAGTCAAGTCATCTTTCTGAGGATCTACCCATGGTCTGCAGACCATGGGACTGTATAAATAGGTGTCCCTTAGGGAGTCTAAGGCAAGATGAAGAGATGAATATGAAAGTAATGGGTCAGTAGAAGGAAGAGAATATAAGTCTTAGAGTAGAGGGAAGGCTCTACAGTTGTGTGCGCAGAGGCCTAGAGTAGAGTTTGCAGTTGAGTGCGCGGACCCCTGCAGTTGAGTATGCAGGGAAGTCTTGAGTCTGTAAGTTGAACCAAATATTAATAGAAAATATTATTGCAGAAATTCCCATGCTTATCTCTTTACTTTTGTTTTATATGAATGCACTTATGTTGTGATGAATGAAGAATTTATGATGATGTATTGATGCGTGAATTTACACAATTTATGTTGTTACTTGAACACAATTAATATTAACTGTTTACACGAAGATTTTCTTGCCATATGTTAAAGTTATCCAACACTTAAGATGATCTAATTAATTATTGGGTTAAGGGTAATATTTGATGTGCATAAGTAGTTGACTCGTCTATTCAAGATCCACAAAAGACAGTCATAGACCTTTGTGGAGGTCTAGAGTCTAACTAAAGCAGTTATATCGATAAGCCATAAAGGCTTATCAATTTGCGCAAAGGAAGACTTAGGGAATAAAACAACATCACACTCATCTTTGGGTGTGAAAACCTGGTTCCAACACCCCCCCATACTCCTTTGGGTGATACTTCAATTTGCACTCTGCAGATTGATGCTGAAAGGGATAGTAGCGTAGGGATTTGTTTGGTGCAACTAACTCTAATCCTGGGTCAGGACCCACTAATCCAACAAATAGATCAGAAAGCTTGTCATAGGCGTGCGCGACGCCAAAGCAGAGGTGGCAGGAGTTCAATTTTAGCTAAACTGAAGATCATGGATTTGAGTTGAAGTCATGGCCTTCAACTCCGCCAGAGGTAAGGGAACAACGTGAAGCTGCTATGAAGGATGGAGTCACGATGGTCAATGCCATGGTGGTGGAATGCACCGCGCTTTTTGAGCAGGCAATAGAGGTAATCATGACTTTGTACGAAGATCTCAACTTGTAGAGATTGAATACAGAAGTGCATGAGCTCCAGCAATAGTATGATGAAGTGAGGCAAACGATGCGCACCATCGCTATAGGACAATGCCTTGTCAAGCTGTAGGAGGTGAAGTAGTTGCTCACACAAGTGGAGGCAGCGCAGAGGAAAGAGATCGTTCTCAAGGCTAGATTGGGGCCCTGGTTGGATGAATCCTACATCGTCTCCACCAATATTTAGGAGAAATTGGTGAACTTGTAGAGTACGCAAAAAAAAATCTAGCAGGACACTGTCGGATGAGCCACAGAGCTGCTGGTAGAGTAGATTAAGCAAGAAACTACGTAGAGCATGACTAAAGTAGTAGTTGCACCACTTGAGCTGGGGGATCATCATAGTAAGATCTCCATGGTAGCAGAGTGACTCTAGGGTGAGTCACGATATTTGTGTTGTGGGCTTGTTGGGATGGGGTCCCCTAGGGTAAATTTTGGGCCAAAAGCCCAAGTTTTGTTGTATAAATATGTAAAGTCTCTACAAATTGTGGTCACAGAGTGCATAGATAGTTAAAGAATCATAAAGAGTTTTACCCTTCATTATGTAAGTCAAGTTGGCTTTTTTAGGATCTACCCATGGTCCACGGACCTTGGGATTGTATAAATAGGTGTGTCTTAGGGATTCTAAGGCATGATGAAAAGATGAAGATGAATGTAATGAGTTAGTAGAAGGAAGAGCATAGAAGTCTTAGAGTAGAATGAAGGCTCTGCAAATGTGTGCACAGAGGCCTAGAGTAGAGTCTGCAGCTGAGTGCACGGACCCCTGCAGCTAAGTGCACACGGAACTCTTGAGTCTATAAGTTGAACCAAATATTAATAAAGAAAATTATTGCAGAAATTTCCATGTTTATATTTTTACTTCTATTTTATATGAATCCCCTTGTGCTGTAATGAATAAAGGGCTTATAATTATGTATTGATGCATGACTTTACACAATTTATGTTGTTACTTGAATGAAATTAATGTTAATTGTTTACGCAAAGATTATCGTATGTTAAAGTTATTGAACACGTAAGTCGATATAAGTAATTACTGGGTTAAGAGTAATCTTTGATGCACATAAGTAGTTGACTCATCTATTCAGGGTCCACAAAAGACAGTCGTAGACCTTCGGGGAGGTCTAGAGGCTGATGAAAGGAGTTATATCGATAAGCATTAAAGGCTTATCGATCTACGCGAATGTAGATTTAGGGCATAAAACGACATTGCGTTGATCTCTGGGTATGGAAACTTGGTTCTAGCATCCCCCCATACTGCTTCAGGTCAGACTTCAGTCTACGCTCTATAGATTGATGCCGAAAGGGCTAGTAGTGTAAGGATTTTTTTGGTACAACTAACTCGGAACATGGGTCAGGACCCACTAAGCCGAAACTTTTTGTTACTTATCGTTTCTTGGAATTTCATTAAGTTCTCGGCAGAGGCCAAATTCCTAGCCTTGGAAAAGTGGCTCAGAATTTGAGGTCTCTGGCATAGCACTTCTTAAAAAATATTTTAGTCGCATGGAGGCCTTGTTGTGTGAGAGACTAAAGGGTTATATTCACATGGAGGGCTTCTCATGGGAGCAATTTGGTGTCTAGTTTAGTTAAAAACCAAGGTAACTCAGGGGTTGGGCACCTGGACTAGTTGGTTAGCTCCTAAGGGTCATGTAGCTCCTGAGGAAGGTCATTTTGGTTTTTGGTTTTCCAATTCCACTTCCTTAACTGTACTTGGGGAGTTGAATCACATCATAGTAGCTCTTTGTCACATATTTACCTCAGTGTATCATTTATCTTCAATAAGTGTGGGAGGATGGTGTTATAGATTGAGGCTACGGAATGGGATATCCTGGATACAGAAGGATTTACCAAGGCATTACTAATAAAAAAAGTGTGGAGAAAATTGATAGTTAGAGGAATTTAGTAAAGCATAATTTCTAGGAAATACCTTTTTATAAGTATTATGAGTGGTGGTTCGTTGAAGGTGTGTCTCAGAAAAAATGATCATCATTCATCTGGTTGAGCATGATGAAAAATAAAAACTAGCTTCTTATGATTCTAAGGTGGTAAGTTGGTTTCATATCTAAGTGTTGGAAACGGGTCCCCTGGGGTCAATTTTGGGGTTAAAATCACAAGTTTGGGGGCTAAAGGCCTAGATTTTGTAGGAAAGAATGTAAAGTATCCACCTTTTGTGGCCACGGAGCATGAAGATGTAAAGAGTTACTAAGGATTTTTTGCCCTTCTTTTGTGTAAGTCATGTCGGCTTTAGAGATCTACCCATGGGTTGCGAACCATGGGATTGTATAAAAAGGGAGTCTTAGAAGAGTCTAAGGTAGTTCAATAATCAATGAGAGTTTAGTAGTGGATAAGTTAGAGTCATTGTTGGGTATTTGAAGCTAAGAGTGAAGAGTCTTAGCATAGGAAGAGGCTCTATAGCTGAGTGCGCAGAGGCCTAGGGTAGAAGTCCGCAGCGAAGTACGTGGACCCCTGCAGCTGTGTGCTTAGGATAGTCAGATTTTGTACTGGAAATCTAGATTATTAATAAAGAGAAGTATTCTGGAATTATCTGTGTATGCATTAATTTACTTATGTTATGAATGTTTTGATCATGTTATGTTGAATATTGGGGTTATGGATTAATGCTATACTGATGTGTGACTCTATGTATTTTACTTTGTCATATGAATGCAAGTCATAATATTTGTTTACGCAAAGATAATCGTAATGCATGTTAAAGTTAACCAATACTTAAGTGAATCTAAGTAAATGCAGAAGTAAGAGTAATTACAGAGGCATGTAAGTTCCTGGTCTATCTATTTAGGGTCTGTGAAGGATGATCAAATACTTTCGCTGAGGCTTCAAGGACGAATAAGAGAATTACTTTTCAGTTTGCGTGAAGGAGGGGTTAGGGAAAATAACGGACATCACAATCATATCAAGGTGAAGAAACTTGGTTCTTGCAGCCCCCCATACTGCTTCAGGTGAGTTTTTAGTCCACACCTTATAGATTGATGTCAAAAAGGCCAGTATTGTAGGGATTTTCTTGGTTGCTTAACACTTAACCTGGGTCAGGGCCTATCAAGACAACAAATGGTTCTGTTGCCAGGACTAGGATCTGCATAACGAGATTTGTGATGTCGCATCATTGGAATCCAACTAAGAAGGATATTGAAGGCTGGATGGATAGAAATATCCATGAATTCACGACGCAAGAGACCAAGAACCCACGATTGAAGAAAGAACAGTGTTTGGATGGATATCTATACACAGAGATACATGAAATCTTCTTTTGTTCTTTCCCAGTTGAATTATACGAGTGGATTGCAAAGTTGGCAAACAACCAATGGAGGTGGAGGCTTTACGATTTGATTGTCTAGACCCCGGAGTTAGTGCGGAAATTGGAAGCCTCTAAAGATAAGATCTAGCATGTTTTCGATCATTGGCTCGATTGTATCATAGGAGGGTTTGTGAGAGAGTTCGCGGTTGACACTTCGGTCAGTTACAGCAAAGCAGAGTGCCACTTATTCAAAGTGCCACGAGGTAAGTATTTGAAATCGTTATGTTAGGTCCCTATACTACTAGTGTAACCCCTTATTGTTATTAGTACAACTCCCTTATTATATTGTTGTGCCCATGTAGTCCCCATATTGTTATTATTGTTCCCTTACATTATTATTTTTATGTCGGCTCTGATTATATTATGACCCCTTAGACTCCTATATATAGAAAGGAGGTCTTTTCATTTGCATCATCCAAGAATTGTTCATTTTTGTAATGTAAACGAGATTTCCCCCTCAAAGAGGCTTATTTATAAGGCGTTCATCTATTTTTTCTATCTTTTTGTGAGCTGGTTTCATAACATTTGGTATCAGAGCTTTGGATTCTAGGGTTTTGATGCTCCAAACAGGTCATCGTGGCATTTTCGCTATAAATTTTTTTTCTGTGAAATTTCAGAAGCTAAAAAAATCCCATTTGAGAAGAATTCATGCTGAAACTCGGGTCTGAATTTCATATCTTGTATCACTATATTTTCGGAGATATGATCTGAGGAATTTAGGGCTTTTGCAAGCTACAAAATTTCATCTAAAATAGGTCATCATAGAATATGCGCTATAACTCTTTCGCTACAAAGTTTCAGAAGCTAAAACAAAAACCCATTTGAGAATAAATCGGTCTGAACTGTGGCTCCAAATTTACGATCCTGTCTTGCTATATTTTCGGAGATATAATATGAGGCAATTAGGGTTTTTGGAGACCCCCGAATTACATTTCAGATAGGTCACCTTGGTGTTATAGACATTTTTGAGCACTACAACCCCAAGCATGAAATGTCCATAAACCAAGGGCTCCTAAGTCCCTAAATGTTTTGTTCTAACCCCTAAAAGAACAAGGTCAATTGATTACAACTTCTCCCAGAAGTTCTCCATGAAAAACTACTCAGAATTGGTCAAAACAGGATCATTTCAGCTGCTCCACAGGCCAAGTGCGTTGCATCTCACCTAAATACAGTGTGTGGGTGTGTTGCATTTCAAAAATCCCTTCTATGGGGTGCAATGGGTGAGAAATGACAAATGACAGTGTCATTCCGCAAGGTGGAGAGGCAATGGAAGCTTCCAGAAACTTCTCCTGTGACACTTGCCTCTCTGGATTCGACCAAGGATGAGTAAGAGATCATCAATCTCCAAGTAGAAGCAAGAACTATCAAAGGGAAGACATTAATCAAATCACAAGCTGACTTATCTCCCTTACAGATATATATATATGGATCCCTCATCCCAGAGATCCAGAGGCTGGAATTTTGCATATTGTAAGGAATTGTTGTTGGTTTCTTGAGACAAACATCAGATTGTTGGGTGATCTAAGCTTTGTATGAGGTGAAGAGGGGCTTCCTTGCTAAGAGGATGATGCTGGGTCAGAACAACTGGTTGTAACTCCCCTTGGCTCTTTCTTGTTTATCAATAAAAGCTATTCAAGTTTTCCTCCATACTCTTGTGTCATTTATATTTGCTGCATTTGTATGGTCAATTTACATCTGATCCTATATTGTTTATGATTATAGATCCATGTTCTTGTATAGTGCTATGCTACTGTGATCTTACAGGTACTCTGTGAAGCTGGGCGTGCAAGGGAACAAGTAGCGAAAGACTATCAAGAAGGAGAGGAATCGAACCAGGAGATTAGCGCAAGACAGAGGTTGGTCTGCTTTGTTCTTCTCTATCTATACTTCATAAAGGAAAAACGAAAGTAGCTTTACTTTGTTTGTTTCTAAGGTAGCTATCACACCTTAGTGGGATAAGCAGTTCTGAGTAGACACTTTTCCCTATAACAAAATGGCGACTCCACGGGGGACGAATTAGTTTGTTTGTTTATCTTCCTTGTTGTCTATTTCATAAACTTATAGGCGGAGTCTAAAGCCGTGCTAGGTAGCTTTCAAACTGTGTTTGCTATGCAAATGAAAAGTAGATAAATGCCGCTTCAGTTAATCTCCGGGATCTTTTTATCATTTAAACAACTCATTCACAAACTCTCTGATTGCCCTTGTGATAGCTCTTAGATCATCCTTAGATCTACCCCTAATTGTTGCATTACTGATTACCTTTTGCTTAGCCAAAACCCATGAACTGAACTGCAAACTGTGACCCGGAACCCAAGCAAAGTCTCGTTTTTGACCCAGCGCAGGTACTGTTCTGAGAATCTGAAATTCAGCGCACTTCCCGAGTGTAGTAGGTGCGCTGCATTTCAAATTCCCTGTGCTACAGGTGCGCTGATCAGACTATGCATTGCTCAGTTTTGGTTTTTGTGATTCATTCTTTCCAGTTCTATTCATAAATTTTGCTACCTGTGATCAGTATATCTCTGTTTGAGACCACTTTTCCTTGCTGTTATTCCGCCTCCTTTTTACAAAAGAACTATAAATGTTTTTGTGTGTTTGTTGAGTCATTTTCAGTTCTCCTTTGCAAAAAGTAACATAATCGCACTGTCGTCCTTTGATTTGAAAGTGTCGCAAGTGTCATTTTCGATCATAGGAGAGGATTTGATTGCTGTTGATAGTCAGTTATCCTGTTACTATTGTTTTTGGTCTGAATTTGTAATTTTTCTAGTGTTGAAAACAAGTATTCATTTCAAAATCGTTAGGTGTTGTGATTGTCTCCATTTTTGATTTCGAAAAGAAACTTGTTGATAATTGTCGCTTGAAAAGAAATTCAGATTTGTGCATCAACTTTCTTGTTATCATTCATATACTAAGAAAGTCGAAAACAAATACATGCATGTGCATTTTCATTTAGACAGTCTAATTGGTTTGATTTAGGAAAGTGCATTTAGAGTGTGCTCTTTGCTCTTTGTGAAAGGATTCTATCTTTCTTTCCTTAGTAGCTAGGATTTTCATTGCACAAAGAAGATAAAAAGATTGTTTATCATCTTAGATTGCATTTTAGGAATTACATCTACATCTCGTGGTGAACCTGAAAGGAAAACTTCATAAACAAGATCAACTATAAAATAAATTCAATGAATCTAACAACGCTTTGGAACCTAACGCACAACATTTAGAAGTCTAGGCTAGAGACGTATTTCGGCATCATAAAGCTTGGTAACTGTTGTTCTCACTGATGGTTGGGTGATTCCTCCACTTTGAGACGATAAGTGCCAGTACGGACTTGTGCTCCCACGTACCGTCGAGTATATTTTGGGAGACCCCAATAGGCTTAATCCTTTATCCATAGGAAGCCGTGTCTGCCACCCTATCGATTGCAATGCACTGAACACAACATTCGGGAAGATTGACTGCCGTATCGTAAAAAGTATTCTGTAGTTTTGTGATTGGTTTGGTAATCCCTCTACCTAGATTTCCAGAGCAGTCCCTTTCATTCATTTTCAGACTCTTTAATGGAAAAGGTCCATCTGAGCACTTGTCACTTCAGGCTCATTAAAAATCGAAGGCGACTAGAGTCATCTTTTGTTTTTTCTCGACTCTTAAAAATTGAAAAAACAAGTTGTGTCAAAGCGTCTATAATTTATTTTAAATGGAATATTCATTACCCTTTCCTACATTGATCTTGGGTTGAGAAAATGGAATCCACCAACCAAGGAATCCCCCTTGGAGGAAATCCTAGTCCCTTCTCCTCTTGGGGAGATGTTGGTGCACCCCATATAGCCACATTGTCACTTCCAGGACTGACAATCGGCTTGCCTGTATGGCTCTTCTCAACCTTTGTCATTCAGAACACTGCAATTCCTGAACAATCGAGTCAGCAACTAGATGATTCCAGAGTTACCCACCAACCTTCTACTTCCTCCAATTCTTCCTCTCCTCCTTCCTCTTCGCTTGATGGGGCCGGTAAAGCCAAAAGTCAAGTACCTAAGAAGAAGAAGGAAAAGAAGAAGAAAGAGAAGAAGAAGAAGGATCCAAAAGCGAAAGGGGGCAAATGAGCATCGTCTAGCGAAAATCCACACACTGCACCGACCAGGCCTAAATCACCATGTGTCATTTGCAAAGGAGACCACTATCATAGAGATTGTCCTTGCATCACTTGGATCTTAAGGGACTGGTCTCCTCGTTTGCACAACTCGGTGTCGTCAACCTCTGATGATCATGTTGAAAACACACCATCGACTAGTGAAAGTGAAGCCCTAGGACAAAAAGGGAAATATAGATTTCCTTGTAAACTGTGCGAAGGCGATCATGCCGTCCACCGTTGTCCCTTCTTAGACGAGGCTAAAAGAGTTTTGGATGATCGTCCGGTTTCACCGTTACGACTTCCTCCTCGATATAAAAAACTCTTGCCTAGTCCATCACTAGTTGAAAAGTCGGCTGACCCGCTTAGGTGGTCGGCTAAAGCGTCTATCATTGAAGACAAACCATCTGAACCCATACCAGATGAAAGTCAAAAGGTCAAGGTGGCTGTTGACCCAGTCTTGCCTTCAGAGGTTCCATCTTCAGATGATATAGTCACCGAAGAGAACAAGGATGACACCGTCCAAATTCTTTTCGTAAGCACAGACTCCGATGAACATGGGGGAAATTTACCCGTTCCTTTACTGCAGGAAGGAAGTTCGTCAGAGTCATACCTGGCCATCTATTCGGTCCCACCTCCAAGCAACCTAGTTGTCTCCTTTGATTGGAATCAACTAGGCAGACCCCGTTTACTAGCTAGTGTACCATTCCGAATCATTGTTCAAATATATAGAATGGTTATGGCTGGTACCATCATAGATGAAGGGGATTATGTGAGTATCCTTTCCTCGACTACTTGGAAAGCACTTGGTTCGCCATCGCTTTTGCCTGAGATGAGAAATCTAACAGGCTTTGATAAAAGAACCAGTCGACCGTTAGGGATCCTTCCCAATGTGCCCATAACATTGAGAGGGAAAATTGTTCAGATGAACATAATGGTAGTTCAAGGACCCCTGGATTATAATCTACTCCTTGGACGAGACTATATTTATTGCATGGGAGCGATTGTCTCCTCACTCTTTAGAGTAATGTGTTTTCCGCATGAAGGAAGAGCGGTCAAGCTCGTAGACCAGCTTTCATTCCCCGGTTCACGCATAGCAAATAGTCATATACCATCCCTGAATGGTCTTTTCATGTAAGAAATGTCTCAATTCCCAGTCCGTCCACCTGATGGGCACGAGTGATTCGAGGGACATGACTGAAACCCAGGGGGCATGCACCTTGGTCTTCTTCGGCAGGAAAACTTCAGGTATAGGTTAGGTTTCCGCGAGAGAATATGACCTCCGTACTCCCGTCTGAGATTGGAAGAGGGAGTTGGACTGGAATAAGATTCTCTTGTCAAAGTTATGTGGGTTGGCAGCCATTGTCACTCACCTTTGTTTATTTCGATAAACATCGCCGAAGAAGTGTTTTGTTTACTCCGTGAATAGAACAATCTTTGGTATCCTGTAAGAGGTATACCTTTTCTGATAGAACAAATGTTTTGTCGGTGATTTGAAGGGTGACCTTGAAACTCTGTTTTATACCTGGGGGCATGCAAACCTTTTGGAGTTCAAGCAAAGAGCGATCATTTATTTGTTTTTTGGATTGGTCGTTTCCTAACTTGCATAAAGAAAGGATGTGGGGCAAAACTCTTAAAATTTCCATTTTAAATGGGACATTCTTATTACACGACTGGAGTAATCGAGCCGTTTTAGCGCAGACTTCATGCTCGTTAAAAAATAAACATAAGCAATGAGCACATGTTCCTCCAGAGTTTAAGCTCAATAAAAAATGAACCAATTTCTGGTAAATAACCATCGTGAATGTAATACTTTAGCCTTTAAAGCCTTGGTCGTGTTTGCACCGTCACCTCCACTTTTACATTGGCCGATCATTCACCTCCATTTGATTGTTTACCCATTTTGAGGAACAGCTGCGAAGAGTGATCATGTTAGCCATCCTTGTAACACTGTCGTGATTGGAAAATACCAAACCTTACCTGGAATCAATTGCTACCCAATTTTATCACTCGTTCCTCAAAAGACGAGTCTCCTTTAAGCTCTTTTCAATTGACTCGTAAAATATGAAAATATTGCCGAGCCATCGGCCTCTCCAGCTCGTTAAAGGGACTGGAAGTGCTATGCCTCCTCGAAATTTTAATCTTTTTGGACCTGAGGGATTATTACACAAAAAGATCGAGCGCTTGTTTTGTTCGGCTCGTTAAAAGTATCGAAAATTCATCCCTTCTGTATTGTTTTATACTTTTTCGGTCTTAAGGGATTAGATGACGAAAAAGGAATTTTGGAGTTTCCTTTATGTTCCTTTTCAGACTCACTAAAATTGAAAAGGACCGAGTTATCTTTGTCGTTAAACTCGTTAAAATTTTAATAGCGACAAACTTGTCTATAGACGAGAACGAGTTTCACTATCGCTAGGCTCGTTAAAACATAGCGATGGGTTTGCCCGAAGGGAAAATTATAGAACAAGAATATGTTATCCTCCTCAAGCTTGACAAAAATAAAGAGGTACTGGTCAGTAATGACTGGGGAAAAATTGGGAGGAAAACTTGAAGAAACTTTGTTGGTAGCAAGTCGCTCTTGAACATGACACTTTCACTCCGCATCCAAGTCGGGTTGGGTTGTTTCATTCACTGGTCACATCACCATGGTCCCATCACACCATCCACATTTGGGGTTAATGCTACCAATCCATCAAGTCAGTGTCACCGATATGTTCAAGAGAAGTCATTCAGAGAATTCACCTGTGTCTCACCCACTACAATACATTTATACTCCATCCTGAACCTTAGATCACTAGATCGTTTTCACCTCCATTAAAGTCATTTGCTCCGTTCCGTGTCATTGATGTGGGATTCATTAAGGTCCTCCTGTGATGGATCACTTCTTGTTGACATCAACTCATTATCCAAGAAGTCGATCTAGGAACACCCCATTCAGTACTTTGAAGCTTGCATGCCTCAATGGCAAGTTTCTCACTTCTGGCAACAGGTTTACATTAATGGCCTTCAACCGAAAGATTTTGCGTGGTTTTTGATGCCAAGTCCTTTATTCACACCATGTGAATTGTACTGCAGTACCTTGAGGGTCATTATCATTATCGGTGATTCCTCTCGCGCCCGTTAACAACTTACATCATTGGCTGGTAATCAGGCGATGTCTTTCCATGTTCGACTCCAGAACATCTCTCACATGGATAGACTTGTACTTTGAGTGAAGATCGAATGAGATTGAAGACCCGGATATAGTTTCATCCATCCGGGCTGCGATATATATTAAGGGAAATAAAGACATTAAATCTACATCATTGCTGCACAGATAATCATCCAATCAAAGGGATGATGGCTCTACCAAAATCATCAGTCTACACTCAAACGATTGTCTGTCCTATGTACATGAAAATGAATGTATAAAGCTGAGCATGGGAATGCCCACCTCAGCTAGATCATGAAAATATTATGAAGATAATGTATTGTATTGTATCTTATTACAGGTCTCCTCCTAGCTTGAAAGAACTTTGGATCCTCATAATAAAGCATTTCACCCGACATCAAAAGATTAACGACCTCATGCTTTAGGGGGCAACTGTTATAGACATTTTTGGGCACTACAACCCCAAGCATGAAATTTCCATAAACCAAGGGCCCCTAAGTCCCTAAAAGTGTTGTTCTAACCCTTAAAAGAACAAGATCAACTGATTACAGCTTCTCCCAGAAGTTCTCCATGAAAAACTGCTCAGAATTGGTCAAAACAGGATCATTTCAGCTGCTCCATAGGCCAAGTGTGTTTCATCTCACCTAAATACACTGTGTGGGTGCATTTCATTTCAAAAATCCCTTCTATGGGGTGCGATGGGCGAGAAATGACAAATGGCAGTGTCATTCCGTGAGGTGGAGAGGCAATGGAAGATTCCAGAAACTTCTCCTGTGACACTTGCCTCTCTGGATTCGACCAAGGATGAGTAAGAGATCATTAATCTCCAAGTGGAAGCAAGAACTATCAGAGGGAAGACACTAATCAAATCACAAGCTGACTCATCTCCCTTACAAATATCTATATATGGATCCCCCATCCCAGAGATCCAGAGGCTGGAATTTTGCATATTGTAAGGAATTGTTGTTGGTTTCTTGAGACAAACATCAGATTGTTGGGTGATCTAAGCTTTGTATGAGGTGAAGAGGGGCTTCCTTGCTGAGAGGATGATGCTCGGTTAGAACAACTATTGTAACTCCCCTTAGCTCTTTCTTGTTTATCAATAAAAGCTATTCATGTTTTCCTCCATACTCTTTTGTCATTTATATTTGCTGCATTTGTATGGTCGATTTACATCTGATCCTAGATTGTTTATGATTATAGATCCATGTTCTTGTATAGTGCTATGCTACTGTGATCTTACAGGTACTCTATGAAGCTGGGCGTGCAAGGGAACAAGTAGCGAAAGACTATCAAGAAGGAGAGGAATCGAACCAGGATATTAGCGCAAGACAGAGGTTGGTCTGCTTTGTTCTTCTCTATCTATACTTCATAAAGGAAAAACTAAAGTAGCTTTACTTTTTTTGTTTCTAAGGTAGCTATCACACCTTAGTGGGATAAGCAGTTCTGAGTAGACACTTTTCCTTGTAACACTTGGGAAAATCGTCATAAATTTTTTTCTGAGAATCAGATTGAATTTCATAAGTTTCAAAAAGTGGAATTCCTTTAGTTTTCTATATATCAGTTTCAGGTACTAAGGTTGAAACAATGATACGTAACACGTCATACAAGTTCGCGCTACTGAACTAGTCTATAATTATGTCACTGTGGGAGATTTGGCACAATTGTTTCTTGGATAATCAAATTATGATCAGACTTGCGGGGTTAGAAAGAGAACTCATAGAGATACCATAGGAAGAAATTTCAGAACTTGGAGATATGAAATTACAGAGTTACATTCATTTCAAGATCGAGCTCCTAAAATCAAGAAAAATCGAGATGAGGAATTTGGATGGCAAGGATCCAGTAAATTGGATACTACATATGGAGAAATATTTTGATCTACATGGCATACCACTATTACAAAGGTATGTGTTGCATCTTCATATTATAACAAGATCAGTTTTTATGGTATAGAGGTCTTTGTTCTCGTAAACCACCTGTTAAGTGGTAAATTTTCATGGATGAAATTATAACACATTATGAGGATACAAAGAAACACCTTCTTTAGAGCAACACCACAACAATTAGAAGAAAAAAGAGAAAAAGGGCTTTTTTACGAAGTGGAAAGAAAAATTATGGCAACAAGGAAGTCTACCCCTCACAACTATAAATATGTAAGTCTTGTTTCTCCTAGCCTTCCACAACCTACAAGGGTTACACCACAACAATTAGAAGAAAAGGAGAAAAAGGGCTTTGTTACAATTGTGATAAAAAATACATTCAAGGTCATAAGTGTGCTGAGAAGAAATTATTTTACATTGATTGTGGAGAGAAGGAAGAAAAGGATCAAGAAACATCAAAAGAATAGTATATACACCAGGAACCAACCCCAGAGAAAGAAGAAATGAATCCAACCATATCTTGTAAAGCATTGGAAATAATTACTACTCCTCAAACTCTTAAGATAGAAGGACATATCAAGAAGAAAAAGGTTCAAGAAGTGAAAGACAACATCAAGAAAGAAGAAATGAATCCGACCATATCTTGTAATGCAATGGCTGGAATTACCACTCCTCAAACTATCAAGATAGAAGGACATATCAAGAAGAAAAATGTTCAAGAAGTGAAAAATCACATAGAGCATTAAGAAATGAATCTGAACATATCTTGTAATGCACTAGAAGAAATTATCACTTCTAAAACTCTAAGCAGTGAAAGATCACATCGATCATCAACAACAAGTTCACCAACTTTTAAAGGATAACGCCACTTTGGTGTAGAATCAAATGAAACAACAGGCAGATCAACATCACAATGAAAAAAGTTTTGATGTAGGCGATTGTGTATTTTATGGTTACATACATACAAACAAATGTCCCTCAAGAAGCTATTTATGAGAAATAAATGTTGGCAATACTACACGCACTTAAGAAACGGTGACCTTACCTAATGGGAAGACACTTCAAGGTAAAAATGGATCATGATAGTATTAAATACCTTTTAGAAAAAGAAAGTATCCTTTGAAGAGAAAAAAAATGGGTCACAAAAATGTTGGGTTATGAGTTTGAAATCATCTACAAAAAATGGAAGAAAAATGTTGTGGCAGATGCAGTCTCAAGAAAGGATGAGGATGTGGAAGAATTGTTGTGTGCCATTTCTATTATCCAACCAGATTGGATAAACGAGACAAGGTATGAATGGAAGAAGGATGAAGAAGTGTTGCCACTCATTCAAAAGTTGCAGAAGATCCCAGTTCAAACAATATTTCCAGAACTTGATGAGGAAGGAAAAATCATATTGGAGCCTATAGTAGTCACAAAAACAAGAACCTAATAGCTACGAAATCGATCAATTTCAGAGCATCTCATCAAGTGCAAGAACTTACCAGCTGAATATTCCACATGGGAGGACAATAATTTCATATAGGAGCCTGAAGAACTACTCAAGCATTGAGGATGTTAGCGCTCGAATCTGCCTCAGGCTGAGGAAGGCAAAACTCAAGGCACCATCAAACCAAGCTCAGCCTCGTAGCTAGCCCTACGAGGACAGGAGAGGGCTCTCTCCAGGTCTATCTCGGCAAAAGGTCTTCAAAGGGGTTGAGATGACTCAAAATTAATACTGATTTTAGGCTAGTAAAGAGATAGGAAAGTTTGATTTAGATTTTTGAGTTTTTTGTTGGAGAAACGGGAAAACCAATTTTGGGTCCAGGGATAAGGCCAGATCTTTGCAGAATTCGAGTTGGGGCGAGGTAGGCAGTAGTCTTGATGCCTTTGATCAGATGTATGGATGGATTAGAATGACAAGGAGCTGAAGAGGGCAAGGGAGAACATGGATCCTCTCCAAACTGGCGAAAACATGTAAAACTAAACAAATTTAAAGGAAGAGCACTGTAAACAATGATTTCAACCTCATTTACTCATTCATTTAGTTTCAGAAGCATAAGAAGGGAATGACATACATTAAACATGAATAAACTTACAATAACTGAGAGATAACACCATCAAGAATTGAAAGCCACAAGAATCCCAATAGGTGCTGCAAAACCTCTGATCTTTCCTTAGCCAAAATATGAAAAATATGTACAATAGTGTGCCAAAATCTTCCCAAGAGTCCAACCTCTGCTACTGACTGAAAATTTACATATATAGATCAATCCAATCCATTCCCTAACCTCTAGGGGTCGAGCTCCTCCTTCTAGGAGCAGTTTGAACAAATTCTAAACATGGAGCAAGAATCTAGGTGACCAAAACAACCTGCCTCTAAAAAGAAGGAAACTGATTCATTACATTAAATTTTGCTATTTTATGAATGAATCATCTAGAATATGGTAAATAAGTGCCAATTTTACATCATGTACATCAAATTATATCAATCTGGGTCAAAAATCACATCAAGAAGTGAAACTGGTGAAAACTGGCCGAAATCCTGAGCTGGAGGAAGAAAATTTGACCAAAAACGTCTATGCGTAGCGCACCTTTCAGCCTGATTTTGGGGCACTTCCCGACATCAAAATCAAGCTCACAATAGCTGGTTGGAAAGCCTTGGATGTTTGCTATCCACCACAAGTGGAATTTCCCAATTTGGAGCTCATTTTCCCCTTCAAGATTGCATTCTCCCAGAAGTACTTCCTGCTGTTGCAAAAGGTGGCAGCAAGGTGGTTTTCATGGTGTTTTTGGGCCTTTTGATCATCCAGAACTTGATGAAATGCTTCGGAAATAACTGAGCATGCATAAATTACCATGTAAAACCCAAAAATATAAATTTTCCCTCCAGAAAGTGTCCCAATCAAAAGCGAGCGCGTCGACGCGCTACTCATATCGCTGAAAAATCTGTTTTTGGGACCAAAAATTTCAAAATGACAAAAAATTCTCCGAATTTGCTCAAATTCAGATCGAAGACCCTCCATCATGTATCATGCCCAACCAGAAAAGCCTTGGCCAAAACTCGAAGTGGACCCAGCCTCTTTCGCCGTTTTAGTGCTCTGCTCAACCTCCTTTTCAAAATCTTCATTTTTGCTTTGCCGACATGCATGCGAGCCCAATAATGATGTTTCATGTGACGGATCATGTCTTTGTCTCTATTGGCATTCGCCAACAACTCCTCCAGATGTCGATTGACTCTCTCAAGCCAAAATTGTCGCTCAACAGGTGTCAAATCGCCAGGTCTTTTTCGGGCCAACCTTCGGTCTTCACGGATTTGTCGCAGCTCTATAAGTGTATGCTGATCCTCTAGCTGCTTATTGCACTGCTCCAAATATTTGATCAGACATTCTGCCTTCAGTAACTTCTCATTCAAGCTGTCAATCTCAGCCTTCTGCTCTTGGATGATCTCTTTCAGTTTCGAGCTAGGAGAGCTCCTATCCACATCACTAAATGTAACATCAATATCATGACCTCCTGAATGGCCCTCCTCATGTATTGACCTCTTGCCCCTGTCCTGAACCTGTACCTGTACCTGTACTAAAGAAGAAGGCGAGACCCCTTCCATGCCATGTGGAGATAGTACTCATCGTGTAGCTGCAAATAAGGCCCTGTGGCCTCGCTGATATGTCACATACACTGGAGCATTGATATGCTCGGTCTCAGGAATGTCAAACTGATGTGAAGGCTCTCCCTCATCATGAACTATCTCTGGAGGTGGCTGTGGCACTGTGAAAATGTCACGAGAAATAAAATCCTCCCAAGTAATGCCCTGCTGTGCCAACTGATAAACCACTACGATCTTGATCAGCGCGTAACGATAAATACTTCTATGCTGCTGTGCTGGGGTCTTCTTTTGTACAAAAAACACCATCCTCTCTGTGTTGTGATACATGAAGTATGGAATGTTCATCATACGTACCCTTGTGAAATGCATCAACAAATGGACATGGTACGCATAAAGACGCGAGAATCTACCCTCACAACTGAAATACCGAATGATGAGTTTCATCAAAGGTGCAAACTCATCACTCAGGTATTGGAAAGGAAAAACCCTGCTCAGGTGCCTCATATACCTAGGTTTGATGTATGGCTCATAGTAGGATTTCTCTAACTGCTGACATTTATTCCATTTTTCTCCAATATTTGGTATCCCAGTGGCCTATGCAATAGTCTCTGGTGACAGAATGAAATCTACTCCAGCGAGGTTTACATGGCCATCATGTAAATGTAGAACAAACAAACGAGCTAGTTCATGATGATGCTGGATTTGTGAAATTAACTCACAATAGTGGTAGCATGACTGATAGCGAAAATAATCCATTGCAAGCGGGCAAGCCTGCAATTGAACCAAAGAAGTAGGCTCTTCCCTGAGATGCCTACCACCTTTGCCACCTCTGCGAGACCTCCGTGGCACATTACCCTCTGTTGTGGAATCACTGTCATACTCCTGCTCATAAACTGAATCTGTGTCTGACATGGCTTTAAAAACAAGATGTCTGCAATATGTATGTTGATATAGGTGTGGTGAAATCAAAATTTCAATGTATACTCAAAACCCAAATATGTTACATATGTACCAAAGCATCATAGGAAACAAGCCACAATGGTAATAACTCTATTTAAGTGGATTGGCATAAAACAGTCACTATTTTGATCACAAGGAAATTTTGACAAATGAGCAAAAAGTGTAATGTGCAGCCTTTGCAATGCTGGCTAAAATTTGTCAAATGAGTATGGGACTATATTTCATCAATGGAGAATGGGAAAACAACATGATAATGACCATAATGAA
Source organism: Pinus tabuliformis (assembly GCA_031772625.1). NCBI lineage: Eukaryota > Viridiplantae > Streptophyta > Pinopsida > Pinales > Pinaceae > Pinus > Pinus tabuliformis. The sequence goes on from CM062813.1 coordinate 47,686,832, forward strand.
ACAGTGGAAGTGACAGTGGTAATACAATGGCAATGACAGCAGTGGTAAAATGATAAATTGCAGCGTGAGGGCAGTGACACTTTGACAATAGATGCGTAGGTACCTATATCAACCATACAAGTTGGGAAAATCTTCACAAAGCCACCAACATGTCTTTAAAACCCTAAGGAATGAATCTGCTATGAGCATAGGGTTTCACCTCTCTACACCCAACACATTAAGTTCCCCACTTTAAACACACTACAAACATTTCAAAATTTACTAAGCAGCCATTGAAAACCTACTTGCAAGCTTTGGAGTTGATTTGGCAAGGATCTGGATGCACTAGAAAAAAGAATTTGGCGCTGTGACTGTGTGCGTAGCGCATGTACCCAACGTGTAGCGCACAACAAGTGCGTAGCGCCTGTGGTTTTTAACACTGGCTGGTGAGGCCAAGTGCGTAGCGCGCACTATATGGGTAGCGCACACCCTGTATGGGTAGCGCGCACCTCCAAACATTGTCCACGGCTATGAAAACACGGCTTCGGCCTTCAAGAACACAAACACAATTTCTGCCTTGAGATTTTCGAGCAAATGAAATTGTTTGCCATGATTTATATGTGAAGAAAATATCTCATCAAATCAGATTTGATTTAAATTTGTTTGCTAACCCACTTTATAATGTTTCAGCACTTTGACATTTGATCTTTTAATACAATGCTGCTCTTTGACTTTCTCTTTCTTTTTCTGAGTCTTGGACTGATAATACTTTGTTGAATTTTGCAGGGATCCGGCATTTGGCTTTGGAAAATATCAGAGGCTTGCTATGAAACGTTTTGTGATGAAACAAATACAATTATTACAATGACAATTTCTAGTTCCAAAACAGAGTTTTGGACTAAAAATGTTTTCAAATGCTTTTTGAGGACAAATATTAAATGAGAATATTTTGAAACCAACCTCATGGCCTGCGGGCTTTGTTACATGTATGCAAAGGACTGAAAACCCTAGACTCTAGGACTAAAGACTTTTTTTTTAACGAAACTAATCATTTATGACGATGAATGCAATGATCATGTACTTCGGTGATTTTTGAGAATTTTTTACTAACCCTACAGGGACAAGCATGAGGAAACGCAAGACGACCAGACCCCCTCATCAGCCAATGGCATGCCTCTAGAGAAATGCAATGAAGTGGAACGAGCGAGACACCTAAGAATGATATGCAAAAGCGAAAAGATCTCTGACAGAGGGCTGTAAGGACCGACTCTAACATTGGCTCCAATGAGGATGGTGGCTCCTTGGAGATGCGAAGAACAACAGATCTCTAGGAGAGCAGACCATTGATTTCACCCATTGGGTGATGGAGTCATTATTTCAACAGTTAACACAAAACTTTGACACATTTATTGACTGCAGATTTGTCTGAAAACTGAATACAACTCTGACTAAACTGACTCGATTTTAAAATTGAAAGGACTGATAAAACTGACTTGACAAATTTCAAACCAACTAACCTTCATCTCCTGAATTATAGCCTTCACTGTGGGCCCCAGACTGAAGATGAGAGATCAGTACACACATGCAATAGAATAGAAGTAAAACGATATATACAATGATGATGAAATGAGCAGGAAATACTCAGAAGTGGTATCACTTTAGCAGCCGACCATTGATCGGCCCTCCAGGACAATCATCTCCATTCATTTCCTTGAGAAGAAAAGTGTTTTGACCATGATATGTTGCAATCTTATAAGGACCCTTCCATAAATTTTCAAATTTGCCATGCTTTCCTTTATCTTCATTCCGGCATCCCACTTCAGAACTACCTCATCCAGCTGAAACTTATCTGTTTTTGCCTTCCTATCATAAATCTTCTTTATGCGCTCCTGCAACATGAAAGTATTTTGAAATACTTCCTCCCGTGTCTTCTGTAAATGAATCATCTGATTAATCCTCCTCTGCATGGGATCTTCCTCACTACCAGTTTCTTGAAGAAATTTGACTACCGGGATAGCAAGCGTAGTAGGAAAAACCGTGTCTGTCCCGTACACCAACTAGAAAGGAGACATGCCAATAGACTTTTTCTGACTTACCCTATCAGCCCACAGTGCATTCACTAATTTCTTGTGCCAGCCCTTTTTATTGATTTCCAGCAATTTCTTAATGATATTTACCAAGGACTTATTTGAAGATTCCGCCAATCCATTTCCTTGCAGATGGTAGGCGGTCGAATGCCCCAAGATGATATTGTACTTATAGCAAAATTCAAGCATTCTCTTCAACTTGAATGCCGCTGCATTATCTGTGATTAGCTTACTAGGACACCCAAAACATGACAGAATATTATTTTCAAGAAAAGAGATAATTACCGCATCCATGGCCTGTCGGGTGGGAATTGCTTCAATCCATTTTGTGAAGTAGTCTGTAGCTGTCAATATCCATCTATGTTGTCTTGACGATGACGGATGTATTTCCCCGATGAAATCCAAGCCCCACTGCTGGAAGGGTGCACTTACTTCAATTGGTTTGAGAGGCAAAGGCTGTAGTTTCTGCTTCCCTTCAAAAATTTGGCATTCATGACAATTCTTAACAGCCTTATATACATCTGAAAATAACGAAGGCCAATAAAAAACCGCCCTTGGAATCTTATTCACTGTGGTTTTCCAAAATAGATGGCCCCCGCAGTCACCTCTATGAAAATCTTCCACAACTCGTTTGGCTTCCTCCTCTACCAAACAATTCAACAAAATTCCACGAGGGTCATTCCAATACAATGGAGAATTCAGTATGCAAAATTTTGCAGCTTTCAATTTCAATGTTCTACTCTTATTTCTAGGCATCCCGGGAGGTGGAGACAAATTCTGAAGTACATATATAATGTCAACATACCAAGGGGAAGAAACAAAAATATCAGATACCTGATCTAACGGACTCTCCTCATCTTCATCAGACATAGCAGCAATCAAATTTATATCTAGAACATGCAGATTTGTTTCAGCCATTAACTTGGCGAGTCCTTGTCCTTTGATCAGCTTGGTTGGTTTAATCTCCACATCATACTCTAACAACGCAACAATCCACTTACCCTACCTTCCTTCTGGATTTGCATGTACCAAAACATCTTTAACTGCTGCGTTAGGAACATATGCTATAATGTGGGAATGCAATATATACACACGGAAATCTTTCAAGGCCTTTACAAGCACAAGTGCTTGTTTTTCAATAATGTTGTATTTCAATGCTCCGTCCCTTATAATACGACTGAAAAAGGCAATGGGCTTCTCAACTCCATCCCTTTTTTGCATTAATACAACTGCCAAAGTGTGCTCAGAAGCAAATGAAAACAAAATGAAGTCCTATGTGTAGTCCGGGCTAATTAAAGTAGGGGCTAAAGAAAGAGCTAACTTTACCAAATTGAATGATTTCACCACCTCTTCTGTCGACTTTAACTGACTATCATTTTTCAGCATGTTCGTGATTTTTCTAAGATGCTCGGCAATATTTGGAATGAAACGACGCAGGAAATTCAGTTTACCATTAAATGATTGTATTTCTTTCTTGTTCGGGGGTTGTTAAATCTGCAGGATGGACTCAACGTGTGCAGGGTCCACACGAATGCCGTCTTTTGATATGATGTGGCCAAGGAGCTTGCCTTCATCCATGGCGAAAAGGCTCTTTTTTAGATTCAGCGAAATGCCATATTTGCTGCACTTTTGGAAAACAATTTTCAAATGATATAAATGTTCCTCATCAGAATTTGAAAACACGGTTAAATCATCAAGGTAAACAACCAAAAATACATCTTTCTCGTTGGCGAAAGCCATGTCCATTGCACGCTGAAAAGTGGCACCTGCATTTTTCAAACCAAACAGCATCTTTGCATAATGAAACGTTCCCCATGGAGTGGTGAACGCAGTCTTGTCACGATCATCTTCATGCACTAAAATTTGATTATATCCTGAATAGTCGTCGAGTAGTGACATCCTTGATGCTCCAACTACTTGCTGCAATATATGGTCCATTTTTGGCAACGGATAATTGTCTTTTAAGGACACCTTATTCAAATTTCTGAAGTCAATACATAAACAGATCTCACCGGTTTTCTTTCTTATGGGTACCAAATTTGATATCCAATTGGAAAATCTGATAAGCACAATGATTCCTGACTTATACAACCTATTCACCTCTTTTTCTATCGATGGTAGCAGCTTAGGATTGATTCTCCTCAACTTTTGACGGAAACGCTTCTGATTTTGTTTTATAGGGATAATATGTTGAATGATATTAGTATCATATGTTTTCAGATTTGAGTAATCCCACGCAAAAGAATTAGAAAATGAAGACAACAATCTGACATACTCTTCCTTTACCTTTGGTGACAATGACTTTGATAGCTTTACCATCTTGGGATTCTCAGTTGTCCCAATATTTACCTCTTCAACACCTTTTTCAGTCGGTCTCAATGTCGGTTTGCGGGCTACATCGTCTTGGTCAAACAACTCCTCCAAAGGAATCAATCCCTTAGGAATAATGTTATCTTTAAGTTGCAGCACTTCCATTTGATTTACTTGTATATCAACATTACCATCATCATGTTCTGTATCGATGGAGGTGTCTTTAAACTTACCCTTATTCTGCAGAAAATCATTAATATCTTCATCATCCTGAAAGACTTACCAACATCGCTGATTATCTGGAACAGTGGGGCGGTGTTTCACATGAATCTCGAATTTGTTGCTGGAATTCATTGGAATTTTTAAATTGCTTGCCACCTTAGAAAGTCCATTAGCAACACCATTTTGTATGCGAGGCACACACGTCAAAGTATGATCAGAAAAGAGTTTCAAAATATCTAAAACTGCATTACGGTATTCCCTCATGCGAGGATGCTTGGCTTGAAATTCACCCTTCACCTGCTTTACCACTAACTCTGAATCACCATATACTGCAATTCTTTTTGCTTTCAGCTTTCTAAGAATCTTAAGGCCAGCAATGAGAGCCTCATATTCCACTTCGTTATTAGAACAGTCAAATGCTAGTTTGTAGGAACATAATCTCACCTTGCTTGGAACCTTATCTGGAGCGGAAAATGGACTACGAATCCACACACCAATTCCAGCACCATCACTACCTACTGCGCCATCAAAATCCATGGTCCAAAGACCATCTTCATCCTCCTCCAAGTGCTAAAATTGTGTCATCTCTGTTTTTCTTGTTTGCTGCCCATTATTTTCAGTTGATTGCTCCATAGTAGCTTGCTTTTCACTTCTTTCTTTCTGCAGAACTTCTCTAAAATTATCGGTGATTTCTGGTATATCTTCTGCCTGAACTAATTGACTATCTATATCATTAAAACTATCAGCAAACAAAACAGACGACTCCAAGGCAGTATGTGCATAGTTTACAGGATGATTGATTGGTTTCTCCTTGCTTGTTATCATGTATTTCATCTTCTGCTCTCGATATAGCTTTCTCATTTGACCGAAGACTGGAACTGTAGCATAAGAAAAATCTAACTGTAGTGTACCTTTCAACTTTGCCCCCCAAGATCTTGAAAGGAGCATACCAAAACGCGGAGGAATGTCCGCCACAACCACATCCATCAAGACATTCTTCGCTGGAATTTGATCTAACCTTACCACCAAATCCTTCATCAGTCCGATACACTTTACATGGCTGGAATCAAATGAATACAAATCATGGTATTTTCTTGTAATATCTAATCCCAACTTTTCCATGATCGCCTTTGGCATCAAATTGTACGAAGCACCCGAGTCAAACATAGCATTGTCTAATACATATTCATGCAACCTCAAACAGATATAAAAGGGAGGAACATCACTGTCAGGAGACTCACCATCTAAAGCAGGCCCAAAAATCAATTCTAGCTGATCATCTTCAACATTTAACGTGTCAAACATTGGATCAAAATTCAGAATTTTGGAGACTTGACCTCGGTAGCTGCTGTTCTTCATGATTTCAGTCAAAGGAATAGATACTTTCAGTTTTGAAATTTCATTTTCCAAACTAAATGCTGAAACTCTTTCAACCTCTTTGACCGGAACTTCTCTTTTTTCAGCTTTATCCCTCATTGTGTTTGGTGGCTGATTTACCTTGTCTGTTGATGATGATTTGCTAGCTGCGGGATCAATTGTCTCTTTTCCTTTCTTCTGTGGTACAAGTGAATCATTTTTTGCTGAAATCTCCTTCTTCTTTTGAATGGGGTTTATGGGCACATCTCGATTTCTTAATGAGTATTGCTTCTGTTGGGCGGACAAAGCATTCATGTATCCTCTTTCGTACTCCTCTGATTCTTCTTCAAGTGCCACATCGTTTGATAGAATAAAATCCTCATCTTTGCTTGTGGCGGAGCTTTCAACATATTCTTCCTCTTCCGTGATGTAGATAGGCAGATCATCAGGAGTAAAGAAATGGTTTTCCTCCCCTAGAGTATCACCATCATCATCAGATTCTTGACTAACAAAATTTTGCTGTAGAGGAGTCTTTACCTGCTGCTGAACTACCGACTCTTGTGTTCTTTGTTCACGCTGCTTAATTCTGAATTGTGGCTGCTGCTGACCACGGAAATTGGGGTTGCGGATCTGCAGTTCTAGCTTGTCAAGAGTGAGCTTTTCAAACATCCTCTCTACCTTGCGAAGTATCTGATCTGATGTAGAAGCTTCTTCCTTTATGGTCACTCTCTTTTCAGCTTTCATCCTGGCTCTTTTATCATTCAAATTTGCTTCAACACTAACAGCAATCTTTTGCATATCCTCCAAGGTAGGCGGATCTCTGTCCCGTAATGAATAAGCCATCTCCAGATCAAAACCATCCAGGAATTTAAGAAGAGCTGATTTTCTAGATGGTCTTAAATCATCTGGAATAGCATTACAAACTGTATTAAATCTGATAACGTAGTCTTGGATAGACTCACCAGGATTGCGCTTGATATTGTTATACTCAGCATTGATCTGAAGTGGATCTTTTCTGATTTCCCAACGATCTAGAAACTGTCTGTGAATCTCAGCCAATGTAGTTTCACTTCTAGCTCCCAAGCCTCTGAACCATTTTCTTACCTCTCCTCCGAATGTTTGCACAAAGATTCACATAGTTACATCCTCCTCATCAATCTCATGTAAATCACAAAAATCTGCCATTCTGTCCATGTGTTGCTGAGCGGGCACACTTTGAGGAGTGCCATCAAATATAGGAATCTTACTCTGATAATCCGCGGGCATATCATGCAATTGCTGAGGTAAAGCAAGAGGTGCGAAACGAGCAGCCATTGATTTTGACGGATTTAGTCTGGGGGTTGTTTGAGGGGTGAATGTAACTGAAGTATGAGACAGTGTATGCAGAGGAGTAGCAATGTGGGATGAAGAAGGAGAATTTACTGCAGACTTTTGATATGTGATGATGGGTTGCAGGGGAATATTGGGAATGAAAGGCGGTTCGATGGGAATTTTGGAGGTGAAATCGGTGATAGAAGATCCAATATTTGCAAATGCAGCTTCTAGGAAATCAGCAAGATTTGCGGCCTGAATCTTTCTCTGAAGGTGCCTCAAGATAAAATTTTCAATTAATTTATTGTTTCTTTCAACTTCAAGAGCTGCAGTAAAGTCAGGATTTGGAACGAGAGAATCAAGTGCACTTTCGGATTTGGTTTTAAACAGCGACAATGCAAACTTCTTGTCAAAGTCAAGTTCTTCAAGATACTTAAAAACTACAGGACAAGAGTGAGACTTAAACAAAGGAATTATGGGACTTTCTCGTCGGTGTATTCTCGCAATTAGATTTGGGTTCTCATATACTGGAGGTGGATCTGGATCAGGATTTAATCACGTGTATCTTCTGGAAGCCAGTGTGGAATTGTTTCGAACAATCAAAGGGACACAAAGAATTTTTTCAGCCTATCAACTTCTAGACTCAATCATCCAAGGTGTAGAATGAATAAGTATACTGGGGTAAATTGCAAATCAAGTGCTACATTCACAAGCTCACCGAAGATCGACTGAAGCAGCGTTTATCTACTTCTGCTTATGCATAGCAAAAGTGTTTCGAAAGCTACCTGGCATGACTTCAGACTCCGTCTAAGACTCATGAAACAAACACATCAACCAACAAACAATTTTCTTCCCCAGTATGGTCGCCACTATGTTAGCACTTGAATCTGCCTCAGGTTGAGGAAGGCAAGACTCAAGGCAACATCAAACGAAGCTCAGCCTCGTAGCTAGCCCTATGAGGACAAGAGAGGGCTCTCTCCGGGTCTATCTCGGAAAAAGGTCTTCAAAGGGGCTGAGATGACTCAAAATTAATACTAATTTTAGGCTAGTAAAGAGATAGGAAAGTTTGATTTAGATTTTTGAGTTTTTTGTTGGAGAAATGGAAAAACCAATTTTGGGTCCAGGGATAAGGCCAGATCTTTGCAGAATTCGAGTTGGGGTGAAGTAGGCAGTAGTCTTGATGCCTTTGATCAGATGTATGGATGGATTAGAACGACAAGGAGCTGAAGAGAGAAAGGGAAAACATGGATCCTCTCCAAACTGGCGAAAACATGTAAAACTAAACAAATTTAAAGGAAGAGCACTGTAAACAATGATTTCAACCTCATTTACTCATTCATATAGTTTCAGAAGCATAAGAAGGGAATGGCATACATAAAACATGAATAAACTTACAATAACTGAGAGATAACACCATCAAGAACTGAAAGCCACAAGAATCCCAACAGGTGCTGCAAAACCTCTGATCTTTCCTTAGCCAAAATATGAAAAATACGTACAATAGTGTGCCAAAATCTTCCCAAGAGTCCAACCTCTGCTACTGACTAAAAATTTGCATATATAGATCAAGCCAACCCATTCCCTAACCTCTAGGGGTTGAGCTCCTCCTTCTAGGAGTAGTTTGAACAAATTCTAAACGTGAAGCAAGAATCTAGGTGACCAAAACAACCTGCCTCTAAAAAGAAGGAAACTGATTCATTACATTATATTTTGGTATTTTATGAATGAATCATCTAGAATATGGTAAATAAGTGCCAATTTTACATCATGTACATCAAATTATATCAAGCTGGGTCAAAAATCACATGAAGAAGTGAAAATTTGACCAAAAACCTCTATGTGTAGCACCCTGATCTCTATGCATAGCACGCCTTTCAGCCTATTTTTGGGGAACTTCCAGACATCAAAATCAAGCTCACAATAGCTGGTTGGAAAGCCCTGGATGTCTTCTATCTAGAACAAGTGGAATTTCCCAATTTGGAGCTCATTTGTCCCTTCAAAATTGCATTCTCCTGGAAGTACTTCCTGTTGTTGCAAAAGGTGGCAGCAAGGTGGTTTTCATGGTGTTTTTGGGCCTTTTGATCATCCAGAACTTGATGAAATGCTTCGGAAATAATTGAGCATGCATAAATTACCATGAAAAACCCAAAAATATAAAGTTTCCCTCCAGCAACTGTCCCAATCAAAAGCAAGCGTCGACGCGCTACTCGTATCGCTGAAAAATCTATTTTTGGGACCAAAAATTTCAAAATGATAAAAATTTCTTCAAATTCGGAGCGAAGACCCTCCATCATGTATCATGCCCAGTCAGTGAAACCTCGGCCAAAACTCGAAGTGGATCCAGCCTCTTTCGCCGTTTTAGTGCTCTGCTCAACCTCCTTTTCAAAATCTTCATTTTTGCTTTGCCAACATGCATGCGAGCCCAATAATGATGTTTCATGTGATGGAGCATGTATTTGTCTCTATTGGCCTTCGCCAACAACTCCTTCAGATGTCGATTGACTTTCTCAAGCCAAAATTGCTGCTCAACAGGTGTCAAATCGCCAAGTCTTTTTCGGGCCAACCTTCGGTCTTCACGGATTTGTCGCAGCTCTATAAGTGTATGCTGATCCTCTAGCTGCTTATTGCGCTACTCCAAATATTTGATCAGACATTCTGCCTTCAGTAACTTCTCATTCAAGCTGTCAATCTCAGCCTTCTGCTCTTGGATGATCTCTTTCAGTTTCGAGCTAGGAGAGCTCCTATCCACATCACTAAATGTAACATCAATATCATGACCTCCTGAATGGCCCTCCTCGTGTATTGACCTCTTGCCCCTATCCTGAACCTGTACTTGTACCTTCACTGAAGAAGAAGGTGAGACCCCTTCCACACCATGTGGAGATAGTACTCGTCGTGTAGCTGCAAATAAGGCCATGTGGCCTCGCCGATATGTCACATACACTGGAGCATTAATATGCTCGGTCTCAGGAATGTCAAACTGATGTGAAGGCTCTCCCTCATCATGAACTATCTCTAGAGGTGGCTGTGGCGCTGTGAAAAAGTCATGAGAAATAAAATCCTCCCAAGTAATGCCCTGCTATGCCAACTGATGAACCACTACGATCTTGATCAGTGTGTAATGATAAATACTTCTATGCTGCTGTGCTGGGGTCTTCTTTAATACAAAAAACACCATCCTCTATATGTTGCAATACATGAAGTATGGAATGTTCATCATATGTACCCTTGTGAAATGCATCAACAAATGGACATGGTACGCATAAAGACGCAAGAATCTGCCCTCACAACTGAAATACCGAATGATGAGTTTCATCAAAGGTGCAAACTCATCACTCAGTTATTGGAAAGGAAAAACCCTGCTCAAGTGCCTCATATACCCAGGTTTGATGTATGGCTCATAGTAGGATTTCTCTAACTGCTGACGTTTATACCATTTTCTCCAATATTTGGTATCCCAGTGGCCTGTTTAATAGTCTTTGGTGACAGAATGAAATCTACTCCGGTGAGGTTTACATGGCCATCATGTAAATGTAGAACAAACAAATGAGCTAGTTCATGATGATGCTGGATTTGTGAAATTAACTAACAATAGTGGTAGCATGACTGATAGCGAAAACAATCCATTGCAAGAGGGCAAGCCTGCAATTGAACCAAAGAAGTAGGCTCTTCCCTGAGATGCCTACCACCTTTTCCACCTCTGCGAGACCTCCGTGGCACATTACCCTTTGTTGTGGAATCACTTTCATACTCCTGCTCATAAACTGAATCTGTGTCTGACATGACTTTAAAAACAAGATGTCTGCAATATGTATGTTGATATAGGTGTGGTGAAATCAAAATTTCAATGTATACTCAAAACCCAAATATGTTACATATGTACCAAAGCATCATAGGAAACAAGCCACAATGGTAATAACTTTGTTTAAGTGGATTGGCATAAAACAATCACTGTTTTGATCACAAGGAAATTTTGACAAATGAGCAAAAAGTGTAATGTGCAGCCTTTGCAATGCTGGCTAAACTTTGTCAAATGAGTATGGGACTGTATTTCATCAATGGAGAATGGGAAAACAACATGATAATGACCATAATGAAACAGTGGAAGTGACAGTGGTAATACAATGGCAATGACAACAGTGGTAAAATGATAAATTGCAGCGTGAGGGCATTGACACTTTGACAATAGATGTGTAGGTACCTATATCAACCATTCAAATTCGGAAAATCTTCACAAAGCCACCAACATGTCCTTAAAACCCTAAGGAATGAATCTGCTATGAGCATAGGGTTTCACCTCTCTACGCCAACCACATTAGGTTCCCCACTTTAAACACACTACATACATTTCAAAATTTACTGAGCAACCATCGAAAACCTACATGCAAGCTTTGGAGTCGATTTGGCAATGATCCGGATGCACTAGCAAAAATTTGTTGGCGCTGTGACTGTGTGTGTAGCGCACGTACCCTACGCGTAGCGCACAGCAAGTGCGTAGTGCCCGTGGTTTTTAACACTGGCTGGTGAGACCAAGTGCATAGCGCACACTATATGGGTAGCGCACACCCTATATGGGTAAAGTGCACCTCCAAACACTGTCCACGGCTATGAAAACATGGCTTCGGCCTTCAAGAACACAAACACGATTTCTGCCTTGAGATTTTCGAGCAAATGAAATTGTTTGCCATGATTTATATGTGAAGAAAATATCTCATCAAATCAGATTTGATTTAAATTTGTTTGCTAACCCACTTTATAATGTTTCAGCACTTTGACATTTGATCTTTTAATACAATGCTGCTCTTTGACTTTCTCTTGCTTTTTCTGAGTCTTGGACTGATAATACTTTGTTGACTTTTGCAGGGATCCGGCATTTGGCTTTGGAAAAGATCAGAGGCTTGCTCTGAAACTTTTTGTGATGAAACAAATACAATTATTACAATGACAATTTCTAGTTCCAAAACAGAGTTTTGGACTAAAAATGTTTTCAAATGCTTTCTGAGAAAAAATATTAAATGAGAATATTTTGAAACCAACCTCATGGCCTACGGGCTTTATTATATGTATGCAAAGGACTGAAAACCCTAGACTCGAGGACTAAAGACTTTTTTTTTTTTAACGAAACTAATCATTTATGACGATGAATGCAATGATCATGTACTTCGGTTATTTTTGAGAAATTTTTACTAACCCTGCAGGGACAAGCATGAGGAAACACAAGACAACCAGACCCCCTTGTCAGTCAATGGCAAGCCCCGAGAGAAATGCAACGAAGTGGAACGAGCGAGACACCTAAGAATGATATGCAAAAGCGAAAAGATCTCTGACGGAGGGCTGTAAGGATCGACTCTAATAGAGGACAACACTTTTTGAAGGAGAGGGGCATGTTAGGTCCTTATACTACTAGTTTAACCCCTTATTGTTATTATTACAAATCCCTTATTATATTGTTGTGCCCATGCAGTCCCCATATTATTATTATTGTGCCCCATAGAAGCCCACTATTGTTATTATTGTGCCCTTACATTATTATTGTTATGTCAGCTTTGATTATATTATGACCCCTTAGACTCCTATATATAGAAAGTAGGTCTTTTCATTTGTATCATCCAAGAATTGTTCATTTGTGTAATGGAAGTTCGAGGTTGCCCCCCCGAAGAGGCTTATTTCTAAGTAATTCATCTATATTTTCTATCTTTTTGTGAGTTGTTTTCATAACACATTAAATACTTGGATTGGGATGCTCTTGTGTGAAAAACAGGTTATGAAATTACCTTGATGTTTGGGGCTACGCAAAGTGGAAGGAATTTCAGGGATGGAGGAAGAAAAGGCCCTTAATATAGCCCGTTCATTGAACCCCCTCTAAGCAATGACGAGGGAGCAGCACAGGCTTCTCCGCAGAGCACTATTCAGTTGATAAAGCAAGGGTTGCCACGAATACCTCATCCAAACACACCACCTCCATCTTCACCCACACCGCTTACACCCTCACCCACACCACTACCACCTCCACCACCATTCAACATGGCGAACTTTGTAAATCTACCTATGTTCAAGGGCATGGGAAATGAAGATCCGGACCAGTTTTGGTTCATTGCGAAGGTTGTATGTGAAGCTTAAGGTATCACGGATGATCAAATGAAGAAAGCAAAATTGGTTGGTGCTTTGCAGGACCACGCACTGACTTGCTACATTAAGTACTACACTGATAATCCGATGTCCATGTTGGCAGATATCCAGACTGCGCAGAATAAGGAATTTAGTAGACCTAAGTCTGAGGCAGAATCAATTGTGGGATTCAAGGAGATCATGATGAAGCCTGGATAGATGCCCTGGGATTTTGATCAAAGATTTAAATGTACGATCTTTGAATCCAACATGAATCTAACAGATGGGAAGCACCGCGAATGGCTTGTGTCCTCACTCTTGCCTCATCTAAGGGTTGTGCTATCACAACAGAAGATTGGGACCCAGGAAGAAGCTTTGGAAATCAAGATGAGATTGCATGGAACACCAATGTAGGATGCTAATCTGGGGGTTCAATAGATTCATATGCAGTTGCAGAACCTTTGCCTCGAAATGTAAAGTCTGAAGAAAGACAGAACAACTCGGCCATAGGAGCACGAAGAAGTGTGGTGCCTAAAGTGCAAAAGAGAGGGGCATGACAAAGATTGTTGTCCAGTTTTCGCAAAATATGTTGCATCAGGGGGACCAATGCCTCTGAGGCCGGAAGCTGTAGCAAGACCAAGTGTAGGGTATACGCTATGGTGTGCTATCTATCAGATGGCTGGGAAGAATACAATAGACAATTTCCATTTGCTGCAGAAATTCGTATAGACACCGCAACAACTCTTCTGCAACTTTTGTCAATTTGTGGGTCATGATGAGTGCAATTGGAGTTACAAATTAATGATGGATAAGACACATACATATAGGGTGCAGGTAGAAATGTGGCCTCTGGACCAAGGCACTGGAGGAGCGCGAGGCAAGTATCAAGGATGCAGATGAGGCTGAGGTGGAGTAATACCTAATAGAGGTCAAGGTCAGGTTATTTGTTACAATTGTGGAGGACCAGGACACTACACGTGAGACTGCCTAAACCTGATGTGGCTATCATGCCGCTATTGTACTCAGTCTGAACATGTAACATAGGATTTCCCTATGTTGTTAGCTAATATACGTGAGAAGGGGGCACAGTCTCAGCAACCAACTCAGAACCTGCAGATGATGAGGGATGAGCCTTGAAAGAAAGACCCTAAGGTAAATATTGTGCTACGGACTGGAGCGACGATTATTGAGGATAAGGGGAAGTAGCCTGAAGAAGGTGAGTGGGTCTGCAAAGCACCAGAAAATGAGACAAGGTTTGATCTAGAATGTGCAAAAGAAAAATTTATGGAAGTGAAGAAAAGTTTCGTTGAGGCCTCTACCCCAGGGACCCAAGAGAAGCCGGCTGAAGAGATGGACCCATCACGATTACCACGTTCTTGGAAACCTACATGAAACTTCTACGCGATAGCAAGGCTATGAAGGGACTGCACGAGCTGATCAATAGGTGCACTGGCATGGAAAATTCTACTAACGGATTGCACTTAGTTATAAAGCTTGGTAAGAATAAGGGAAGAACTGGACGTGAGATGAGACTCACCACGCAGATAGGAGAATAAGAAATGGACCAAGTTATCTTGCACCTAGGGTCCGATGCGAACTTTTTTCTGAAATAGATGGGAAAGAATGGGGAGACCAATGCTACAGTGGTCTCTGATTCAGTTAAGTATGGAAAATCAACAAAAAATCATCCCAATGGGTAGGTTGCAGGGGGTAATAATTGATATCGAAGGAGCAAGTGCACTAGCTAATTTTGAAGTGATAGATATTGATGATGATAACAATCTCTACCCCGTACTCCTTGGGATCCATTGGGCCACTGACATGAATGGGGCGATCAATCTAAAGATGCAGAAGATGATATTTGAGAAGAAATAGCTTCATGTAGTGGTGCCACTGGACCTTGCAGAAGGACTATGCTATACTGAACCAGTCCATGAGTATGAAAGTGATGATGATTTGGACCAGATTTTCAAAATAAAAATGCGGGATCAGGATTGGGTAAATCTAACAACAAACGGATGTATTGTGTGGGACTGCATGAGCTCATACACATCAGATTCAGATGAGGAATTGGAGCACAGGTGGAATCGACTGCATGAAGTATCTATGTTGCGCCGTAATATGATGAGCAAATCGTTGTGCTGTGTATCATCAGAGGTAAGAAATCTTCCTTACTATGATGGGTTTATTGATGTTGATCACCTTTTGGACGAATTTGAAAGGGAAGTACCAGAGAATCAGTGCTTCCATGCATTGGATTGGGCGTTGCACGCTACGCCCACAAGATGGTTGGGTACACACAAAGATAGTTTTGATGATTGGCGTGAATATAGGAGAATGATGAGGGTACGCTTTGGTCATCCGAAGGTGTGATTAATAGGAAGGTATGATGGAAGAAATGATTGACGTGACCATTTGGCCAAATGGACTGAAGTGTAAAGAGCGAAGCCTCAACCACAGTGGGTCCATTTTTTTTGTCATACCTTGGATGTTATACCAATGAATTAGTACTTGAAGATGGAACTCCTCCATGGAACCAAAGAAAGGAATATTTTTTCACCAAGGATTTTTTATGACGTTCAATTTTGAGGATGGATTTGAGTCTATCGATGAAGCATTGTGGGAGGTTAAGACAACAATTTTCAGGATACCACAGGATCCTCTAGATTTGATTCAACCCGATTGGACTATGCAACTTAGCCATGCGCTGGAGTGCTACAATGTAACAGCAAAAGAAGAAGACAAAGACTCGAGGAATATTAATATTCCAAAGACTAAAGGTCACCGCAAAGTTGAAGGACCACAACAAGAGAACCGACACATAACCAAGCCGCTCAAAACTAGACCAGTGATCATTGGCATAGAGGCAGAGCCGAAGTTTGAAAAGATTGGGGACTATTGGGATGACACAACAGTAGATAAGGTTGCTAAACCCTTTCGTGAATATCAGGATCTATTTCGCACAAAGTTTTCATATCTAAAATGGATAATAGGGGACTTGGGTGTCATGAACATCATCCTAAAACCAGATGTAAAACATGTGAAGCAAATACCTTACCACCTCAATCCAAAGTACAAATAAAGGGTACGCTTAGAGTTAGACAAGATTCTTGTGACATGTATTATTGAATCGGTCGAAGAATCTAATTGGGTGAGCCAAATAGTGGTTCAAGAAAAGAAAGAGAAGGAAGAAATAAGGATATGTGTAGATGTTGGGTTATGGGGGCCTGACCCAGATTCAAAGTTATATAGCCAAACAAATCCCTACACTACTTTCCCTTTCGGCATCAGCCCGCGGAGCACGGATTGAAGTCTCACTCGAAGCAGTATGGGGGGATGCTGGAACCCAAAGCAGTCTATGATGTTGGTTTAGTCCAACATTACCTGTCTTCATGCAGGTCTCTTCGTGCACTGTTCCAACCTTCAATACCTTCGCGACTTGTTACAATCGTCTTTTGTGTAGCCCTAACCAAAGCTTGAGATGCTTTGCGTTGCTTATGGCAGTGAACTGTACTAATTCCCCAAACTACACTACATATCTTACTTATCTTCTTAACATATCTTAGTTAACTTTGCGTAAATAGATATTCTATCTTGTATTCACTTAATCAATACAGTTATACACATTCGTGCATCATATAGTTATTAGAAGTGAATTTCATACCCAATATAACAAAGGCATAAAATAGGAAATAAATACACATAAATGATAAGAAACTTCTCTTTATTAATACTTCCAATTTTTATAGACTTGACTCGCCCTGCGCACTCAGTTGCAGGGGTCCACACACTCAGCTGCGGACTACTAGGCCTCTGTGCACTTAGCTACAGAGCCTTGTCCTACCCTATGACCCAAAACTAGACGTTTTCTCCACAGATATGACTCAATTCTTCATCCTTATCGTGATTAATTCTATCTCTTAACTACTTAGAGCCTCACTCTATTTATACAATCACATGGTCTGTGGACCATGGGTAGATCTCTAAAGCCAACATTACAATAACAAAATTGAGGGCAGACAACCCTATGACTCTTTTACAAACTATGCACTCCGCACCCACAAAATGCGGAGTCTTTACATCAGAATTACAATCTTTGACCAAAACCTGGGCTCTAAGACCCAAAAATTCCCTTGGGGGATCCCGCTCCCAACAGGCCCCCAACACAAACATCATGACTGGCCATTGAGTCACTCTGTTGGTGTAGATATCTTTGCATGAATGTTATAGAAATTTTTGTGCCTTACAGCTATAAGCATGAAATGTCCATAATCTAAGGGATCCAAAGTCCCTAAACATATTGTTACTACCCCTAGAGGAACAAGGCTAACAAACCACAGCAATTCACAGAAGTTCTCCACCAGAAACTGCTCAAAAACAAGTCAATTCAGGATCAATTCAGTGGCTCCACTAGCTGTCTACGTTGAATGTCAAAGTCAACACTGGCTACCTGCACTGCAACGTAGGTAGAAGCACTACCAGGGTGCGCTGAGTGAGAGTTGACAAATGGCAAGTTCATTCCAAGAGGTGTCAAGACCCAGGAAGCTTCCAGAATCTTCCTCAATGACACTTGCCTCAGTGAATTCGACTAGTGATGAGTAAGAGGTTCCCAATCTCCAAGTGGAAGCAAGAACCTCCAAGTGGAATCAAGAACTGACAGAGGGAGAGGACACTAGTCAGATCTCAAGCTGACTCATCCTCTCTCCAAACATCTATATATGGATCTCTCCTCCATGAGATCTAGAGGCTGGAATTTTGTTATTGCAAAGAATTGTTGTTGGTTTGAGATTGGAATCATTGGGTGCTTAATGCTTTGAAGGGGGTGAAGATAGGAATTCCATTTGTTGGGAAGGAGATGCTGGATTAGAGCCCTCTGGGTTGTATCTCTTCCTGAACCTTGTTATCCATCAATAAAGCTATCTTGGTTTCTCCTATATACTGATGTATCTTTGATGTATGATTGCATTAGTATGTTTAGTTTATTTCTAATCCTGAACTAGTTATGAATATGAATCCATGTCTTGTGTAGTGTTCTCTTCTTGTGATCTTGCAGAAACCTCTTGAAGTTGGGCGAGCGAGAAGGCAAGTAGCTGGGAACTCTCAAAGAGAAGGGAAACTAGATCGAGGGACAAACGGAAGACACCGGTTAGTCCATCCATCTCTCTTCATTCTTAATTCATAAAGGAAGAATACTAGAATAGCTGTCTCTGTTTGTTGCTAAGGCACTGTCACACCTTAGGTGGATAGGATCGTCCTGCATAGGCATTTTTCCCCACAACAAATTGGCGACTCCGCTGGGGACATCTGTTTAGTCATTTTATTTGTGTTTCCATCATTGTTTGTTTCATAGACTCAACAACAACAATCGAACTGCATCTGCTATTCTCAGATGCAAAGTAGACAGTTGCTGCTTTGATCCAATCACTGGATTTGTCTATGATCTGAACAATGGATTCAAAAATGATTTGATGATCCTTTGTGATAGATCTTAGTACCCCCTCAAAGCATCCCTTTGATTGTACCTTGTTTGTCGCTTTTATTTGGCCTAAAATCGTAGATTAATCAGCAATCTGTGACCCAGAACCCAGTGAGAAACTCTCGTTTCTCCTTCAGCGCAGACCCTGTGAAGAGGTTCTGCATTTCAACGCAGGTCCCGTGAAGGCTACCTGCGCTGAATGTCAAAACCCCTGTGTTGAGGTTTTGCTGATCCAGTTAGGCCTTGTGCAGCTGGGGTTCTCTGCTCTGTTTTCCCTTGTTTTGATCTCTAATTTCTGCAGCCTGTAACCAGCATAGGTACCAGTCTGATAACTCCTTTTCTCTGCTTAAATTCCGCCTCCTTTTGTACAAAAAGACTGTGAGTGTTTTTATGTGTTTGTGGCGTCATTTGCAGTTTTCCTTTGCAAGAGTGAAATAGTCATCCTGTAGCCCTTGATTCAGATCTGTTGATTATGATCTTAGGAGAGAGTTCATTGGCTGTTTACAGTTGATTATACATTTACTTTTGCTTTTGGTTTGAGTTTGTCTCTTTTAAGTGTTGAAAACAAGTATTCATTTCGGAAATCGTTAAGTGTTGTAATCTCTTCTACCCTCTCTGATTTCGGAAAAAGTAAACTTGTTTGTATTTGTCATTTAAAAGCAAATTCAAAGTTGTACAAAAATCTTTCTTTGTACGCATCAATACTAAGAAAGCGGAAAACAAAAACCTGCATTGTGCATTTGCATCTTGATAGTTTGCATGTTGATTTAGGAAAAGTGCATTAGAGTGTGCTGATTGCTCTTTGAGAAAATATGGTGTCTTTCTTTTCCCTTTGTAGCTAGGATTTTCATAAGTTGAAAAGATATAAAGCTTGCTTATCATCTTTAGACTGCATTTAGGAATTGTGTCATACATCTCGTGGTGAACCTCAAAAGGCAAACTTCTAAAAAGATCAACCTAAAATAAATTGAATGAACTTAACAACGCTTTGCAACATAACACAAAACATAGAGGTCTAGGCTAGAGACGTGTTCCGGCGTCGTAAAGCCTGGTGACTGTCGATCTCGTTGATGGTGGGTGATTCCTCCTGAGGGACGATAGCGCCAGTACGAATTGTGCTCCCACGTACCGTCGCGTATATATTGGGAGACCCCTATAGGCATAAAACCTTTATCCTTAGGAAGCCGTGTCGGCCGCCCTACTGATCGCAATGCACTGAACACAGCATTCAGGAAGATCGACCGCCCGTACCCTAAAAAGTATTCTGTGATTTTGCGAAAAGTTTGGCACACCCTCTGCCTAGAACTGCAGAGCAGTTTCTTTTGGCCTTTTTTAGACTCTATAACAGAAAAAGTCCATCCGAGCATTTGTCACTTCGGGCTCGTTAAACCATCGAAGAAGACTAGAGTCATCTTTAGCTTTTTCTCGACTCTTTAAAAGTGAAAAAACAAGTTGTGTCTAAAGCGTCGTTAAAATTTATTTTAAACAGAACAATCACCCCTATTCCTGCATTGATCTTTAGGTTGAGAAAATGGAGCACACCAACCAAGGAATTCCCCTTGGTGGAAATCCTACTCCCTTCTCCTCTTGGGGAGATGTTGGTGCACCCCATATGGCCACATTGTCGCTTCCAGGACTGACAATTGGCTTGCTGGTCTGGCTCTTTTCAACCAATGTCGTTCAGAACACCACTATTCCTGAACAGTCGAGTCAACAGTTAGACCAGACTAGAGTTACCCACTAGTCTTCTACTTCATCTAATTCTTCCTCTCCTCCTTCCTCTTCGCTTGATGGAACTGGTAAAACAAAAAACCAAGTTCCTAAGGAGAAGAAGGAAAAGAAGAAGAAAGAGAAGAAGAAGAAGGAACCAAAAGTGACTGGGGGCAAACAAGTGGCGTCTGACAAAAATCCACACAAGCACTGACTAGGCCTAAATCTCCATGTGTCATATGCAAGGGAGACCACTTCCACAGAGATTGTCCCTGCATCCCTCGTATACTAAGGGACTGGTCTCCCTGTTTGCACAATTCGGTGGCGTCAACCTCTGATAGCCATGTTGACATCTCACCGTCAACTAGTGAAAGTGAAGTCACAGGACAGAGAGGGAAAGCTAGATTTCCCTGCAAACTGTGTGAAGGCGACCATACCATCCACCGTTGTCCCTTCTTAGATGAGGCTAAAAGAGTTTTGGAAGATCGCCCGGTTTTACCAGTGCAACTTCCTCCTGGATATCAAAAACTCCTGCCAAGTCCTTCACCAGTTGAGAACCCGACTAGCCCGCTCAGGTGGTCAGCCGAAGCACCTATCATTGAGGATGAACTGTCTGAATCCATACCTGACGAAAGTCAAAAGTTTGAGGCGGCAGTTGACCTGGTTTTGCCTTCAGAGGCTCTATCCTCGAATGATACCATCACAGAAGAGAATAAAGACGACACCGTCCAAATTCTCTTCATCAACACAGACTCTGACGAACAAGGGGGCAATTTGCCCATTCCTTTATCGCAGGAAGGAACTTCGTCAGAGTCATACCTGGCCGTCTATTCGGTCCCACCACCAAGCAACCTAGTTGTCTCGTTCGACTGGAACCAACTAGGCAGACCCCGTTTGCCAGCAAGCATACCATTCAGAATTATCATTCAAATATACAGAATGGTAATGGTTGGCACTATCATTGATGAGGGGGCATCTGTGAGTATCCTTTCCTCTATTGCTTGGGAAGCGCTTGGTTTGCCAGCGCTTTTGCCTGAAATGAGAAATCTATCAGGCTTCGATAAAGGAACCAGTCGACCTTTAGGGATCCTCCCCAATGCGCCGATCACATTGAAAGGGAAGACTGTTCAAATGAACGTGATGGTCGTTCAAGGACCCTTGGATTATAACCTACTCCTTGGACGAGACTATATATATTGCATGGGAGCCATCGTCTCCTCACTCTTTAGAGTAATGTGTTTTCCGCATGAAGGAAGAGTGGTCAAGCTCGTGGACCAGCTTTCATTTCCTGGATCATGCATCGCAAATAGTCATATACCATCCCTAAATGGTCTCTTCACGCAAGAAATGTCTCAGCCCATGGTCCGTCCTCCTGATGAGCGCGAGTAATCCGGGAGGATATGACCAAAACCCAGGGGGCATGCGTCCTGGTCTGCTTCGGCAGGAAAACTTTGGGTATAGGGTAGGTTTCCACGGGAGAATATGACTAGTCCGTACCCCGTCCGTGAGTGGAAGAGGGGTTGTTCTAGAATAAGATTCTTTTGTCAAAGTTATGTGAGTTGGCGGGCATCGTCGCTCACCTTTGTCTATTTCGTTAGACATCGCCGAGGAAGTGTTTTATTCGTGGCCGCAAATGGAGCAATCTTTGGTAACCTGAAAGAGGTAGGCCTCTCTCGGTAAAACAATTTTTTTTCCGGACTAAAGTAGGGGTAACCTTGAAACTCTGTTTTATACCTGGGGGCATGCAAACCTTTCGGAGTGCAAGCAAGGGGCGGCTATTTATTTTTTTAATTTTTTAGGTCTAACACTTTAAACTCGTAGGATTAGTCGTTTCCGAACTTGCATAACGAAAGGATGCGGGGCATAGCTTTGTAAGATGAAGCTCCATAAAAAATAAAATCTTAATGAGACACTCTTATCATATGACTGGGTAATCGAGCAGTTTTAGCACACAGTTCATGCTCGTTAAAAAATAAACGCAAGATCTGAGCAGTTTTAGCACATAGTTCATGCTCGTTAAAAAATAAACATAAGATCGAGCAAATGTTTCCACCCGCGTTTAAGCTCGTTAAAAAATGAACTACCCGGTAAATAACCACAGTGAATGTAACATTATCAGCCATTAAAGCCTTGGTCGTGTTTGCACCATCACCTCCACTTTTCCATTGGCCGATCATTCACCTCCATTTGATTGTTTACCTATTTTGAGGAACAGCTGCGAAGAGTGATTTCACTTAGCCATCCTTGTGACACTGCCGTGATTGGAAAATTCCAATCCTTACCTGGAATCAGCTGCTAACCTATTTCATCACTCGTTCCTCAAAAGACGAGTCTTCTTTAAGCTCTTTTCATCTGACTTGTAAAATATGAAAAGATTGCCGAGTCCTTGGCCTTCCAGCTCGTTAAAGGGACAGGAAGTGCTATCCCTCCTCTAGATTTTAATCTTTTTGGACCTGAGGGATTATTGCACAAAAAGATCGAGCGCTTGTTTTATTCGGCTCGTTAAAACTATCGAAAATTCATCCCTTCTGCATTGTTTTATACCTTTTCGGACCTAAGGGATTAGATGGCGAAAAAGGACTTTTGGAGTTAACTTTATGTACCTTTTCAGACTCTCTAAAAATGAAAAGGACCGAGTTATCTTTGTCGTTAGACTCGTTAAAATCATTAAATAGCGACAAACTTGTCTTTAGACGAGAACGAGTTTCACTATCGCTAGGCTCGTTAAAACATAGCGATGGGCTTGCCCGAAGGGCAAGTTATAGAACAAGCATATGTTATCCTCCTCAAGCTTGACAAAAATAAAGAGGTACTGGTCAGCAATGACTGGGGAAAAATTGGGAGAAACTCAAGAAAACTTTGATGGTAGCAAGTCGCTCTTGAACATGACACTTTTCCTCCGTACCACAATCGGGTTGGGTTGTTTCATTCACTGGTCACATCACCATGGTCTCGCCATACCATCCATATTTGGGGTAATGCTACCGATCCATCGCATCAGTGTCACCATATGTTCAAGAGAAGTCGTTCAGAAAAGTCAACCGTGTCCCATTCACTGCCGTACATTATCCTTCATCCTTTCATGACTGCCACCCTGAATCATATGTCACAGATCGTTTTCACCTCCATCAAAATCATTAGCTCCGTTCTGTGTCATTGATGTGGGATTCATTAAGGCCCTCCTTTGACGGATCACTTCTTGTCGACATCAGCTCATTATCCAAGAAGTTGATCTAGGAACAACCCCTTCAGTACTTTGAAGCTTGCATGCCTCAATGGCAAGTTTCTCACTTCCGATGACAGGTATACATCAATGACCTTCGACCGAAAGATTTTGCATGGTGTTCGACGCCAAGTCCTTTATTCACACCACGTGAATTGTACTGCAGTACCTTGAGGATCATTATCATTATCGGTGATTCCTCTCGCGCTTGTTAACGGTTTACCTCATTGACCGGTAATCAAGCGATGTCTTTCCATGTTCGACTTTAGAACATTTCTCACATGGATCAGCTTGTACTTAGAGTGAAGATCGAACGAGTTTGAAGACCCCGGATCTAGTTTCATCCATCCGGGCTGCGATATATATTCAGGAAAAAATAAAGGCATTGACATGTACATCATTGCATCAGATAATCATCCTACCCAAAGGATGATAATTTCATCAAAATTATCAGTCTACCATCAGACGATTGTCTGTTCTATGTACAGAAAAATGAATTTATAAAGCTGAGCATGGGAATGCCCGCCTTAGCTAGATCATGAAAGAAGTATGAAAAATAATGTATTGTATTGTATCTTATTACAGGTCTCCTCCCAGCATTGGATGAACTTCGAATCCCCCTAATAAAGAATTTCACACGATAAACGGCCTCATACTTTAGGGGGCAACTGTTATAGACATTTTTGTGCCTTACAGCTATAAGCATGAAATGCCCATAATCTAAGGGATCCAAAGTCCCTAAACATATTTTTCCTACCCCTAGAGGAACAAGGCTAACAAACCACAGCAATTCACAGAAGTTCTCCACCAGAAACTGCTCAAAAACAAGTCAATTCAAGATCAATTCAGTGGCTCCACTAGCTATCTGCGCTGAATGTCAAAGTCAACACTGGCTACCTGCACTGCAACGCAGGTAGAAGCACTACCAGGGTGCGCTGAGCGAGAGTTGACAAATGGCAAGTTCATTCCAAGAGGTGTCAAGACCCAGGAAGCTTCCAGAATCTTCCTCAATGACACTTGCCTCAGTGAATTCGACTAGTGATGAGTAAGAGGTTCCCAATCTCCAAGTGGAAGCAAGAACCTCCAAGTGGAATCAAGAACTGACAGAGGGAGAGGAAACTAGTCAGATTTCAAGTTGACTCATCCTCTCTCCAAACATCTATATATGGATCTCTCCTCCATGAGATCTAGAGGCTGGAATTTTGTTATTGCAAAGAATTGCTGTTGGTTTGAGATTGGAATCATTGGGTGCTTAATGCTTTGAAGGGGGTGAAGATAGGAATTCCATTTGCTGGGAAGGAGATGTTGGATTAGAGCCCTCTGGGTTGTATCTCTTCCTGAACCTTGTTATTCATCAATAAAGCTATCTTGGTTTCTCCTATATACTAATGTATCTTTGATGTATGATTGCATTAGTATGTTTAATTTATTTCTAATCCTGAACTAGTTATGAATATGAATCCATGTCTTGTGTAGTGTTCTCTTCTTGTGATCTTGCAGAAACCTCTTGAAGCTGGGTGAGCGAGAAGGCAAGTAGCTAGGAACTCTCAAAGAGAAGGGAAACTGGATCAAGGGACAAACGGAAGACACCGGTTAGTCCATCCATCTCTCTTCATTCTTAATTCATAAAGGAAGAATACTAGAATAGTTGTCTTTGTTTGTTGCTAAGGCACTGTCACACCTTAGGTGGATAGGATCGTCCTGCATAGGCATTTTTCCCCACAATAGTGAAGACCTCCCAACTCTGACTAGATCATTGCAAATTTGGTAGCGCATTGAGCAGCTGCCTGTTGTACTTCCTTAGACGCACTATTGAGTGACTGTTGTGGCTGAACTACTACCCTGGATCCTTTCTTGCATTGCTTGAAGTTGCGTGAGCTTTGCTTCAATGGATGCTGTAATTGTGTAATCCTCATCGATCCACGGCTTTAGGTGTGCCTTCAAAATAACTTCCTTATGTCGAGCAGCATCCACCTACTCCTTGAGTGCTTTAGCCTACTGCATCCTCGCAAGCCTCTATGTAAGGGAAATCGTCTACGCATTTGCTTTTACTTCATCGTATCTCTGTTACAGCTCATGGGCCTCTGTCTCTAGGCGTTGTATGTTCCTCCTATAGGGTGGTGAGGACCTCGAACAACTTTGTGCATTCTATCACTACGTTGTTGACCGCTGCCATTGCTATGGAGATCGTGGTGGTGCGTTGTTCCTTAATCTTTGGTGGATTTGAAGGTTACGCCTTTAACTACAGTTCTACTATCTGAAGGTTCAACTCTAGCTAAACCCTAGCCATTTCTTCCTTTGCCTCGCACACCCTTGCTGCTAATTTTCATACAAACACCTCCACTGGTTCTTCTAATTGGATGGCCAAATCCGAGACCATCTGGCAGGCTTCCTCTACCACCTGCACTATTTGTCTATTTTGTGCCACTACCTCGTCGCGATGCAGGCTTAACTGTTCAATGTTGATGCGCTGCTTGCTCATTACCTAGAGCGCATGACCCTCCCTAGCTCGTAGTTCTACAATGACTCCATCTTGCAAAATATAGAGTGTCTCCCAAGGGAGCGTAGCCACGTTTAATTCAATTCCCTTCAACCCATTGACTACAGGCTTATTGGCCTCATTTTCTGTAATGAGTGTGCCATTTGTAAGCACTATTGTGTTATTCATCCAGGAGCACAGCATTTCCTTGGCCACAGACATGCCTACGGTGAGGTTGGTTGACATAGCTCTAGCCTGTGGAGTGCACACTTGCAACTCCTGTATCTGAGTCCAGAGAGCCCCCAACACTATCTGGTGTTTCTCCTCAAACTGCTGGAGGGCCTCCGTGGTGACGTCCCTCACCGTCTTGCCAATATCATGGAGATCCCCCTCAGTGAGGGTGATCAGGTCGAACAAAGTCTTTGAAGCGTTCGACTTCTTTCGCAGCCCTACCTTCTCTCTTGGGTGCAGACGTTTCACCTAGGTGGACACTGTCCGCGGGTCTGTGCCACCTTGCTCTATATTGGTCTCTAGCTTAGGTGAAGGTGACTTCTATCCTTCATGCTTTGATTCTGCAATCTTCTGTTGCTCCTTTTCCAACTTTGCAGCATCACGCGCCACCTGGGCCTTAGTCGCTACTTCTTCCTTCCTACATTTCTCTACCAACTACGCCATCCACAGTTTCACCTCTTCCTTCTTCCACTACGCAGTGGAATTTTCCTCTTCCACCGTAGAGCCAGCTAGAGTGTGCCACTTCGGTGGCCAGGACTCAAGGACCATGAAGATGACATCATCTATCGCCAGATAGGGTAGCTCGCGCCACATCTTCTTGGGGTCCTTCTGTGCCCTGATGTAGACATGGTGGAAATCTACCTTGAATTTCGTGAAGCTCAGCAGACTGTTGTAAAGCATGGGCGATAACTTTGGCTTGTAATTAATCCCCATTCTAATGTTCATCACCATGAACACCCAGAATATTTTGCTATCCCTTATCCTTTGTGCATCCCTGGTTTCCCACAACGAAGCGTACTTTGTTTCCTCCGGAAGGTCCTGTGCGATTGTCGGGAATTGGCTATCATTGGGCAATTCCCATGCCACCAGTACTGTTGAAAACATAATCCATGAAGAGTGAATGGTTTTTCCCTGCTCCTGTGCCTCGCGGTAGGTCTCAAGGAACTCTCCGCATAAATAATTTTCCCAGTTGAACTGGACCCCTTCTGTGCATTTCACTGCTAGTGCAACCACCGACGCAGGCACCTCATCTGCATGGCACTTCTGCATAACCTTCCCTGCCAATATTTGTGTCGCGAGTTTAGCCACAGGTTTGTTGATGCTAGAAATGGTATACCCTCTCTTCTTCTTCTCCAGCTTAAACTTCTTCTTCATGGCCTCTGCGATGGCCAAATCATCACTCTTTCTCTTCAAGATGTTTGTTGGGTCCTCCACTTTGCAAGGGAGTGGGGTAATTCTATGAATCAAATGGTATGTGATGGGGATGGGCTCCTCCAACCACAAGCACCTATCATGTACTAGACAGAGTAGTTTCCTGATGACAAAAATGGTCACTAGGGCGTGATGGTAATGCGGCACCCAGAGCAGGTTTAACAACCCTACTTTCTCAACTCCTCTCAGCCATTTACATGGCTCCAATTCTATGATTTCGGCTAGCACATATTTCTTCTAGTGCATGAGCTATGTGGTCGTGAGATGTGGGAAATTCGCGAGGTTGGTGAGAACCCAATCCTCAAACTTCAGCATTGGTACTCGTCCCAAGTGCGGTATTTAAAAATAATGTCGTTAGGGAGTAGCGGAGTCTACAAAGAGCTCTTTCTCTCATCTATATCCTTGGGCACCTTTGCTTTACCCTTCTACGGAGGAACATATGCGGGTAGCCTGGTAAGAGGGTCCACACCATGGGTTTCAACCTCCATTGCTACATCCTCCTCTACAAGGATTTCTTAAAATTCTTCCTCCTCATCAGCCTCCGAATTGGTAGCCTTTCCATTTTCTTCTATGGTGAGCGTAGTCCTTAGCGGATTTCTAGGTGATACGTGAACCAGTACCATGGCTTGCTTGTCTTTCTTAGATCTCGGTGTGCGCGATGATTTAGGGATTTTTGTGACTATCTCGACACTTTTTGGGGCTTCCACTTTCATAATGGCCTGTGCAACTTCCTTAGCGGTCATTACTCTGGTACCCATGGCTTCTTCAAGTGCTGCCATAGTGCGATTCCAAAATTCTCCCAACGTCTCGGGTAATTGCTCAAGCAACGAATTCGCCTTCAGAATATTGAACAAGTCTAGGTTCATGAATTTCTGAGTGCGCAACAACTCACTTCTCAAGTTTCCAAGTGTTGTTTGCTAGACAACCCTTTGTAATTTATAGTGACTTTTGAATTTGAATTCGACCTTTCCCCCCACATTCTTTCGATTAATGCTCGTGCCCATAATGTTCACCTTAAATGCTTGCCTCCTGCTCCATTTGGTCTCAAACGAAGCATCACATCGTGAATAGTGACTGTAACAGTCACTTTCCAGCCGACCCGCGCAACAACGCAACTACCCTCGCATTGTGACACTTCACTACTGCGCACAGTCCTGACATCGTGCAGCTCCCGGGCATAGTAGTTTATAGTCCTGCGCCTCCTTTCAGCTACCTGGAGCGCTAAGACTGTGCTTCCATCAGCTAGTCATATGGTCGAGCCACCTATGTATGGCTTTAGATGACTACCATTTACTTTTCTTGGGAAGAGTTTGCCATTTAGCTTAACCAACTGCATCACACCACCATCTGTAATTTACTTAATAATATACAGTCCCATCCAATGCATTCTGAGCTTCCCTAGGAATTTATCGAACATACTATCATACAAAAACACCAAATCATTCACCTTAAATGTGTGCAACTTAATATTTCTATCGTGCCATGCCTTTTTGTTCTGCTTTTGTACTTGCTAGTGAAATCTAGCCAAAAATCGTTCTTCCTCAAGCTCCTCCAACTGTGTGAGCCTCTCCTGCAAGGCTCCATGATTCGTCATACATGTGAATACTGTTATGCGCAGACTAGGAATGATGTATTCCATAGGCATTACAAATTACACTCCATATACAAGCCTAAAAGGTGTCTATCCCATCATTTTCTTTAATGTCGTCCTATAAGCCCATAATACTGCAGGTCCCAATCATTTTGTTGCGCATTACATACCTTGTTCAACGCGTTGTACAAGTTTTTGAGTGCCTCTATGTGTATAATCTTTTGTGCGATATCTCCTCCTGTATAATGTCTTCCCAACATTAAGAGCCATTTTCACCTTTGTCCCCCCAATGCACGCTTATTGACTAGGTCTTTCAGTAAGGAGTACACGTGCATCCATGTAGGTTGGGGCTCTTTTCCATAAGCCTGTATCCTCATAGCCAGATGTGCGCGTGGATCATCCTGTCCATTTTACTTATGTTTCGATCGCACCCTAGGCTTCCCAAATCATGTGCACATCATCCTCCTACATTCGCGCCAATCATCAAAGCTCCCTTTGTGTGCACCCCACCATCTTGCAGGCATAGAATGCAGTAGCCAGTCTGAGGCATGGAATCATTGCTTTTCTGAAACTTCTCTTTCAAATGCATCCAAGAAAGTATCTACCTCACTTAAACCATCATAAGTAGGCATATCTCTTACTTTTGTTGATACGCATCGCAGCGACCTTGTCATCATATTAAAATTTAGTGGTATGACCTTTTCATCAGATGGATCACACTTCACGGTGAGACCTTTGTGAGCTCTTCCTTGTCCCCTTGCGGAGGTGAAATCAAGGGGCTAGTTTCTGGTCCCTTATTTCCTTCATTCCTATAAGCCTTTCCACTTCACGTAGCCCTGAACATCAAGGTAAATGCATAACCCTATTTTTGAACAATATAATTTTACTCCAAGTTTCAAAGACTTTACGTACTTACCTCGCGGTCCTTTGAGAAAGCATCACTCTGCCTCATTGTAGCTAACTGAGGTTTCAATAGTGAATTAGTAACGAATCCTCCTATAATATGATCAAGCCAATGATCAATGGCGCGCATGATCTTATCCTCTGATGCGTCCAACCTTCGTACTCACTATGGGGTCCATGCAATAGGACCGTCAAGCTTCCACCTTCCTTGGATATCTGCTAGCTTCACGATCCACTTGTATAGCTCAGTAGGGAAGGATGTGAAGAATATTTCATGGATCTTCGTATATAGGTAGTTGTATAACCACTCTTCTTTTAATAGTTGCAGGTTTCTGTTCTCTTGGGTCGCGAACTCGTGAATTCCTCTTTCCAACCAGCCTTAAATTTCTTTCTTAGTTGGATTCCAATGATACGACATCAGACATCTCTATGCAGATTCTGCTCCCGACAATGAAACCATTTATTGGCTTATGGGGACTTGACCCAGGTTCAGAGTTATTTACCTAAACAAATCCCTACACTACTATCCCTTTCGGTATCATCCCATGGAGCACAGAGTGAAGTCTCACCCGAAGCAGTATGGGGGGATGCTGGAACCAAGTTTTCGCACCCTTGAGATGTCTGTGATGTTAGTTTCGTCCAACTATGCCTGTCTTTGTGTAGGTCACTTCGCGTACTATTCCAACCTTCAATACCTTCTCAACCTATTACAATCATCTTTCGCACAACCCTAGCCAATGGCTGAGATGCTTCGTGCTGCTTATGGCAGCGAACTGTACCAATTCACCAAACTACACCGCATATCTTACTTATCCTCTTAACAGATCTTAGTTAACTTCACGTAAATAGATATTCTATCATGTATTCACTTAATCAATACAATCATACATGTTCACGCATCATACAAGTATTGGAAGTGAATTTCATACCCAAGAAAACAAAGGCATAAAATAGGAAAGAAATACACAGAAATTATAGGAAACTTCCCTTTATTAATACTTCCAACTATTACAGAGTATACTCACCCTGCGAACTCAGTTGCAGGGGTTTGCGCACTCAGTTGCAAACTACTAGGCCTCTATGCACTTAGTTTTAGATCCTTATCCTACTCTACGACCCAAAACTAAACTTTTCTCCACAGGTGTGACTCAATTCTTCATCCATATCGTGATTAATTCTATCTCTTAACTACTTAGAGCCTTGCTCTATTTATACAATCCCATGGTCCACGGACCATGGGTAGATCTCTACAATCAACATTAAAATAACAAAATTCAGGGTGGACAACCCTATGACTCTTTTACAAATAACGCACTTCGCACCCACAAAATGCGAAGTGTTTACATCGGAATTACAATCTCTGACCAAAATATGGGCTCTAAGCCCCAAAACTTCCCTAGGGGGATCCTGTGCCCAACAGTAGATCTTAGGAAGTTGAATGATGCCTGCATGCATTATCCCTTCCCAACTCCGTTCATCAATGAGGTCCTGGATAATGTTAGCGGCCAAGAAGCATATTCGTTCACTGACGGGTTCACTGGGTACCATCAGATCAATATTGCACCGGAGGATAGAAGTAAGATGACTCTCGCAACTGAATGGGGGTGCTTCCAGTATACGGCGATGCCTTTTGGGCTGAAGAACACGTCGAAAATCTTTTCACGCATAGTCATCGCGACGTTCAAGTATTTCATTCACAAATTTCTGGAGGTATACTTTGACGATTGGACAATGTTTGGACTCGTAAAGCACCATGTGGAATGTCTAAGCTTGATTTTAGACATATGCCGGAGGTCCGAAATCATGCTTTATCTGAAGAAATGTTTGTTCTTTGTCCCTTTTGGGTTATTTCTGGGTCATGTGGTATGTAGACAAGGCTTGGTCATAGACCCTACGAAGATCGTGGTCATAATCAATTTGGAGGCACCAAGGAGTGTGAAACAGCTACATGCATCATTAGGGCACATGGGATACTCTAGGATATTCATTAAGAGTTATGCCTAGATCATTGCGCCGATGAAAAAGCTATTAAAGAAGGATGTTATGTTCTGTTGGAATGAAGAATGTCAGAAGAGCTTGAATGTGCTAAAGGAGAAAATGGTCATCGTGTCGATCCTAGTATTCCCAGATTGGAAGAAGGAATTTCATGTGCATGTGGACACACCATGTACTGTGTTGGGAGCAATACTAACATAGGTCAGTGAAGGGGACTTGGATCACCCTATAGCGTTCACAAGTAGAAAGCTGTCCAAAGTGGAGAAAAATTATTCCACGACAAAGCGCTAAGGACTAGCTATGGTGTATGCACTCTAGAAGTTCAGGCATTATTTTTTGGGCGGAAATTTTAAGATGTATACAGACCATTCTGCATTGAAATACTTTGTTAATAAGCCTGTGTTGTGGGGGAAGATATGCAAATGGTTGTTGTTGTTCCAATAGTAAGATTTTGAAGTTATTGTGAAACCAGGAGGCTTGAATGCTAGACCGGATAATCTATTGCGCATTGAAGTAGGAGAGGAGCCTACTAATTTGGAGGAAGGACTACCTGATGTGCAACTCTTTTTAGTACACGTCACAGACAACCACTTCGAAGATATTATACACTTCCTGACGACATGAACGACTCCAGAAGGATATACAAGTCAACAGAAGAAGGAACTAGTGGTGCGTGTGACATACTTTTCTGTCATTGCAGGACACTTGTACAAAATGGGATTAGATGAAGTACTGCGACATTATGTGCCAGAGTTTGAATGAGAAAACGTCCTCACTAAGGCTCATAGTGCACCCATGGGAGGTCATTATGCAGGAAAAGCAACAGCGCAAAATATTCTACGCGCTGGGTTGTGGTGGCTGGCCTTGCATAAGGATTCAAAAGCGTACTATAGGGCATGCAATGCATGCCAAAGGACTACTAAACTGTTGCACAGGGATGAGCTACTTCTAAATCCATAGATATCATTAAAGCCCTTCGAGAAGTGGGTGATTGACTTTGTAGGACCAATTTAGCCTCCAGGGAAGAAGACAGTGTGCGGTACATCATCATTGTGATTGAGTACTTAACCAGATCGGTGGAGACACAACCTGTCAAGGACTATACAAGTGTGACAGTAGCAAAATTCATCTTTGAGTACATGTTGACAAGGTTTGGCTATCCAAAAATTTTAGTGACTAATTACGGTACACATTTTCTTTATGAGACGATTATCGCGATGATAGAGGAATTTCAGGTTTACCATCAGAGGAGCACACCATATCATCCGTAGGCTAATGGGTTGTTGGAAGAGTTTAATAAAATATTGGAGAGTGTGCTAACAAAGGTTTGCAATGCTCAAAGAAATGACTGTGATGTTTGCGTTCCCGTGGTGCTATGGGCTTATAGGATGACTTGCAAGAAGTTGACTGGACAAACACCATTCAGACTGGTTTATGGCATGGAAGTTGTGATGCTAATGGAGTAAATTGTAACTAGTCTGCACATAGTGGAATTCATAGGAATGGCATATCGCAGAGCCCAGGAGGAGAGGCTCACGTAGCTAATAGAGTTTGAAGAAGATAGGTTTCTAGTTGGATTCCATCAAAAAGTTCAAAATAAGCGCGAAAAGGCATGGCACGATCAGCACATCAAACTGCGCACCTTCAAGGAAAATAATTTAGTTCTATTATATGATAGCAATTTTGGTAAATTCTCAGGAAAATTTCGGATGCATTGGCTAGGGCCCTATGTCATCAAGGAGATTACTGATGGTGGAGCAGTTCAGTTGGTAAAGTTGAATGGAGAACCATTCCCAGGGCGAGTGAATGGCAGCCAGTTGAAGCCATACACTGGCGATCAGGCTAGATGACTACGTGATGGAAGCACAGCCTTAGCGCTCCAGGTAGCAGAAAGGAGGCGTCGGACTATAAACTACACTTCCTGGGTTGGGGAGTTGTGCGATTGGGGAACTGTGCGAAATGAAGGAATGTCATAGTGTCAGCAGTAATGGGCGGGGAGCTATGCTATCCAAGAAGGGACTGCACAAGGCACTTGGAAAGTGACTGTTATGGTCGTTGTTCACAACTTGATAGTGGGAAAATGGCTAAATGGAGTGGGGGGGGCAGTATTTAAGTCAGAATTTAAGGGCAAGATCTGTGAAAACTTGCCGCCAATCTAGCATTTATGAATGAATTTTGGGCATAACAGTTGGATTTGAATTTGAAAATGCCTATAAATCACAGATGGTTGTCCAACGAAAAATACTTGGCATTTTGAAAATTGAGGTGTCGTGCTCTCATGCACGTATGAACCGTGAGTACTTTGATGCATTGATAGTGAGTTCAACATTTGAGAAGTTGGCAAAGGAAACGTAGGAGTTGTTATCTAGTATCATGTTGGCACCCGTAGAAATCGCGATCAGTGGAGAAGTAATGGCAGCTGAGGGAACTGCCCCAAAAGTAGCAATGACAGTTGATGGAGTTGCCCCGGAGGTTGCGAGTGTTGAAGTACTAGAAGAAGTGCCTAAATCACTGAGGTCACCGAGTTCAAGGCCTACGCCATCCAAAGAGGGTCGAAAATTAAAGAATGATGAGCATAAAGCACCATAGTCGGTGCGTGATCACCTAGAAATCACCCACAATAGGAAAAGTCCACTGTGCAAGAGAAGGGCAAGGTAGTTGACCTAGAGCTTGAAGAGGATTTTGAAGAAATACATATGGGTGAGGAAGACATTGACATGGGGGCAGAGGAAATTGACGTTGAGGGGTCCGACCCTATCTCTAAACTTCCCAAGTACATTCCTCCTCGCAAAGGCAAGACAAAGCTTTCGAAGGACATTGATGAAAGAAAGGTCACACTGCATACACCCTTGCTTCTAGAAAAAATTGTCTTTTAAGGACCGTGCCTTGGGTGCATCCCTGATTTAAAATTGGAGGATTGGAATTTGGCTGATACTGAGCACTTTCTGCACTTAGCAACATATCAACTCATAGACCACGTCTTCTATAAAGGCTATGGTGTGACGCATCGAAGTTCACTTAACTTTGGGCTATGGAGGACCTCCAAAGGGTCAAGGACAACAAGGTCTTTTGGATTTTGATGGAGATGAGTATCCACATGGCCATTAACCGCAAGATGTGATTATCGCCGATAGTTTTTGATCTGCTGACAGAGTATGTGGAGTTCCAGGTGGACTTCCACCATGTGTCCATGTGCATGCAGAAGGATCCTGAACAAAAGTGGTATGACCTTCCATATCTGGCCACAGACGATGTGATCATAGTGGTCCTCGAATGCTGGCCAACAGATTGACGCACCACTTCGGACTTGACAGCTGGGTCTAGCAATTCTACAATGAAGCGCAAAAAGGAAGAGGCCAGTCTGAAGATGGAACAAGTGGCTGAGAAAAGGAAGAAGAAGGCTGAAGATAAAACCAAGGCGGAGCATGCTGCTGTGAAGAAAATAGGAGGACAGGAAGAAGAGGAGGAGCACAGCTCTTACAGGAGTGAGAAGTCGCCTTCCGCGGATATAGAGGAGGAAGAATAGTAATCATACAAGGGAGGAGTGGAACCAGAGACTACTTTGTTTTAGATTAAGCGTAACAGGGAATAGGAGAATGTAGGTCCGTGGAAGAAGTCTAAGGCCTGCAATATTTCCCTCGATCCAATCACCTTGGCTGAAGGTGATTTGAACGACATTGGTGATGTGGTAAAGGATGTGACTGCAAACCTGTTGCAACAGTTCGAGCAGCAACAGAAAAAGGTCTTGGGTGCCATTCATACTAGTCTGCATGAGCTGCAAATCTAGGCATCGCAGGTACAAGCCAGTGTGGGACGAAGCAGCGTGATGTCAACTAGTTTGGCACCTGGCACCTTAGAAGTATTAGGGATGGTGTGCACACTAGATCCCCGGGCAATAGCACTACTGGACAAAGTGCTAACTACAGAAGAAAAAATCTGATAAGGCCACTGTCAGTGCCCTCAAGGGGGTTGGACTCAATATGGCCACGCTTCCAAGTGCAGCTCTTCACACTTTGCAGGATGGCGTGATCGCAGAACTTTGGGTCCATGAAAAACACATGCTACATGTTATCAGTGAGTAGAGGGTGAACAACGCTCAGATGGTTGCATAAAATAACTAAGGCCATCACGGACAAGAATGAGCATAAGGTGAAGGTAGTTGTTGAGGTATGTAAGTCTGTCCTAGAACTAGATATTCCCGAAGATGAGCTAGTGGATGTGAGAATTTAGAAGCTCGCTACCGGAGTGCGTGAAGCGATAACAGGTTCAGCCTCAACTGAAGCTTAAGATTGTAGAACTTGAGTTGAAGCCCTAGCCTTGACTCTGCCAGAAGTCAGAGAGCAGTGTGAGGCAGCTGTTAAGGACATCGTTGTAGCAGTAGATAGTGAAATAAAGGATTACATTGCACTCTTCGAGTAGTCGCTCGAAGTAGTCACCATCTTTTAGGAGGATCCAAATTTTGAGAGGCTGGAAACAAAGGCATGAGAGGTGCAGTAGCGATATGACGCGGTTAAAGCGATGGCGTGCACCATTATTGTTGGGTCAAGAAAAATGTATGTTTTCTCCTTGGTCATAGCTTCATTTAGCACTCATCCTCATATGATTATATTTGTTTCTGAATAAAAGTAGAGGAAATAATAGATAATGTCGCGTAAAAGTAATCAGTAACAAATTAGACGAATCTAAGTAGGAAAAATTGATTTTTACTATCTTTATGTGTAGAAGACGTGAATTGGTTGATAGCTGCTCAATCAATAGAACAATAGCATCTCATAAGGGAAAGAGACAGCGTCAGAGGCAAGGCAGGACAACAGAAGGCCAAGCAAACCAATGACTATTTTATAACAAAGTCATATCAAGTATAATGAAATCCTCAGGATCCCCTAATCCTGAGGATTTGCTTTTATCTATTTACTTTCTAAATGTAATATATAAGGCCGAAAGGCAAAACTGCATGGGAGTTCAGAATTTCACAGTTTGTAATTATTCTTTTGGACATATAATACTGTTATCTTGGATGTTGTAACTTGGTTACTTATTTTAATGAAGAAAGACTACATTTAACTCATACTTATATTCTGAGTATCTCTTAGCGGAGACTTCTGGGATCTTTGGGCCCAGTCAAGAGAAGATCTACTGCTTCACCTATGTCATAATATTTTCTATTTTATTCTTTACTGCTTGTTAATGTTAAGTTAATATTACTTTTGATTATCGTAAGGATTGTCGATTCAATTTTCTTTTGTTGTTCATTTGAGATTCAAATTGATCCGTGTGTTATATACAAGTAATGTTTTTTATTGAAATGGTTATGCTAGTTCCAACTCAGATCACTATTCATTTCAAGTAATGTTATCATATATTTCAGAGATAGAATTGATCACTTCCCATAATATGCTTATACATTCATTTTCTATTTAGATATCGTTTATTATTCCAGTATCATTTGTTGTTCCATTAGGATTCGCTGTTCAATTAGGATTTGTTGTTCAATTAGGATTCGTTGTTCAATTAGGAATTTTTGTTCAATTAGGATTTATTGTTCAATTATCATTGTTATCAATTGTTACAGTTCTCTATCATGAGTGAGCGAGTTAGTTTCAGTTCCATTGAAGGCTTCCAAGCGTAGTTCTTTATAGGTTGTATTTAAATCCATTCACTTTCATGATAGGTTAATTAGAATTGCAAAGTATGTTATGAATTTCTTTCAGAGTTACTTATTTTAGAATTGTTTGGATTGAGTTTGAAGAAGATAATCATTAGCAATTGCAACGATTTTTTATTAGTTAACCTCTGAATTCACTGCATATATAGTGTTGACACTCTTGAAATAAAAAGACTTGCCTTGGGTTGACAATTAATGTAGGAATTAAGATTGCCTATAAAAACACATCTTTGTGTCGATCCAGATAAGTCATTCTTGCGGACAAGACCGACCTCCCTAGTATCTAATGATATCTAACGACAAGCAAACCAAACAAATTTTATCTTTCTCTAAATATGCAATTTATAAATAAAGGCAAACAAGTGTTTTAGGCCTACCTTGGGTCCAATGCAAGTTTGTGGAAGCCTCGTTCCGTTGATCCAAATGAGCTCCCTTGTAGAGAATCTGCAAACACAAACAAGCACACACATTAAATAGCACCTGAAAAGCCAATATAATAAAGAATACTTATCATGATGATCAAGGAATTCATGAAACAAATCACATAAGACAATTTGTTGAGAAAAATGAATCTGATTGTATTAACTTTAATCAAAGAAGAACTTTACAACCTTGGTGCCTTGATGCTGTACAAGCTCCTCCCAGGGTCCAGCAAGAAATCTCCTCTACTTTGACAAGTTTCACTCTCTTCCCAATGAAGCCAAAAGGTATGTGATCTCTCCTCTCAAGCTTAACTAGGAAGTCTCAATTCCAACAACATTTACCCTCAAAAATTTTCAGCTTCTAACCTCCCTAGCAACTAGCCCAATGCCTTAATTTATAGTGCAATGGAGGGAAGTTACTAGGTCCACATTCAAAGGGATAAAGCCCTCCTTCAAAGGGATAAGCTTCTCTCATCAAGGGATTAGCTCCTTCAGTTTTGGGATGCATGAACCACCTAGGAGTGAACCATCCATGTCAAGATTCCTTCTAGAATCATCTAGAATTAACCACAAGTAATTTTTTAAGAATAAATTTGCACCTTTTTGACTTTCACAGGGGTCCGCACCCACTCCTTTAGAGACAGAGCGGGCAGGTCCGCAAGGAACATGAAAAAGGGGTGCGGGACTGCAGGTAACATTGAGAGAAAGTGCGGAACCAGAGATTCATTTCTCTCATTTTCAAAGCTTGACATGAAGAGCTGAGGTGTGAGACTTGCTAAAGACGACAATATGAATGATGATAGACCCATACTGACTGCAAATAGTCATGGTGACATTATTTTGTGTAACAGATTGCCCCCTAAAGTGCGAAGTCTGTAGTAGATGAGGATTTCATTTATCATCTAAGAAGACTGAATACTTTATCATTTCAAGGATCATCTTGTGGAGAGCTTGGTTGGAACCTTTAAAAACATTCAATGCAAAATATATATATGAGATCATATCATCACTGAGGTAGGCATTCCCATACTCAAATCAAAACTGACTAGAAAACTAACTACTGCTCTGATATAGGAACGATCTTGTAATACATCACAAGTATAGACACATGTAGGCACAGTATGGACGCAGCCATCTGTTTATGAATAGTCCACTGTATAATGAATACAAAATTCCTCGCAGCCTAGATAGTGGAAACTAGGTCCAGGGTCTTGATTTCTACTTCCCGAAATAGTATGATTCTAACCATCTGAATGAATGTGTCGAAGTTGAACATGGTAGAAACCAGTTGATTACCAGTCAATGATGTAAACTGTTAACAAGTGTGAGAGAAACCAGTAGTAATGTCAATGGCTCTCAAAGTACTCAGTACAAT
Organism: Pinus tabuliformis; assembly: GCA_031772625.1. Classification (NCBI taxonomy): domain Eukaryota; kingdom Viridiplantae; phylum Streptophyta; class Pinopsida; order Pinales; family Pinaceae; genus Pinus; species Pinus tabuliformis. The sequence continues at coordinate 47,726,487 of CM062813.1, forward strand.
CCATGAGATGTGAATAGATGTGTTGATGTTGAGCATGTCATGGAATCCTTTGATCAAAGGTCAATGATGCAACCTATTGTCGAAGGCGAGAAACCTGCCATTGAGGCATGTAGATCCCAAGGTACTGACGATTTCTAGATCATCTTCCTAGATAATGAGCTGAAGTCGATAGAAAGCGATCCGTCGTAGGCAAGCCCACAACACGAAATCATAGATCAAGTATGAAGAAATTTAGTTGCAAGGACTGACCCAGGGATGGTCAAGATGGATGACAGATATTTTGTAGATGAATGGTTTATTTGCACTGACCTCTTGAACACATAATGACACAGCAGATGGTTTGGTGACAATTGACCCAAAGTTAATACCCAGAAACTAGCTGAAGACTTTCAATATGGTTTGATCAACTATTAGGCAAAGGATTTCCCAACCCAGGTGAATAAAAGTGTTGTGTTCAAGAGTGGTTGCAAAGTATGACAAACAGACTCATTTTTCTCTCTTTCCCCCCACCATTTCTGGCAAGTACCTCTTTATTTTTGACAAGCTTGAGGAGGATAACATTTGCTTGATTATAAGCTCATCCTTCAGATGATTCCAACTTAGTTTAAATTCGAACCCTAAGAAGGAGTGGTCCATTCCTGTTTGTAATTGAACAGGTCCTTTACTGTTAAATTTTAATGAGTCCAGTATAGGAGAAACTTTGCGTTTTTCAATTTTAGAGAGTCTGAAAAAACTTAAGAAGACTCCATGGTTGTCCTTTTTCGTAGATTTGTGTCTCCCAAGCCCGAAAAAGTATAAAATAATACTTGAGAGAACCACTTGATCATTACGACCAAGGATTACTTTTCATAATTAGTGCCTCTGACCTTAAAAAGTAAAAAAGCGATCAACGACACGTCGTTTTATAACCAATATCGAATTTGAAACAACAAAAATCCGGCAATCTTTTCATGTTTTTACGGTCAGAAAAGGGCTGTAAGTGGACCGTCTTTTTAGTTTCGTTTTAACGAGCTTAAAAAGAAAAACTCGGCAATATTTTCATGTTTTAGGAGTCAGAAAAGAGCTTAAAGGTGACTAATGTTTTTCGTCAAAAATGACCAATTTTGCCTGAAAAATCTGTTATCCTGCACAAAAGCTCAAACATTACTCATACCTATTTAAAATAGATAAAAATGCTTCAAAAGTTACCTCTTTAAAGTGAAAAATAAACAAATTGACAATTCATTTATTCAAAAAAGCTTATAAAAAGGGCTTTCGTAAATTCATTTTTACCATTTAACTTCAGAGTGAGAAAAGAGAGCTTTTCGTTAGAAACTTCCCGTGAAGATTGCGGAAAATCCGTCCGTTGGAATTGAACACCATCTCCTCCAGGTAATCTAAATCATCCTACTCTTTTCATTTCATCCATGTCAAATTTGTTTTTAGGTTTTGATTTCGTTTTTTAAGGAATTTTTAGGTTAAAAACCCACGCGCGGGGTCCGCAGGCATAACATAGGTAACCTGCAGACCCCGACTTTTTCGTAAAAGGAAAAAAGTCAGGGGTCTGCACCTACTATGAAGGCAGAGTGAAGACCCACGCACTATCCCTAACAGAGAGGGTGTAGTCCCCGCAGCAAAGGTTTTTAAACTTAAATTTCTCAAATTTCACCCAAAAATTTTGATTTTAGATATTCTAAAAATGCCTTTTCATTGAATGTAGGGTATACATCATGCTTGATTGGCGAGAACGGGAGCACGATGATGTATATCTTGCCATGATAAATCATCAACTTTCGATTGATGCATTGAAGGCATGCGACTTATACAAATTCTGGGCCATACCTGGCATGAGGGCCCAGGTGGACTTTTTGCAGCGGTTGGTAGACAGGTGGAACATACAGGACTAGTGCTTCTTTATTGGTGGGCACTAGATCGAAATGGAGCCGGAAGACATTTAATTTTTGACTGGTTTTCCTAAGAGAGGTGAACACTTGACTCTATTCGGGACTAGGCCAGGTGGCCAGTCTGTTGATAGCCTCCGGCTAGAGTTCTGCAACAACCAAACTAGAGACAAAGGGATAGATATCAAAACCATATCCCTTCCTGAACTGAAAGTGATTGCGTTTACTATTACCAGGCTCTGCGGAAGCGCAACACTACACATAGCCACTGGAGCCAAAATGCGGATGGCAGTAGACTGCTTTCGAGGCACCATCTTCAACTGGTGCGATGTTGTGTGGCTAATATAAAAGGCCAACTGACTAGAGCAAAGAACAGACAACTGAAGACCTTTGGATATGGTGCTTTAGTTGTGAGCTTTAGTCTGGAGAGGGTTCTAATGTTGGTCCCACAGCATCCCACTGTTGGAGTTGGACTTCCCTGAGAGCCCAAACTGATGCGTTGGGTTGCAGTTATGGCCTGTCATCCTGAGGATGGAACATAAGTCGTTTGAATCACTTCTAAGTATTTTCATTGGTTGGAAAACCAAGTTTTTCTATTCAGGGCTTTCCTTATGCTGGGGTAGATTATCGTGGTGACCCAAACATGGCTCTTCCACCAGGAGAGAAATTGGATGACTCAGGTAAAATCATTTTCAACATTTTCTAATTTAATTTTGTTTTTGTTTTTATCTCGTCCCAAAATTGATAGTAAAAGTTTCAAATGCAGATGTAGGTCCACGACGACCAGCCACTCTCTGGCCCTATGAGAGGAAACAACCAACTGCAGCAGCACCAACCCCACAGGATGAATCTACAGAGACCTTGGCCGAATTGGAGAGCCATCTAGAGCGTTTGACAGTAGACATTTCAGAGACCAGCATAGATGACATTCCTCTTAGGCTACAACGCTATGTGATTGGGGTCCCAGGACCTTTCAGGATGTTCCTTTGTAGGGTGGCCCGTATAGTTGTTTCTTATCATGATCATCACCAGTGATATGATGATTTCCTGTTGTAGACACATATGACATTTTTTTCTTTTTGTACTATCATTATGCCGATCATAAGGTGTTTTTCAACCTATGATCGAAGATGATGTATATTTGACACACTTCTATGCTATACTATATCACTATTATCGGCTTATCTTGTAAAACATGTTATGGAATGTTTTTAAATTTACTTGTATGATTATTGCAAATGTCTACTTAACATTCGAGAAGCAATTGCATCTGCTAATGTATTTACATATCTTGGAATATGCTGATATTCAATATAGTCAAATTCACATTCCAAGAGACGAACTCTCAAAAATAATCTCAATAACACTGGATTTCTAATGGCATATACTCTATTAAGTTGTAACACAACGAGTTCAGAATCTAACCTCACTATCAAACTCCGAATCCCAAAAGAGATAGATTCAGATAATAACTTAATCACTGCACTATACTCGGCAATGTTGTTTGTTGTTTGACCGAGGCTTACCCCATGCATAGATACCAACTCATCAGAGGGCGAATAGATAACCCAAGCTGCGGAAGAAATGTTTCGTGTATTACGACAAGCACCATCAGCAAAACCAATGTATGTTTGGAGAGGCGTCGACATCTGCAATATCAATAGTAAAATCAAGATAAGCTGGAATAATGACAAAAATCACTCTCTAACCTAAGCACACTTTTTAATCTAAAACACACCAGCTAGAAAGAAAACTAACCTAACTAAAAATCTCCACACCCAGATTTAAGCGTAATAGCTCTTCAGGTAAATACCATTTCTGGGTTTACCTAAAGAGACCCCAGCAAAGTCTACCAATTCATAGTCCCCTTTTTCCAGCTTTCGCTTAACAACATAAGGACCATCCCACATGGGTACGAATTTTCCAGTGCATAATTTATCATTTGCTTGATCGTACAATAAGACTAAATCTCCTTCCGAAAAATTATGAGGGGTAACATTTCGATCATATTGAGCTTTAATACGTTTGGCATGAGTTTTGATTGCTAATGCAGCATCATGTCGATTCTCATCTAGCTGAGCCAAGTATAACAAAAAATTTTACTCTTTGGAAGTGGTTGGAAGTAATTTGATGGCCATTTGCAATGACGGGATTTCGCATTCAATGGGTAACACAGCTTCCAGACCATAAACTAGTTGGAAAGGAGTGAAACCGGTTGACTTTTTTACTGAGGTTCGATACACCCAAAGCGCTGAAAATAGCATGTTATGCCAATTCGACCTATGAATCCCAATGATTCGTCGGATCATGATGACTAGAACTTTGTTGATGGCTTCAACTAGACCAATAGCCTGTGGATAATATGGAGTTGAACTATCGTGACACAAGCCAAGTTGGTCCGTAAGTTCAGTCATCATAATGTTTCGAAAATGATGCCCATGATCAGTGATAATTTCTTGTGGAACACCAAACCTAGCAATTATATTATTGAACATGAAAATTGCAGCAATTCTGCCATTTGCCTCAGATGTAGGCATTGACTCGGCCCACTTGGTAAAATAATCTATCGCGAGGATGATATACGCATGCCCCCCGGCCAAGTGAGGGTTATATGTAATAAAATCGATACCCCATTTGGAAAAAGGACCGACGACAATTATAGGGTAGAGAGGAGCAGGTGGAGCGCGCATCTTTCGATCAAAAATTTGGCAGTTGTGGCATTTTCAGGCCGCGTTAATACAATCTTTAAACAAAGATGGCCAGAAATAGCCAGCGCGCAATATCTTTTGGGCTGACTACCACACGCTCCAGAGTGATAGTCATTTAGAACCCTTTCAGCTTTCTCATGAGTTAAACAACATCGGAAAATAGAGTCTGCCCCACAATGATAAAGTGTATCTCTAATAATTTTGAATTGTTGGGACTGGAATCGTATTTTCCGATGTTTTGATCTTGAAACTTCTTGCCAAAAGGATTGGGTCTGGAGATAAACTATGATATCCCCATACCATGGATCTAAAGTACTTATTAGAAACAAGGATTCGTCCGTAATGGGCTCCTCCACCATGGTTTCCATGTCAGCACGCGGGAAGTCACACATTAACTCCGCAAAAACTAAAGATTTCTTTGACTTAGATTTTTCAAATTCCAAGTCGAACTCCTGTAGGATCACAATCCATTTGGATTACTTGCCCCCTAGCAATTGTTTGGTCAAAATATATATCATAGGGTTGCAATAGGAAATTACTGTAGTTTTGCGTAGTAAAATGTAATGACGAAAACGTTGGATAGCTTGAACAGCTGCCAATGCCAATTTCTCCACATGTGAATATTTTAGCTCAGTTGGATTTAAAGTTCGACTAAGGTAATATATCACATGTTCATTACCGAATTCATCTTCCTGAACTAACACCATTCCAATGGTGGAATGAGAGGCGGTGAGATATAAGAAGTAGTCCTGGTTGTAGTTTGGAGGATGCAGTAATGGTGCATGGGTCAACGCGTGTTTTAGTGCATCAAAATATTTGTCACCTATCTCATCCCAAAATAATGGAGTATTCTGTTTCAACAACGGGGTAAAACCCTTTGTGATCTCGGCATAGTTAGGAATGAATCGTCGTAAAAAGTTTGCTTTCCCTTGCAAACTTTGGAGTTGGCGAAGACTCGAAGGAGGAGGCAATTTTACAATAGCTTCAACCTTGGAGGGATCGACGCGGATACCGTCTTTCGAAGCAACAAACCCCAGTAACCGACCTATTTCTATACAAAAAACACACTTGTGTGGATTCAACCTAATTCGATAATGCCTACACCTCATAAATATTGCTTGTAAATGGATGAGATGATCAGCTCGATGTAATGAATGAGCAGGTAAATCATCGAGATAGGGTTGCACAATGTGCTTGATATCATGAAACGCGTAAGACATGGCTCTTTGAAAAGTTGCCCCGACGTTCTTGAGCCCAAAAGGTAATTTGAAATAAGAAAATGTCCCCCATCGACAAATGAATGTTGTTTTTGGTTGATTAGCAAGTAGAATATTTATTTGATTGTATCCAGAAAAACCATCCATGAAGGAGAATATTTCACTGCCAGCACAATCATCAATGATTTGATCGATATAGGGAGTTGGGTAATTGTCTTTTGGACAGGCTTGATTAATATCCCTATAATCGATACATATTCTTATTATTCCTTGCTTTTTATTAAGAGGAACAATATTCGATACCCAATCTGTTAACGGAATTGCATAAGTGAAACCTACTTTAAGTAATTTTTCAAATTCTGCTTTAATAGCAGTAGCTTTTCATGGGTGGATCTGATGCAAACGTTGCCAGACGGGTTTAGCATCCGGGTAAGTTTTGATTTCATGAACAACAATTTCTGGGTCAATTCCTGGCATTTCCTCATATGACCAGGCAAAAACGTCGCAAAATTATTGAAATAGGGCCTTATATGTTTGAATTTCATTTTCCGTCCAAGAGGCACCTATATGAATGTTTTCAACAATTCCAGGCTTAACCGAAATGTCAATCGGAATAGTTCGAGAAATGTTTCCCAAATTTAACTCAGAATCAAGATTTTTCATTGGATTCTGAGGTTCCTTGACATATTCAGTCGTAAAAATAGATGAAAAATAATTTTCAAAGCGATCAATCTCAGGTAAAAGCGAAGATCTATGATGAAGATCTTCCCATGGTAAATCATCGACACATAGGATTTCACGAATTTGCTCATCAGTGTGAAAAATTTTGGAAAATTTTGTTGAATCTGAGTTTGATGTTGAAAGTGATTCTTCATGGACCACATTCATTAAGTCAATTTCGGTTGAAGAAGGGTCGGAAAATGACTACACGGCCTGATACGCAATTTCATATGGACTTAAAGGCATAACATCACCAAATGAATCTATCTCAGATTCGAAAGGTACGATCCAAGGATCATCATAAACAATAGTGTCTGACAAAGTCATATGAATGGTTGCAGTAGAAGACGATGCATTGATAGGAGGAAAAGGAAAAGTTCCTAGTAAACCAGAATCTTTAACTAGTCCTACTCCAACATCCTTATACGGGATAGTTGTTTTGCCGACATGCTGAATACTTTCAGAAGAGGCTGGGTCGGATGAAAAGTAAGTTAGCTAGTCTATAGTTACGATCTTTCCATTATGAGGGAACTTTATAAGCCGAAAGACTAATGAAACAACAACTGTCATAGCGTAAGACCAACTACGACCCAAGAGAAGGTTGTAATCTAAAGGGGCATCGACCACCTCCACATTTAGATTAATAGTTTTGCCTTCAACCCCTATAGGTAAATCCTGTAGAAGCCAAAAGGATGCAACCCACGACCATCAAAGGCCTTTAGAATCGTCGGTGATTGATTAAGCATGGGAGAACCAAGGGATATCCAACACTGGATCGACATAATACATGTTGAGGCTCCCTGATCAATCACAATCCTATAACAAGGTTTGTTTTTTACTAACACTGGAACCTGGAAATCCATTTGATGAGGTAAGCAAGGTGTACTATTTTCTAGATCGAAAATTATAAGGTTTGAGTCCTGAACGTCAACAGCTCCTATAGCCGACAATAGCAATTTACGCTGTGCTGGACATGATTGCAGCACTTCCAAAGCCGACATTGCTGAAGGTGAAATAGCCAAATCTTCAACAATGTTATAGTTCTGAGCCGCTCTCGCATGTGGATTGAAAGCTGACTTTCGAAGTATACCCTTGGCGGGCGGTTTGATTACTAAGTCTGGGTTAGGTTTCTCGATCTGTAGTGGATCGGAACCGGGAGTTGAAGTTGATGGGTTCGAATGAGAAGATTCTGCTTCCTTATCATCAACGGGACTTTTACTTCCATAATCTTGCAATCGCTTTGCAATCCTGACATGGGACATCATCATTATGGGTTCTTCAGAGGCATTTGAGGAAGAACCTATCATCTTACTGTCTTGACTAGGAAAAGGATCCTTCAAAACAGCAGCCGTTTGGGAAACTTTGACGATTTTCACAATCTCTGCACGATGAGGGCAGTCTCTTGTAAAATAATCTTCGTCACAAATGAGACAAGGATAACGAGGTTTGCGTTTCTCATCAGTTGATTCTGTTTTTTCTGGTTTCTCTTTCGAATTTTTATCTGTTTTATTTTTCTTCTTCCCTTTCTTTTTACCGCCAGATTTTGATTTGGTTGTAGATGACTCTATAATATGAATATCGGCGGAAATTTCCGCAGAAGAATCTCCTATCGGGGAATATAGTAAAGTTATGATAGGAGAAGAATTCTCGGAAGATTTCTTCTTACTTTTGGTATTACCATACCAATCATACCATCAATGGCATGAGACCCTGAAGGAGCTGCAGTTATTTGATTTTGTTTAGGAAGGTCGGGGATTTTCTCGTGTAACGTACATGACTGTGTATAAACTAAGTCAAGGTACTAAGATTGAGCAATTACTTGCTCTTCAGTAACGACTCCTGCCTTAGCTACATCCTCAGTGATCTTCGGTAATAAAGATTTTACAAACCGTTCAACTAAGATTTGATCCGGGATAAAAACTTTCACTAAACGTCGTCAACGTCTCCATTCATGAATGTGATCTGAAATGTAAGTGGACGTTGACTATTTTAATGAAGTTAATAATTCCGTGTCATTGTCATATCTGACTGGCAACTGAAAATGAGTTAAAAACGAAGTAGCTAACTGACTAAAGTTATAAAAAGTGGCTCGCGGTAACTCAATGTACCACTTGGCTGCAAGACCAATTAGAGTGAGCTAGAAAAGCCTTAAATGGATTGAATCATCTGAAATGGAATTAGACGCACACCAGAGGTGATAATTCATCACATGGTTCGACGGGTCGTCTCCTAATTTGCCTTCAAACTTAGGAATATCACTAGGCAACTTATTCAGCATTGGCGGCCAAAACAGAAGATAGTTAATTGGATCGTTCGTGAGGCACGACAAGTCAGGCAAGTCCAAAGTTGCAATGAATGGTAACTGACGGTTAGGGTCCCTGAAACCCTGGGTCATGAGACCAGCCCCAGGAGGAGGATATCCAGGATAACTAGGAATTGGAATTGCATTTGGGATATTATATCCTCTCGGAAAACCAAGATTAACCGGACCGTACTAGGGTTGTTGAGGTTGCTGATATGTATATCCAGGGTACGGTTGATACTGATAGACTGGCTACTGCACAGTAGGACTGAATTGGTACTGTCCCTGGTACAGTTGATAAGTAAATTGAGGTTGACTTGTGACAACCATACTTGGACCAGGTTGTCCTACAGGCATTTGAATCGAAGTCTGAATTGTGGATCCAGACTGAGGTAAAGATGTTTGAGGAGTTGATATAGGAACAATAGAAACTAGAGCTATCGATACTCCAGAAGTAGGTGGGGTAGATTGAACAGATGTTTCAGCAGTTGTAGCAGTCGTTTGAGGCATAGTACAAGGCATACTAGGCCCAGGCTGAGAAACTATAGAAGGTACAGAAGTTTGAATAGTAGACTTTGGGACTTTGAGATGAAAAACTACCAGTAACTTCAAAAAATGAAATAGATTGTGGATTATAATTTGCTACTAGAGCTTGGTAATCAGGATGTACCACTAAAGAAGACTCTCCTTATTCAGGTGACCCAACTCTACTATCTCTAGGAGTTACAAGGGCTCATAGCCCTTCAAGCTGGCTTGGTGAAAACTCAGGAGGTTGGCCCTGAAGTCTACAGGACTTCCTCGGTAATTCGGCCACGATTAAATATTTGAACTATCTCACATGAAAACAAAGAAAAATCTCAATGAAAACCACCTAAAGCCTCTAAAGAACCAAACAATTTTGAATCACACACCTAAAGAATCTATGAGATCAAACCACACACAAACAGTAACTTTCCGTACCGAAAACACTAGTTGGTGATGAAACCCAACGTTGCAGAATTCAATATAGAAATGGCGGTTGGAACAGTTACCCTGGAAACCTGCTTAATGAATAGACTGGCACAAGTTTCTCCACTAAACCGTCTCGAGTGAAGAGAACCCCCTAGAAAGTCCAAGTGAGTCTAGCCGATGTCTGCTCCAACTACAGTGGGATCTTCCCTCCACCGTCACCTTCGGAAAGAATCCTATAGAATATGGTCACTAAGGTTACCAATGGAAACAAATATACCTGGGGGAAGAGTCTACGATCCGATACACACGCAAGGGTAGAGTAACAGGCTCAATCCCCTTGAAGGCTCCTTGACATAATCCAAGGTTTACCAACAAGTGACCCCAGGCTCCTCGACAATGGTTAATCCGAGGTTTACTGTTTTTAATACGTGAATATCTTCTATCGTTCCCAATGAGGAAGGATTGATTCCCAGACTGGTTCAGATATGATCTCGTGCTTCTCCTTTAAGAGGAGCTTTCCTAGAGCATAGATGTAACAATTGGAATTTATCTCCTACCGCAATATACAACTACTTGTTTGTTTTACTATCTTGGAGAGTTAATTACTCCCTACTCCAAGATAGTAGCCTAAGCTATGTTGGTGATATAGAGCCCTAGAAATAAAAAATTACTAGATGGATTTTACTTTAAGCGTTATTTTTATTGGTTTTTTCTTAAGTCAAAAGGTGTGGAGATGAAACTTATGGTCTGAAGACTCGACTCCAAATAACTAAAAAATGCACTTAAGATGATAAGAAATATTTTCCCTTCAATGAATTTCTAGCTAAGAAAGAGTTGAGAATGCAAATATGTGTAAAAACAAATCTTTTCTTAACAAACAAATCAAAAGAAGAGCTTTTTGTCTTTTCCAATACACTCAAAAACGAGACAACTAGTTATGCTCACAAAAATTTCCCTTTTCTTTCAAACACTCAAATACTACAAAAACAAACTTTTTCAAAAGATATTTTTTTTATTTTTATAAAACACTCAAAACTATGGAAAAATCTAATCTTGAGATCTATAAATTCTAAAAAACTAGTTGAAGTAAAAGCTTACAATATTTCTTTTCAAGGATGTTTTACTTAGCTATAAGCAAACTAAGGACTAATTTGTGTAGAATCACAAATCAGTCAAAAAACAACCAATTTTTGTTTTCTTTTCTAAAAATGAAATCCAAAACTTTCAACACAAGTCCTTTCAAAGTTTCACAAAGAGAAAAATAAGATGGATTCCTCAACAAAGGCAGATTTTGAAAATGGTCAAACTCATAAGAAGGCCAGTAAAAACCAAGGTGATCTAAGGCTTCTAAGACTTCTAAGCTCTGAGCTACTATAAGACCAAAATGAAAATCAAGACCGGCAACCAAAACTTCTATGAATTTCACCTAAAACCCTAATGCCAATGGAATTAACCTAAGAAAAGTTCCTGACAAGTCACGTGCAGATCTGGGCAGAGGCTAAAAACACCTAAACAAATCCTAAGCTGACTGAAAGAGAAAATCTTAAGTTTTTCAAAATTTTGACAGGGTCCGCATGCCCGCAGTTCACACAGGTGCGGTACCGCTCTGTGTGTAAAGCAAAAGTGCGGATAGGTCCGCACTGTGTTACAAGCAGAGGGTGCGGTCCTCTCCCAAAAGTATGAAAAACAAAAAATAATTCAAGATCTACTAAACCTACCCAATCCCACACACATCAAGCCAAAAACAGAAACAAAAACACAGTTTCTCAAGTCAAAGTAAAAGCAAATCAAAAATTCAAGTCCCCAGTGGAGTCGCCATTTTGTCGGCCTGGATAAGTCGTTCTTGCGGACAAGACCGACCTCCCTAGTATCTAATGATATCTAGCGACAAGCAAACCAAACAAATTCTATCTTTCTCTAAATATGCAATTTATAAATAAAGGCAAACAAGTGTTTTAGGCCTACCTTGGGTCCAATGCAAGCTTGTGGAAGCCTCGCTCCGTTGATCCAAATGAACTTCCTTGTAGAGAATATGCAAACACAAACAAGAACACACATTAAATAGCACCTGAAAAGCCAATATAATAAAGCATACTTATCATGATGATCAAGGAATTCATGGAATAAATCACATAAGACAATTTGTTGAGAAAAATGAATCTGATTGTATTAACTTTAATCAAAGAAGAACTTTACAACCTTGGTGCCTTGATGCTGTACAAGCTCCTCCCAGGGTCCAGCAAGAAGTCTCCTCTACTTTGACAAGTTTCACTCTCTTCCCAATGAAGCCAAAAGGTATGTGATCTCTCGTCTCAAGCAACTAGGAAGTCTCAATTCCAACAGCATTTACCCTAAAAAATGTTCAGCTTCTAACCTCCCTAGCAACCAGCCCAATGCCTTAATTTATAGTGCAATGGAGGGAAGTTACTAGGTCCACCTTCAAAGGGATAAGCTCCTCTCATCAAGGTATTAGCTCCTTCAGTTTTGGGATGCATGAACCACCTAGGAGCGAACCATCCACATCAAGATTCCTTCTAGAATCATCTAGAATTAACCATAAGTGAGTTTTTAAGAATAAACTTGCGCCTTTTTTACTTTCACAAGGGTCCACACCCACTCCTTTAGAGACAGAGCGGGCAGGTCTACAGGTAACATGAACAAGGGGTGAGGGACCACAGGTAACAGTGAGAGAAAGTGCGGAACCAGAGCTTTATTGATTTTTAAGGTCTTTCTCTCATTTTCAAAGCTTGACATGAAGAGCTGAGGTTTGAGACTTGCTAAGGAGGACAGTATGAATGATGATAGACCCATACTGATTGCAAATAGTCATGGTGACAGTATTTTGTGTAACACTTAGTACACTAACATTTTGGCATCGTTTCCGAGGAGATTGTTTCAAAGTGATTTCCTTTTTATCTTGCTGCAAAAGAATTGGGTTTTAAAAACGGGAGGTAAGAACCTTCATGCCTAGCAAGTAAAGTTCTTGCTTACTAGTTCGCTTTTTAGCAAAAGCTTAGAGGTTAAATATAGAAAAAGAAATAGAACCCTCCTCCTAAATCCAAAAAACCCAGGGGATCAGTGAACCTTGGGAGAACGACCTATATAGAAGAAATTGTAAGAAAAGTAGAGTCTCAAGCATCAGTCGGATTCCGGGATGTACATGGAAAAATTCCTACTATAATCCCTCAAGCAGTAGGCTCACTATCTTTACCTCACACTGAGATTCAAAGAAAAACTGGAGGATCTAAACAGAGTCTTCAAGCTACAAAAATTTTACAATATGATCCTCTACAAGAGGGAAAATAATGTAACTTAAGATAAGGAGGAGAAACCAGTGGAACTACTAAGGCAAGACCTCAGTTGTGTGAACAAGGGTCTCATGTGATCCCAGATCTAGGTATTGGCAGTTGTGTGAAAAAGGGTCTCATGAAATCCCTGAAAGTTATTAGCACATCTTTGACCAAATGGAAAATCAACCACCTCAAGGTCAAACCTCGACATTGGAAAACCCCATAGTCGACCAAGTGGCCAATGCCCCCATGAAGGTCATTCCTTTGCAGAGCATCTGAAATTTTAATGGGATGATCACAAAAGATCTTGATGCCTTCCTGTTCGAATTTCATGTCCTCCACAGAGAGCATGACTACACCACTAACCCCGAAAAGCTAAAACTATTCCCTTCTACGCTGAAAGGAGCAGCTTTAATATGGTTCATGGCTCTGGGTGGACATACTATTAATTCTTGGGATGATATGAAAACTTCCTTCCTCACAAGGTATGAGGACTTTTGCAACACTAGGGAGATAAAATATGAAATATTTAAGATGGCTGCCAAGGATAATGAAACTCTAGAAGAATACATCAAACAGTTTCATTATAACTTGTAGAGATCTCCACACACCACCCTATCGAAAGAAGTCCTAAGAGATATCTTAATTAATGGAATGAAAGAGGAGTGGTTAGAAGCACTAAATTTAATGGGGAAATGAGATATTTCTTAGGAATATTATGATGAAATCATTCACTTGTGCATCATGTGTTCACGAGGAAGCACACACATAGGAGCAGCAAGCCGAGATCCCATGAACACGGGAAGCAAACCACATAGTGGAGGCGTAACAAAAATGGAAATCGGTAACCTCATGGAAGATTTAAAAATGAACATCCTGGGCACCCTCACAACGCAGCTGGATGTCCTACAGGATAAACAAAAACAAGCTTTAGCGGAAAAATTTGGTCATTTTCTGCCCACGGTGTCGGAAGAAGCACAACCAACGGGAGTGTCCATTAGACATGGTTCAAACATGCGCTATCTATACCAAGGATCACGCCATTGAACAATGTCCATCACTTTTGGAGCTGAAAGTAGTGTTCAAGGAAGCAGAAGAAGATACAAAGCCGGGATATCTAATGAACTAGCATCGACAATGTTGGCATATGGCAACAAGAATATTCCAATTTATTTTTTCCTTGAATTAAATTGTGAATAAAATTTAATGTGGTCTTAACAGGTACTTGGAAATAATTAATTTATTTATTTTAAATTAATTAGTTAGAGAAATTCAAGTAAGAAGTCTTTCTGAAGTCATGCAAGAGTTATCCCTTAAATTAAGGAGATAAGATTGAGTTATATTTGAGTTGTAATTAGTTAACTCAGTTTATTGAGTTAAGTCCAGTTAAATTAGTTCCAAACTGTTTGAGGAACTAATAGTGAGTTAACAGTCATTTGATGAATTAATGCACTCAACTAGTGCTACTCCAGTTAACTGAAGAATCCCTCATCGGAAACTCATGCATGTTTAATTTGAGAAAGACCCAGTTTAGATTAATGTTCAAGGACAGTGTACTATTAGTTGCATGTCTTTTCTCATGGAGAAAACTCATGCATAAAATCAAGGATTTATCCTTGAGGATTTCACAGTTTTGAAGTATTGGTTTTCCACTTGGTAATAGGCTAATCATCCATAAGGAACAACACAAGGAAATAGGAGCTTGGAGGGCAGAGAGGAAGGCTGGAGAGAAGCCAAGATTTCCTGTGAGCATCTGTGAGGATTGTACTAAGAGCTGGGTAGCTGTGATATCTAAGGACTTGTATAATTCCTATGTATTTCCACCATGTATGATAATACAATAGTGTGGGGTTTTTAGCTGAGTCTTTCCCCAAAGTATTTTCATGTGTATTATGACATTGATTCTTCTTCTTCTGGTTATATTGTTCAGCTCAATCTTTAAGCTTCCACAAATTGATCGTAGAAGTAGGTTATATTATTCTTCTTTGATTTATATTGCATTATCGGGTTAACCTATCACATATTTTTTACATGGTATCAGAGTTGTGAACAGTATACTGAGAATAGAATTCGAAGTTTGAAGTCCTAGGTTGCAGGTGCAAATCGAATTCATATCATACTTCAAGGTTGGCCAATGGCATTCTATGGTTTGAGACAGGAGTATGCCTTGGAAGGTAGCTCAAATTTCATAGCATGGAAAGGTAGAATGGAGGTTGTATTGGAATACAATGGCTTGAAGGAATTCATTGATCAAGAAATCCCAAAGCCAGCTTCAACTAATGCACAAGAGTTGGCTGAGTGGAAGAAGTCTGTCACGAAGGTGAGACAGATCATCCTTGAGGGAGTTCGAGACCATATTGTCTTGAGTCTCCATGGGAAGGATACTCCATTTTCAATGTGGAAGACATTGAAGGACCTCTACCAGAATAGTAGTGACCAAAGGAAATTGGCTCTCAAGAATAAGCTTCGAAGAATCAAGATGAAGAAGGACGATACTATTTCCACATATTTGAACAAGCTCACCACCTACAGAGATGAGCTTGGAAGTGTGGGAATAACTACTTCCGGTGATAATATGGTGAGCCTCACTCTCCTTGGCCTTGCAAAGAGTTGGAATAGCTACCAAGGCTATGTTAATGGAAGGGAGAAATTGTTGGATTGGGAACGAGTGTGGTCAGATCATATGCAAGAGGAGATCAGGAGGAGCACATGAGATGGTTCTTCATCCAAGAATGATGATGAAGAAAATTTGGCCTTAGGAAGTAAGCCAAGGAAAGGGAAGGGGAAGGCTTCCCATTTCAAATCGAATTCTTCTCATTGAGGGCAGAAGGGTGACATTTCTAATGTAAGATGCTTTAATTTTCACAGGAAGGGACAATATGCGACTAATTTCCCATAGAAGAAGTCCAAGAAGAATCCTCGGAAGGATCGGAAGGTGAGGCATTAGCCTCTCAATTCGAAATGGACTTTACCCTGATCGCATGCATGGTGTCATTGATGATGGGTTGTCTCTAGTATCTTGATAGTGGAGCCTCATTCCACATGACCGGTAATAAAAATTTATTTAGTGCCTTGGAGGAGAAAGACCTCAAGATGTGCATAGGGATGGGTGATGACAGAAGGTATATTGTTTCAATAGTGGGCACAGTTGCCTTTCAGAGGGAGCATGGAGCTCCTCTCACCTTGACATATGTGATATATGTGCCTAGATTGAAGAAGAACTTGGTATCAGTTGTGATGTTGGAGGATAAAGGCTACAATGTTGTCTTCAGTAAAGGAAAATAGTTCCTAAGACACATAGCCATGGGTCAGACCAAGAATATAGGGATTCGGGTGAAGAATCTCTATAAACTAGAGGTAGATGATTGTGCAACATTGAGTACGAAAGAAAAATTTGTGCAAAGTCAAGACATTGGCGAGTTGTGGCATAGGTGGTTGGGCCATTTGCATCATGGGGCTTTGAAGATAATGCAACAGATATCTATAGGACTTCACAAGGGTAAACTTGAGCAAGTTGACACATGCAAAGGTTGTACCTTGGCAAAGTACACCAAGTCTTTGTTTCATGATCGAGACAGTCGAGCAGAGGCTATATTAGAGTGAGTTCATAATGATTTGGGTGGGCCATTATCGACGACATCCACAGTGAAGAAAAGGTATTATGTGATTTTCTTTGATGACTATTCTCGTAATGTTGGATTTATTTCATGCAAAATAAGGACCAAACTTTCACACAATTTTGTGAGTTCAAAGCTTTGGTCGAGAAAGATTTAGGGAAGAAGATCAAGGCCTTAAGAAGTGACAACGATGGAGAATATGTCTCTCAATAGTTTAAGGAATTTTGTGCAGCAGAGGAAATTAAATGAGAGTTGATGACACCTCATAACCCACAGCAGAATGTGGTGGCTGAGAGGAAGAACATAACTATTGTAGGGGCAGCACGGGAAATGCTTCACGACTAAGGCCTACCACTTCACTTGTGGGCTGAGGCATGCAACACAGTGGTCTATTTGTAGAATAGAAGCCCACATTACATACTTGGTATGATGACACCAGAGGAAGCTTTCTCTGGTAAGAGACCAGATGTGGGTCACTTCACGATATTTGGCTCATTGATATATTTCCGTGTGACAAATGATTCACGGAAGAAGATTGAGCCGACAATAGAGTTGGGGATATTTGTGGGGTACACTAATACACCTCATAACTATCATGTGTACTTTCCTACAAGTCAGAGGACAGTGGTTCGCATAGATCTCAAGTTTGATGATCAGAATGCCATAAGATTTTCTCATGAGAGGGAGCTCCAACTACAAGGTGTGAAGGAACAATTGGTTCCTAAGGAGGAGGAGATTCAAACCGATGCGGAGCATCTGCATGCAGAGGTTATAGGAGTGGAGACATCCACTCAAGAAGAGTCTTCCACAAATGGACAGAAGCGCACAAGAGAAGCTGACAAATTGTTGGAGGATGCGAAAGAGAATGAGGGAGCACCATCTTCTCAGCGCAAACAGATAAGGTCACCTGAGAGGTACACTAGACACATGGCCCTAGTTGGGGAATGTGTTGAGACCAAGCCATCTTCCTTTGAGGAAGCAGTGCAACAGCCAATTTGGGTTGATGCTATGGTGGAGGAGTATGACTCCATAGTTCATAACAGTGTTTGGGACATGGTTCTGAGACTGGAGAACAAGTCAGTTGTGAGTTCCCATTGGCTTTACAAGGTAAAGAAAGCTACTGATGTTAGTGTGGAGAAGCATAAGGAAATATTTGTTTCTCATGGCTTTTCACAGGTCGAGAGGATCATGTTGTTGCAGTATATTTCGACAGAGGAGCAAGATGTTGACATTTTGACAAGCATTGTCAAAGTGTAAATTCGAGTTCCATAGAGACAGGATCAGGGTGGCAGATAATCCATTTCTTATTGAGAGGGAGTGTTGAAATATGGCAACAAGAATATTCCAATTTAATTTGTCCTTGAATTAAATTGTGAATTAAAATCGAATTTAGCATTAACAGCCACTTGGAAATAATTAATTAATTTATTTTAAATTAATTAGTTGGAGAAATTCAAGTTAGAAGTCTTTTTGAAGTCATGCAAGAGTTATCCCTTAAATTAAGGAGATAAGATTCAGTTATATTTGAGTTGTAATTAGTTAAATTAGTTTACTGAGTTAAGTCTAGTTAAATTAGTTCCAAAATGTTTGAGGAACTAATAGTGAATTAACAGTCAGTTGATACATTAATGCACTCAACTAGTGCTACTCCAGTTAACTGAAGATTCCCTCATCAGAAACTCATGCATGTCTATTCTGAGAAAGACCCAGTTGAGATTAATGTTCAAGGATAGTGTACTATTAGTTGCATGTGTTTTCTCATGGATAAAAATCATGCATGCAATCAAGGATTTATCCTTGAGGATTGTGTAGTTTTTAAGGATTGGTTTTCCACTTGGTAATAGGCTTATCATCCATAAGGAACAACACAAGGAAATAGGAGCTTGGAGGCTAGAGAGGAAGGTTGGATAGAATCCAATATTGTCTGTGAGCATCTATGAGGATTGTACTCAGAGCTGGCTAGCTGTGAGAGCTAAGGCTTTGTATAATTCCTATGTATTTCCACCATGTATGATAATACAATAGTGTGGGGGTCTTAGTTGAGGCCTTCCCCAAAGTATTTTCATGTGTATTGTGCCATTTATTCTTGTTCTTCTAGTTATATTGTTCGGCTCGATATTTAAGCTTCTACAAATTGATCATAGAAGTAGGTTATAATATTCTTCTTTGATTTATATTGCATTATCGAGTTAACCTATCACATATTTTCTACAGATAGTGGCAGGCCAAACCTATAGGTATGTCACAAGATGCATCCTAGTTCTTTCCTTCTTCATAGTTTAATCAGCAATAGAATCCTGGGGCAGCATGGGAGGCCAATCGCACTACTCGAATTGGAAACCTCAGTTATTCCCTATGACGCTATGGTAAACTCAATCCTTTCTAGGTAATGGCTGGAAAAATTCTCCTTTTACTCCTATTTGGAAAGGTAATCCCTATCAATCCCAACAACCTACCTCCACTTCTCAAAATTCGAACTAGTCTACAAATTGGTAGCGACCTTTGGAAAAATCCAACCTAAGCCGATTGTTTACCCATATTCTGATCTCGTAGGGGAAATAAAAAATATTTTTATAAAAATTTCGCTCCTCCATGACATCCAGGACATTCCCATCTATGCTAAAATAATTAAAGCGTTATGTGTAAGGATGCCTGTGAGGAAAGAAAAAACTTCACCCACAATTCATGTTGTAGGAACCTTATCTGATTTACTCTTGGGAGGGGAAACTCTAGTAAAGTATGAAGATCCTGGGAATCCCATAGTGACAGTTCATATATATGGTTGTTGTTTTCCCAATACGTCAATTAATCTGGGTGCAACCATTAACATTTTAACAACAGAAACCTGTCAAGCACTTCGTATTACAACCTTGGACTCGTTCAGTGGTAAGGCCAAAAGGAAATCTACAAGATATTACAATTTCTGTGGATTCATGGGAATATCCAGTAGATTTTCTTGTTATAAACCTGAAGAGTCGATTGGATGGGCATCCTCTAATACTGGGCCGACCTTGGTTGGTGACAAATAATGCATATACAGGCTGTCAGGAGGGAAACCTGACTATTGAAAAGGGGGATGGTGTAAAAAACCTTGTTTTATATCCCCCTGTCAAACCAAGTCTGCCCATTGTAAAAATATGTAAAAAACCACCAGCATACCTGGAAGAAATCATCCGTTCATCACTCATAGTAGCAGAGGCAATAGAATTCGAAGATCAGATTGAAGATGACGTTATCAACAATTTCATCAATCAGCCAACTAATGTGAGCAATGTAAAGTGTCAAATGCTGAAAGCAATTATTCATAATGAAGCCTTAGAAGATCACTTGAAGGATATTGATGATCAACACATCCAGATGACTGTTGTTCATAACAACCAGCTGGTGGAAATTGAACCAGGCAAAATCTTAAACATTAATGATATCTTTGACATTGATTAGCAACAAAAGCTCATTCAAGTCTTGCAAAAATATAAAGGGGTTTTTTCCTGGGATTATCCTGATATGAAGGTTATAGATCCATAGCTATGTACACATCACATCTATACCAAAAAGGATGTTGGACCTATCGGCAACCTCAACGGAGATTGAATTAAGGAAATTGTAAAAGAAGAATTACATAAGTTGTTGGATGTGAATTTCATTTATCCTATTTTGGATAGAAAATGGGTTTCCCCATTGGTGGTCATCCCCAAGAGAAATGGGAAGTGGTGTATCTGTGTAAATTACAGGGAATTGATGATTAAAATTGTTAGAAGGACATGGGTTCTCATTACGAGCTAGCCTGATCACTTTGTTATATCTTGGTGAATGGCACTATGATAATCTGGTCACTATGCTAGCATAGTGGTCTCTTTATGGCAGGAAAAGAAGAATCATCTACATACTAAAAGGAGGACTCTCGTTGATTTGTGGGGTTAAAAAGCAACTCTTTCGAGGCTATCAACACCTACTGGTAGCATTGGCTATGCTTGCAGTATTGGAGTATTATCTTACACTACCAAATTCGCTCTATTCTATTACCACCTATGGATTCATTTCTAAGGAAATTTCCCATTTGAATGACACTCTTACAAGCCAACATGCATGGCAAATTATGTTATATATTCAATACATTATATTTGTCCAATCACTTTATGACAGTCATTACTACTTACTGCCAATTATGTGTTTATTACTAATACCACTTAAGGTGAAATTTTTTTCACATAATGATTTTAATATCTGTTTTTATTTTTTCGGCCATTTTTACATTTGATATGAGTATTGCTTTAATTGCTTTGTCTTAAATTGTGCTGCTTTTCTGGATTGGTTGGCTGCATTTATGAATTATCAATTCATGTGCTTGCTTTTCACATGCTTGGAAAACGTGGACACCGTTTTCCCATTGGAGGGGGAATGGTCTACGTATGAACAACATGTGTGACAATTATGGGTAATTGAATGATAATTATTAAATTGGTTTCCAGGTAAAGGATTGCATTATGATTGTGTATGCATAATAATTACCAAGGTATTTCCGATTGGATAAAAGACGGAAACCATTATGGATGGCATGTAGATTGATTATTAGCCTGTATCAAATATGGTTGATGAGACAAATGACTTGATTGTATATGTTGTTAATTCCCAAATAAAGGTCATTTTCATGTTAATTACTCTAACATTCTTTCTTGTTGTTCTAAATTGTGAAAGTCTAAGATAATTCCATACGAGTGAACCAGTCACAAGAACACAACAGCCATGGGAGGTAGATCTATTTGAAATGAACCCATGGTGTTCATGGAATCGAACCAGGCTCGTGCAATTCTTGAGTGTGCCAACCGGCTGCAATATCTGAATAAATTGCAGGGATTTCACGAAGAAATGACACTCGAATTCTTGTAGAATTTGCAGAATGGTATCACCACAATAGGAGGCTGGGACATAATTGTCTTTGAAGTAGTCATAGACAAAGTCACTGGACTTCCGGCTGAGGGAACAAAGTGGATAGACAAGCACGTCCTTCTGCACAATGCGGTTGCAGTGTTCCAACACCCAGGTGAGAAATTAGCGCGAACAGGGAAAGGGATTCATCCTTCAGCGTTAAGACAACCATGGCAGGAATTGGTAGTCATTTTGCAATGGTACATCACATGCGATGGTCACCAGGATGTGGTGAATCCCCACCAACTCAAATTGTTAGCCATCCTAAAACAGAAAATTTCAGTTAATTTTCCATTTTATTGGAATTCTTTATTGCATGATATCGCTCGACGAGTTAGGAAAGCTAAGGACCCATGCACCATCATCAGTCAGAATGGACTGATAAAATTGATTATCATGCATGGAATGTCACAAAAGCATATAACTTGGGACAATATTGAAAATCCTACTCTAGCCCTACCTCCAGAAAACCCACTAACAAAACAGCAAGGGCCTAGAACCCCAGGTCCGATAAGGATACTGAAAAGGAAAAATTCTTTTGCGCCCTTGAACCCAGCAAAACATATACACTCTATGCGGGTGAAGTCCCAGTGAGATACCCCCATTCAAACAAATGAGGCTAGGTCATTGCACACACCACCCGAGCATGAACCTAAGGAAAATGCAGTTGCACCACCACTGGTTGGAAGTCCCAGAATAAAAAATTCCTACAAGGACAGGCTCAGAAAAATGTTTAAAAATATATAGAAAATAGACATGAATAATTCGGCAGCTAAGATAGTGGTTAAAAGAGGCAATAAGAGCCAAAAAATTGAAAGTGGAAATGGAGACCACAGGAACACAGACAGAACATTGTTTTGGAAAGGATTTTCAAACCCAAACTGAGATTCTTTTGGTTTATTCAAAGGAAACTCAAGCAGAGCCATGTCTTGTAGAGGACACTGAGATGCAGATTGAAGACCTTTGTTTTTGTTCACAGGAGACCCAAAGAGACTACGCTACTGTGAACATTTCCATTCAGACTGATGTTGAAGAAAGCATCCCAATTGATTGCCGCATAACTCAAGAAGCATCCGGGGATGTTGTCCAAAATGAGCCTATGGAGACATAAGATAATGAAGCCCAAATAGAGGAGACACCTACTTACATTTTCTTAGTAAGGGAGGCATTTATTAGGAGACTGCAGAATGAACTACTGAAGGTTCAATAGGAATTAACTCAACATAAGGAGGAGGTAGTGCCCCTATGTATACACCAAGAATTAAGGAAAACGTTTGAGGCATTCATGGTGACTGGGGATGAGACCTTCACTCAGTACAAGGCTGAACAAAAAAAGGTTGAGAAAGCATAGGAAAAATTAGAAAAGGCTAAATAGGAGTTGGAGATTGTCTTCTCTCTTTATTTAGACCCCATGTCATGCAAAGCCCCTGCTACAAACGATGAATTATTCCTCTTGGAAAGATAGCTCTTGCTGAAAATAAAATCTGTTAAGGTCGGGAAGTCTATGGAAATCAAAACTACCCTGGACTTTGTAAAGTGCATTAGAGAGAAGAATGAGTAGGTACAACGCCTCCTCTGTGAACTTTATGTGCACAATTTCTTTTTGGAAGATGACAGAGACAACAACCGTGGCCCCTTTATAGGGGATGTTCAATTCCAGGAATTTCTCTCTTTTTCTGCTAACCAACTTAAGTGAGCTGAGGCTCACACTACTTTTAGAAAGTGTGAATATGCAATCGACCTATGGGTTAGAGGTGATCCTACAAAACCCCTGCATCTCTCTGTCAGGCACAAGCAATTTATGAAGCGAGCTGGTGTTGTGGACGATATTATACAAGATGGAAAGGAGTAATTCCAATAGATCAAGGAGGAAGCCTTGTCTACAACTAGAAAAAGGTGGAAAGTCTCCAACACTATTGTTAGAAATCAAGAACCATTTGGATATCGGAACTTTAAAGCTTTCTCCTCTCATTTCCATAATTATAGTAACATCGTTTTGACCATGGGGCCTAAATGGATAGGATGTCGGTATAGAACTCCAATTATATGGTATCCTCCAGATAAGTATCGTAGTGACTACAACTTGAAGGATCAAGAAGTTAACGAGGTTGTTGTTGTACTTAAGAATAAAAATGGCTTCAAAATTTATAGGGAGGTATATCCTGCCTATTCCCTAACTCAGCTACATCTAAACCAATTAATTGCATGAGGTCATGCAACAAGGTAAGCTGGGGAGTATGTTGGGTCAACAAAAATGTATGTTTTCTCCTTGGAAATAGATTTATTTAGCACTCATCCTGATATGATTATCTTTGTTTATGAGTAAAAGTAGAGGAAATAATAGCTAATTCAGGAAAAAGTAATCAGTAAAAAATTAGACGAATCTAAGCAGGAAAAACTAATTCATTATATTTATGTGCAGAAGATGTGAATTGGTCGATAGCTTCTCAGTCAAAAAGACAGTAGCATCTCATAAGGGAAAGAGACAACATCAGAGGCAAGGAAAGACAGTGGGAGACCGGGCAAACCAATGACTATTTTATGATAGAATCAGATCAAGTATAGCAAAATCCTTAGGATCCCCTAATCTTGAGGATTTAATTTTATCTATTTACTTTCTAAATGTACTATATAAGGACGAAAGGAAAAACTGCACAAGAGTTCAGAATTTCAGAATTTGTAATTATTCTTTAGACATATAATATTGTTATCTTGGACGTTGTAACTTGGTTACTTATGTTAATGAAGAAAGACTACATTTAACTCATACTTATATTCAGGGTATCTCTTAGCAAATACTTCTAGTGACTCTGGGCCCAGTCAAGAGAAGATTTACTGCTTCACCTGTGTCATAATATTCTCTATTTTATTCTTTATTGCTTGTTAATGTTAAATTAATATTACTTTTGATTATCGTAAGGATTTTCGATTCAATTTGATTTTGCTATTCACTTGAGATTCAGATTGATCCGTGTGTTATATATGAGTAATAATTTTGATTGAATTGGTTATGATAGTTCCAACTTAGATCATTGTTCATTTCAAGTAATGTTATCATAGATTTTAGAGATAGAATTGATCGCTTCCAGTAATATGATTATATAGTCATTTTGTATTCAGATAGTGTTTGTTATTCGAGTATCATTTTTTGTTCAATTAGGATTTGATGTTCAATTAGGATTTGTTGTTCAGTTATCATTGCTGTCAATTGTTACAGTTCTCTTTCATGAGTGAGCGAGTTAGTTTCAATTCAATTCAAGACTTCTAGGAGTGTTTCTTTATAATTTGTATTCAGATCCATTTGCTTTCATGATAGGTTAAGTACAATTGCATAGTATGTTATGAATTTCTTTCAGAGTTACTTCTTTTAGAATTGTTTAGATTGAGTTTGAAGAAGATAGTCATTAGAAATTGCAATGATTTGTTATTAGTTAACCTCTGAATTCACTGCATATATAGTGTGTTGACACTCTTGACATACAAAGAATTGCCTTGGCTTGAAAATTAATGTAGGAATTAAGATTGCATGTAAAAATACATCTTAGTGCACCAACAGTCACCATTACCCAAAGGCTAGTGAAGATGCAGGAAGCAAAGGCACTGAAAGAGCTGGTGGACACAACACAGCATAGGGAAGCATTATTTAAGGCTCTCTTGAAGCCTTGGATAGAGAAACCATATGTGCTGACAACCACCATTGAAGGCAAACTGTCTAGTTTGCAGGAAACACAGCAGAAGGTACAAGTAGATGACACAGGGCCAACGATAGAACAGTTGGTCGAGTAGATGAAGCAGGTGGCAACATAGTGCACCATTGAAGTTACAGTGGTACAAGTGGAGCTAGGAGGTCTTCGTGACACGATATTTGCGCTAGCAGAGTAACTCAGGTGCGATTCACCAGATTTGTGTTCGGGGGCTGTTGGGAATGGGTCCCCTAGGGTCAATTTTCGGGTTAAAAACCCATGTTTGGGGGCTAAAGGCCCAAATTTTGTATGAAAGAATGTAAAGTCTCCTCATTTTGTGGCCACCGAGCATGAAGATGTAAAGAGTTACTAAGGGTTTTCTGCCCTTATTTTGTATAAGTCATGTCGACTTTAGAGATCTACCCCTGGTCCATGGACCATGGGATTGTATAAAAATGGAGCCTTAGAAGAGTCTAAGGCAGTGCAGTAGTCAATAATAGTTTAGTGGTGGATAAGTTGGAGTCATTTTTGGCTCTGTGAAGCTAAGAGAGAAGAGTCTTAGCGTAGGAAGAGGCTCTGTAGCAGAGTGTGTAGAGGCTTAAGGTTGAAGTCTGCAGCTGAGTGCGCGGACCCCTACAGCTATGTGTGGATGATAGTTAGAGTTAGTACTAGAAATGTGGATTATCAATAAAGAGAATTATTCTAGAATTATTTGTTTGTGTGTTAATTTACATCGGTTATGAATGTTGTGATCATGTTATGTTGAATACTAGGGTTATGAATTAATGCTACATTGGTGCACAACTCTATGTATTTTACTTTGTCATATGAACGCAAGTCATAATAACTGTTTAAGCAAAGATAATCGTAATGCATGTTAAATTTAACCAATACTTAAGCGAATCTGAGTAAATACAGAAGGAAGAGTGATTATAGAGGCACATAAGTGCCTGATCTATCTATTTAGTGTTCATGAAGGATGATCAAAGACTTTCGTTGAGGCTTCAAGGATGAATAAGAGAAGTACTTTTCCATCTGTGTGGAGGAAGGGTCAGGGAAAATAACTGACATCAAAACCATATCAGGGTGTGTTAGTGTCAATATCTGCATACTTCCATCAAGGATCAAAATTTTCTCTTTGCATTTTCATTTTAGGGGTCCCATACTGAAATTTTGCATCATTTCATTAGGTCATGTCAAACTGATCCATTGAGGGTTGTCTTCTCTACAGAAAATCTAAAATTTTCCCTCATAGAGTATGCTTTTGACCCTTCTTCAGGTTGTCTTCAGTTATGGTTTCATGGTCAATTTGTAATCATGCTTTCATTAGGTCATAGGGCATGTCTTCATTAGGTCTTAGGGTTTCATTTCCAAGGTCAAGAGCCTGATTTTAACATGCAAATAAAGGTCAGGAAGGGTATGAAGATGATAAATACATCAAACATGATGGCTTGTAGGTCATAGCCATTGAAAACAGAGTATTTTTAGTTTATTTGTATTTCTTATGTAATTTTAATTCACTATATGTAATAAATGATCCCAGCTGCATCAGAGCATCTCTCCTTGTTGCATGACAAAGAAAAACTGCAAACATCAGTTCAAGTTGAGCATTATCCACCTACAAAGACACAAAAAAGAAAAGGCATTAAAAACAGAGTTTTGAAGATGGACAAGAAACATTAGAAAGTGGGTGAAAAATCAAAATCTACTCCTATTTAAGCTCTCACATTTCATTTTCAAGTTCATTATTGTCATTAGCAAGCAAGGAGTCAAAAAAGTGAGGAGAAGAGGTAAGCTTGAGTGAGTTTAAGGTGAAGGAAGGTTGGTGCTATGCTTCTAGAGGGTGGCGCTACGCTTCTAGGGAAGTGGTTGAGTGGCGCTACACATTTCACATAGGCAGGTTGGCGCTGCACGCTGAAGACTTGGCGTTGTGCGTTGAGACCGGCATTGCGCGTCCAAAAAAAATTCGTAGTGTTATTTTACATTCACGCTGTGCTTCTAGGGGGGCAATGCATGTCTGTGCAGTGGCATTGCACGTTGTGCAGGAGAGCTAGAAAAGCTGTAAATATTCATACAAACCTCAATTTACCCTCTCTCACCTACATACAAGTTGACATCCCTCACTTTAGTTTTGGTTTGCATATCAACATCATAAGCATCATTCTCCATGTTAAATATGAAACCCTAAAAATCTCCCTAGTGGTGCCTAAAACCCTAAACCCTCATTGTTCATCCTATCACCTATTCCTACAGCACTAAACTCTTTCCCTATCCCTATTTCCATATCCCTTTTTTCGTATCCCTTATCCATTTATCCCTATTTCATATCATTTCCATCTCTTTATCCCTCTTTCCCAAGGGAAATTTACCAAACAAAACAAGCCCCTCCCTCTCATTTTATCATTTCCTACTCCATCATTCATTTTTAGCCCATAAAGTCATTTCCCATACCCTCACTCCTAAAACACTTTCACTTATTCCCTTCATACAAACTCTAGCCTTGAAAACATGGACACAAAGGACCCAGACTATGAGGAGGAGGAAAAAACAGGTAGTGACACTTCAGTACAAAGAGCTAGGAAGCATAGAAAACCACACAAGGGAGGCACAATTATCAGAAAAGAGCGATGAAACCTTAGGGAATTGCAGGCCTCTCAGTTGGTTGTCACATGTTTAAGATATCTTCGCTGCTATGAGTTCTGTGAGTAGGTAGAGAGAATTCAACATTAGCTTGAGCTCACTAGACTTTTTGTAGCTCATCTTCGGGACAACAAGGTAACTCTTGCTGGGGTAACCTTCACAGTTTCACCCTCCATCATTTCAGATGCCACCAGGATTCCAAATGTAGGGGAGAAAGGGTACAAGGCCCAAGACCTAGATGAACACTACTATGAGCCTTATATCAAACCACAATATAGAAATGAGCTGAAGAGACTTTTTCCTTTCAAATTTGTCGAAGAGAAGTATCTCCCCATGATGAAAATATCATGAAGTATTTCACTTGTGAGGGCAGGTTTTCCAGGTTGTACACCTATCACATCAGGCTCCTCATGCATTTTACCAGGGTGAGGATGGTGAACCTCCCTTCCTTCTTGTTTAGGAATATTGAGAAGATGGCTCATTTTGTCCAGAAGAAGCCATACTCTCAGCAGATAAGCATTCTCTATCACTATTCCCTGATAAAGATGATTGTGCTTCATCACCTCAGTCTCCTAAACATCTCTTGCAAGACATTTATTTTTCATGATATCATTAGGGGTCCTCAAATTCCTCCACCAATGCCTCAAGAACTAGGGGGAAATTCTATCAGTATTCAGGTGAAAACAAATGAGGAAGCCAAGGAGACTAGAACTACTGAGGTGCCTATTTACATGACATATCAGAGTGCCACAAGGAGATTATTTGCAGCCAATAGGCAAGTGTTTTCTCCACAGGATGTGGAAGGGACCTTGCCTTCTTCATCAGCCCATAGGCAAATGCTAGCTCCATAAGATGTGGAAGGGGCTTTGCCTTCTTCTTTAGCACAACAGGTGTAGGTGTAGCAGCCGCACAAAGGGAAGGAAGAGATGCCAGAGTAGAGTTTTGATGATGAGGAGGAAATGGAATTTGACTTGACTAAGCATGATGAGCCGGAGAAATGTTATACTCATCATGGAGTTGAAATCATTGACTTAGAGGCTTAGGACGAAGAAACCATAAAACACATCATCATACAAGAAAGGGAGGCTCAAGTACAAGCTTTGGCGCATAATTTGGAGAGGGCCAAGTATTTCATCACATATTTGGAGCAAGAAAACAAGCAGTTGAGTGACAAACAAGTCCTCATGGAGCTAGAAATGCTCAAGGTAAAACAACAAAGTGGCAAAGAGGCACAAGTCACTTTGACTCCTATTGAGAAGGAGATTGAAGACGATAGGGAGAATTTGCTTGAAAAAGTCAACTTGCACCTTGAGAAGCTACTACAGAGGGCTAGTAGAGGCAATCATATGATTAGACACATGGCCTATCATTACAGGATCCGAAACAAGATTTGCAATATTAGGGTCAAGAAAATGAAAAGTAGGCTAAGGTGGGCTTTGAAAGGAAAAAAGGAGGATAGGCTTAGGATGCTTGTTGAAGCTTTGTTGGCTCATCAAAACACTTGATGATGGTTTTTCTCACTAATTTTGGGCAAGTTTGAAGAAATTTTTGTCATTTCCCAATTTTCGAACTTCCACACACAGGAAAACTGCCTCGACGCGTAGTGCCACTGTCATTGCGCTTTTACTAAGGGCACTCAATGAAGAAATGGTTTGTATTTTTCAATTTTGAGCGACGAGGACATGCACCCTAGCAATTTTCAAATATTTTGGGGCAGAACTGGTCCACCAAAAGGTCAAAAAACCCCTAAAAATGACCTTTCTGCCACTTGTTGGACACACAGAAGCAGTCTTGGGAGAAACAACTTTTAAGGAGTATAATGAGATTCAAATGCATAAATTCCAGGTGTTTTGGAAAGTAGGATTGAATATCCTTCCAATGAGCTATCATGAGCTCAATTTTGATGTCGGGAAGGTCTCCAAACGAGACCTGAAAGTAGCACTGCGTGTTGGGCCAGTGGTGTTACACGTAGGGCCGTTTTTGCTAAGGATGGCCATTTTTCTAGTTTTTTACTATGATCATGGATTATATCTCATGGAGGATGATTTACCTTTTTATATGATGACTTGGCATGTAAATATGATAGATAAATAGTGATACAGGGTAGGTTCATTGCTTTAGAAGTTAGTTTGAGCTCAAATGAATCAGTTTTTCACTTTTAGAGGCAAGTTGTTGAGATGCCTATATTCCTACTTCTTATTTAGTATTAGTTAGATTAGCTCCTCATCTTAGGGGTTTAACCCCTAAGGATGGGAGGAGGTTGAATTCATGTCTATATCTTCTTCTTCTTTCTCATTGTAAAGGGTTGGACTCAGCTAGATGCCCAAACCTTGATTGTACACCTTTTGTAAGCAGTTTGGCAGGAGATTAATAAGAATTGTAGCTATTTTTATGGGATCCATGTGGTATGCAGTTTTAGTACAGTTTCTTATTATGTTATCATATGTTAATGTGTTTTTATGCTTCTTAATCATTTCATTGCTTCTAGTTGAATGTTTTCAAGTTGATAGGTTGAATTCATTATATCAGTGCTCTACCTTTGGAAACCATTCACGATTTAACTTTTTTTTTGTAGTCTAGGAAGGATCCATGGTTTTCACATGCCCTTCTTAGCTTCTCACCAGTCTAAAACATCTCACCGCATCAAGCCCTTGAGTGCTAAAGCCTATGCCTACCTTACCCCATTGAGCACCTTGCAATTCTGACCTAGTTCCCTAGACCTAAACTGTCTAACTCCTCTTGATCTAGCAAAAACCCTTCAAAATCTAATCAAAACTTCATGCTACTATAGCTAGCCTAAAATACTTTACCTGATGCAGTCATTTTGGCTGAGATCATTACAGACAGAGCCCTCTCCCAGCCTATTAGGGTTAGCTACTTGGCTAAGTGTGGTTTGTGGTTACCCTAGAATTCCCTTCCTTCAGCCTGAGGTTCAATCTAGGTGACAACATAGTGGTGACTCGGCTGGGGAATGAAAGACTAATCACCCCGATAATATCTTTCATTTGAATTATTAAGCTTATGAATGATGAGTTTTAGAATTTACTAGGCTGAACTGGAAATTTGTAAAGCAATATATAAAACTTTGAAATTTGAGCACAATGGCTTCAAGAAAGTACACTAAGGCCAATCCCGATCCAAATCCCGCCCCAGTAGTGGATAACCCTAATCTCATTTCAAGAAGACTCAAAAGACAAGAAACTTCAGTCAGTCTCACACCTTCAATAAGAGTAGATTCTTGCCCTAATGAGTGGTTGTTTTTAGAAGATATCCCCTCTAATTTGTTGTTTGACCTTTCCCTATTCAGAACCAGGTCTGAAAGTGCACTTGATGATATAGTTCTAGATCCGGAGTTTATTGCAGATCTTGAAGTCCAAAAGGCAAACCAATCAATTGATGAGTATATCCTAAAACTCCCTCAATCATCCCTCACTACTACTAAGATCCCTGAGCTTTCTAAACTGGTGTCCAATACCCTTAGTTCATCATTATTCCCTTCAACCTCTGAAGATAATTCCTAACCCCCATTGATACCTTCACTTCCCCATCAACCTATCATTCCCCATCAATCACCTATTACTCCTAGTTCTCCATCAACTACTCCATCAACTCCTAGTAGCCCGATCCTTGTTTTAAATCCACCTCGAGTTATGGATGCTTGGTATGCACCCCTTGTTTTACCTCAGAATCTTGGTGCCATGCCTATTGATTATCAAACCAAGATACCTTTCTTTGATGCCACTCAAATCATTATAGCTCAGCAACAGGTTGATAAAATGAATGATTTATTTGACCTCCATGAAGTAGAAATTTAGGATGTGTCGATGAGATTGTTTGTTCAAAGCTTTGGAGGTCAAGTTCAAAAATGGTTCAGAGCTTTACTAGCAGCTTCTATCACCACTTCACCAATCCTTCATAGGCAATTCCTGGATTGGTAGGAGGTGAAGAAGAATCCACTTCACATTTTTTCCGAGTATGAGAACATCAAGAGAAATGTCGGTGAGAGTGTGCAAGACTATTGTGTGAGGTTTAATTCAGTATACAATGCTATTCCGGCCAACATTAAACCATTGGAGAGATTGGCTTTGCTCAAGTTTCCAGATAGTTTCGATGTTGATATGGCATATCAGTTGTGGGAATGAGATCCTACCACACTGGAAGACATGCAAAAGAATGGTGTGAGTGTAGAAGCGAACTTGCTGACCAAAAGAGCAAGAATGAGATCTGAGAAAAGAGTAACCATAAAAGAAGAAGCATATACTTCAGATGTAAAGATGGATACATTGATTTGAATAGTGGAAAGGATGTTTGACTAGTTAACCATTACGGATAGACCTGAAACACCAATCCAGAATCCAAATTTTAGAGGACAGCAGCAGCCCCAATTCCGAATCAAGCAGAGAGAAAAAAAGGCACCAGAGCAACCAGCACAACAATAACAGATCAGAACTCCCTTACAACAGAATTATGTTCAAGGAATGGAAGGAGAAGATGATGAAGATCTGGTAATTGAAACAAATCACTTTTTCACTGCTAATGGTATTCCTATGTTTCTGACTGAAGATGAAGAATATACAGAAGTTCTAGAAGTTCAAAGGGATGAGGATTACATCTTAGCAAATGATGTGGTTTTGGAGGCTGAATCTGATGATTATTGGTGTGGTTATATGAATGCTTTGACTACACAGCAGAGGAAGTATTCTTTAAGGAGCATAGATGTACCGATCAATCCCATTCAGAAAAGAAAAGATGTACAATCCAAGAATGATTCCTCAAACACTCAGAAGAAAGGGAAATAAATTTTTGATTCGAGTCCCAACAAAGTACCATCAACAATTATCACTGCAAACAAGAAGAACAATAAAAAAAAAGATAGTGGAGCGAAAGAGCAAGTAGATAAGAAGGACATTGGTGTCAAAGAGGTAGAAAAGTTTTCTTCCTTTAATTTAGAAAGTGAAATTGATAAATTGAAAGTGTCCATTCCTTTAACTGAGCTGGTTAAGAATAGCAATTATAAACACCATGTATCTAGAATATTGCAAATAGATCCTTTGTCAGACATGGTGAATGTCGAAGATGATCATCTTGAACTCATTTTTGTTCCAGCGATAGAAGTTCAGCCTGAAGATAGTGAAGTCCCTCTCTTTTATCTGAGTCTTAGATTGCATGAATATATTCTCCATAACTCTATGTTAGATTCTGGAGCTTCTCACAATTTGATGCCTAAAGCCATTATGAAAAAGTTTGGTTTGGATATCACTCAGAAATATCATGATTTGTACTCCTTTGACTCCGGTAGAGTTCATTGCATCGGCCTCATCAAAGATTTGGTGGTTTCTTTAGATCAAATCCCAGCCAAAAATGTCTTGATGGATGTGGTAGTTGCTAATATACCACCTCGATTTGGTATGCTCTTATCTAGATCATGGGGTGCTAAGCTCAAAGGCACTTTACAACTTGACATCTCTTACACTACCATCCTTATTTTCGGTCAATTGAGGAAGTTGTACCAGGAAAAGAAAATGAAGTATATGATCACTAGTAAAGAGAAGCCTGTGAATCATCCAATAAATGTTGTACATACTGATTTAGAGTCCTTTTTTTGTACTCTGATAGTGGATTGAATGATCTAGATATTCATCTTGTAGAAGTAGATGATGTACTAGAAATTTCCGAGAATTTTAGAGCAGTTCTTAATTAAGAAAAAAATAGCAAGTTCTTCTAAGCAGCCTACATAGTAGCAAAAGGTCAGTGAAGAGCAAAAAAATAAAGTAATCAGCCAAGGTAAGGTAGAGAAGGAAACATAATTTCGGCATCTAGAAGATGAAGCCAGCCTTTGGAGCTTGGACTTCGATGGCATTGTGGGTAAGGATGGTGCTGGTATTGGAATTTGGATTCGAGGCCCTGCTTTCCACCCTGCCAAAGTCCCAAGTAATGTTAGAGTATGTTCCTACAAGTTAGCTTTTGATTGCTCTAATAGTGAAGTGGAGTATGAGGCTTTGATTACAGGTCTTAAAATTTTGAAGAAGCTCAATGCGAAAAGGATTTCTATTTATGGTGATTCAAAGCTAGTGATTAAACAAGTAAAAGTAGAATATCAAGCAAAGCATCCGAGGATGAGAGCCTATAGAAATGCAGTTCTGGATATTTTGAGGATTTTTCCTGAATATACCTTAACAACAGTACCCCGCACTCAAAACATCATTGCAGATTCACTTGCCACTGCAGCGAACAATTTGAAGATTCCAATGAATTCTAGCAACAAATTTGAAATTCATGTCAAACATAGGCTTGTTGTTCATGATAATTTGAGGTATTGGCATGTGTTTTGGGATGATAATGAAATTAATGCCTTTTTTCATAATGAAGGAAAGTTTAAGAGTGCTTCCATTGATGATGATTGTGATTCTGATGAACAAGAGATTGAGGTAAATCAGATGGAGGTTTTACAATTGAAAGATAATAATATTCCTAGAGGTCTCATACCTTTAGAGGAGCTTTTTGATCCGGATGATGTGGCAAGAAAACCGACCTTGATTCCTACGGACAAAGGAGTTGAAGGTGTAATTCTTGGAATGGCTGACAAGCCCAAGCTTGTAAATTTATCAAAAGCATTGTCTCCTGATGTAAAGGCAGGGTATGTTAGATTACTTTCTAAATTTTCTGATGTCTTTGCTTGGGATTATTCAGATTTGAAAGTCTATGCAAAGGATATCATTCAACATACTATTCCTATCAAGCCAGATCAAAACCCTTTTAGATAGAAGTTGAGAAGAACCAATCCTAAGTTACTGCCATCCATTGAGAAAGAGGTAAATATATTGTTTAAAGGTGGCATCATTGTTCCGATTAGATTTTCTGATTGGATTTCAAATTTGATACTGGTATGAAAGAAGACCGGAGAAATAAGGTTGTGCATAGATTTCTAGAACCTCAACAAGGTGTCCTTAAACGATAATTACCCACTTCCTAAGATGGACAATATTCTGCAAAGAGTAGTTGGAGCATCACAGATGTCACTACTTGATGGTTACTCAAGCTATAATCAGATCTTGGTGCATGAAAAATACCAAGACAAAACTACCTTCACAATACCTTGGGGAACTTTTCAGTATGCCAAAATTCCATTTGGATTGAAGAATGTCGGAGCCACTTTTTAGCAGGCGATGGACATAGCTTTTGCTAATGAGAAGGATGTTTTCTTGGTTGTTTATTTAGAAGATTTGACAGTATTTTTCGGTTCTGATGATGAGAATTTGCACCACTTAAGGATTGTCTTTCAGAAATGTAGGAAGTTCAGGATTTATCTCAACCTAAAGAAGAGTCTTTTTGCCATGGACGAGGGTAAGCTCTTTGGTCATATAATTTCTAAAGATGGTATTCACATTGATCCTGCAAGGGTGGAGGCAATCCAACATATAGGCTTTCTGTGTAACAAAAAGGAGATTCAGGTTTTAAATGGTAAGATGAATTTCTTACACAAATTTATACCAAATTAGGCTGATCATTTATGTGAAATAACAAATATGTTGAAAAAGGACAACACTATGAAATGGACTAAGGATGCCATGAAGTCATTCAACTTGGTAAAGTTTGCTTTGACCACAACCCCAGTCTTGATTAGTCCTGATTATACCCATGATTTTATTATATTTTCATTTGCATCCGAGCACACCATGGTTGCGATGTTGATGCAAAAGAGGGATTAGGTGGAGCAACCCATTTCTTTTTTTAGTAGGACTATTCGAGATGCTGCTTTGCGATACAATATCATTGAAAAACAAGCACTAACTCTTATAAAAGCATTGACGGATTTCAGAGTATACATTCTACATTCACATACTATAGCCTATGTTCCTAATGTAGTAGTCAAGGATGTTCTGATGCAAACTAATCTGGAGGGAAGAAGAGGTAAGTGGATAGCAGAAATGTTGGAGTATGATCTTGAGATTAAGCCTATCAAACTAATTAAAGGACAAGGCTTGCAAAGATGATGGCTAAATCAAATATGCGTGCTCTAGACATAAATCTGATTGCAGCAATGTCGGAGGATGAAGATGGTGGCACACTCATTCAGGTATTAGAAATGTTTCCCAAATCACCTTGGTATTCTGATATAGTTTATGTTCTTTAGCATCTTTTTCCACCTCTTGGAATGTCAAGAAGTAAAGGTAGATCACTAAAACTAAAGTCTACAAAATTCTGCATTTTAAATAGTGCTCTCTATTGGAAAGATCTGGGAGGAGTTCTTCTTAATTTTTTGGTTGAAGATGAAGCTCGTAGGTAATGAATGATTTTCATAGAGGTGATTGTGGCGGTCATTTGTTTTGGAAAACAACAACTAACAAAGTTTTGAGAGAAGGATATTATTTTCTGACTTTTTTTTTTTATTTATATAAGACAGTGATGGGCTGCCATGAATGCCAAGTTTTTCAAGGAAAAAGGAAGTTGCTTCCTCTTCCTTTGAAGCCAGTTGAGGTAAATGCACCTTTCCAGCAGTGGGGACTAGATTTCATAGGGGAAATCCATCCTATATCATCAGCACAACATAGATGGATCTTGACAGCTACCGATCAATTCACCAAGTGGATTGAGGCCATTACGACAAGGCAAGCCATGGACACGGTAATTATCCAATTTTTAGAATATAATATCTTGTCTCATTTAGGGTGACCTCACAAGATTATAACAGATAATGTAGTAGCATTTAAGTCCAAGAAGATGGCTGAGTTTTGCAACAAGTACAATATTACATTGGGTCATTCCACGACATACTACCCACAAGGCAATGGATTGGCTGAGTCATCAAATCAATCCTTTGTGAACATTATCAAGAAAAAGTTGGAGGAAAACATGAAGAATTTGCATCGAAAGCTTGTTAATGCCTTGTGGGCTGACAGAGTGAGCAACAAGAAATCTATAGGTATGTCACCTTTTGAGTTGGTTTATGGTACTGATACAGAATTTCCTACATCACTTGTAGTATTGGTCGGGAGATTATTACAGGAAGTTGGCAGCGAAGAGGATGATATTCAGCACAGAATTAATCAAATGATTCACCTTTAGCAAACAAGGGAAGAGGTTTCCCAAAAAACTCTCCGGTTGCAAGAGAAGATAAATAAGATTTATGACTACAAAAGTAAAGGAGAAAAGTTTCAACTAGAAGATGTAGTGCTGCGGTAGGATGCACGGAATGAGGAAAAGGGAAAGCATGGTAAGTTTGAAAATTTATGGAAAGAACCATATAAAATCTCAGCTTATCTGGGACAGAATGCATTTTTTTTTTAAGGAAAGGGATGGTCTGGATTGTTCAGGAGGACAAGTGAATGGTAGGCTCCTGAAGCACTACTACGTTTGAGGTTGTTCCTTGAAGTTACTTCACCTTCATTAAATATACCAGTTTGATTTTCCTTGCAAGTTTTCAAGTACACTGTCATCTGCGCTCGGGGCCCGAAGTGAAGGCTATAAAGTTTGAATGATTAGTGTCAAGTTTGGTTGATTTGGTTTATAGTCAAGTTTAGAGTCGGTTTGGTTGTGAGTAAATTTTCAGTTTGTATTGAGTCCCTTTTCACCTTTTTGTTTTGACCGTATTGCCCAATGGATGAGTCACATGGTCAATGGTGTTCTTAATGCCTCCAAGGAGCTGTCATCCCCAATAAGGCCAATGTTAGTGTCAGTATCTGCATACTTCCATCAGGGATCAAAATTTGCTCTTTGCGTTTTCATTTTAGGGGTCCCATACTGAAATTTTTCATCATTTCCTTAGGTCATGTCAAACTGATCCATTGATGGTTGTCTTCTCTTCAGAAAATCTAAATTTTTCCCTCATAGAGTACACTTGTTGACCCTTGTTAAAGTTGTCTTCAGTTATGGTTTGATGGTCAATTTTCAATCATGCTTTCATTAGGTCTTAGGGTTTCATTTCCAAGTTCAAGAGCCCGATTTTAACATGTAAATAAAGGTCAGCAAGGGTATGAGGATGATAAATACATCAAACATGATGGCTTGTAGTCCATAGCCATTGAATAATTATCTTTTAACCTAATGTAATTTTCACCTCAAAAACATGTTTTTGAGGTGAAAACAGAATATTTTGAGTTTATTTGTATTTCTTATGTAATTTTAAGTCACTATATGTAATAAATCATCCCAGCTGCACCAGAGCATCTCTCCTTGCTACATGACAAAGAAACAATGCAAAAATTAGTTCAAGTTGAGCATTATCCACCTGCAAAGACACAAAGAAGAAAAGGCATTAAAAATAGAGTTTTGAAAATGGACAAGAAACATTATAAAGTGGGATTTTCGAGTGAAAAATCAAAATGTACTACTATTAAAGCTCTCACATTTCATTTTCAAGTTCATTATTCTCATTGGCAAGCAAGGAGTCAAAAAAGTGAGAAGAAGAGGCAAGCTTGAGTGAGTTTTAGGTGAAGGAAGGTTGGCGCTGCAGTTCTGGGGCAGTGGTTGAGTGGCATTGCGTGTTTCACACAGGCAGGTTGGCGTTGTGCATTGAAGACTTGGCACTACGTGTTGAGACCGGTGCTGCACGTCTGGAAAAATTTTGCAGTGTGGTGTTGCGCATCTGTGCAGTGGCACTGCACTTCTAGGGTGGCGCTGCGCATATGTGCAGTGGTGCTGCACGTTATGCAAGAGGGCTAGAAAAGCCTCAAATATTCATACAAACCTCAAATTTACCCTCTCTCACCTGCATACAAGTAAGTTGACATCCCTCACTTCAGTTTTGGTTTGCATATCAACATCATAAGAATCATTTTCCATGTTAAATATGAAACCCTAAAAATCTCCTTAGTGGTGCTTAGAACCTTAAACCCTCAGTGTTCATCCTATCACCTATTCCTACAACTCTAAACTCTTTCCCTATCCCTATTTCCCTATCCCTTTTTTCCTATCCCTTATCCCTTTATCCCTATTTCATATCATTTCCATCCCTTTATCCCTCTTCCCCAAGGGCAATTTCCCAAACAAAACAAGCCTTCCCTCTCATTCTATCATTTCCTACTCCCTCATTCATTTTTAGCCCATAAAGTCATTTGCCAACACCTCACTCCTAAAACACTTTCACTCATTCCCTTCATACAAACTCCATCCTTGCAAACATGGACACAGAGGATCGAGACTACGAGGAGGAGGAAAACATAGGCAGTGACACTTCAGCAGACAGAGCTAGGAAATAGAGAAAACCACACAAGGGAGGCAGAATTATCAAAGAAGAGCCAATAAACCTTAGGGAATTGCAGGCCTCTCAGTTGACTATCACATGTTTCAGATATCTTGGCTACTATGAGTTCTGTGAGAAGGTAGAGAGCATTCAACATCACCTTGAGCTCACTAGACTTTTTGTAGCTCATCTTCAAGACAACACCATAAATTTTGGTGGGGTAACCTTCACAGTTTCACCCTCCATCATTTCAAATGCCACCAGGATTCCAAATGTAGGTGATAAATGGTACAAGGCCCAGGACCTGGATGAACACTATTATGAGCCTCATGTCCCCATGATGAAAATAATAATGAAGTATTTCACTTGTGAGGGTAGGTTTTGTAGGTTGTACACCTATCAGATTAGGCTCCTCATGCATTTTACCAGGGTGAGGATGTTAAACCTCCCTTACTTCTTGTTCAGGAATATTTAAAAGATGGCTCATTTTTTCTAGAAGAAGCCATACCCTCAGTAGATGAGCAACCTATATCACTATTACCTGATCAAGATTATTGTGCTTCATCACCTCAGTCTCCTCAACATCTTTTGGGAGACATTTAGTTCTCATGATATCTTCAGGGGTCCTCAAATTCCTCCACCAGTGCCTCAAGAAGCAGGGGGACCTTCTAGCAGTATTCAGGTGAAAATAGATGAGGAAGCCAAGGAGACTAGAACTGCTGAGGTGCCCGTTTACATGACATATCAGAGGGGCACAAGGAGATTATCTGCAGCCAATAGGCAACTATTTTCTCCATAGGATGTCGAAGGTACCTCGCCTTCTTCATCAGCCCATGGGCAAATGCTAGCTCCATAAGATGTGGAAGGGGCTTTTCCTTCTTCTTTAGCACAACAAGTACAGGTGAAAAAAATCTACAAAGGGAAGTAAAAGATGCCAGATCAGAGCTTTTATGATGACGAGGAAAGGGACTTTGACTTGGGTGAGCATGATGAGCCCGAGCAGCGTTATACTCATCATGGAGTTGAAATCATTGACTTAGAGTCTCACGACGAAGAAACCATGAAAGACATCATCATACAAGAAAGGGAGGGTCAAGTACAAGCTTTAGCAGATAATTTGGAGAGGTCCAAGTATGTCATCACATATTTGGAGCAAGAAAACAAGCAGTTGAGTGACAAACAAGTCCTCATGGAGTTGGAAATGCTCAATGTAAAACGACAAAGTGGCAAAGAGGCACAAGTCACTTTGACTACTATTGAGAAGGAGATTGAAGATGATAGGGAGACTTGTCTTGAGATAGTCAACTTGCACCTTGAGAAGCTGTTGAAGAAGACCAATAGAGACAATCAGATGATCGGACACATGGCCTATCATTACAGGACCCGAAACAAGATTTGCAATATGAGGGTCAAGAAAATGAAAACTAGGCTAAGGTGTGCTTTGAAAGGAAAAAAGGACGAGGATAGGCTTAGGATGCTTTCTGAATCTTCCTTAGCTCACCAGGACACATGCTGATGGTGCTTCTCACCAATTCTGGGCAAGTTTGAAGAAATTTTTGTCATTTTCCAATTTTTGAAATTCCACATATAGGGAAACTGCCTAGTGCACTTTTTCTAGGTGCACTCAATGAAGAAATGGTTTGAATTTTTGGATTCAGAGCAACGATGACATGCACCCTAGTCATTTTCAAAGTTTTGGGACAGAATTGGTCAACCAAAAGGTCAAAAGACACCCTAAAAATGACCTTTCTGCCACTTTTTGGACACACAGAAGTAGCCTTGGGAGAATCAGCTTTTGAGGGGCCAAATGAGATTCAAATGTAGATATGCCAAGTTTTTTGGAATATATACTTGAATACCTTTCCAATGAGATATCATGAGCTCAATTTGGATGCCGGGAAGGCCTCCAAAAGAGACCTGAAAGTGGCGTTGTATGTTGGGCTAATGGCGCTGCGCGTCGGGTAGTTTTTGCTAAGGATGGCCATTTTTCCAGTTTTTTAATATGATCATGGATTCTCTCTCATGGAGGATGATTTAAAACTGTAAATAATGACTTGGAATGTAACTAAGATAGATAGATAGTGATAGAGGGTAGATTCATTGCTTTATAAGTTAGTTTGAGCTCAAATGAATTAGTTTTTCACTTTTAGAGGCAAGTTGTTGAGATGCCTATATTCTTGTTTCTTGTTCAGTATTAGTTAGATTAGATCCTCATCTTAGGGATTCGACCCCTGAGGATGTGAGGAGGTTGAATTCATGTCTATATCTTCTTCTTCCTTCTCATTGTAAAGGGTT
Source organism: Pinus tabuliformis (assembly GCA_031772625.1). NCBI lineage: Eukaryota > Viridiplantae > Streptophyta > Pinopsida > Pinales > Pinaceae > Pinus > Pinus tabuliformis. The sequence continues at coordinate 47,767,898 of CM062813.1, forward strand.
GGACTCAGCTCGATGCCTAGACCTTGATTGTACACCTTTTGTAAGCAGTTTGGCAGGAGATTAATAAGAATTGCAGCTATTTTTATGGGATCCATGTGGTATGGAGTTTTAGTATAGCTTCTTATTATGTGATCATATGTTAATGTGTTTTGTATGCTTCTGATCCGGATTTAAACAGGAACGCAACAAATTACAGAGATAACCATATACACAAAGATGCAGCAGAAATAATACTTCATTTCATTAATGAAAAATACTGAAATATGCTTACAATCAGAAATGGAAATAAACCAGCTAGGGCGATGGTAGCTTATCTCTGAGAAGATATGTGATGGCTACATGCCTCTGAACTGTGTTACAATGAGGCTCGAAGGCCTATTTATTGTTGAGAAACAATGGAAAACCCTTAACATTCCAAAACCTAACCCTAGGAGATGAAACACCAAACTGTGGGCCCCGTTTGGGGTAAATTGGTACATCAACATCCCGGGGTCATAACTTTGGCATATGATCTCCGCTTGACGCGTACAATAGCTCATTAGAAAGATCTATCCGAGGACTATCATTGTTGTAACGGGAAACATCGGTCCATTTCATGGACCCATGTTGCCCCCGGATTCCCCAAAAAACGTCGTTTAGGGCCTCAAAACGGCTCCGGAAGTTCAGGACCCGAAAAACTGCTAAAAATAGTAAGTTGTGCTACAATTAAGGAAACTGAAAATGCTAAGAAAGACAATGGTGGGGGTCCAGGTGGACTTGGCAGGTGGCCACCAACATCCACCTGGATCATTCCTTCCCCCTTAGGAAGCAATGGTCCCCATTGCATTGAGCTCCTCCATGAGATGAGGAAACTTCTGCTGAACTTGTTCCCTGGTGAGCCACTTGCCCTGCTAAAGGAGTTGGCCTGCTTTGACAACTCGATACAGTTGGATATTCTGTTGGCGAGTGTTCTTGATCTGTGTGTCCATGATCCGATCAGTTGCAGCTTGTTCCATGCAATCTGGATTTAATTCTGTGGGTTTGAGCTGTTCTGCAATGTTGGATGTGTCTAGCAATGGTGGAAAGTATGGCCGAAGGCGGTCCACATTGAACACTGGGTGCAGGCCAAGGAATGGGGGAATGCTGAGCTCAAATGCATTGTCTCCCATAGCCTTAGTAATGGTGTAAGGACCATATCGGAGTGGTCTCAATTTCCGATAGGCTCCAGTAAGGCGTTCCTTTTGCAAATGCAACCAGACTTTGTCGCCCACCTGAAACTTGTGTGGCACCCGATGTTGATCATGTCGCTGCTTGTACTTGGCATTTGATTTCTCAAGAATGTCATGGACCTACTGGCGAATATGTTGGATGCGCTCAATGAAGCTGGTGGCCTTATCTGTTTCGGACTGGACATGCGCTGAATTCATGTGAGTAGTTGCAAGTGGCATGGCCACATCAATGGGGCATAGTGGCTGGAATCCCAAACCCACCTGAAAAGGGCTATGGCCAGTGGAGCTGTGAAGAGCTCGGTTGTAGCTGTGCTGAACATAAGGTAGGCTCTCGTCCCATGTGCGTGGATGCTTTGAGTTATACATGCGCAGAATGTGCACAATCATCCTATTGACAACCTCTGTCTGGCCATCAGTTTGAGGATGGAAGGCTGTGGACTTCGTGAGTTTGGTGTCCAGCATTGACCAGAGACTGGACCAAAATGTGCTGAGAAACCGACTGTCCCGATCTGAGATGATAGACTGTGGGATCCCAAAGTGCACCCACACTCGTTCAAAGAAGAGTTTAGCAGTGGCTTCTGCTGTGATATTCTTCTTGCAGGCCACCATAATGGCCATCTTCGAGAACCTGTCGATGACCACAAAAACACAGTCATTTCCATGCTTAGTGGAAGGAAGGCCTGACATGTAATCCATGGAGATGGATTCCCAAGGTCGACTAGGGTTAGGCAACGGGGTATAGAGGTCGTGCTTCTTAACGGTCGGTTTGGGAATGGCACAGGCAGTACATGATCGGATGTACTTCCCAACATCCTGTCGAAGATTCGGCCAATAGAAATAATTTTGCAGTACTGCCACTGTTTTCTCAACCCCGAAATTCCCAGCAGCCCAATTGTAGTGTGCTTCCCAAATCATCTTGGCACGCTCGCTTGAAGGAACACAAAGGTGATCGAGGTGGCATAATAGGGCATCCTGGAGGTGAAAATCTGCAACATGCCGACCCTCCAAGAGTGTTCCGTATGTGTGGCCGAATTCTGGGTCGCTTTTGTAGAGAAGTGGCCAATCAGAAGTCTCGTGCCCACAAGAGTTGAGCACGGTGGTTAGCGCCATGATCGGTGGTCGACTGAGGCAATCTGCAACATTATTGGTGTTGCCCTTTTTATACTTGATATTCAAGTGAAACTGTTGCAGGTATGTAGACCACTTCTGATGGCGATCATTCTGCAATTTCCCTTGGGTCTGTATGAACTGCAGAGGTCGGTGGTCTGTGTGGATGACCGTTTCCTTCCCCAAAATGTAATGCTTCCATTGTCGGCAGGCCTGTACAATGGAATACATCTCTTTATCATAAGTGGGGTACTTCCGGACTGTGTCCGAAAGTGTTTCACTGTGATATGCCACTGGATGTCCATGTTGAGTAAGGACTGCCCCAATAGCATAGTCAGAGGCATCTGTCTCGACCTCAAATGGTTGTTGTAAATCTGGTAACGCGAGCACTGGTGCCGTGCAGAGGTGATCCTTCAACTCCCTGAATGCCTTCTGTTGAGATTCAGACCAAAATAATTTTGCTTTCGCCCCGCCCTTGATGACTTGACTCAAGGGCCAAGAAATATGAGAAAACCCCAACACAAACCTGCGGTAGAAGTTGGCAAGACCTAGAAAGCTGCGGAGCTCTGTTAGAGTGGTTGGAGAGGGCCAATCCCGAATGACTTGGATCTTGGCTGGATCAACATGCACCCCCTGTTCATCAATGATGTATCCCAGATACTGAACCTGGGTCATGCCAAAAGTGCATTTCTCCAAATTGGCACATAGCTTGTGTTGCCGCAGTGTTTGGAGAACCTGTCGGATGTGGTGGAGGTGCTCTTCCCAACTCTGGCTGAAGATCAGAATGTCATCCAAGTATACTACTACAAAGGAGTTGGTGAGTCGCCGCAAGATGTCATCCATTAGCCTCATAAAGGTTGCAGGAGCATTCGTCAATCCGAAAGGCATGACCAACCATTCGAAGAGGCCCTCCTTAGATTTGAAGGCAGTCTTCCACACATCGGAGGGTTCGATTGGTACCTGGCGGTATCCTGACTTCAGATCGATCTTGCTGAAATATTTCGCCCCCTTTAGTTGGTCTAGGAGGCCATCAATCCGCGGGATCGGGTACCTATTACGGACAGTGATCTTGTTCAGCGCCCGATAGTCAATACAGAGTCTCCACGTCCCATCCTTCTTCTGTACCAACACGATCGGGCTCCCACAGGGCGATGAACTCAGACGGATGTGACCTTTCTGCAGGAGCTCCTGAATCTGCCTCTTGATTTCATTGTTCTCCAGAACGGAGCGCCGATAAATTGGTCCATTGGGTAGTGGCGCACCTGGGGTCAGATCGATGGAGTGCTTGACTTGACAGTGCAGAGGAACCCCTGCCGGGGAGGTGAAGATGTCCTCGTACTCCTCCACAACCTTGTCCATCTATAGTTGTCGTGCAGAGGGACCCCGTTTGGAGGCCGCGGCCACTGTCTTCTTCTTTCCTTGAGGGCATATCATCAGGAAAACAAATTTCCTGGTTTTGGAAATGATCTTACTGCATTGTTTTGCAGTAATCAAAGAGATGGCGGTAGGTGGTGCTACCTCTGGTATCCTGAACAACTTATTTCCCAATGTAATAATAACAGCACGGGGCCTTGATTCATACACAGCATGTCACTTCCACAAGTATGGTTGTCCTAGTAATACATCACAAACTTCAAGGGGAGCAATGTCACACAATACCTCATCCGTGAAGGGATTGATGTTGTATGGAAGGCGACACTGCTGGCTCACGCGAAGATCTCGTCCTTGGTGAAGCCACCCAATGGTGTATGGTTGTGGATGTGCTGTGGTCGGTAAGCCCAACCACTTCACGACCTCTGCCGAAATGAGGTTCTTTTGACTCCCGCTATCAATAATGAACTGTATCAGGGAGCCCTTTACCCACATCTGGGAGTGGAAGAGACGCTCCTCCTCCTCTGGATCTTCGGGTTCATTTTTCTGGATCTTTGCGGTAGCAACAGTGGCGCTGGGATCTGCATCAATGATCTGCTTCCCTTTTTCATACCCCTTGTTGGGTTCTGACTCAGAGTCGGAACATGCATCTAATTCTGAAACCTTTAGCTCAGCCACCAGTGATTGCTTGGCCCGACACTCACTTGCGTTGTGAGTGGAGCTCTTATGGAACTCGCACCCTTTTCTAGTGTCCTTTCTCGGCTTCGCGGCGTTGTTCTTTGCTTGCAGCTTCGGCTGGTTGTCTTGGGCTGTCTTGCCTTGACTTTGTCCTTTGTTCTGTGGTTTAGGGGCACCTTTCCCCTGCTTTGGATTCGCAGATCCAAAGTCTCGCTTCTTTTGTTTAAACTTCTGCTCGACCTTGACGGCATATCGGTATGCTGCGCCGAGCGAGGGGATGTTTAGGAATTGTATTTCTTCCTGGATGTACTTGTGCAGGCAGCCACGGTATTTGAGTATCAAATGTTGCTCCGAATCCTTGATACCCAACTTTGTGCGAAGGGTATGGAAAAGATTGGTGAACTCCGGCATGTCTTGGTCCCTTCCCTGCCGCAGCGTGGTCCACTTTATGTATTCATCCTCATAGCTTCCGACAGGGTAGTACTGCTCCTTGATGGCATCTCAGAATGAATCCCAGGTGGGTGCGGCTGAAAATAGTGAGCCAGTACTTTCATCCTTCTGCTCGTAGTAGGTTTCCCACCAGTCCTTGACGTGGGGGGCTGCTTTGAGAAGAGCAAAAACAATTTTTTCCCGACTCGAAAATTCATGAACAGAAAAATAACCCTCTAGCAGATTTAACCATTTATCTACGGCATCTGCGTCTATCTGACCCTCGAATATGGGGATTTCAAAATTAACTTGTACCTTAAAGGGTGTGGCGTTTCCAGAGTAGCTGTTGCAAGCCGATGCGTCGCTTCTGGGTAGCCGCTGAAGGATCTGGGCAAAGCTGTCCATCATCGCGTTCCGTTGTCACTCGAGGGCTTCTTCGAGCAAGATTTTGATGGGACCTCCTGCCCCCTCATCTTTCTTCTCGTCCGCCATGGGAGGCTGTCAGGATTTGCGAGGCTGGTCTTGCAAAGGTTCAACCAATTCAAGCCCTAACTCCTTATATCCCGACCTTGTTGGGGACATGCAAAGAAAAACAGAGAAAAAGCAGACCGCTCTGATACCACTGATCCGGATTTAAATAGGAACGCAACAAATTACAGAGATAACCATATACACAAAGATGCAGCGGAAATAATACTTCATTTCATTAATGGAAAATACTGAAATATGCTTACAATCAGAAATGGAAATAAACCAGCTAGGGCGATGGTAGCTTATCTCTGAGAAGAGATGTGATGGCTACATGCCTCTAAACTGTGTTACAATGAGGCTTGAAGGCCTATTTATTGTTGAGAAACAATGGAAAACCCTTAACATTCCAAAACCTAACCCTAGGAGATGAAACGCCAAACTGTGGGCCCCGTTTGGGGTAAATTGGTACATCAACTTCCCGGGGTCGTAACTTTGGCATATGATCTCCGTTTGACGCATACAATAGTCATTAGAAAGATCTATCTGAGCACTATGATTGTTGGAACGGGCAACATCGGTCCATTCCATGGACCCATGTTGCCCCCAGATTCCCCAAAAAACGTCGTTTAGGGCCTCAAAACGGCTCCGGAAGTTCAGGACCCAAAAAACTGCTAAAAATAGTAAGTTGTGCTACAATTAAGGAAACTGAAAATGCTGAGAAAGACAATGGTGGGGGTCCAGGTGGACTTGGCAGGTGGCCACCAACATCCACCTGGATCAGCTTCTTAATCATTTAATTGCTTCTAGTTGAATGTTTTCAAGTTGATAGGCTGAATTCATTATATCGGTGCTCTGCCTTGGGAAACCATTCAACATGTCATGTTTTCTAAAGTCTAGAGAGGATCCATGGTTTTAAAATGCCCTTCTTAGCTTCTCACTAGTCTAAAACATCTCACCCATCAAGCCCTTGATTACTAAAGCCTATGCCTACCTTGCCCCAGTGAACACCTTGCAATTCTAACCTAGTTCCCTAGACCTAAACTATCTAGCTCCTCCTGATCCAGCAAAACCCCTTCAAAATCCAATCAAAACTTCATGCTACTATACCTAGCCTAAAATCCTTTACCTGGTCTAGTCCTCTTGGCTGAGATCCTGATGGAGAGAGCCCTCTCCCAACCTACTAGGGCTAGCTACTTGGCTAAGTGTGGTTTGTGGTTACCATGGCATTGCTTTCCTTCAGCCCGAGGTTCAATCCACGTGATAACAGGGTGGAAAAACTTGGTTCTTTCATTCCCCCCATACTACTTTGGGTGAGACTTCAGTCTGCGGTCCACAAATTGATGTCGAAAGGGCCAGTAGTGTAGGGTTTTACTTGGCTGCTTAACATTGAACCTAGGTCAATGCCAATAAAGCCAACACTAAGATTCAAGTTGGTCTAGGTGCCATTAAGGGTCTTGCAGGAAATCGCATACTCTCTATATCACTTCTTTTTAATTTTTATGAAAGTGATATTTCATTTCTTAGTCAAATCTCTTTGGCTCATTTACATTATAATATTTTAAAGTCATGGATCTGAGATGGTTTTTACAGTTCTTTTAACACCTAAAGGGGATAATTACATGTTAAAGTTTGTTCCTGCTGGAATTTATCTTTCTAAATAGGAAGATAAGCTAATATGGGATGGATAACTCAAACAGAGAAAGATAGTTGTGGAGGAGGTACATCTCAAATATTCTCCGCCTAATGTCCCTCCACATAATTGGATTAGTTGTCAAAAGGCATGGAAATCAGAGATCCCAGTGAAACCCAAGTGTTTCTATTGGTTGGTGTTGCATAAAAAATTACTTACATGGGAGAACCTCTTGCACAGAGGATTTGTAGCTCTAGGAAGGCGTGCAATGTGTTTGAAGGCTTTGGAGGACGTGAGTCACTTTTTTCTCACTTGTACTTTTGCATATTTGATTTTGGGAGGGGTCATACAACAATTTAATATTAATGGATATTGGATCTCTAGCTCAATTCAGGGCTTCCTTATTCACTGGTTCAAGACATATAGGGACTTCTATTCTTTTCCTTTCTATATTTTCTAGGGATGATGGAGGAGCCAAAACCACAAGATCTTGAAACAAAAAGTGATCGATGTGAGAGAGATAGAGGTCAATATTGTTTCATATATCTCAAAGATAGGCCCTAGAAAGAAGAAATAGATAAGAAGATCAATTCAACTTAAGGACATATGGAAGCACTATCCTGCTCCTTTTTTTGATGGGTCTTGTAAACAAGGAAGGTGTGGAGGTGGCACATTAACAGTTCTTGGAACTAGAATATCTATCATGTTTGGCGGGTGATTGGTGATGGCACAAACAACACTGTAGAAATCATTTATTTGCATGGTGTTCTTTTATACACCAAATGGTTGGGAATTGATATTTTACATGTACATGGAGATTCCATTGGAATTATCAATCGGATGCATGGTCAGTCACTATTTAATTCACCATCAATATAAAATTGGGTGAGGCGCATCTGAATGTTGGAGAAGACCTCTCTTTGAATCTACAAAGAAAATAACTAGGTCGCAGATGCTCTGCCAAAGAAGGGAGTCAACTTCCTTTAAAGACCTTTGTAATATTTTTGTTTGATTTACCTTTTGTTCTTTTTGAGATGGTTTAGATATATATTAGTTTTATGTTTGAGATACTATATTTTCATGAAAGTATCCATCGTTGTTATCCTAAAAATAGGAAGTGTGATGATGCATATGAAGATGTAACTATTTTTTTGCTTTAATGAAAATTATAGTGGTTTTTTTCATTAAAAAAAAAATATCTAACATCAATAAATGGAGTGAAACATTTACCACATGATTTTATAAAAGAACTGATAGAATGACTAAAGTTACAATATTGTGCCATATAGCCTCACAATTGGTGATATTGGATTTGTTAAATCTTAAAAAGCCATCATATATTATTATTTGGCAATTGTCAAAATATATTTTTATTTATTTAGATAGAAATAAGTTTAGTTGAGTAATTAATGCTTTGGATTGAAGCAACTCAAATTACAAGCTGGATATGTCAGCGATCTGAAAACCCATGGCAAATCAAAAGAAAATATTTACAACTATTTAATCATTAAGTAAAAAAAGTATCTTTAAAAAACATAACTATTATTAATTAAATAACTGGAAAAACAAATAAATTTCAAATTTCAAATTTTATAACTTCAATAATATTACAATCAATTTTAATAATCAATATATTTGGATCCAATATGTGGTGATTTTGATTGATGGTGTGCTAGTAATATTAAAACCCATATTACCTAACAAATCAAAAATTAAATATTTTTAATTTAAATCAATTAAAATTTCTTCTTTTTTTTTTTAAATATTAACAAAAATTGTTATATTAATGTATAAATTCATAATAAGATGTTGTTTTGGGTGGCAATAAACACTATGAAAGAAACACTCCAGCTCGACGACCAAGAGGGGTGCTGAGGGATGAGGTAAGATCCAGATCCATGAGTAATTATTCTTAGAACTGAAGCTTTCGCTGGTTGGGATCCATAGTTGTGGAGGTATGAGGGAATATCCAGAGCCATGAGGGTAGGTTCATCTCAGGCGAAGCAATGGCAAATTTATGCAGAAGAAGATATGGGCTTTAACTAACTTCTTTGTCTGCAAGAATCTGAATTATATTGATATCGGTACTCATTTACAAGTAGGGTGGACATGTAAGAATGCCACTTTGGATAGAAACAGGATGAGGACATATTAGCACAGGACCAAGATGCATCACATTCTCTTCCTCTATATCAAGCCAACCTTCCAGTGAGAATGCTTGTGACCTTAGGACTAGGCAAAAGTAATTATTTATGTTGTTGAAGATATTGTGAACACAAAATCTTCACAGATGTGGACATAGAGATTGATGATGGAGGATGAAGGGAGAGGAAGGAACACAATAGGAAAATAGGGACATGAAAAAGGTATTATATACATTAGGGATGTGCAGGTATTAAGCATTTAGTGGAATGTGTTGACGGTGTTGGACCCACCAAAATTAGGAATTATAGGGAGGCTTGGTAATTGAAATAAAACATTTTTTCATTGTTGATGGTATGCCTATATTTCTGATTGAAGATGAAGAATATGTAGAAGTTCTAGACATTCAAAGGGATGAGGATTACATCTTAGCAAATGATGTGGTTTTGGAGGCTGAATTTTATGATTATCAGCGTGGTTATATGAATGCTTTGACTGCACAACATAGGAAGTATTATTTAAGGAGCAGATATGTACCGGTCAATCCCCTTTAGAAAAGAAAATATGTGTACTCCAAGAATGATTCCTCAAACACTCAGAAGAAAGGGAAAGAGCTTTCTGATCTAAGTCGTAGCAAAGTACCATCAACAAGTATCACTACAACCAAGAAGAACAATCAGCAAAAAGATAACACGGTGAAAGAGCAAGCAGATAAGAAGGACATTGGTCTCAAAGAGGTAGAAAAAGTTTCATCCTTTAATTTAGAAAGTGAAATTGCTAAATTGAAAGTGTCCATTCCTTTAACTGAGCTGGTTAAGGATATCAATTATAAACACCATATATCTAGAATATTTCAAATAGATCCTTTGTTAGACATGGTGAATGTTGAAGATGATCATCCTGAACTCATTTTTGTTCCAACCATAGAAGGTCAGCCTAAAGATAGTGAAGTCCCTCCCTTTTATTTGAGTCTTAGATTGCATGAGTATATTCTCCATAATGCTATGTTAGATTCCGAAGCTTCTCACAGTTTGATGCCTAAAGTCATTATGGAAAAGTTGGGCCGAGATATGACCCAAAAATATCATGATTTGTACTCCTTTGACTCTGGTAGAGTTCGTTGCATCGGTCTCATCAAAGATTGGTTGTTTCTTTAGATCAAATCCCAGAGAAAAATGTCTTGATGGATGTGGTCGTTGCTGATGTACCGCCTCGATTTGGTATGCTCTTATCTAGATCATGGTGTGCTAAGCTCAAAGGCACTTTACAACTTGATTTCTCTTACACTACCATCCCTATTTTCAGTCAATTGAGGAAGTCGTACCGAGAAAAGAAAATGAAGTATATGATCACTAGTAAAGAGAAGCCTATGAATCATCCAACAAATATTGTACATACTGATTTAGAGTCCTTTGTTTTGTACTCTGATAGTGGATTGAATGATGTAGATATTCAGCTTGTAGAAGTAGATGATGTACCAGAAATTTTTGAGAATTTTAGAGCAGTTCTTAATCAAGAAAAAAAAATAGCAAGTTCTTCAGAGAATCCTACACAGCAACAAAAGGTCAATGAAGAGTAGAAAAATAAAGTAATCAACCAAGGTAAAGTAGAGAAGGAAACATAATTTCAGCATCTCAAAGATGAAGCCAACCTTTTGAGCATGGACTTCAATGGCGTTGCAGGTAAGGATGGTGCTGGTATTGGAATTTGGATTCGAAGCCCTGCTTTCCAGCCTGCCAAAGTCCCAAGTAATGTTAGAGTATGTTCCAACAAGTTAGCTTTTGATTTCTCTAATAATGAAGCAGAGTATGAGGCTTTGATTACAGGTCTTAAAATTTTGAAGAATCTCAATGCAAAAAGGATTTCTGTTTATGGTGATTCAAGCTAGTGATTAAAAAAATAAAAGGAGAATATCAAGCAAATCATCCACAAATGAGAGCCTACAGAAATTCAGTTCTGGATATTTTGAGGATGTTTCCTGAATATACCTTAGCAGCAGTACCCCGCACTCAAAACATCCTTGCAGATTCACTCACCACTACAGCCAACAATTTGAAGATTCTAATGAATTCTAGAAAAAAATTTGAAATTCATGTCAAACATAGGCCTATTGTTCCTGATACTTTGACGTATTGGAAAGTTTTTTGGGATGATAATGAAATTAATGCCTTTTATCATAATGAAGGAAAGTTTAAGAATGCTTCCATTGATGATGATTGTGATCTCGATGAACAAGAGATTGAGGTAAACCAAATGGAGGTTTTATAACTAAAAGATAACATTATTCCTAGAGGTCTCATACTTTTAGAGGAGCTTTTTTATCAGGATGATGTGGCAAGAAAACTGACCTTGATTCCCAGAGAAAAAGGATTTGAAGATGTAAACCTTGGAACAGCTGACAAGCCCAAGCTTGTAAAGTTATCAAAAGTATTGTCTCCCGAAGTAAAGGTAGGGTATGTAATATTACTTTCTTAATTTTCTGATGTCTTTGCTTGGGATTATTCAAATTTGAAAGTATATGAGAAGGATATCATTCAGCATACTATTCCTATCAAGCTAGATCAAAACCCTTTTAGACAGAAGTTGAGAAGAATCAATCCAAAGCTACTGCCATCCATCGAGAAAGAGCTAAATAGATTGTTTAAAGTTGGCATCATTCTTCCAATTAGATTTTCTAATTGGATTTCAAATTTGGTCCCGGTATGAAAGAAGACCGGAGAAATAAGGTTGTGCATAGATTTCCGGAACCTCAACAAGGTGTGCTTAAAGGATAATTACCCACTTCCTAAGATGGACCATATTTTGCAAAGAGTAGTTGGAGCATCACGGATGTCACTACTTGATGGTTACTCATGCTATAATTAGATCTTGGTGCATGAAAAAGACCAAGACAAAAATGGCTTCACAACACCTTGGGGAACTTTTCAGTATGCCATTTGGATTGAAGAATTGTGGAGCCACTTTTCAATGGGTGATGGACATATTTTTTGCTAATGAGAAGGATGTTTTCTTGGTTGTTTATTTAGATGATTTGACAACATTTTCCAGTTCTGATGATGAGCATTTGCACCTCCTAAGGATTGTCTTTCAAAAATGTAGGAAGTTCGGGATTTCTCTCAACTGGAAGAAGAGTCTTTTTGCCATGGACGAGGGTAAGCTTCTTGGTCATATAATTTTTAAAGATGGTATTCGCATTGATCCTTAAAGGGTGGAGGCAATACAGCATATAGACTTTCCACGCAACAAAAAGGAGATTCAAGCTTTAAATGGTAAGATGAATTTCTTACACATATTTATACAAAATTTGGCTGAGCATTTACGTGAAATAACAAATATGTTGAAAAAGGATAGCGCTGTGAAATGGACTAAGGATGCCATGAAGTCATTCAACTTAGTAAAGTTTTCTTTGACCATAGCCCCAGTCTTGATTAGTCCTGATTATACTCATGATTTTATTATATTTTCATTTTAATCCGAGCACACCATGGCTGCGGTGTTGATGCAAAATATGGATCAAGTGGAGCAACAAATTGCCTTTTTCAGTAGTACTATTCAATATGCTTCCTTGCGGTACAATATCGTTGAAAAACAAGCACTAGATCTTATAAAAGCATTGAAGGATTTCAGAGTATACATTCTGCATTCACATACTATAGCCTATGTTCCTAATGCAACAGTCAAGGATGTTCTGATGCAAACTGATCCGAACGGAAGAAGAGGTAAGTTGATAGCAGCAATGTTGGACTATGATCTTGAGATTAAGCCTACCAAACTAATCAAAGGACAAGGCTTAGCAAAGCTGATGGCTAAATCAAATCCGCATGCTCTAGACATAAATTTGATTGCAGCAATGTCGGAGGATGAACATGGTTACTCACTCATTCAGGTGTCAGAAATGTTTCTCAAATCACCTTGTTATTCTCATATAGTTTATGTTCTTCATCATCTTTCGCCACCTCCTGGAATGTCAAGAAGTAAAGGTAGATCACTAAAGCTAAAGTCTGCAAAATTCTGCATTTTAAATAGTGCTCTCTATTGGAAAGATCCGAGAGGAGCTCTTCTTAATTGTTTGGTTGAAGATGAAGCTCAAAAGGTAATGAATGATTTTCATAGAGGTGATTGGGGTGGTCATTGTTTTGGAAAACAACAGCTAACAAAGTGTTGAGAGCAGGATATTATTGGCCGACTTTGTTTTCAGATTTATATAAGGCAGTGATGGGCTGCCATGAATGCCAAGTTTTTCAAGGAAAAAGGAAGTTTCTTCCTCTTCCTTTGAAGCCAGTTGAGGTAAATGCACCTTTCCAGTAGTGGGGACTTGATTTCATAGGGTAAATCCATCCTACATCATCAGCATAGTGCAGATGGATCTTGACAGCTACCAATTACTTCAACAAGTGGATTGAGGCCATTCCGATAAGGCAAGCCACGGACATGGTAATTATCCAATTTTTAGAATATAATATCTTCTCTCGTTTAGGGTGCCCTCATAAGATTATAATAGATAATGCAGCAGCATTTAAGTAGAAGATGGCTGAGTTTTGCAACAAGTACAATATTGCATTGGGTCATTCCACAACATACTACCCGCAAGGCAATGGATTGGCTGAGTCATCAAATAAATCCTTGGTGAACATTATCAAGAAAATGTTGGAGGCAAACAAGAAGAATTGGCATTGAAAGCTTGTTAATGCCTTGTGGGCTGACATAGTGAGTAGCAATAAATATATAGGTATGTCACCTTTTAAGTTGGTTTATGGTACTAATACAGTATTTCCTACATCACTTGCAATCCCGGTCATGATATTATTACATGAAACTGGTAGCGTAGAGGATGATATTCAGCGCAGAATTAATCAAATGATTCACCTTCAGCAAAGAAGGGAAGATGTTTCCCAAAACACTTTCTGGTTGCAAGAGAAGATAAAGAAGATTTATGACCGCAAAACTAAAGCAGAAAAGTTTCAGCTAGAAGATGTAGTGCTGCAGTGGGATGCACAAAATGAGGAAAAGGGAAAGCATGGTAAGTTTGAAAATTTATGGAAAGGACCGTATAAAATCTCAGCTTATTAGGGACAAAATGCATTTTTATTGAAGGAAATGGAAGGTCAAGATTTTTCAGGAGTACCAGTGAATGGTAGGCTCCTGAAGCACTACTACTTTTGAGGTTGTTCCTTGAAGTTACTTCACTTTCATTACATTAACCAGTTTGATTTTCCTTGCAAGTTTTCAAGTACATTGTCATCTAAGCTTGGGGCTTGAAGTGACGGCTATAAATTTTGAATGATTAGTGTCAAGTTTGGTTGATTTGGTTTATAGTCAAGTTTAGAGTCGGTTTGGTTGTGAGTCAGTTTTCAGTTTGTATTGAGTCATTTTTCACCTTTTTGTTTTGATCGTATTGCCCAATGGATGAGGCACTTGGTCTATAGTTTTCTTGACACCTCCAAGTAGCTTCCATCCATAATAAGACCAATGTTAGTGTCAGTATCTGCATACTTCCATCAGGGATCAAAATTTTCTCTTTGCATTTTCATTTTAGGTGTCCCATACTGAAATTTTGCATCATTTCATTAGGTCATGTCAAATTGATCCACTGATGGTTGTCTTATCTTCAAAAAATCTAAATTTTTCCCTCATAGAGTATACTTGTTGACCCTTCTTCAGGTTGTCTTCAGTTATGGTTTCATGGTCAATTTACAATCATGCTTTCATTAGGTCATAGGGCATGTTTCCATTAGGTCTTAGGGTTTCATTTCCAAGATCAAGAGCCTGATTTTAACATCTAAATAAAGGTCAGCAAGGGTATGAGAATGATAAATATGTCAAACATGATGGCTTGTAGGTCATAGCCACTGAATAATTATCTTTTAACCTAATGTAATTTTCACCTCAAAAACATGTTTTTGAGGTGATAACAGAGTATTTTGAGTTTATTTGTATTTCTTATGTAATTTTAAGTCACTATATGTAATAAAAGATCCTAGCTGCACCAGAGCATCTATCCTTGCTGCATGACAAAGAAACATGGAAAATTTTAGTTCAAGTTGAGCATTATCCACCTGCAAAGACACAAAGAAGGAAAGGCATTAAGAACAGAGTTTTGAAGATGGACAAGAAACATTAGAAAGTGGGTTTTTCAAGTGAAAAACAAAAAATCTACTCCTATTTAATCTCTCACATTTCAATTCCAAGTTCATTATTCTCATTGGCAACCAAGCAGTCAAAAATGTGAGAAGAAGAGGCAAGCTTGAGTGAGTTTTAGGTGAAGGAATGTTGGTGTTGCACTTCTAAAGGGTGGCATTGCGCTTCTGGGGCAGTGGTTGAGTGGTGTTGTGCATTTCACACTGGCAAGTTGGCGCTGCGTGCTGAAGACTTGGCACTATGTGTTAAGACCGGCGTTGTGCATCTAGAAAAATTTTGCAGTGTTATTTTACGCTGGCGCTGCGCTTCTAGGGTGGCGTTGCGCGTCTGTGCAATGGCACTGCGCGTTGTGCAGGAGGTCTAGAAAAGCCTCAAATATTCATAAAAACCTCAAATTTACCCTTTCTCACCTGCATACAAGTAGGTTGACATACCTCACTTCAGTTTTGGTTTGCATATCAACATCATAAGCATCATTCTCCATGTTAAATATGAAACCCTAAAAATCTCCCTAGTGGTGACTAAAACCCTAAACCCTCATTGTTCATCCTATCACCTATTCCTACAGCTCTAAACTCTTTCCCTGTCCCTATTTCCCTATCCCTTTTTTCCTATCCCTTATCCCTTTATCCCTATTTCATATCATTTCCATCCCTTTATCCCTCTTCTCCAAGGGAAATTTCCCAAAAAAAACAAGCCCTCCCTCTCATTTTATCATTTCCTAATCCCTCATTTAGTTTTAGCTCGTAAAGTCATTTCCCATCCCCTCACTCCTAAAACACTTTCACTCATTCCCTTCATATAAACTCTAGCCTTGCAAACATGGACACAGAGGACCGAGACTATGAGGAGGAGTAAAACACATGAAGTGACACTTCAGCCGATAGAGCTAGGAAGCAGAGAAAACCACACAAGGGAGGAAGAATTATCAGAAAAGAGCCATCAAACCTTAGGGAATTGTAGGCCTCTCAGTTGGCTGTCACATGTTTAAGATATATTGAATGCTATGAGTTCTCTGAGCAGGTAGAGAGAGTTCAACATCACCTTGAACTCACTAGACTTTTTGTATCTCATCTTTAGGACAACAAAGTAACTCTTGCTGGGGTTACCTTCACAGTTTCACCCTCCATCATTTCAGATGCCACCAGGATTCCAAATGTAGGGGAGAAATGGTACAGGGCCCAGGACCTGGATGAAAACTACTATGAGCCTTATATCAAACCCCAATACATAAATGAGGTGAAGAGACTTTTTCCTTTCAGATTTCTCAAAGACAAGTATGTCCCCAGGATGAAAATCATCATGAATTATTTCACTTGTGAGGGCAAGTTTTCGAGGTTGTACACCTATCACATTAGGCTCTTCATGAATTTTACCAGGGTGAGGATTTTAAACCTCCCTTACGTCTTGTTCAGGAATATTGAGAAGATGGCTCATTTGTTCTAGAAGAAGCCATACCCTCAGCAGATGAGTAGTCTCTATTACTATTCCCTGATCAAGATGATTGTGATTCATCACCTCAGTCTCCTCAACATCTCTTGTGAGAAATTTATTTCTCATGATATCTTTAGGGGTCCTCAAATTCCTCCACCAATGCCTCAAGAAGCAGGGGGACCTTCTAGCAGTATTCAGGTGAAAACAAATGAGGAAGCCAAGGAGACTAGAACTACTGAGGTGCCCATTTACATGACATATCAGAGGGGAACAACGAGATCATTTGAAGCCGATAGGTAAGTGTTTTCTCCATGGGATGTGGAAGGGACCTTGCCTTCTTCATCAGCCCATAGGCAAATTCTAGCTCCACAGGATGTGGAAGGGGATTTGCTTTCTTCTTTAGCATAGCAGGTACAGGAGCAGTAGTTGTACAAAGGGAAGGAAAAGATGTCGGAGCATAGTTTTGATGATGAGGAGGAAAGGGACATTGACTTGGCTGAGCATGATGATCCGGAGCAGCGTTATACTCATCATGGAGTTGAAATTATTGACTTAGATGCTCAGGACAAAGAAACGCTAAAAGACATCATCATACAAGAAAGGGAGGGTCAAGTACAAGCTTTGGCAGATAATTTGGAGAGGGCCAAGTATGTCATCACATATTTGGAGCAAGAAAACAAATAGTTGAGTGACAAACAAGAGCTAGAAATGCTCAAGGTAAAACGACAAAGTGGCAAAGAGGAACAAGTCACTTTGACTCCTATTGAGAAGGACATTGAAGACGATAGGGAGACTTGGCTTGAGAGAGTCAAATTTCACCTTGAGAAGCTACTATAGAAGGCCAATAGAGACAATCAAATGATCAGACACACGGCCTATCATTACAGGACCTGAAACAAGATTTACAATATGAGGGTCAAGAAAATGAAAACTAGGCTAAGGCAAGCTTTGAAAGGAAAAAAGGAGGAGGATAGGCTTAGGATTCTTGCTAAAGATTCCTTGGCTCACTAGGACACATGATGATGGTGCTACTCACCAATTCTGGGAAAGTTTGAAGAAATTTTTGTCATTTGCCAATTTTTGAAATTCCACATAGGAAAACAGCCTAGACGCGCAGTGCCACCAGCGCTTCGATTTTTCTAGGGCCACTCAATGAAGAAATGGTTTGTACTTTTGGATTTAGAGCAACAAGGACATGCACCCTAGAAATTTTCAAATTTTTTAGTGCAGAATTGCTCCACCAAAAGGTCAAAAGACACCCTAAAAATGACCTTTCTGCCACTTTTTGGACACACAAAAACAATCTTGGGAGAATCGCCTTTTGAGGGGTCAAATGAGCTTCAAAATCCTATATTGTAGGTGTTTTGGAACTTATACTTGTATACCTTTCCAATGAGCTATCATGAGCTCAATTTTGATGCTTGGAAGGCCTCCAAAAGAGACCTGAAAGTGGCATTGTGCGTTGGGCTAGTGGCACTGCGCATAGGGTAGTTTCTGCTCAGGTTGGCCATTTTTCCTGTTTTTGACTATGATCATGGATTATCTCTCATGGAGGATGACTTAAATTTCTAAATGATGACTTGGAATATAACTATGATAGATATATAGTGATAGAGGGTAGATTCGTTGTTTTAGAAGTTAGTTTGAGCTCAAATAAATCCCTTTTTCACTTTTAGAGGCATGTTGTTGAGATGCCTATATTCTTATTTCTTGTTTAATATTAGTTAGATTAGCTCCTCATCCTAGGGATTCAACCCTTGAGGATGGGAGGACGTTGAATTCATGTCTATATCTTCTTCTTCTTTCTCATTGTAAAGGGTTGGACTCAGTTGGATGCTCAGACCTTGATTGTACACCTTTTGTAAGCAGTTTGGAAGGAGATTAATAAGAATTGCACCTATTTTTTTGGGATCCATGTGGTATGGAGTTTTAGTACAATTTCTTCTTATGTTATCATATGTTAATTTTTTTGTATGCTTCTTAATCATTTCATTGCTTCTAGTTGAATGCTTTCAATTTGATAGGCTGAATTCATTATATCAGTGCTTCGCCTTGGGAAATCATTCACCATTTCATGTTTTCTATAGTGTAGAGAGGATCCATGGTTTTCACATGCCCTCCTTAGCTTCCCACTAGCCTAAAACATCTCACCCCATCAAGCCCTTGAGAGCTAAAGCCTATGCCTACCTTGCCCCATTGAACACCCTGCAATTCTGACCTAGTTCCCTAGACCTAAACTATCCAGCTCCTCCTGATCCAACAAAAACCCTTCAAAATCCAATCAAAACTTCATGTTACTATACCTAACCTAAAATCCTTTACCTCATCCAGTCATATTGGCTGAGATCCTTACGGAGAGAGCCCTCTCCCGGCCTAGTAGGCTAGCTACTTGGCTAAGCATGGTTTGTGGTTACCCTCGCATTGCCTTCCTTCAGCCTGAGGTTCAATCCACGTGATAATAGGGTACAAAAACTTGGTTCCAGCATTCCCTCATACTACTTTGGCTGAGACTCCAGTTTGTGCTCTGAAAATTGATGCCAAAAGGGCCAGCATTGTAGGGATTTACTTGGCTTCTTAATGTTGAACCTAGGTCAAGGCCGATCAAGCCACCACTAATATTCAAGTTGGTCTAGGTGCCATTAAGGGTCTTGCAGGAAATCACATACTCTTTATATCACTTCTTCCTAATTTTCATGAAAGTGATATTTCATTTCTTAAACAAATCTCTTTGTCTCATTTACATTATAATATTTAAAGTCATGGATCAAGGAAAATGAGATGGGTTTTATAGGTCTTTTAACACCTGAAGGGGAGACTTACATGTTAAAGTTTGTTCCTGCTAGAATTTATCTTTCTAAATGGGAATATAAGCTAATATGGGATGGATAACTCAAAAAGAGAAAGATAGTTTTGAAGGAGGTACATCTCAATATTGTCCGCCTAATGTCCCTCCACATAATTGGATTAGGTGTCAAAAGGCATGGAAATGGGAGATCCCAATGAAACCCAAGTGTTTCTATTAGTTTGTGTTGCATAAAAAATTACTTACATAGGATAACCGCTTGCACAGAGGATTTGTAGCTCTAGGAAGGCGTGTAATGTGTTTGAAGGCCTTGGAGGATGTGAGTCACTTTTTTCTCACCTGTACTTTTTCATATTTGATTTTGAGAGGGGTCACACAACAATTTAATATTAATGGATATTGGATCTCTAGCTCAATTCAGGGTTTCCTTATTCACTGGTTCAAGACATATAGGGACTTCTCTTCTTTTCCTTTCTATATTTTCTATGGATTATGGAGGAGCCAAAACCACAAGATATTGAAACAAAAAGTGATCGATGTGAGAGAGATAGAGGTCAATATTGTTTCATATATCTCAAAGATAGGCCCTAGAATGAAGAAACACATAAGAAGGTCAATTCAACTTAAGGACATATGGAAGCACTATCCTGCTTCTTTTTTTGATGGGGCTTGTACACAAGGAAGGTGTGGATGTGGCACATTCATATTTCTTGTAACTAGAATACCTATCATGATTGGCAGGTGAGTGGTGATGGCACAAACAACACTACAGAAATCATTTATTTCCATGGTGTTCTTTTATCACCAAATGGTTGGGAATTGATATTTTACATGTAAATGTAGATTCCAATGGACTTATCGATTGGGTACATGGTCAGTCACTGTTTAATTCACCATCAATATAAAGTTGGATGAGGTGCATCTGAATGTTGGAGAAGAACTTTCATTGAATCTACAAAGTAAAGAACTAGGTCGCAGATGCTCTGCCAAAGGAGGGAGTCAACTTGGATCCGAAAGTGATCATGTTGACTTCCTTTAGAGACCTTTATAATATTTTTGTTTGATTTACCTTTTGTTCTTTTTGAGATGGTTTAGATATATATTAGTTTTATGTATGAGATACTAGATTGTCATGAAAGTATACATAGTTGTTATTCTAAAAATAGGAACTGTGATGATGCATATGATGATATAATAGATAAATTTGATTTAGAATTTTTTCACACTAGTATAGATCCATGAAGATGTAACTATTTTTTTACTTTAATGAAAATTATAGTGTTTTTTTTCTTAAAAAAAACCCATCTGACATCAATAAATGGAGTGAAACATTTACCACATGATTTTATAAAAGAACCAATAGAATGACTAAAGTTACAATATTGTGCCATATAGCCTCACAATCAATGAGATTGGATTTGTTAAATCTTAAAAGCCATAATATATTGTTATTTGGCAATCGTCAAAATATTTTTTTATTTTTTTAGATAGAAATAAGTTTATTTGAGTAATTAATGCTTTGTACTGAAGCAACTCAAATTACAAGATAGATATGTCAGCGATCTGAAAACCCATAGCAAATCAAAAGAAAATATTTACAACTATTTAATCATTAAGAAAAAAAGTATCTTTAAAAAACATTACTATTATGAATGAAATAACTGGAAAAACAAATAAATTTGAAGTTTCTAATTTTATAACTTCAATAATATTACAATCAATTTTAATAATCAAAATATTTGGAACCAAACTGTGGTGATTTTGAAGGATGGTGTGCCAGTAATCTTAAAACCCATATTACCTCACAAACCAAAAATGAAATATTTGTAATTTAAATTAACAAAATTTTCTTTTTTAAAATATTAACAAAAAATATTATATTAATGTATAAATTCACTATAAGATGTTGTTTCGAGTGGCGATAAACACTCTGAAAGAAACGCTCCAGCTCGAGGACCAGGAGGGGCACTGAGGGACAAGATAAGATCCAGATCCATGAGTAATTATTCTTAGAACTGAAGCTTTCACTGGTTGGGATCCAGAGTTGTGGAGGCACGAGGGAATAGCCACAGCCATGAGGGTAGGTTCATCTCAGGCGAAGCAGTGGTAAATTTATGGAGAAGAAGATATGGGCTTTAAATAACTTCTTTGTCTGCAGGAATCTGAAATATATTGATATCGGTACTCATTTACAATTAGGATGGACATGTAAGAATTCCACTTTGGATAGAAATAGGATGAGGACATATAAGCACAGGACCGAGGCACATCACATTCTCTTCCTCCAGATCAAGCCAACCTTCCAATGAAAATGCTTGTGACCTTAGGACTAGGCAAAAGTAATTATTTATGTTGTTGAAGATATATTGAACACAAAATCTTCATGGAATTGGACATAGAGATTGATGATGGAGGATGAATGGAGAGGAAGGAACACAACAGGAAAATAGGGACATGAGAAAGGTATTATATACATTAGTGATGTGCAAGTATTAAGCATTTAGTGGAATGTGTTGACAGTGTTGGACCCACCAAAATTTAGGGGATCTCCCCAGTATGAAGTCCCAACTAGACCTCACACCGTTGGTGTAGGAGTCCCATTCGGTATGATGACCTAGTTTCCATTATCTTAAAGGTTTGCCTTATCTATTTATTGCCAGCACATGAAAGTGGTTTTCTTTGTCATTAAACAACGAGGTTCATGTTCCTGTTGAATGCTTATTGTTACTTGTGTCAATGTTCTTTCACCATAGAGGGAGAGGGTGGAAGTGAGTGTTAAGTTGAAAGGGACTAGTCCCAACTCTGTTAGACACACATAACACAACATGACATGCATAACTGTTGATGGAGTATTCCACATGGATGCAGCAGTCACAAACACATAGTGAATGGATAACACGTAGAACACCCAACGGAGTAGTCCACACGAGTGCGATTGTCATTATAACAAGTTTATGGGAATGATTATGTGGAGTTTATGTCAGGTTAGTCCACATGGGCAAGACAACATTAACAACTTATACAACAAATTTGCGTAAGAATATGTATTAAAACAAACAAAATAGTTAAATTGTTCTAACATAGGTTAAAGAAACATGCATTGCAAGTGTCCAAAGAATAGTGTTACAAACAAATGCAATACATGTGTGAAAACGTGTTGGCATGTTATTAGGCTTCTTAATTAAGTGAAAGTTCCAAGACACATTAGTACACCATACATAACTAACCTCAATATCGGGGCATTGGAGCCATTGCTTGCTCCTCAAAGAAAAAACTACAGACTCCCAAGGTTATGTGGGAGGAGCCAAGGTGAAAAAGTACTTTACATGCACAAATGAGGGGTGTATATAGCCAAGGGTGAAACTGACCCTTGTGACTGTTCAACTTCCTTGATGACTATTTGAATTACATGAATATTCAACTTTACATGACTCTTTGACTTTACATGTGGGTCTCTTGGACTTCCCCGTCACACTACATTGATTACAATAGTATGGCCAACAATAGCTATGTGGCTGAGATGACTCATGACATGACATGACATGATAGGGCTGGTATGTTCATGTTTCTTGTGGTGTCCATGTCAAGCGGCAGTGTTGCGAAGTGATGAGTGTGCTCTTGGTGTATCATAGCTTCACCTCCACATCGGAAGTTGTGCGGAGTCTTCGATGGTCTTAGTGTTCAGTTGATGTTGAATGTGCACGTCTCTCCTTTGCTTGTACTTTGGCATGCTTCATGTGTTCCTTCGTTCACAAACAAGTCTCCTTGAATGCGCTCCTTGTTCATCCCATTTGTTGTCACACTGTGTCTCATCCATGTACCTATATTTGCAATCACTCATGATGAGATGACATCAATTCCAAAAATATCCTAGTCTACCATGATGCATTTTCTTTTGGTTTTGAATGTAGGTGACTGAGAGAGAGGACAATTCTCTAAACCTGTGAAAGGAAGATTTCAAGTTGGGATGTGGATTCCAGGCACTATCCATGAAAAAAGTGTAGAGGTCATTGGGAGGTTGAGATGGGAAATCCGGATCAACAATGAATTTCTACGGGATTTGGCTCGGATGAAGGGTATATCTATACAAATGTTTTAGGGAGATAGTGCAGCCAGTAGAGGGAGACTGTCAGTGAAAACTACACAATTTAGCTGGGGAGCTAGCAGGGGTCTACGGGAGGCTGCTGATAAAAATTGCACAATTTTTCTGGGGAGCTGGCAGCAGGCTGCGAGAGGTTGCCAGAAAAAATTCCATAGAGCTAGGAGGCTAGCCTGCTAGACATCCCTGTGCAGTTTCTAAGATGAGCGAGATGTTGGGCAGCAAGGAGACTGCTCATGAAAACTGCGTAGTTTTCAGGATGAATAGCAGACTAGCTGACAGGGTGACTAGGCGGAAAATCTACACAATTTTTTAGGGCATTGCAGTGACAAGTAGCACGTGTATGTCTAGCATGTCTATGAAGTTTCTTCAGTGAGTGGAAGTGGGCATGCTTGGCAGTGTCTGCACAATTTCTTGGAGGAGTGAGGCTGAGGCTCACTGCCCGGTCAAACTCTCTCATTGACCAATTGGAGGCTTGGTTAATTTTCTTGAGGCCAACGTAGATTGACATGGCTTGCTAAGAAAATTATGCATTCTTCTTGGTGACATTCATTCGAGTCGATTCTAGGATTCCATAGCGCAGACTCCTAGAGGTATCCTCAAGATCTATGCAATTCTTGGTAGTAGTACATGTTCACTAAGGGCTGAAATTGTGTAGTGCATCTTAGCGGAGGTCTAGTTGTTGTAGTTGTTCTGGTCAACATAGATTCAGGGAAATGAATAATTGTGTGAACGAGTGACTTTGTACATGCATGAAATTGTTAACACACACTCAACATGACCTGACAAAAAGACATGTTGAACCATTAAGACAACACACACTTAGTGTGACTGACTGAAGGTGCGAGTGACAAGCCCGACGCTTTTGATATATCATTGAACGATCACGACGACACTTGCATGACAATGCATACAACATCGTGTGTGAGTGCGATGGATTCTTACATAGCGAATACAGCTTGTGCTCATGGAGAGGGACCTTGTGCATCACCAAATCATGGATGCAAGCATGACATTGTGATCAACATGAAAAATATGTCTGACGAATGGACAAGCAAGGAGGGTGCAAAGACTCAACATGAGCTCATGAGATGAGCTTGAGTGTTTGAAAACATCAAAGAAAAACCCAAGGAAGGCTCTGAAATTGAATGCAAGCCAAAATTTTAGAGGGTGTTACAGCTGCTACACTACTGGGCAACACATTGGTTGAACTCAAGATTCTATGTTTTAGTCCATTGATAGCATGGGGCCTTGGCCTTTCAGGGAGTGTTGAATTGTTGTGCGGATTACTTCAGCTTCCCCACTTACCCCATGGATAGATATGGTTCAGCCCTTGCCAACACATTCAAAAACAACAACAATTTTCAGCTTGATTAGAATGTTTCAAAATTGGGAAGGGTAGTTCCACTTGCGAGTTAAAAAATTACACAATATAAGTTTTCATCTCTGGTGTTTCTCCACTACTAGCAGGCCTAGACAGTACCTTGGTGGAGTCACGTAGGAACACACACATTGCTCCACTTCTAGGTAGCTTTGTCAGTACCCCAGTGGAGTTGCATGCTTCACCTCTCTCTGCGGGAAGCCTTTCTCTTCTTTTGCCTTTGTATTTTAAAGAGGATTGTGCATAGGCACTTATTTATTTTTGGGGTGGAAGACGAATCCCGACTTATTGAGAGAGGAAGTTGTTTTTCCTTTAGAGAAGCATGTAAGACCTATGACATAGGTTTTCTCATTTTGATTTTTCCCCTTCTCCACTTCTACCAGTTGGATGAGCTTGAACACACGGAGCAGAAGGCTGAGTATACGCATGAGGTTTCCCAATGTGGACAGAGGTTCCTGGTTGGACCTAAGCTTCCCTTATAGATGGCTCACATTTTCTATTAAGAATTCATCAGCCAAAGGTTATAACCAAGCACATAGAAGACATACATATGACTGGCTAAGTGCTATAGTGTCACAAGACTCTTTATATCTCAGCACACATAATCATTCAAAAGATAGAACTAAGTAGAGGGAAACACTTTTTTGCAAAACCAAAATTAGCATGATACTAAGAAAAAAAACAAAACAAAACAAAAATAGTAAGAAAAGAAAAAAAATAGCAAGCAGTAAATAGACTATCTACATGGCGTGGGGCGTGGCCCAACCTACTGAAAACAGAGTTTGAGATCTTGGTTGTTGACACAAAGGTTGTCAACCCCCCCGTTAAGTGATTGTGGATGGTATATGTGTTTTCCAAGCTTCTCCTCAACCACTATTAGACTATTAGGTTCCGCTACTGGAACCTGGTGGTATCCCAAAATCCCATTAAGAAAAGATGACATTCTTTCTCTAGATATTGCGTGTAAAATAGGTTCCAATGATGGCACGGGGTAGTTGTTTTTGTTCCGGGAGTGGTACAAGTTTCAGAAATAGATGCTTAAGAGGATTCCCCCAGATTTCTTATGTTCATAACTTAAACTAAAAACCCGTGTAAAATAATAAACTCTGTAAGTGATCTGAACATCCAACAACTTAGTCAGTTCTTTTTATATAAGGGGTTCAAGTGATAGATGTACTTACCTCAGTTTTTGCTGCAATGGCTTGACCCCTTATTTGATTGGAATAACGTGTTGGATTATTCACGTGTCATATGTACTCATTCCATCAGGTGCCCACATGGACATGTCACAATATTGTTTGAACAAGCGGACAAAAACTTGTCGCTCCTGCGATGTGCATCACGTACTGAGACTAACGAACTTCAGGTCATGATATGTTTCGAGATTGAGTTGTTCATTCATCATGGAGGAACTGTGGATTTTTCTACTTCTTGACCCTCGAAAGTAGTTATGCAAGTCATAGAGCCTTTTGAGAGGAAACTCACCCTTGGGGATGGGGTTTCTTTTCTTGTTGTGAGCTCTAGCTTGTAGGGACTACTCGTGCTCATATTCATCATCCACTAGTCGCTAAAGGCATCAGCACTACCCATGAAGTGTAGTATTTGTTTATCATTTCCAAAAATGCATATATGATTTATGTTATCAGGGATAGAAGGCTTATACAAAATTTCAACAATAAATCTCTCCCTAAGTGGTCACATGCTAGCAGCTCCATTTGCTAAGGTACCGACAACTGCCTTACGTGTTCTTGGTACAACAATGATATTGAATGCTTGGAAGTTAGAGATTAGTCACCATACCTCTTTCTGGTAACTTTTGATATGAGATGATAAAAAGTTTATGGTGTTACGTACTTATTGTACCACGATTTCTGCATCACCTACCACTTTGAGCGCAACAACGTTGAGGCTAATGGCCTTTTGCAAGCCCAACATGAGTGCTTCATATTCAGTAATGTTGTTTGTGCACTCAAACACCAAGTGACTTGAGACCAAGTGCTTACTGTGCTTTGGGTGAATCAAGAAACACCTGGCTCTAGACCCATCGCATGTCTTTGATCCGTCAAAATACATGGTCCATAGTTCATTTGTACACGAACTGTTCGACGTGCTTGTATTATTGCTACTATTGCTACTGCTACTGTTACTAGCGTTAAAATGTGTTGTACACGTTTCATTTCCATTAGTTGGGCAAGGAAGGAGATCCAACTATGTGTCTGGTGGGGTTAGAGCTGGCTGTGCAAGATAACACCCCAGCATTGTTTCCAAGAGGTAGTTGTTAAACATGAGCTCTACGAAGGCCAATGGTTCATTCTTTCCATTGATCAAAGTGAAGTTGTGCCTCATGTATCTCTGAGATAACACCCAGATTTGATTTCTTTTGCCCTTATATGGAAGCCATAAGTGTGACCTATCGATAGAAAAGTACCCATTCAACTTGTTATACCAGTCTCTGTTGATTAGTAGGCCATATGATTCCGGTATGTCCACAACAACAATGTTTGTGCACTGTTGAACTCGACCTTCATGAGACAATCATATGATCACATCTCTGACATCACCAATGGCTGGTATGCATATCCGATCGATTTGGATGATCTGCGCGGATGTCTTTCTACATTGCACATTGATCTTCTTGGAAATGGAGAGTGAATGATGTTATTGATGTTGGAAATAATACTGAGAGGGGGGGTGAATCAGTATTATCAAGTCAAGTATTCTTTTTTTAAATCCAGATCATATACGCTACTTCAGTTATATAAAACCGCGTATATACGCAACTACAGAGAAGGAAACCCGCGTATGTAATGTAAACTTATAATTTAATTTACCTTATTGATGCTGATCCTTAATCTATGTCCTAAGATCAAATAAACAGTAACTAGAAACAGAAAAATAGATTTGAAGACAATCACACACACAAGAACACAAGATATAAGGTGGAAAACCAATGTGGGTGAAAACCACCTGCTGCAATTCGTCTCTATCTTCCTTTAATTAGAAACTTCTTTTTACAATGTACTGGTGCAATCCTTTACCAGTACGCAGGTTACAACCTACAGAGAGCTACAACCCTCTCTCGTTCTCCAGCTTCTCCTGGAAGGGAGCTACAACCCCCTTAGCTCTTGCACTAGCCAAGATACTAGTACGTAGGTGCTGGCCTACAGAAGGCTACAACCTTCTCTTTCGTCCAGGGACCACGTTTCATAAATTTTCAGACTGGATCCACATCAATCAAACATCAAGAATTTTTGCATCAACCAATCACCTTTTCACCAATCAAAACTAAATCAAAATAAGCACTTCTCTGACAGCTATACCCAGAACACAGTAACTGTAACCACACACCAATTCTGAACCTTGAATGCTGCAGCAATAAAAAGAAGCAGCTAGAACATAAATCAAGAGATGTACGCTACTTCACTTTTCAGAAACCTGTGTGTATACGCTTCTGTGTCAAAGCCAACCTACGTATACACTTCTTTCCCTTACAAAAATAGCGTGTATACGCGCCTTCGCTTCACTGAACCTGCGTATAGATCTATAAAGGATAATTCATTCTTTTCAAACATTAGTTAACCCAGATTACCAGATTTATAGATCAAGTATGCACCACATATAACATATCAAAATCATACAAAGATACTATCATTCAAGTCTAAAGATTATGATCCATCAATAGAACTTATCCTTCTCTTTGCGCTAAGGTTCCTCCTTCATTCAGATTCAGATCTGCACCATAACCCAATCAATATTTCAGATCTAGCACTTATTAGATATTCAATTAATTCAGATGATCCTTTGCCAAATGATCTCCTTCCCTTTTTATAGTCTTAGGCCTTCCACAATACCACGGTCCAAAACCATAATAAAACAATACCATGGACCCAATACTTTAGGTCAGCACTTCTGATGAGATACCATGGTCCAAAACCATAGGTTCAAATACCAAGGACTAACTACCACGGACCAAAAGTAGGTTCTCCAACATATATGTGCTTTTCCTTGTGTGAAAGTGTGTGTATACGAATACGCGCCTTTGTAACGTCTAACTTGCGTGTATACGCATCTTCATCTAGATGAACCTGCATATATGCCTTTTCCTTCATTCTGAAAGCCTAAACTGAGATCTGTTACCAAAGAAAGTTGCCATCAAGGACAACACCTGTGCCATAACTCTAAATCAGTTCCATAATGCCAACACTCTCCCCCTTTGGACTTGATGGCAACCCCAAGATCCTCAAAGGCATTCTCCCCCTTTGTCATCAAGGGAAAAGGGTTGTGCTCCCCCTGAGTACATGCTGAAATCTCTGCCCTGTTGTGCTGACCATGCTCCCCCTGACTGTAGGCAAGATCTGCAAAAAGATGTTCTTCAAGAAGAACCATGACTTATACATCATAAAAGACCTTCCTATCACCAAAAGACTCAATACATACATCCATCACCCAACCAAGTGGGGTTCATCCACCCCACCAAGTGGGGATACGTCAGAAATTTACATATGTCAACCAAGTACATTACATATTCATCCCAGGCATAGTAGGGAAACCAAAATAGGCTGTTACATGACCTTGAAACCATAAAAGAGATACATGACATAGAGATGAAATATCTAGAGAAAGACTTATGAAAGTCACCAATAACTGATAGCAGCAGCATCTGTCAATCACCATTCAGATCAGTAACCAAGATTTCTTTCTGGTCTCCCTCTGCCTTTGTTCCACCTGAAACCAACAACAGCTGTGAACTAGAACCAAAAGCTTCTAATATGATGCCAACAACGCATCATTAGAAGTTTATCTACTCCCCCTGAGCCTATGCCGGATGGTCTCTGTCAGACCCATATTAGAATATCTTCAACCATAGCCTGTCCCTATTGATATCCATCAAACCTCCATAAACGCGACTGTCTCTGCACAAACCAGTGTATGTACGCGGATCCTCCTTAGGCAACTTGCGTACGCCTATTTTTCTCTGAAACAGACAAGATTTAACAGCAAGATGATGCATCAACTAATCCCAGCTTCTGTCTGAGGTATTCAAAAGTTTCCCTGGGCAATGGTTTAGTGAGAATATCAGCAACCTTTCCTTAGAAGGAACATACTCCAATTTGACTTTTTTTTCCAACACTTGTTCCTGGAGAAAGTGATACTTGATCTGTATGTGCTTGGTCTTTGAATGCATGACTGGGTTCTTTGAAATGCTGATTGCACTTGTATTATCACATAAGATGGAGATAGGTGGTGTACAAGTGATTTGAAAATCCTGCAAGGTCTGCATCATCCAAAGGAGTTGAGTGCAGCAAGATGCAGCAGCCACATATTCCGCTTCAGCTGTAGATAAAGCAATCTAACTCTATTTCTTTCTGAACCAATATACTAATCTGGAACCCATAGAGAATGCACCACCACTTGTGCTCTTCCTGTCATCCACGCTTCCGGCCCAATCTGCATCTGTATAAGCATGAAGTGTGAGATCTGTATCTCTAGGATACCATAAGCCATAGTTTTGAGTTCCTTGAAGGTACTTGAAGATTCTCTTGACTGCTTGAAGATGAGTTTCCTTATGATTTGCTTGAAATCTTCCAACTATTACTACTACATGCATGGTGTCTGATCGGGTACCTGTCAAATAAAGTAAACTTCCAATCATGGATCTATAGGTTGGTTGATGCACTGCTGCTGATTCATCATTTGCACTGAGGCTGCATCCTGTAACCATGGGGGTACATACTGGTTTTGCATCTTCCATGCCATATTTCTTCAAGATCTGCTTGAGATACTTGGTTTGAGACAAAAAGATACCGCCTTCATTTTGTTGGATTTGCAATCCAAGAAAATATGTGAGTTCTCCAAGAAAAGACATTTCGAATTCTTTCTGCATTACCAAGGCAAAGCTTTGACTCATAGCTTCTTCATTGCTGCCAAAGATAATATCATCTACATACACAACAAGTATTAGCAATTTGTCATTTTCAATTTTTATATAAAGATTGCTATCTGCTGATCCTTTTGAAAAACCTTGTTGATGAAGATATTTTTCCAAACGGTAGTACCAAGCCCTTGGATCCTGTTTAAGACCATAGAGAGCCTTTTTTATTCTGCATACAAGATTTGGATCATTCCCAAGAATGAAACCATCTGGTTGCTCAATGTACACTTCTTCTTCTAAGTCTCCATTCAGAAAGGCTGATTTCACGTCCATTTGAAATACTTTGAATTTCTGAAAGCTAGAGAGAGCAAGGAACATTCTGATGGCCTCAAGTCTAGCAACAGGAGCAAAAGTTTCTTCAAAGTCTATTCCTTCTTGTTGAGCATACCCTTTACAGACAAGTCTGGCCTTGATTCTAATCACTTCCCCATTTTCATTCAACTTGTTCTTGAAGATCCATTTTGTCCCTATGACATTCTTATCTTTTGGTCTCGGAACCAGCTCCCAGGTGTTATTCTTTTCGATATGCTCAAGTTCTTCATCCATTGCCTTGACACAACATTCATCCTTGCATGCTTATTTTACATTTTTTGGTTCAGTGGAGGAGAGCAAGGCCAAATAGCTTGAGGCTTCTGCAATTGTTCTTCTTATTTGTATACCTGCCTCTTTCTACCCCAAAATTTAAGATTCTGGACGATTCTTCTGAACGTACCTAGATGGAGTCTTCTCTTCTATCCTTATCTATTCCTCTAGTGCCTCTTGAGGTTCTTCTTCATCATCAGTCTGATTTGAAGGATGGTCTTCATCCTCTTCGATATTTTCATAATTTACTTGCCTAGGAATGTTTCCTTCTTCATCAACCACTACATCAATGCTGTCAACAATTCTTCCAAGTCTTTTGTTGTAACACTTATATGCTTTGCTATGAGGAGTACCCATATTTTTCCGCCACGATGGGCATAACGATTAATCATTCTTCATTCGGCTTCTATCTGCCCAGATGGCCTTCATCTGCTCTAGGTTCAAACTTGCCAAGATGTTCATCATTATTCTTAATATAGAATTTTCTTCCAAAGATCTTGAAATGTTTTACCGAAGGAGTCTCACCATACTAGAGCTCATGAGGAGTTTGAGTGCTATTCACTCGGACATTTTTTTTGTTGAGAATAACAACCGCAGCAAATGCAGCTTCACCCCAGAAGGTTGTGAGAGTTCCAGACTCATCAAGCATAGCACAAGCCATTTGTTGAACCGTTCTATTCATTCTTTCCACTACTCCATTTTGCTGAGGAGTCCTAGCTGTAGAGAATTCCCTTCTTATTCCATGTTCTTCACAAAAATTGAAAAATTCATTTGAGGCAAACTCCCCACCTCTATCGGAACTGAGGCATTTAATTTTGTGATTTGATTCGTTTTCAACCAAGGCTTTGAAAGATTTGAATTTTTCGAAGGATTCGTCTTTGTGCTTCGTAAGTCCTATCCAAACCATTCTGGAGAAGTCGTCAATGAATAATATAAAGTATTCTTCTCCTCGAGGTGATCTTTTCATAGATGGACCAAATACATCTATATGGACTAGTTCAAGAGGCATGCTAGCTGATCCTTCCTTCTCAGGGAAGTTAGTTCTGGTTTGCTTACCAAACTGACATGATTTGCATATTGTATTGTTTGGAATTATGATGTCTGGAAGACCACGAACTACCTGGTACTTGTATGCTTTCCTTATCTGTGAAAAGCTTAGATGCCCCAACCTCCAGTGCCATAACCATTGTTCATCATTTTTGCTCAAATAACATTGTTGTTGTCCTTCTTCAAATATGTATAAATTATTTGGAGTTCTTATGCCTTTAATCACTGTTTTTCTTGTATCAAGATCACGAACACTACATCCATTTGATCAAAATATTACCTCAGTTCCTTGATCGCACATCTGACTGACACTCAGTAGATTATGCTTCAAACCATCAACATACAAAACATTTCTAGCTTTGACTTTTTCTTTCAACTGAACAGTGCCTTTTCCTTTTATGACTGCAGGGGTATCATTTCCAAAAGAAACTTTCTTTCCTTTTCCTAAAGCACTATATGATTGAAGTTTTTCTTTATCACCTGTCATATGCTTCGAACATCCACTGTCGATGTACCATTGATTTTCCTATCCTTCTGCATATAAAGCTATCCCACATCTTTCTGGTTGCGGTTCCTTCATTATCCATGTTCTGGCACTTGAGGTTTGTTCCTTCTGAGTTGTCTTCCAAAACCTGCTCCTGCATTCAGAATCTTCATGACCAAAGTTATTATAAATAGAACATTCAATTTCATTTTCAAGGGTGGAGAAGTTGTTGTAGGTCCCTTTCGTGATTCCGGTCATACTTCTTTGTTTTTGAGCTTCTCTAGTCATGATTGTCTTATAGGCAACACATTGAGCTGCTTTGTGGCCAAAGTTATGGCAAGAGAAACATTGGCCATTGAAGAAACTCCTGCGATTATCAAATCTACCACCCAAATGATTGTAGTTTCTATTGTCATCCATTCTTGAGGAAAATTGAGAAGATTTTACCTATGGCTGGTTGTAGCTTTTGTTCATCCTTAATATGGATTGCCCCTGATTTACTTGGTAGTCTTTGTTTATTCTTGATGTAAATCATCCCTGTTTTACCTGGTGATCTCCACTGGGCTTTTGCTCATTCCTCCTTGCTGCATCAAGATAACTTTTTGATGTGGATGGTTTCTGCACTTGAGTTGCTTCTTCATTGCAGCCCAGAACTGTCTTGATTAGTGGGGAATGTTGCACATTGATAATCTCATCTAGAGTTTCAGAATCTTTAACAAATATAAGATTAAGAGCTTTAGTTTTCTCAATCTCTCTTCTAAGTCCCACAATTTCACATTCCAATTTTTCATGATGTTTTTCCCTTTCAACCAGTTGACATTGAAGAGAATCAATAATCACATTTTTCTCTTCTAAACAAATTTTGAGTTTAGAAATCTCTTCATAAAGACCTTCTTCATCTATAGCATCCATGTAATCATCATATTCAAAAGCCATTAAAAGTTTATAATTAATACCTCATTCATCTTCATCACTATTTGAAAGTCCATCACTATCTTCATGAGTGTAATAACTTTTCTTATTTCCATTCTGTTTCTTGTTCCATCTAATAGGTTCCTTCCCCTTGTCAATCTTATCCTTATGAGGACATTTGGAAGCATAGTGATCGACTCTTCCACAAGCAAAGCATTTGAAAGGTAACTTACCTCTGAATCTTCCAGCACCCCGTTGAAGGTTCTAGACAAAATTTGATTCCTCCTCTTCTTCTGACATGTGTCCTGACTCATAGTAATCTCCTTTGCCTAAAGCCTTCAAGGCAGCTTCTCTCCTGTCTGATGGTCCTCCTTTCCTCATTTCATAAGCAGTCAGAATTCCGTGCAGCTGTGACATGGTAAGGTTTCGTAGATTCTCTTTTTCTTCTATTGCAGAAACTTTGGATTCAAACCTAGGGGACAAAGATCTTAGAAAATTTTCAACCACAACAGCCTCTTTTATTTCTTCACCCAAATTTTTCATACAATTAACGATCTCATCTACACAAAGGAAATAGTTAGCCACACTTTCATCATTATGCATTCTGAGATTTTCATGCTGAATTCTGAGGGTTTGAAGTTTTTCTCGTTTTACCTATTCATCTCCTTCATAGCTCAAAACAATCTTGTCCCATATTTCTTTTGCGGATTTATACTACATAACCTTCATGAATTTTGATTGAGATAGACACCCTAATAAAGTATTGAAAACCTTTGCAATTGTTTCATATTTCTTCTTCTCAGCCGGATCTGTAGGAGTTGCTGATGGAAAAGTGTACCCTATATCTATGATATCCCAGACTTCTATACCAAGAGATTGAAGATATGCAGTAACTCTTACCTTCCAATATACGAAGTTTGTCCCATCAAAAATTGGTGGCCTGATAGATGCTTCTCTCTCGTAGTTGCTCATGATGATGGATCTTCCTTCAAGCGATCAAGCTTCTTCAGAAGGACTTGCTCTGATACCAATTGTTGGAAATAATACTGAGAGTGGGGGTGAATCAGTATTATCAAGTCAATTATTCTTTTTTTTAAATCCAGATCATATACGCTACTTCAGTTAGATAAAACTGTGTATATACGCAACTACAGAGAAGGAAACCCGCGTATGCAATGTAAACTTATAATTTAATTTATCTTACTGATGCTGATCATTAATCTGTGTACTAAGATCAAATAAACAGTAACCAGAAATAGTAAAATAGATCTGAAGACAATCACACACACAGGAACACAAGATATAAGGTGGAAACCCAATGTGGGTGAAAACCACCTGCTGCAATTCGTCTCTATCTTCCTTTAATTAGAAACTTCATTTTACAATGTACTGGTGCAGTCCTTTACCAGTACGCAGGTTGCAACCTGCAGAGAGCTACAACCCTCTCTTGTTCTCCAGTTTCTCCTAGAAGGGAGCTACAACCCCCTTAGCTCTTGCACTAGCCAAGATACTAGTACGTAGGTGCCGGCCTACAGAAGGCTACAACCTTCTCTTTCTTCCAGGGACCACGTTTCATAAATTTTCAGACTCGATCCACATCAATCAAACATCAAGAATTTCTACGTCAACCAATCACCTTTTCACGAATCAAAACTGAATCAAAATAAACACTTCTCTGACACCTATATCTAGAACACAGTAACTATAACCACACACCAATTCTGAACCCTGAACACTTCAGCAATAAACAGAAGTAGCTAGAACATAAATCAAGAGATGTATGCTACTTCACTTTTCAGAAACCTGTGTGTATACGCTTCTGTGTCAAAGCCAACCTGTGTATATGCTTCTTTCCCTTACCAAAACACTGTGTATACGCGCCTTCGCTTCACTAAACCTGCGTATAGATCTATAAAGGATAATTCATTCTTTTCAAACATTAGTTAACCCAGATTACCAGATTTATAAATCAAGTATGTGCCACATATAACAGATCAAAATCATACAAAGATATTATCATTCAAGTCTAAAGATTATGACCCATCAATAGAACTTATCCTTCTCTCTGCGCTAAGGTTCCTCCTTCATTCAGATTCAGATCTGCACCATAACCCCAATCAATATTTCAGATCTAGCACTTATTAGATATTCAATTAATTCAGATGATCCTTTGCCAAATGATCTCCTTCCTTTTTTATAGTCTTAGGCCTTCCACAATACCACGGTCCAAAACCATAATAAAACAATACCATGGACCCAATACTTTGGGTCAACACTTCTGACGAGATACCATGGTCCAAAACCATAGGTTCAAATACCAAGGAGTAACTACCACGGACCAAAAGTAGGTTCTCCAACATATACGCACTTTTCCTTACATGAAAGTGCATGTATACACATACGTGCCTTTGTAACGTCTAACCCACGTGTATACGCATCTTCGTCTAGATGAACCTGCATATATGCCTTTTCCTTCATTCTGAAAGCCTGACCTGTGATCGGTTACCAAAGAGAGTTGCCATCAAGGAAAACACCTGTGCCATAGCTCTAAATCAGTGCCATAATGCCAAAAATTGATGCCCCAGAATCAACCAAATAGTTGTGAACATTGCGGTTAAAAATTTCGAATCAAAGCAAGAATGGAGGGAAAATGGAGTTTTCATCTTCAATATAGAGCGTGTTGAGCACAATTGTGAGTGAACTAGGAGATGTTCTTGCTCACCTGCCAACATAGGTTACATTGTTTGTAGATGTTTGCCCTAGTGAATGCAACAGAATATCCCACTGAATTTTAATCTTAGCCAACTTGAACAAAATAACATTTGCGTGAGTTTTTTTCATGTCTTCTACAATGTTGTAGTCCAAAGAGGGTAGACTCACCAAGATGTCCGAGGTCATAATTCTGTTTTTATTATTCAACGGAGTGTTCTGTAGTTTTCTACTCATCAACATACTCTTTTCTGCCATTGTCTTCTTGCGATTTCCCTTTTTTTTCGTCATTTGGACGGCTGGTGGATCAACCTTCCTCAGCAGTTTAAGCCTTTTTCGCATTTCCCCAAGTGTAGGGTGAGCCCCTTGACTCCTGAGATTGTAACGACCATAATTCTCTTGGGTTTTCTTCTCGGTGTTTGTCTTATCTGCTGCTTGCAAGCACTAATAAATGTTTATTACCTACCCAGTGCTAGGTACCTCATCAAGTGCAGCATCGTCGTCATCAGCTAGTACTGCATACTTCTCACTACGTTTGCAATATGGGTGCATACTGAGTTTTCAACTCATTTCTAATCCAAACAAGACCCTTCTAGGTGGTCATCTTCATGAAATGAGCATAATTCATTATTCACAAATTGTTCTAACTGGAGCACTGAATTGGAGCTCTATGCAGTCTTAGTTAGGAAGCGGTTGCTGCCTGATGACATGCTTCATTTCTATTATCTGGATGGCCAGTTGCTCGCAAATGTTTCAACGTTTGTTGTTTGTGCTCAGACACTTCTGTTGTCATGTTCTTAACAAGATTAGTAAGGGTTCCAATATCACT
Organism: Pinus tabuliformis; assembly: GCA_031772625.1. Taxonomy (NCBI): domain Eukaryota; kingdom Viridiplantae; phylum Streptophyta; class Pinopsida; order Pinales; family Pinaceae; genus Pinus; species Pinus tabuliformis. The sequence continues at coordinate 47,805,284 of CM062813.1, forward strand.
TGCTTCCTTGTCTTTACACTTGCTCACCACAGCTTGGGGCTTCCTACTCACGTATTTGGAGTCCTTCAATGTTTCATCATCCTTAATGACTCCTATTGCATGTAGGTCCTTCTCTATAGCGATTGGATCTTTCCACTTTTATACTAATGTTGGTTTCGCACCAACCTTGACAAACTGCGCAATACTAGTTGGTAGTGCAGACGTGCAGTAGTCGATAGTGATGGAGTCATGAGGCTTTGTGTCCATTGCAAACTTATTCAATATGTGCAAAAACCTTTTATTGAAGGCTTTTACCTTTTATTTCAACTCCATCTTCAGATTGGCCAACTTTTTGAGAAACATGGTTGGGGTCTTGTCATTAGCAAATTTTTCCAAGAATATTCATTTGAACATAACCAAGTTATGGATGGAGTTGCTAAGAAGGTTGTGATACCATATTGTTGTGTGGCCATCCAGGGTACACGGAAAAAATATTCATGTAACATCATTGTGGTGCACCTTGAGTACCTGCAGCTTTAGGTATAAGTTTTCCAAGTGGTCTTCTGCCTTCACTGTGTTGTCAGCATCAAACTTTGTTAGCATTATATCTAAAAACTTCAAAATCCTACGAAAAGCATTCAGAAGAGCCAATGGTACTTGAGTCATCCATTCCAAGTTTTTGGAATCCATGTATTCTTCTTCTTCGTCCTCCTCCTCTTCTTCATAATATAACAGTTCTTGCTTTGAGTTTGTTGGTTCGTCTCCACCTCTACCTCCTCTGTTGCCTTCCCCACCGCCTCTTGTACTAGAACCTGAGCAGAAGATCAAAACATTGTCTCATTCTCTCTATTGGAAGACCATAGGTTCCTCTCCGTTCTCAACAACTTCTGCCAAACCTTCAAGTGTGGAGAGAACTACTTCTTCCATTGATGATATAACAACTCATGTGGGAGGGGTCTTTGGCTTCCTTGATGCATATGGAAGATGATGTATTCCTGGGATCAGTCTGACTAATTTCAGGAATTGGTGTGTGATGGGATTTACAGAGCAGAGGTGCTGATATGAATTTTGGTGTAAATGTCTAGGAGTTGAGGAGTAACCAACTTTAGAGTGGCACGTAGGTGAGAGGGAGTGCGAGTTACTTCCTTCATGAGATGCTTGATGAGTGGGGCTGAGAGGACATTCAACCATAAACAAATAGTGACCCTCCTTCTAGCGCTAGAAATTTTGACGGTGATGGACCCACCAACATTCAAGGCATCTGCCTAGTATGAAGTCCCAACTAGACCTCACACCCTTTGGTGTAGGAGTCTCATCCAGTACGGTAGCCCCATTGCCATTATCTTAAAGGTTTGCCTTATTTCTTGCTTGTCAGCACATGAGAGTGGTCTGCTTTGTCTTTGAACAATGAGGTTCTCATGCCTGGTGAGTGCTTAGTGTTACTTGTGTGAAGGTTATTTCACCACAGAGGGAGAGGGTGGAAGTGAGTCTTAGTCGAAAGGGAATAGTCCCAAATCTGTGAGGTAAACACAACACAACAAGACATGCACAACTTTCGAAGGAGTAGTCCACATGAATGTGGCACTCACAAACACCAAGTGAATGGATAACACGTACAACACCCAACAGAGTAGTCCACACGAGTGCAACGTTCGTTATGACAAGTTTATGGGAATGATTATGTCAAGTGTCCGGTGCATTAGTCCACAGGGGCGAGACAATGTTAACAACTTATAAAACACATTTTCATAACCATATGTATTGGAACTACCGAAATAGTTCAACTGTTTTAACATATGTTAAAGAAAAATGAATTAAAAGTGTTCGAAGAATAGTCTTACAAAAAAATACAATACATCTATGAAAATGTGCTAGCCTTTTATGAGGCTTTTGAATTAAGCGAATGTTCCAAGACACATTGGTACACCATACATCACTAACCCCGATAGTAGGGCATTGGATCCACTGCTCTCTCCTCAAAGAAAATACTATAGACTCTCAAGGCTATGTGGGAGGAGCCAAGGTGAAAAAGTCCTTTGCATGTAAAAATGAAGGGTATCTATAGCTAAGGGTGAAACTGAACCTTGTGATTTTTCAACTTCCTTGATGACATTTTGAATTATCTGATTCTTCAACTTTACATGACTCTTCAACTTTACATGTGGGTCTCTTCGACGTCTACATTACTTTAAATTGATTACAACGGTATGGCCCACAATAGTGATGTGGTTGAGATGACTCATGACATGCCTCGACACGACAAAGCTAGTATGTTCATGGTGCTAGCAGTGTCCATGTCGAGCTACAGTGCTGCTAAATGATGAGTGTGATCGTGTTGTATCATATCTTCACCTCCACATGACAGGGCGTGCAGAGTCTTCGATGGTCTTTTTGTTGGCTTGATGTTCCATGTGCACGTCGCTCCTTTTTTCACACACTGAATTATGAATTTTAGTTGGTTAAGGTTAACCAAGAGTAGTGAAACTTGGATCCACTGTCCTAGGCTATAGAATGTCTTAGAGCTCAATCTGGCCCCCTCTAATGCCTAGTGCTTAGAAAAATATTTCTAGTGGTATATAGAACTCCAAAAATTGACTCCTGGAGTAGAACTTAAATCACTTTGAAGGTTACCATGGAAAAACCCAACAATTGAATAAAAATGTCCAAGTATGAGAAAAATCTAACAAATCAGTTGTCACTACATGCCCACTGTCACAGCAAACCCCAAAGATCGTGCGGGGGCCGATTTGTGACAACGTGCTACATAGCTAGGGGAGGGTCTAAAGAGTTCAACATAGGAAAGGCGGGAAAAACAGAGCCGGTCCACCCCCCCTTCTCTCTCATCCATGTGGCGAGTTCCCGCATCTCGGCAGTCCCGCAGCTCATCACATGCGTAGGTTCCATGCTTAACTGACCTTTGCGGGGGGGCGATCTATGATATAATGTTGTATAGCTGAGGAAGGGCTTAAGAAATGTAACATAGCAAAGTGGGACCAAAACAAGAATGAGAAACCCTCCTCCTCTTTCCTCCACGTGGAGGGTTCCCACATGCCAACGACCCTGCACCCGTAATCTCATAATATCTATGGATTTGTAGGATTCTGAATTCAAAGACTTTGCGGGGGACGATTTGCAATATAATGAGAAATCACCGAGGGAGGACAGAGAAATTTTAACATAGGAAAGGCGAACAAAAAAGGAGCGGCTGCCTCCCTTCTCTCTCCTCCACATGGCGGGTTCCCACTTCCCAGCATCCCGCATCATATAAGTTCCACAGATAGGCATATCGATGGGTTCCAAACCTGAAAGACCATGTGGGGGATGATATTATCATATAGTGTTGTATCGTAGAGATGGCAGAGGAATGATTTAACAAAGGAAAGTTGAACAAAATAGGAGCAGGCCACCCCCTTCTCTCTCCTCCACGCAGCACAATCCCACATCATATTAGTCCTGCAACTCGTCACCTTGAAAGGTTTCGAAACCTTCAAAGAGTTTGCGGTGGTTGATTTACGATATAGTGTCATATTGTCGGGGGAGGGCTAAAACGATTTAACAAAGGAAATGCCTACAAAACCAAGGCGTACATCCCCCTTTCTCTCTACTCCATGTGGCAGCATGGGAAGTGCCATGGTGGTATGGATGATGACGTGGTAGAGGACACGTGTCACCTAGTTTCATTATTTTCAAGGCATGACATGGGGCCATTTTTGGGTGCCATGTGTCAACACTCATAGGGTGACACGTGGCAATGATGATGTCACACTGTAGACTAACGATCGCAATTGTTAAAGGGAAAAAGGCTAAATACTATGGTGAGAAGCAATTGCAATATGTGAGACTCCCCCCCTGGATGCAAGAAATTATTACAGAGTGATCCATAAGATCTTGTGTCCGGATTGTCGGTCCGTGCTAAGGAAAAATGGTAGAGTAGGGTAAAGTAAAGTTAAAGTGCCGATAGATTTGCGAGAACAAAGGAAAATTCCTCCACACATGGGTTTGAAGGCCTTAGCACCTGAGGGATCACCCCCTGGTTCCATTTCTCAGTCATATGAGTAAAGTTGTGCGAGGGGCTAAGGGGGAAATCCAAAATCCATGTTTCGCCTATTTGAGAAGAAAAAGCCCATGCCTGCGACTCCATGATGTTACACTGGAATGCATATCGCCTATGTTGGCGCCCATTTTTTCCCCAAATTTTCTGCTTCCCACCCCTATTTTCACTGTCTTTTATTTGAAAAGGTACTCTTTCCACCTACCCTACCACCTACATCACTACCTAAACCTTGCTAATATATGACCAGAGGTAAATGCATCTAACTGGCATTGTTTTTCTATTTATGATTAAGTTTAAGTAGATTTTGAGTCATATTCTTAATATGCTAACTGTCTATTTATGGGTTTAGCTATGAAGATTAGTGGCAAGACTGGCAGGGCATCACAGGGATGGAATGGGTTCCTTGTCATCAGCGTCATTCTCATTTTCATACTCAAACAGTGGGTCCTTGACTTGTACTCAAGATGGTAGTGGCCAGGTGGACTCCTTCCACACTCCTTTTTGACTTATTGAAGATCGATGTATAAAGCTCAAGGAGATTTTGTTATGCCAAGCTCGATGCTTTCAAAGTTCAAGATTTTCTAGATTGAGATAGAAGCAAATTACTCTAATGTTAGGAGTTAGTTAACTTGAAGGGAAACCATTTGTTCCAAGCAAGGCAAAGCCGATTCGAAGCAAATCGAACATGCTCAAATTAGTTCTAGTTTGATGAAGATTTCCATAGTTAGATACACTATTAGTTTTACATTTAATAAATTGCCTTTAAAGTTAGATGTAATATAATACAGTGCTAGTTGTCAACAACATACAGTGATTTATGTAATTTAGTTTTCAAGACTTTGTTCTGAAGTGATATGCATATGGCCATTTCCAAGTTGTGAACCATAGTGTTTGCCAACATGGTTTATTGTGAATCATATTTTTAATGCTTTAAATCACTCTTTGATTGCATTAAGTTAGCTTACTCTAGGTGTGGGAGGGCCCAACACCTCTGGAAATAAGCTTGATTAGTTGGTAGGATAATTAGGTGTACGATTTTACAGTATAACATTTTGTTGAGTTACAGTTGCAAACATTTTGTTATCTCTCAGAAGTTTTCCCTAGAAGTTATCAAAAGAAGGAATAATCTGAGGTAGCCACAAACCAATCTTTTAGGCTCCTATTCTAGAAAACATGAGTCTAGAGAGGGCTCTCTCTTTATTATTTAGCTTTGTTTTATTAGATTTTAGGCTAGTTCTTAGTGTTCATGAGATTTTGATTTTAGATTGACTGGTGGAATTCTAGGAGCAAATGGATAGAGCTAGGTCTTCAAACCATTGAGCTAGGGAGTCAAGTTAAAAGGATAGTATAACTGGATTAGATCATTAAAGGGAATGTTCACAAGGCAGGCTAGCAAAGCAAAAGGAAAATCTTCAGGTCTAATGGGTGAAATGATTCTAACTAAGGTGAAAGGGTAGCTAAGAATCCTTGGACCAGGATCAGAATGAAGAAAAGAGGGTGATCATGAACAAAGGGAAATTAAGAATCCTTTTCTATAGACCAAGGAGAGAAACTATGGAAGTTAGGGAGCAGTTAAGAATTCCCTAACTAAGATAGTTTAGTAGAAAACATTTAAAATGTAAACAGTCAAGATAGAGTGCATTCAAGCAATTTCTGAAATATCATTCCATGTTATACATTTAGATTTTAGATAAACAAACAAGATTATGGAGACACATAAGAGAAATAACAGTAAACAAAAGAGAATACTTATTTGTATATCACTTTACACAAGAATCCTGTAAAATATCTGAGCTTTATTCCTTGATCCAGCAAGCCAATCCAGTCATTGATACAATAGAACTTAGAATTGAGAGAGAAAGTCTATAGAAATGTCTTGGAATCCACCCCAAATACTTCAAAATATGAAGTATTTATACAAAAAATAATTACAAAATATCTCATAACAGTTTGAGATTTAATTTAGGAAATAAAAATATCTTCAAGCATGAAGATAGAGATAGATGGAAAACTGCATCATGTTATCCCTTTTATTGTGGTAGTGCTGGCTTTTGCAGTTGAGTTGTGGCCCTTTAAGCTGGATGATACTTGTACACTCGAATATTCTTCAGTTTGATCTTTCGCTGATACTCTTTGACCCTATTACTCTTTGACCATGGTGATCTACCTTTATCTGTTCCATCTGGCTACCTTCAGACTTACTGTAGTAACTTTCTAATGTAAATTTCTGATGTAAAACTTATAGTAAATTTGTCATCTTTTCCCACCATTCATCCTCAAGTAACTTTTCTTTCAACATTCTCCTATAAATTTCGTCTTCCTCTGTGTATTTAGCAAAATTTGGCTTGGCGACAAACATATGTTTCACCTCATGTTCTAGGACTAATATATTTTCCAAAGTATCATACAATACTTTTCTAGTTGGCAGGGCTTTTATACCTGAAGTGCTTGTAGCTTGTTCCTTAGCCAATTTCCTAAGCCTGTCAGTGTAGTCCAATTGGGTCATGAGTTTATCATGGATAACCATATCACTGGGAAGGCCGTTGTCCCTCAAAATTTGAATTTTGGCCATGAACCTGTCAATGGCCACCTGCATGTTGTGGCACTTTTCTTCCAAGTTTAGCATAAGGTTTCTTTTGGAAAGAACCTTTTTGACCTCTATGATGGCTTTGGTCCTATCCTCTATACCAATATCATTAAGCTCATCTTTGTTCTTACTGTTCAAGAAGTGGATGAGTTGATTGGCATCCTCAGGCATCTCGCCCGACTCTTCCCTTACTTTCTGGATAGCCTCAGTGGTTACGTTTACCAATTCCGTTTGCTCAAATATAACTTGAATTGATGGCCAAATATCATTGACAGAGTCAATGATATTGGCCTAGAGCATTTCATTGGTCTGTCCTAGTGGTTTCTGTAATGTCAAATCTTTCTCTAGGACTTTGATCTTCTCACCCATCCTTAGGGATTTCTGTGTTTCTTCTCTCTGATAAATTTGCACAAGCTTACAGTCAGTTTCTAAGCTTGCCACTTTCTCCTTTATCATTTTGAGCTATGTTTCCTGGATTGACATCTCCTCCATGGATTTCACTAGCTCTGTTGTTTTCATTGTAGATGTGCCTACTGCTATAGACTCAGTTGTGATTGGTAGTGTTATGGCAGGTGGAGCTATTAGTGCCAAAGATGCTGCCAATGTAGAAGGAACTGTAGTTGATACTTTTGGATGGCAGTTGTGGTAGGTGTTGCCAGGTCACTTTGTTTGGATTGAATCAAAATGTCGAACTGCTTCTATGTTTCTTTTAATTGGTCATTTAGATTTAGGATCAAGTCCATGAGCTCTTCATGTACTTATTGTGCCTCCAGAACTTTTTTTGTTTGTGGGTGATGCAACTAGGGAACCTTGGGCTATTTCTTCAGAGCATCTATATCATCATTCTTCTTCTTTATTAATTTTTCAGTGGCCTTTACATCTTTGGGATCGTGTCCCAACTCAATGACTAAGTCCTCTAAGGACTTGGTTCTGGTATCTTTGGCATATGAAGAGGCCTTTTCCAACTGGAACAGTGCTGATATATTATTCAGGGAGTTTTGAAATTGGTGGGTAGTGATGGATATGGGGAGTCATACTTATGGATCAAAGGAGTCTAGAAAATCTCTGACCTAGGGTGACCTTTTGTATCAAACTTTTGGATAGTAAAGGGGAGCTTGTCAGCTTGGTAATATAGAAAAAGGTGGTACAAAAATGAGGAATACTTGAATACTCTTTCATTACTCATTGATGAGCCCCAATTTTTGGTACAATTTGGGCTCATATTGGCCTACTTACCTTGCTCAACCATTCATATTTTACCACTTATGCATTCATTTCTTAGTATATTCGTGTTGTTTGTAGGAAGAAGGGCAGGCATTATATCTATGTGACTAATACATGATGATTTCAGGTTCTTGGCATTAAAGAGAGCAAAAGACCACGCAAAAGGAGACAAGGAGACAACAAAGGTGACATTGCGGGTTCATAGGGAGGTTGTCCACAGTCTTGATGACCCTCCTCGTGATTTTCACCTTAACTCCGAGCCCTAACAGCTCTCCCCACCGAGCTTAAAGACAGCCAACACGTTCTACAGGATCAGCAATTTTACAGCAGTTTGACTTTCAGTTGGACAGCCAAGCTCCACAAATGGAGGAAGCCAGCTTGATCTTCATTTTGTATAAATATGAAGGCCGTAGCCTTTGTTAGGAGCTTTTTGAACTTTTGGACTGATATTGTAATTTTTGGAGCATAGCTCGGTGTTTGTTTTTGTAAGCCAGTTTTGGCATGACATCAGACTTTTGATTATGAATAAAGGCAAGCAGATTTGGATCTAATTCTGAGCTTTTAAGGGAGCTATAGCTCTCAGGTTAGGGCCCAACCTGAGAGCAATAGATCTCCTCTTCTTGTAGTGTTATTTACCTTTCTTTCCAGCACTTTGTTTACTTGTTTTGATATGCATTTCAAGAACACGGTTTGCTGATTTGATTTCTTTAATAGGATTGAGTAGGATTGGTTTATGATTAAATTACTTTTAGCTGCTTAGATTCGGATAGGAGGTTTGTAATACAAAGGAGCTCCAAGAAAAGGTTGTTAGAGATCACTGCCATCTCTGTTTAGGGATTCGGGTGTAGTCTATACCAACCACCAAAAAAAACGCAGTCTTTTCTACCTTCATGCAAGCTGCAACACAGTTGGTTTAATCGTGGATCCTTCCATGCACTTTTTCTCTTGAGCCATACTTCGTCATTGCAATTCCATGCATGACTTTTCTTCATGATTTACAACACTATTTATTGATTTAATAGCACAGGTAGCATTCGTTAATGAATTCTCGTTTTTGGTGCAAGACATAAGTCATTTGTTTTATTTACACTGCTCCATATCATTCCACTTCCTTCTTCTTCTTCTTGACCTCTCCTCAAGCCACCTACTCGACCTTTGTTCAGCTCGTTTACCTTCCAACTCATCCATTGCCACGTAGCTACATCTTTTTGACCTTTCGGTGCTTCCATCCTTCTATCCACCAATCAACTCCATGCACTCTCTCTCCATCTTATTTCTCTGCCCCTGAGTCATCACAAGCTCCATCTCCACCTTACCTATCCACCCAAACCATTCCATCACTTCACCATCACCCAAAACTTCCACTTATAGCACATCCTGTAGAAGTTAGCAGACTTCCTGTAGAATTCCTTAGTTTCCTATAGGATCCCCTGCAGACATCCTGTAGAAGCCTGCAAACTTGGTTGCCGAGCATCCAAATGTTGTAGACCTCTATGGACTAATGCTATGGACCCTCTGGGACCTCTCCTAGCCATCCTGACCTTTCCCAAGCTTTCTCTCCCTTCGCACCACCTCTGCACAGCCAAACCCTAATAAGAAACAAATTCATAATCACTCCATCCATTTAAGAAAAAATACAAAAACAATGTCCTTTTTCATAGAAGTAGTTTGAGTTCATGCATTTCACATCATTAGAGGTAATGGCATCCTTTTTATACATTTACACTTTCACTATTGCATCATAGAGGTCAAACTAGTCAAATTAGGGTTTACTAGGGTTTCATGTTTTGGTTGGCTTTTAGTTCACTTTTGCAAAGTAGGTCAATTTCCATCGAGATAGCCTTCGTCCATCATTTAGAAAGCTTCTTCTGAAGAGCATATAGAAGTTGGCTTGAGCCCTAGCGAACTTGTGCCAGCTGACCAAGTGACAGCTGCGACAAGAGCTAGTACTTGTGCATACAACACCGTCGCTTCCAAGTTTGTACGAACTACCGGGTTGATAAAATTAGAGATAGGGAGCCCCAGGAGTTGTAGCATTATTGCTACAATACTGGAGCCCACCATCTTTTTGGCGCCGTTGCCGGGGAAGCGTCAGAGTATTAGTAATTGTTGCTTTTCTTCTATTTTCTTACTCTTGCCTTCTGCTAAGTAGTTTATTTCATTTCCATTCTGCAAAAGTAGCATAGACATTTCCTGCTTTCATAGATTAGCATTTCCTGCTTTCATAGATTAGCATTTCCTGCTTTCATAGATTAGCATTTCCTGCTTTCATAGATTAGCATTTCCTGCTTTCATAGATTAGCATTTCATTTCTGCAAGCGTAGACTAGCATTTCCATTCCTGCAATTTCATTTGAGCAAAGTAGATTAGTTCTTTCCTGCTTTCAGTTTAATTCTGCATCTTTATAGTTAGCTATAGATCAATCTGTTTCAGTTTTGCAGGTACAAAAGAAAGAAGCAAAATCAATCAAAAAAAGAAAGTCTTTTCCATTTCATGCCTCGTAGGAACCGAGATAAATCAGGCAAATTCCTACCCAACACCCCCACCACATCACTGAGTCACCCTTCTCTCTTCTTTGGTGACAGTGACCCAGAAGAACCTATAGGTGAACATCCAGAGATATACAAAGATCCTATAGTAGAAGAAGAGTTAGAGACCACTCCATCTAAAGCTATGGCTGACAATAGAAGAGAAGATGAGAGAATAGAAGGTGCCTTCCCCATCCGAGAGACCAATGGAGAGATGAAAATGAAGAACATTAGCCCCTCTGCCTTACCTCACTTCCATGGACTGACTACTGAAGATCCTGATACCTTCCTGTTTGAGTTTTCTGTCCTTTGTAGAACCTATGACTATACTGAAGATGAGCAAAAGCTGAAACTCTTCCCTTCAACTCTTAAGGATGCAGCATTACGCTGGTTCATGGGCTTACCTGGGAATAGTATCACCACTTGGGCTCAGATGCAGCAAGCTTTCAATACCAAGTACAGGGATTATTGTAGGTCTAAGGAAACCAAGGGAGAAATCTTTCGGATGACCATGGGAAATGATGAGTCCTTAGAGGATTATGAGGAGAGGTTCCAACTAAGCTATAAGCGGGCCAGGTGCACACTTGACCCTGAATCCCTCAAGTTGGTCCTACTCCGAGGAGTCCCTGAAGACCTTTTAGATACCCTTCACATGTTAGCTGGGGGGGGACATTTACCAACTGCCTTATGAGGACATCAAGACTGTGTTTAGAAACCACTCCAGGGCAGCTCGGAAACGAGGTAGGGGAAACCTCCTCGCAACTAGTGTCCCTTTCTCCAAACATGAGCTTGCAAATCAATTAGAAGATCTCAAGAGTAAGGTGAGATAGACCATTGCCATGCAACTGGACACATTCAGAATCTAGCAGAAGAAAGAATAAGCTGAGAGAGCCTTGGCTGTCTTCTGCCCTAGGTGCACAAGGAGACACCCTAAGAACGAATGCCCATTGCATTCGGTTGAAGTATGTTTCGTTTGTGAGGAGGACCATCCCACAAATCAGTGTCCAACCTTACCTGGGTTTAAAGCCATGTACCAAGGGACAGAAGCTCCCACTGAACCTCTCTACTACCTCAACCAAAGGAGGCCACAAGGATCTAGACCTTATCAACAGGGAATGCAAGGGGCACCTCAAGCTTATTACAGCCCCAACCAATCGACTCCTTTGCCTTCCTGGGGTCCCCCTGCTCATCCTTCCTGGTCCATGCCTCCTCCATGGTCTTATCCACCTCAGTACCCCACTCAACCTACTTCTCATTCATATCATTCACATGCCCAGCCACAGCCTCAGTGGAATGCACCTCAGTCGGGGTGGAGGCCCCAGTACAACACTCCTCCTGCCATTTTGCCTCCACCACCGGTTCAACCTCAGCCATTACCTCCTGCTCCTCCAAGGCAACCTCAAATGCCTGCTCAACCGAACCCGAACCCCAACAATAGACAGGCCCAGCAGGTATACACTGGGGAAACCTCATGCCCTACCTATGCTGTGGAGATCCAGGAGATCAACCTTCGATCTGGAAAGACTCTACCAGATCGCCAACCTCCTCCCCCAGAGGATGAGGAAGATAAACAGGAAAGTGAACCAAAGGCTATTCCACCCTTTCTTGAGAGACTAATAGCCACCACACAACCCAACCTAGAAGAGGATGAGCTTATGGGTGAGCTCAAGCAGTTGTGTGTAAAAATACCACTTCTCCAAGCCATCAAGGATGTGCCAATATACAACAAACTGGTTAAGGAAAAGTGTTTCAAACACCCAGGCAGGCGGAAGAAAGATGCTTCAACCATCAATGTCATAGGACAACTGTCTGACCTTATGTTAGGACAAGTCATCTGCCCAAAGTACCTAGATCCTGGAAGTCCTGTAGTAGATGTCCACATCAGTGGCACCATCATACCTCACACCTTGATTGATCTGGGGGCTGCCATTAACGTGATGACCAGGGACACCATGCTCAAACTCAATCTTCAGGGTTCCTTGAGGAAGACCTCGACAGTACTGCAATTAGCAGATCGCTCCACTGTGACTCCCGAAGGGATTGTGGAGGATGTCTTGGTCTCTATCGACTCTTGGGAATATCCTGCAGATTTCTTGGTTCTGCAACCCAAGGCAAAGTTTACTAGATATCCTCTCATTTTGGGAAGGCCTTGGTTAGCCACTGCAGATGCTTACATAAGTTGTCGTGCAGGAAATATGACCATAAAAAATGGTCCTATGTCAAAACAGCTAGTCCTATACCCTCCTGCCCAACCCTCCTTAGAGCATGACTTACCACTCTGGTTAGAAGAAGGAGAGGAAGACGAGGTGTACTCAGCACCTCTGTGCACCTTAGAGACCACTAGAAGAGACCCCCCAACCGAGGATGACTTGATTGAGACCTTGATTCGGAATCCACCTTCCATTACACTATCCTTAGAGAAATTGGTGGAGGATGCCCAAGCTAGCACTTTAGTGGATCTTTGTACAACCAACCCTGTCACTCCCACAGTCAAGAATGTGGAGTTCGGCCCTGAGAGAACATTGAAGATCAGCTCCTCCCTATCTCCTTCCCAGGAAAAGGAGCTGTGTAGCCTGTTGGCCAGTCACCTAGATTCTTTTGCTTGGAGCTATAAGGAGATGAAAGGAGTCCATCCTTCGGTTTGTACCCATCACATATACATCAAAGAGGATTGTAAGCTGGTTAGGCAACCCCAGAGGAGAATGAATCCAGCCCTTAAGGACATTGTCAAGGAAGAATTGCAAAAACTGTTGGATGCCGGATTCATCTACCCCATCTCAGATAGTGAATGGGTGTCCCCTCTGGTGTTGGTTCCCAAGAAAAATGGGAAATGGAGAATCTGTGTGGACTACCGGGAATTGAACAAAGCTACCAAGAAAGACCATTTCCCTCTACCTTTCATAGATCAAGTGTTGGATGGACTGGCAGGAAAGAAGTTATTCTCTTTCCTGGATGGGTTTAGCGGGTACAACCAAATCCAAATCAGCCCAGAAGACCAAGATAAGACCACCTTCACTTGCCCTTGGGGTACCTTTGCCTACCGAGTCCTTCCCTTTGGGCTATGCAATGCTCCTGCTACCTTCCAGAGAGCTGTTTTGAGCATCTTCTCGGAGCTGGTCCATGATGCAGTGGAAATCTATATGGATGACTTCACTCCTTATGGGGCCAACTTTCAGGAAGCATTGTCCAATCTGGGAAAAGTCCTAACCAAATGCATTGAGATGAACTTGTCCCTTAGTCCTGAAAAATGTGAATTCCTAATGACTGAAGGGACCGTGCTAGGCCATACCATTTCTTGCCAAGGGTTGCAGGTGGATCCTAACAAAATTGCTCTCATCAAGAAGGTTCCACCTCCTCAAAAGGTAAGGGATGTTCGGAGTTTCTTGGGATTAGCAGGATACTACCGGAGATTCATTAAAGATTTCAGCAAGCTAGCATCGCCATTGTTTGGCCTGTTGGCAAAAGATGTGGAGTTTAAATGGACTGACGATTGTCAAAGGGCTTTAAATGAATTGAAGGACAAGTTGGTGTCAGCCCCAATCCTGAGAGGTCCAAACTGGGCCCTACCTTTCCACATCCACACTAATGCCTCGAACAAAGCCATAGGTGCAGCTTTAGGACAGGTTGAGCAAAAACTTCCATATGCCATTTACTTTGTTAGCAAAAACTTGTCCAAAGCTGAGCTGAATTACACTGTAACCGAGAAAGAATTCTTGGCTGTGGTCCATGCACTGAACAAGTTCCGACATTATATTACTGGCTATCAAACCTTTGTACATACAGACCATGCTGCAATTAGATATTTAATGAATAAACCAGATGTGAATGCTCGTATTATTAGATGGTTACTTTTATTGCAGCAGTTTGATTTGACCATTGTTGACAAACCAGGTAGAGAAAATGTTGTTGCTGATTTTTTATCTAGATTGGATTTGTCTGCAGATGAGGATGGAACGGTGGATGACCAGATGCCTGATGAACATCTATTTGCTATTTCAGTACTCTCTCCATGGTTTGCTGATATAGCAAACTACCTTGTTTCAGCACAGTTCCCTCCGCACCTATCTTCCAGAGAGAAGAGCAGAATCATCAGAAAAAGTGCCTCATTTACTTGGATTGGGGGCAATCTGTTCAAGCTTGGCCCCGATCAAATCTTAAGGCGTTGTGTAAGGGACGAGGAAGTCTTTGATATCCTCCTCGCTTGTCATGATGGGCCTTGTGGAGGAAATTTTGCAGCAAAGAGAACTGCCTTCAAGATCCTGCAGGCAGGCTACTATTGGCCCACACTTCATCAAGATGTCAAAAGATATGTCAGCCAGTGTGACCAATGCCAAAGAATGGGGAAACCGACCCAAAAGGATGAGATGCCTCTCCAACCTCAGGTGACTCTTGAGCCATTTGAGAAGTGGGGTATGGACTTTGTGGGCCGAATCAACCCTCCTTCGAGGTAAAGGTCTTACATCATTGTGTGCACTGACTTCCTGACAAAGTGGGCAGAGACCAAAGCAATCAAAGCAGCAACAGAAGAAAAGGTGGCCGAGTTCCTAAGAGAAAACATCTTCTATAAGTTTGGCTATCCAAGAGAGCTGGTCATCGATCAAGGGAGCCAGTTCACCTCCAGCCTGGTTGAAGATCTACTAGCTCATCACAAGATCAAGCATAGGACTTCCACCCCCTATCACCCTCAAGCAAATGGGCAGGTGGAAGTCACCAATAGAGCATTAGAAGGGATCTTGACTAAGGCGGTGAGCAGCAGCAGAAAGGACTGGGCAGATCGCTTGGTTGAAGCCACATGGGCTTACAACACCACTTGGAAGACCACCACCGGCTTCACACCTTATGAGCTGGTCTATGGGAAGAAAGCTTTGTCGTCCATTGAGTTTGAATACAACACTTTGAGGATGGCAGCTCAGCTGGACCTAGATCTCAGCCATGCACAACAAGAAAGGCTATTGCAGCTGAATGGCCTGGATGAACACCGAATGCAGGCCCTCCTTCACTCAGAAGTGGTTCAACTTCAGAGAAAGGTGTGGCATGACCAACATCTACATGACAAGCACTTTTAGCCGGGAGATTGGGCTTTGTTGTATGACTCCAGATACAAAGATTTCAAGGGGAAGCTGAGAACCAGATGGCTAGGGCCATGTTCAGTGGAAAAATGTCATGACAATGGATCTGTGCTTATTAGGACCATTGATGAGGAAGCCATCCCCATGCTCGTCAATGGGCATCGATTGAAGATCTACAGGAAGCCTCCCTCAAGACAAGAGTTCATCAAAACTATGGAGAAGGCAGTGTTGGTCATAGAGAAGGGTTCTGCCTCTGCTTTGGGCATACCCTGAAGAATCTAAAAAAAAAAAAAAAAAAAAAAAAAAAAAAAAATAATAATAATAATAATAATAAAGATCCTTGGATGAAAACCTTTCTGAGGCGCCCAAGGCAGGTGGTAGGGGTGAAAACCTCATTGAGGCGCCCTATTGTCTTTTCAAAAAAAAAAGAGATTGGAAAAAGATCCTTGAGTGAAAACCTCTTTGAGGCGCTTAAGGCAGATGGCAAGGGTGAAAACCTCAATGAGGCGCCCCTGTTATCTTTCAAAAAAAAAGAGAAAAAAGAAAAAAACAAAAGAAAAACAGGGTCAATAGATTCATTATGTAAAATTGCATGTAGGTGTTCTATGGAGGAGAGGAAGCCTCTCAACTCAAAGCCAAGGGTCCTCCTCATGCAGCCAGGACACCTCACCAGCACCTCCTCCAAGAATCCTCATTTTCTCGAAGGTATGTGCAATTTTATTACAGCTTGAGTCTTCTACAGGAAGACGCAGATTTTCTACAGGAAAATGCAGAGTTTCTACAGGAAGATGCAGATCTTCTACAGGAAGGTGCAGACTCTCTACAGGAACGCATCCTTTCTACAGGAAGCACTGTGTTTCTACAGGAAGCTTCCTGTAGAAGCTCAGAACGGGCCAGAATTCATTTCATAAGGCGATCTAACGGCTAAGGATCGGTTTGGACGCATGCATGCCACTGTTGTCAACCATGCACATTGTTGTTATCTTGCTCCACCATCCTTGTCGACATGCAACAAAGTACCTGCACCAGCAAAGCAGATCGATGAGTCTCGAGAAAAAAAGCAACTTGTAAATGAAAAAGCGCTAGAGATCTCACACCATATTCATCACAGTCAGCCCGAGGCTCCGAGAGCATGATCGTGAGGCCATCCATCGTCGTGCAACATGCACCCAAGGAGGAAGAATTGTTCCAAGACATCCCGCGGGAGTCCTGTAATAGTTAAGCCTGCTAGAGTGGATACCATTCACTGCGCAGGCCATATGAAGGGAAACGTGGGCGCATGCAACTGAAGCATCCCATCCATCGACGACAGCTCCTGAACATGGACCTCCGGGCCTGTGTAAGTCCGCCAGCAGCAGGTAAATCGACTCATCAGCATCCAAAGAGCCGAAACATCGTGTACAGCCACGCAAGTAAGTGTCTCGACCCTTCCTTCCATCAGATTGCATGAATGGGTTGAGTGGCAGTATGGTCAGTTGGCCGGCCACGTCGGCCAATTAAAGGTGTAGTTGGATGTATGGGTGGCGGCCGTGACAAAAAGAATGGGCAGCACGCACGTGAGAGAAATCCCGTCGAGAAAACGAGTTCAACAGAAGAAGCGGCGGCAGATCCACGGGAATTGATGCGGCAGCAAGTGAACGCACAGTTGAATGATGGGGTGACATCACCCAACGGTCCGGCGGAGACAGCTCACCCCCGCGCCATGGATTCCGCCGAATTCAAAATCTAATCGGCTAGATCGCATTCATGCATTTATCACCCACCGGTTTGAACTCGAGCGGCTATCCTGATCCTTCTGCAGTGTGATACGCCGAGCCTTTGGCTATTAGAGCGATTGAGAAGCACGCCCAAGGCGCAAACCGACTGCAATCTCTCCCGAAAACTGCGCGCTGCATTCTACAAGAACGCTGTCATTCTACAGGAACGTTGCATTCTACAGGAACGCTGTCATCCTACAGGAACACAGTTTTCTACAGGAAAAGCGGGTGCCTCACGTAAAAAGGTGGCCAATTAAAGAGGTAACCCTGAACTCTTCATGCAACTGGTTATTAAAGGTGGCAAGATTGTCGTCCACAGTCTGGTCATAGAAAAACGGTGAAATTGTTGTCTGCTGTGCCTATACTGTCATTCTACAGGATGTCGAGTAATTAAACTGTGTGAGTTCCTCAGGGATAAGTTTTGTGGGTTATACATTCTACGCTTTGTCTCAGTAAACCAAAATCTCTTCCACAATCACCACCTCTGTTTAAGAAACATGTTTTATCATGCCGGGTGGTTTTATAAGATGAGAACCCACTGATTCAACCAAATTAAGGGAAAACCAGGAAGTGGTAGAGCTCTTCACACGAGTTCAATGGATATCTTTTTGTGACAAATTGCAGGGGTACGATGATGAAGTGGCAGAAGAATTTTTGCAGGCTCTAAAGCCGAAATCCAAGACACTGGCCACAGTGAACTTCAGAGGTCTAAGCCTCAAGCTCACCCCGCAATATATCAGTCGGATAACTGAACTTCCGATGGGTTTGCCATGGGATAAGGAAGAAAGAAAGTTGAGCCAGCAAGCCAAGAAGGAATTCTTTCCACCTGAGGAGGAATTCTCAGAGGACAAAAATGGGGTGCGAAGAACCAGCTTGCTGCCACCATGGAATGAAGTCATCTTGCAAATCATGAAATATATAACTTGTGAGGGCTGTTTTAGCATTGTGTACGCATATCACTTTCAGTTGCTCACTGAACTGAGGCACCGGATTGATCTTCCTGTAGAACAAAAACTGAGCATTCCTTATTTCCTGTTGCAGTCTCTAATTGAGTGTGCCACAAAGCTAAAAGAGGGCATACCAGATCAGATAGCCCACCATGGGTTGATCAAACTTCTTGTGGAGGATGCGCTGCATTCATATAAGGTTCCCCTCTCATGGGAATCATTCCAGAATTTGACAAGAGATGGAGACATTAAAATGTTGATTGAAGAAACGGGTTCCTCCAGCAGTGAGGAACAAGAAGCAGTGGCTGAGGGAAATAGAGAAAAAGGCCAGAAGACCCCGACCACAGTGCAGAAGAAAGAACAAAAGAAGAAGCATGAGGAAAAGGATGACAAAGAAAAAGGTGGCACACCCATCTTGTCAGCAAGAGAAAAGAGGTTGAAGAGCAGAATGGACAAAGCTGAGGTGGTCCACGTCAGCCCAAGTACCTCATCAGCACCTGCAACCAAAGCAAAAAGCAAAACCCATACGGCTAAGCAAGAAAAGGTGGCGACACCCGTGTCTACAGGAAAGCAGAAACAGGCTTCTACAGGAAGCCCGAAAAAAGAGACAAGGGCTTCTACAGGAAGCCCGAAATTGGCAAAAGGGGCTTCTACAGGAAGCCCGAAAATCATTGAGAAACAGGCTTCTACAGGAAGCCTGAGGATAGAGAAAGGGTTTCTACAGGAAGCCCGAAAATTACCAAAGCAGGGGCTTCTACAGGAAGCCCGAGAGTGGCTAAAACCGGGTCTTCTACAGGAAGCCCAAAATTGGTAAAGAAAGGATCTTCTACAGAAGGCCCGCAAGTGGGAAAAGCAAGTGGGAAAAGCAGGGTCTTCTACAGGAAGCCCGAAATCTGAAAAGAAGGGGCCGTCTACAAGGAGCTCTGAGAAAGCAAAACGCAAGGAAGAGAAGGCTGGGATTCCCGAAAAGGAGGCAGCAGCTGCGCTGGCCGCCCTCAGTACACCTCCAAAGCCGAAGGAGAAGAAAGAGAGGGAGATCCCTCTACCTTTTGAAGCCAGGAGAAGTAAGAGAATCAACACGGGCAAGCCGCAGCCTCCACCCAGCAGCCAAACAATTTTAGGGGGTGTCTCTACTCCACCCAGTAAAAGATCCCCCTCTAAAACATCGGCCACCCCCGAGAAGGGAAGCCCAAAAATAACTTCCTGGACACGAAGAATAGGCCAATTGGCTTCCGAAGCCCAGCTCAAGGAAACGGAAAAGGCGGAGGAAGCGCCACCCTCACCACTGCCATGGGCAGCAAAGGCAGGGCCACCAAGAACAGGAAAGGAAGAGCATGCTCCGGGCTCTAGTTCTCGGCCAAGGACAAGGAGCCGGAGCAAAGTTGCTCAAGGATGAGCAAATAGTTTAGCTGGGGGGTGATGATGAGCCTCAATTTTTGGTACAATTTGGGCTCATATTGGCCTACTTACCTTGCTCAACCATTCATATTTTACCACTTATGCATTCATTTCTTAGTATATTCGTGTTGTTTGTAGGAAGAAGGGCAGGCATTATATCTATGTGACTAATACATGATGATTTCAGGTTCTTGGCATTAAAGAGAGAAAAAGACCACGCAAAAGGAGACAAGGAGACAACAAAGGTGACATTGCGGGTTCATAGGGAGGTTGTCCACAGTCTTGATGACCCTCCTCGTGATTTTCACCTTAACTCCGAGCCCTAACAGCTCTCCCCACCGAGCTTAAAGATAGCCAACACGTTCTACAGGATCACCAGTTTTACAGCAGTTTGACTTTCAGTTGGACAGCCAAGCTCCACGAATGGAGGAAGCCAGCTTGATCTTCATTTTGTATAAATATGAAGGCCATAGCGTTTGTTAGGAGCTTTTTGAACTTTTGGACTGATATTGTAATTTTTGGAGCATAGCTCGGTGTTTGTTTTTGTAAGCCAGTTTTGGCATGACATCAGACTTTTGATTATGAATAAAGGCAAGCAGATTTGGATCTAATTCTGAGCTTTTAAGGGAGCTATAGCTCTCAGGTTAGGGCCCAACCTGAGAGCAATAGATCTCCTCTTCTTGTAGTGTTATTTACCTTTCTTTCCAGCACTTTGTTTACTTGTTATGATATGCATTTCAAGAACACGGTTTGCTGATTTGATTTCTTTAATAGGATTGAGTAGGATTGGTTTATGATTAAATTACTTTCAGCTGCTTAGATTCGGATAGGAGGTTTGTAATACACAGGAGCTCCAAGAAAAGGTTGTTAGAGATCACTGCCATCTCTGTTTAGGGATTGGTGCGCAGTCTATACCAACCACCAAAAAAAACGCAGTCTTTTCTACCTTCATGCAAGCTGCAACACAGTTGGTTTAATCGTGGATCCTTCCATGCACTTTTTCTCTTGAGCCATACTTCGTCATTGCGATTCCGTGCACGACTTTTCTTCATGATTTACAGCACTATTTATTGATTTAATAGCACAGGTAGCACTGGTTAATGAATTCTCGTTTTTGGTGCAAGACATAAGCCATTTTTTTTATTTACACTGCTCCATATCATTCCACTTCCTTCTTCTTCTTCTTGACCTCTCCTCAAGACACCTACTCGACCTCTGTTTAGATTGTTTACCTTCCAACTCATCCATTGCCACGTAGCTACATCTTTTTGACCTTTCGGTGTTGCCATCCTTCTATCCACCAATCAACTCCATGCACTCTCTCTCCATCTTATTTCTCTGCCCCTGAGTCATCACAAGCTCCATCTCCACCTTACCTATCCACCCAAACCATTCCATCACTTCACCATCAGCCAAAACTTCCACTTACAGCACATCCTGTAGAAGTTAGCAGACTTCCTGTAGAATTCCTTAGTTTCCTGTAGGATCCCCTGCAGACATCCTGTAGAAGCCTGCAAACTTGGTTGCCGAGCATCCGAACGTTGTAGACCTCTGTGGACTAATGCTAGGGACCCTCTGGGACCTCTCCTAGCCATCCTGACCTTTCCCAAGCTTTCTCTCCCTTCGCACCACCTCTGCACAGCCAAACCCTAATAAGAAACAAATTCATAATCACTCCATCCACTTAAGCAAAAATACAAAAACAATGTCCTTTTTCATAGAAGTAGTTTGAGTTCATGCATTTCACATCATTAGAGGTAATGGCATCCTTTTTAGACATTTACACTTTCACTATTGCATCATAGAGGTCAAACTAGTCAAATTAGGGTTTACTAGGGTTTCATGTTTTGGTTGGCTTTCAGTTCACTTTTGCAAAGTAGATCAATTTCCCTCGAGATAGCCTTCGTCCATCATTTAGAAAGCTTCTTCTAAAGAGCATATAGAAGTTGGCTTGAGCCCTAGCGGACTTGTGCCAGCTGACCAAGTGACAGCTGCAACAAGAGCTAGTACTTGTGCATATAGCACCGTCGCTTCCAAGTTTGTACGAACTACCGGGTTGATAAAATTAGAGATAGGGAGCCCCAGGAGTTGTAGCATTATTGCTACAATACTGGAGCCCACCACTCATCCTAAGAAATTTGTCATGCATCCTATCAGCTATGAAATTGGCATAATCATACATGATAGGAGGAGGTTTTCCTGGCATGAAAATGAACATGAAGGCTAAGATGATTTCATCTATATACTCATTGGTAGTATAGCCTATGATACTAGATATCATTGCTACAATGTCCTAGCCAAATTTCAAAAATATGGTATATACATATGGGGGAGGATCTTTTGGAGTATGTTCCACTTCTACAACAAAAGTTTGAAACATTTCAGCAAGCTTTCCAGTGGTTAGCTTTGGGAATCAGTCCAATAGGTCTCCAATAGAATTTGGGGTTAGGTTTTGCGTAGTTGTAGTTGCAGCAATTCATTTATTGACTCAGCAGTGATGGTGAAAAGTATGGTTTGGTCAAGGGACATCACTGCTCTTTGACTGGGGATGTAGTTTGCGTGGCAATAATGGACAATTTGTGAAAAGATGTGCACCTCAGGGAATTGATACTTGGGAAAATCATAATCCCAAAGGCCTATTTTATCAGCATGGTTTAGGTATTGGTCTCTATATTGGAAGTATAATTTGAGAGGGGATTCATGGACAGAGGTGTCCTCGATTTGGAAATCTTTATCAGAAATGGGAAGGTGGTCCAAGTCCAGGTGTGGAGTGGAAATTGGTTTAACATCCATGGCAATTGGGGTAGCCATTTTAAGTTCTTGTGGATTTGAGAATGGGGGAGGTAAATTTTTAGTCTTTTAGGGCAATGGCAGTTTAATTCCGGCTGGATTTTAAGCTATCTTACTTTCTCTTTAATTTCAATTAAGAACACTCAACAGTTGGCTCTGAAATTGACATGGTTTTTAGTGAATTATGGTTTAAATACCTGAAATTTGAAGAAAACTGGGTCTAAACCAGGTGTCTGGCATATGTGAAAGGTTGAAAGGGCGTTGAGTAGGTTGGAAGGCAATCTGGGAGCTTTTTGGCGTCTTTAGGGTGCAATTGTATGTGGTTTGGCAGCTTCGATGTTCATAGGTGCGTGCATGGAAGTTTACAGTTAAAAAACAATAAAAACAATAATTTGGGGCTTTTTTGGCTTTATGCGCGAAAGTCAATTTGGCGGGTATCGGTGAACAGTGGCCGTTTGTCGCGTACCAAGGTGAACAGTAGTTGTTTTGGCATGTAGCGAGCTGATGGTAAGTGGTTTGCTTTGCATAGCTTTTAGGGGGAGGCCGCCTGATTCCATTCATTGAGCACCACGTCACCTTGGGGGCCTAGAGGAAAACAACCCTTTTAGGCTGGGTAATGTTCAGATTTTGGGCCCTTCCGAAATGGATGAGGACTGTTAGATGTGGAGGGGAAGATCATGTGGCGATGAGGTAGTGGAGTTGCATGGAGGGTAGTGGGGGGGCTCGGTGGGCATTTAAGCGCGATAGTTTTGGTTTAATGCGATATTAAGGTGGGGGTTAAGGTATTGGGCAGGATTTAATTGGGGTTTTTAACTAACTTAATCGAGGATCGATTAATTAGTGGGTCTGGGGTAGAAAACCTTAGTTTATATAATTAAACCAGGGTGGGATTAATAAATATTGTGGGAGTTAATATATATACGAGAAATGGGTTGTTATTAGGGATTTAATAAATAAATTAGTAATTTAGTCAAATAAGCGGAAAAGGAGCACAATATCCCAAATATAAGATATCTCGTGTTTTAATTCTTTCCGATAATAACATAAAGACATAGGATATAGTGCTTTTATGGGTTTTTGATGTGAAAATGAGCTATGTAGGGGAAGACACACATTTTCCTAGGTAAAAGTAATTTAACCTGAGGAAAGAATATTATTTTGGGAAAATGAATGAACTGAAGGGGGGAAATGAATGTTTATGAGGGGATTTAGTACTTGTTGCCTATATGTCATTGAGCAGAGGGTCTAGTCCCTCCAAAAGTTAGAGAAATGCTCTAAGACTCTTTGACTTAGAGTTTTTAAGTACTTTTAACTTTATTGTGGGAAATTAACTAAGTAAAAGGCGAAATGAATGAGGGAAATTAATTAATTGACTTTGACATCCATCTGCATGGTTGAGTGCCCATTCAGATTTGGAACTTTTATGATGAAAAAGATGATAGACATGCTTTTTCCTAATCAATCATCAAAATTTTGCAACCTTTATACTACTTACCCATCTACTCATCCTACCATTTTTACTTCTCTTTATTAGAGTGCATTTGAGCTAGCAAACCCTTATCAAACATTTTTCTTTTTCTTTACAGTAGTAAACTCACTAGCTCCAACCTTATTACGTCCAAGGGCTCAGTTTAAACATTTGAGCTCCATTTATTTACTTTACCTACCTACTTATCTGCCAAGATTAAACAGTTTGGTCGGATTTGTATTCTCTATCTATAAACATGAAATTGAAACATGAAATAGCCAAGTTTAAACATTTTGACTATCATGGATTGTGGTAAAGGTTACAAACTACACACAATCATTTATTCTGTACAAGAAGTAAATAGTAGTGGAAATTTGACTTGCACATTTTCATGGTCCTTTTTCTTTTCTCGGGATTCATATTTTTCATCCTTTTTACCTTTTTATTCTTTTTGTCCTTTGGTTATTCTTTTAGGACATACCCTCTTTACATTTTTTTTATTTTTTTTGAATATGTAAAAAATTTGCAGAAAGCAAATGTATGTACATATTATAGGTTTAATGTCAATCATTCAAAAATTATGACTCCTATTGGTATAGGAACCTAACAGTGGCTCCACTTGGTGATGCCATTTCCTGATGAAATGTCAAGAACTTTGTAGACCAATGGCCTTATGAATTGTTGTGATGTTATCCTGCAACTTTTCTTTTTCATATTTCTGCAACCTTAAACTATTTATGACAATAAAACTTTTGAATCTTAGGGCCTTCTGTTTGGGCTTCAACTCCAAATGTTACCATCCAATCAACTCTAGACTTTTGAAAAATAGAATATGTACAAATGATTAGTGAAATTAGTAACTAGGTTCAATGTAGTGTTTAAGCATTTGACCATTCACTCATCCTCCTTCTGCTTCTGTGCCATCGATTTCTCTAAGGAAGAAGGCATTATTTCTTCTAAAAGCATAAATGATATATGGGCCTTTCCATAGGAAATCGAATTTCCCATGTTCACCTTTATCCTCTCTCCTTGAATCCCCTTTTAAAACTATCCCCTAGGTAAAAATATTTTGCATTAGTCCTTTTATAAAAGGCCTTCTTGATCCTTTCCTACACAACCTAAGATCTGATATACACTTCCTCCCTGGTTTGCTGTAGGTGAATTGTTTGGTTGATTCTTCTTTGGATGTCATTTGGTTCAACCTGTAACTCGTGGAGAAGCTTCATTACTGGTGTTCCCCAGGAAGATGGGAAAACAACCTCCATTCCATAAACTAATTGATAAGGACTGGTACCAATGGATTTCTTTGTGGTTAGCCTATCTACCCATAAGGCATTTACTAGCTTTTTGTTCCATGTTTTCTTGTTATCCTCCAACAATTTTTTGATGATATTCACTAAAATCTTGTTTGAGGACTCTGCTAGTCCATTTCCTTGAGGGTAATAAGTTGTGGAGTTACCGAGGGTTATATGATACTTGTTACAGAAATCAATCATTCTTCAGGATTTGAAATTTGTTGCATTTTCAGTGATGCTTTTGGTTGGGCATCCGAATCTGGATAGGATGTTGGTCTCAAGGAATGTTATTATGATAGTGTCAGTGGCTTGCCTTGATGGTATGGCTTCTATCCACTTTGTGAAATAGTCTGTAGCAGTCAGGATCCATCTGTGTTGGGTAGAGGAAGGTGGGTGGATTTCACCAATGAATTCAAGACCCCATTGTTGAAAAGGTGCTTCAACAGAGATTGGTTTTAGTGGCAAGGGTAAAAGATCTTTCTTTCCTTCAAAAATCTAACATTTATGACATGAGGTTACAAATTTATTTACATCAGAAAAAGGAGTGGGCCAATAAAAACTGGCTCTAAGAATCTTGTCAACTGTGGTTTTCCAATAAAGATGTCCTCCACAGTCACCTGCATGAAATTCTTGTAACACTTTGTCAAATTCTTCTTTGAATAAACAATTTAGAAGGATACCTTGATGATTCCTCCAAAACAAATCATTGTCAATTATGCAAAATTTTGAGGATTTCATTTTTAGAAACCTGCTTTTGGTCCTCAATAATTCAGGAGGAGCTTGTAGATTTTGTAAAACGTATATGATGTCAGCATACCATGGTGATTCAATGAAGGCCTCGCTGATTGGTTGAGTCGCCATCTCCTCTCCATTATCCATTTCTGCAATAAAATTTATATCTAAGGCCTAACAGTTTGATTCAGCCATGAGCTTGGCTAAACCTTGGCCTTTGATTAACTTTGTTGGCTTGATTTCTAGGTCATATTCTAATATAGTAGCTATCCATTTCCCTCTCCTTCCATCTAGAGCATCATAAGTTAGGATATCCTTGAATACTGCATTAGGGACATAGGCTATTACATGAGAATGTAAAATGTGAACTCTAAAATCCTTGATAGATTTGACGAAAGTGAAGGCTTACTTTTCCATTATATTGTACTTTAAAGTGGCATCCCTCAGGGATTTGGTAAAAAAGCAATAGTTTTTTCATAACCCTAATCATTCTTCTGCAGTAGGACTACAGAAATTGTGTGTTCTGAGGCAAAGGAAAATATAATGAAATCCCTATCAAACTTTGGACTGATCAAAACTGGTGTTTTTGTTAAGGCTAGCTTAATACCTTCAAAGGATTCATTAGCCTCAATGGTCCATTTTATGGTCAAATATTTCTTCAATATGTTATTCAATGATCTAATTAACTCTGCTAAGCTAGAAATAAATCTCCTAAGAAAGTTTATTTTTCCTAAAAAGGCTTGTAATTCTCTGATGCTTCTAGGATGTTGTATTTGTAAGATGGCCTCAATTATTGCAGGATCTATTCTAATACCATCTCTTGAGATTGTATGGCCCAGTAACTTTCCCTCTTCTAACCCAAATAAATATTTTTTGGGATTCAAAGAAATTCCATAATTCCTGAGTTTGATGAAAACCTTCCTTAGATGATCTAAGTGTTGTTTATCGGATTTTGAGAATACAGTGATGTCATCTAAGTATATTACTAGGAAGTCATGAATTTCCATAGCAAAAGATATGTCCATGGCTCTTTGGAAAGTAGCCCCTGCATTACTTAATCCAAAAGGCATTTTCACATATATGAATGTGCCCCAGGGAGTAGTGAACATTGTTTTATGGGGGAGGATATTTTGGAGTATGTTCCACTTCTACAACAAAAGTTTGAAACATTTCAGCAAGCTTTGTAGTGGTTAGCTTGGGGAATAATTCCAATAGCTCTCCAATAGAATTTGGGGTTAGGTTTTGCCGTAGTTGTAGTTTCAGCATTTCATTGATTGACTCAGTAGTGATGGTGAAAAGTATGGTTTGGTCAGGGGAGATTACTGCTCTTTGACTGGGGATGTAGTTTGCGTGGCAATAATTGAAAATTTGTGGAAAGATGTGCACCTTAGGGAATTGATACTTGGGCAAATCAGACTCCTGAAGACCTATTTTATCTGCATGGTTTAGGTATTGGTCTCTATATCGGAAGTATAATTTGAGAGGGGATTCATGGACAGAGGTGTATTTGATTTGGAAATCTTTATCAGAAATGGGGAGGTGGTCCAAGTCTAGGTGTGGAGTGGAAATCTGTCTAACATCCATGGCAATTGGGGCAGCCATTCCAAGTTCTTGTGGATTTGAGAATGGGGGAGGTAAATTTTCAGTCTTTTAGGGTAATGGCGGTTCAATTCAGGGCAGATATTAAGTTATCTGACTTTCTCTTTAATTCCAATTAAGAACACTCAACAATTGGCTCTAAAATTGAGAGGGTTTTCAGTGAATTATGGTTTAAATACATGGAATTTGAAGAAAATTGGGTCTAAACCAGGTGTTTGGCAACTTTGAAAGGTTGAAAGGGCTTTGAGTAGGCTGGAAGGCAATCTGGGAGCTTTTTGGTGTCTTTAGGGTGCAATTGTATGTGGTTTGACAGCTTCGACGTTCACAGGTGCATGCATGGAAGTTTACAGTTAAAAACAATAAAAATAATAATTTGGGGCTTTCTTGGCTTTATGCACGAAAGTAAATTTGGCGGGTATCGGTGAACAATGGTTGTTCATCGCGTACGGGGTGAACAGTATTTGTTTTGGCATGTAGTGAGCCAATGGTAAGTGGTTTGCTTCGCACAGCTTTTGGCTGCATGGCGGTATTAGGGGGAGGCCACCTGATTCCATTCATTGAGCGCCATGTCACCTCGGGGGCCTAGAGGAAAAAAACCCTTTTAGGGTGGGTAATGTTCAAATTTCAGGCCCTTCCGAAATGGATGACGTCTGTTAGATGTGGAGGGGAAAGATCATGTGGCGATCAGGTAGTGGAGTTGCACAGAGCGTAGTGGGGGGGCTCGACGGGAATTTAAGAGCGACAGTTTTGGTTTAATGCGAGATTAAGGTGGGGGTTAAGGTATTGGGTAGGATTTAATTGGGTTTTTTAACTAACTTAATCGAGGATCAATTAGTTACTGGGTCCGGGGTAGAAAACCTTAGTTTATATAATTAAACTAAGGTGGGATTAATAAATATTGCGGGAGTTAATATATATAAGAGAAACAGGTTGTTATTAGGGATTTAATAAATAAATTAGTAATTTAGTCAAATAAGTGGAAAAGGAGCAAAATATCCCAAATACATGATATCTCATGTTTTAATGCTTTCTGATAATAACATAAAGACATAGGATATAGTGCTTTTATGGGTTTTTGATGTGAAAATGAGTTATGTAGGGGAAGACACACCTTTTCCTAGGTAAAAGTAATTTAACCTGAGGAAAGAATATTATTTTGGGAAAATGAATGAACTGAAGGGGGGAAATGAATGCTTATGAGGGGATTTAGTACTTGTTGCCTGTATGTCATTGAGTAGAGGGTCTGGTCCCTCCAAAAGTTAGAGAAATGCTCTAAGACTCTTTGACTTAGAGTTTTTAAGTACTTTGAACTTTATTGTGGGAAATTAACTAACTAAAAGGCGAAATGAATGAGGGAAATTAATTAATTGACTTTGACATCCATCTACATGGTTGAGTGCCCATTCAGATTTGGAACTTTTATGATGAAAAAGATGATACACATGCTTTTTCCTAATCAATCATCAAAATTCTGCAACCTTTATACTACTTACCCATCTACTCATCCTACCATTTTTACTTCTCTTTATTAGGGTGCATTTGAGCTAGCAAACCCTTATCAAACATTTTTCTTTTTCTTTATAATAGTAAACTAACTAACTCCAACCTTATTACATCCAAGGGCTCGGTTTAAACATTTGAGCTCCTATTATTTACTTTACCTACCTACTTATCTGCCAAGATTAAACAATTTGGTCGGATTTGTATTCTCTATCTATAGACATGAAATTGAAACATGAAATAGCCAAGTTTAAACATTTTGACTATCATGGACTGTAGTAATGGTTACAAACTACACACAATCATTTATTCTGTACAAGAAGTAAATAGTAGTGGAAATTTGACTTGCACACTTTCATGGTCCTTTTTCTTTTCTTAGGGTTCATATTTTTCATCCTTTTTACCTTTTTATTCTTTTTTTTCTTTGATTATTCTTTTAGGACATACCCTCTTTACATTTTTTAAATTTTTTTTTGAATATGGAAAAATTTTGCAGAAAGCAAATGTATGTACATATTATAGTTTTAATCTCAATCATTCAAAAATTATGACTCCTATTGGTATAGGAACCTAATAGTGGCTCCACTTGGTGATCGCATTTCCCGATAAAATGTCAAGAACTTTGTAGACCAATGGGATTCTGAATTGCTATGATGTTATCCTACAACTTTTCTTTTTCATATTTCTGCAACCTCATTACTATTTATGACAAGAAAACTTTTGAATCTTAGGACCTTCTCTTCGGGCTTCAACTCCAAAATTTACCATCCAATCAACTCTAGACTTTTGAAAAATAGAATATGTACAAATGATTAGTGAAATCAGTAACTAGGTTAAATGTAGTGTTTAAGCATTTGACCATTCACTCATCCTCCTTCTGCTTCTGTTCCATCCATTTCTCTGAGGAAGAAGGCATTATTTCCTCTAAAAGCATAAATGATATATGGGCCTTTCCATAGGAAATCGAATTTCCCATGTTCACCTTTATCCTCTCTCCTTGAATCCCATTTTAAAACTGTCCCCTAGGTAAAAAAATTCTGCCTTAGTCCTTTTATCAAAGGCCTTCTTGATCCTTTCCTGCACAACCTGAGATCTGATAAACACTTCTTCCCTGGTTTGTTGTAGGTGAATTGTTTGGTTGATTCTTCTTTGGATGTCATTTGGTTCAACCTGCAACTCATGGAGAAGCTTCATTACTAGTGTTCCCAAGGAAAATGGGAAAACAACCTCCATTCCATAAACTAATTGATAAGGACTGGTACCAATGGATTTCTTTATGGTTAACCTATCTACCCATAAGGAATTTACTAGCTTTTTGTTCCATGTTTTCTTGTTATCCTCCAACAATTTTTTGATGATATTCACTAAAATCTTGTTTGAGGACTCTGCTAGTCCATTTCCTTGATGGTAATAAGCTGTGGAGTGACCCAGGGTTATATGATACTTGTTACAGAAATCAATCATTCTTCTGGATTTGAAATTTGTTGCATTTTCAGTGATGATTTTGGTTGGGCATCCAAATCTGGATAGGATGTTGGCCTCAAGGAATGTTATTATGACAGTGTCAGTGGCTTGCCTTGATGGTATGGCTTCTATCCACTTTGTGAAATAGTCTGTAGAAATCAGGATCCATCTGTGTTTGGTAGAGGAAGATGGGTGGATTTCACCTATGAATTCAAGACCCCATTGTTGAAAAGGTGCTTCAGCAGAGATTGGTTTTAGTGGCAAGGGTAAAAGCTCTTTCTTTCCTTCAAAAATATAACACCATCACGTGAGGTTACAAATTTCTTTACATCAGAAAAACAGAGTGGCCCAACAAAAACTGGCTCTAACAATCTTGTCAACTGTGGTTTTGCAATAAAGATGTCCTCCATAGTCACCTACATGAAATTCTTGTAACACTTTTTCAGATTCTTCTTTCAATAAACAATTAAGAAGGATACCTTCATGATTCCTCCAAAACAAAGCATTTTCAATTATGCAAAATTTTGAGGATTTCATTTTTAGAAACCTGCTTTTGGTCCTGGATAATTCAGGAGGAGCTTGTAGATTTTGTAAAACATATATGATGTCAGCATACCATGGTGATTCAATGAAGGCCTGGCTGATTGGTGGAATCACCATCTCCTCTCCATTATCCATTTCTGCAATAAAATTTATATCTAAGGCATAACAGTTCGATTCAGCCATGAGCTTGGCTAAACCTTGGCCTTTGATTAACTTTTTTGGCTTGATTTCTAGGTCATATTCTAATATAGTAGCTATCCATTTCCCTCTCCTTCCATCTAGAGCATCCTGAGTTAGGATATCCTTGACTACTACATTGGGGACATAGGCTATTATATGAGAATATAAAATGTGAACTGTAAAATCCTTGATAGATTTGACGAAAGTGAAGGCTTACTTTTCCATTATATTGTACTTTAAAGGGGCATCCCTCAGGGCTTTGCTAAGAAAGGCAATAGGTTGTTCATAACCCTAATCATTCTTCTGCAGTAGGACTACAGAAATGGTGTGTTCTGAGGCAAAGGAAAATATAATGAAATCCCTATCGAACTTTGGACTGATCAAAATTGGTGTTTTTGTTAAGGCTAGCTTAATATCTTCAAAGGATTTATTAGCCTCAATCGTCCATTTTATGGTCGAATCTTTCTTCAACATGTTATTCAATGATCTAATTAACTCTGCTAAGCTAGAAATAAATCTCCTAAGAAAGTTGATTTTTCCCAAAAAGGCTTGTAATTCTCTGATGCTTCTAGGATGTTGTATTTGTACGATGGCCTCAATTATTGTAGGATCTATTTGGATACCATCTCTTGAGATTGTATGGCCCAGTAAATTCCCCTCTTCTAACCCAAATAAATATTTTTTGGTATTCAAATAAATTCCATAATTCCTGCGTTTGATGAAAACCGGCCTTAGATGATCTAAGTGTTGTTTATCGGATTTTGAGAATGCAGTGATGTCATATAAGTATATTACTAGGAAGTCATGAATTTCCTTAGAAAAAGATATGCCCATGGCTCTTTGGAAAATAGCCCCTGTATTATTTAATCCAAAAAGCATTTTCACATATATGAATGTGCCCCAAGGAGTAGTGAACGTTGTTTTAGCCTGGACATCTGGGTGAACTAAAATCTGATTGTAGCCAGAAAACCCATCCAATAATGAGATTTTGGTTGACCCTACTACCCTTTGTAAGATGTGATCCATTTTAGGGATGGGGTAATTTTCCTTAAGTGAAACTTTATTGAGATTCCTGAGATCAACACAAAGTCTGATCTCACCAGTCCTTTTCCTTGTGGGCACCAAATTTGAAACCCAATCAGAGAATCTAATTGGTGCTATTATCTTGGCCTCATACATCCTTCGAATTTCCTTTTCAATAGAAGGTAATAGGATGGGATTAATCCTCCTAAGCTTCTGTCTAAAAGGTTTATGGTTTTCTTTTATGGGGATGGTGTGTTGTATTATGCTAGTGTCATAGGACTTTAGGTCCTCATAACTCCAAGCAAAGAAATCTTGGAATTCCTCTAGTAATTCAAGATATTTCACTTTTTTAGTAGGAGGTAAGGACTTTGAAAGTTTTATCAATTTCAGATTTTCCTCAATACCTATATTACACTCCTCAATATCAGATTTTAAGGGTTCCATTTTTGGTTTTCTAAGGACATCATTCAAATCAAACGAATCTTCCAAAGGAGTTAATCCTTTGGGAAAGAAGTTGTCTTTGAGATTAATGATTTCAGAGTCTTCATCAATTATCTCATCAATTTCAACTTTCTTTAGGTTTTCTATATCTAATTTTGTAAATTTCGTGGGATGAAATCTATCTATCTCTTCATCTTCTATTTGGTTAATTTCTATTTTATTTTTAAAGTAAGGATCTAATGTTATGTCAATATCTATGTTACTATTTACAAATTCTTCTTCTAAAGTTAAAAAATTATTTATTTGTTGGTCATTAGTGAATACTTGACAGTTTTCAAGTTATCTGGGATAGCAGGTCTGTGCCTAACCTCAGTAGTGTACTGATGGTTAGGTTAAAATGGTAACTTACAAGTTCTAGCAAACATTGCTAAACTATGAGCTTGCATATTATGTTTCTTGGGGATGACTGCAAGCTTAGTTTCTAGAAAAGTGTACAATATTCCTACAATTGTTCCTCTATTAAAACTTAACCTAGGATCTTTGGTCATATATACAACATTAATTTGTTTTATAACCAACTCAGAATCTCCAATAATAGAAACTCTTATAGCTCCCAACTTTATAACCAATTTGAGACCTAAAAGAAGTGCTTCGTAATCAGTCATGTTGTTAGTGCATTTGAAATTCAGTCTGTAAGAATGGCCCTCTGAGTGATCATTCTCTAAATTGTATATCGACACTCCTACTCCTGCTCCTAATTTGTTCACTGACCCATCAAATTCAAGATGCCATAATATTTCATGTTCATAGTTCTTACTATCTGGGGAACAAAATTTTATTTGTTTGAGGTGTTTTTCTTATCATTTTCATCTGAAAATTCTTGAATTTGGATAGGTTAATTTTCAACTGTAACTGCAATTTCTTCTGGTTCTGAAATAATGATGTTTGAAGTATTTTCTCATGTTTGTTCAGCATTATACAAAATAAAAGAATCGATGTCAGAATGCATGGAATAGATAGGAAAGTTTTGAGGCCTATCCTGGCTACTCACTACATACTTCATCGAGGTCTCTCTGTACAGGTTTTTAGGATGTCCAAAGAATGAAATTGTGGCATATGAGATGTCAAGTTGCAAAGATCCTAGGAGTTTATGCCCCCATGATCCAGACAATAGCATGCCATATTTAGGTGGTATATCAGCAACAACTATGTCCATGAGAACGGTGTTAGCAGATATTGTATTAAGGAAACACACAGGTCTTTAATTAACCCTAGACACTTTACTTGACTTGAGTCAAATGAAAATAGGTCCTTGTAAGGCCTCGTAATGTCCAAGTTTAATTTTTCCATAACAGATTTAGGCATTAAAATGTGTGAAGCCCTAGAATCTAGCATTGCATTTTGTAAGATTTTATTATGAATGTTAAGGCTAATATAAAAGGGCGGTACTCCCTCTTCTATTGGTTTTTCGTTAACATCAGGGCCAAAAATAAGTTCTGGTTGATCATCAAATAAGTTAATAGAGTCTTCATTCTCAAAACAGTTTAAGGTTTTTCTTATTTGAGATTTATAGGTTTCATTTTTAATTAGCTCTGTCAAGGGAAGTGAGATTTTCAGTTTAGCAACCTCTGCTCCCAAATTGAAAGGCAAAGGGGCCTTCTCTATTTGAGGGCTTGGAATTTTCATGGCAGGAGTTTGAGGAGATTTCTCTTCTTTTTCTGTGTATGAAGTCTTTTTGTCTGGATTTTCTAATATAATGTTTGGATATTGTTCCATTGTTTCCTTGGAGGGGACTGGAGTGGAAGTTGATCATTAGAGGGTTGATTGGGGGTTATATCTACAATGGTGGGACTAGGAGGGTTCTAGTTTGGTCTAGGGAGGATTTGGAGAGTTTTAGTAACTAGAGCTACTTTGATTTTCTTAGGCTGATTGGGCACTGTTTTCTTGGTTTGGTTAGGAGTATTAGTGTTCTTTTTACTCCTAATGTTGTACTGTTTGTGCACTTCAAAGATAGCAGAATCATACCCTTGCTTATAATCGAATGATTCTTCGAACTGGGTCTACAACTACTGCAACATATGTAGTTCCTGCTCATCTTGGGTTAAGAAGACGGTTTCCTCATCATCTAATCCCATCAAGTTTATGTGTGTGTCTTGTTCAAGGTCATCTAAATGGGATGTTTTAGCATGGTTTTCTTGAAATGGAGGCCTAATATTCTGATCAGGTCCATTCTTCCCAGTATTCTGATTTTGATTCTTTCTAAAGTTTGGGTTTCTGACAGGAGGTGCCTATTGATTATCCTATTGACGCTTCTTATCAATGTTCTCTATCCTATCCATCATATTTTCCATTCCTTTGGTTAGGACATCTATTTTAAGGTAAGATGGTGAGGCTTCATCTTTCACAGGTCCTCTCCTTTCATTCCTAACCCTAGGTCTTTTTGCTAGCAAGCTGGCTTCTACACTAATTGCAACACTCTGCATGTCTTCTAAAGTTGGAGGATTTTTCTCTCTAAGTTGGAAGGTCATATCAGTATCAAACCCATTAGGAAACTTTATCAGAGCTAAGTCAGGTGGGGGTCTAAGATTGACTGGTATTGCATTGTTTATATTTTTAATTCTGGAATAGTAATCCTAGACTATTTCATTTGGTCCTCTTCTGATGCTCTCATATTCTGAAAGAATCTGCAGAGGGTTCTTTTTCTTCTCCCATCTATTTAAAAATTGCTGATAAAATGCTTCCAAACACTCTATGCTATTAGCAGGTAAAGCTCTAACCCATTTTCTCACATCGACAGCTAGAGTCTGAGCAAAAAGTCTCATTTGAACATCTCCAATATCAATTTAATTCAAAGTAATCTGTCATTTTGTTTACATGCTGTTGTGATGTATAATTTCCTATGCCATCAAATTGGACAATTTTTTCTGGTAATCTTGTGGCATGGCACCACATGGAGCAGGTAACACAAGAGGAGCATATCTATTTTCCAAGGATCTAAGTTGGGCAGGGCTGAAAAGTGGGGTTGGGGTACCACTAGATGATACAGTAGTTGATGGAGAACTAGGAGGAATAGGTGATTGATGTGTAATGATAGGTTGGTAGGGAAGTGAAGGTATAAATGGGGGTGAGGAATGAACTTCAGAAGTGGAAGGGAATAATGGCGAACTGAGGGCAGTTGACACAGATTAAGAACGATCAGGATTATTAACAGTGGTAAAGGATGACTGAGGGGAATTAAGAATATACTCATCAATTGGTTGATTTTGTTTTTGGACTTCAAGATCAGCAATAAACTCTGGATCTAGAACTATGTCATCAAGTGCACTTTCAGACCTGGTTCTAAATAAGGAAAGGTTAAATGACTCATGAAAGGGGAGGTCTTCTAAAAATAACCACTCATCAGGGCATGAATTTGCTTTGATTAAAGGTGTTGGACTGACTGAACTTTCTTGTCTTCTGGATTTTTTTGAAAGAAGGTTGGGCTTATCCACTACCGGGGGAGGATTTGGATCTGGATTGGCCCTAGTATAGTGATTTCTCCTTGAAGCCAGAGTTTCAAGCTTTTCTAATTACTTTCTTTTTTTGAAATTTTGTAAATAACTTCTAATAAACCCTTCAATAGGCTTGAAATAAATATTTGAAATTTTGTCAAAGGTTAATTAAGACCAAGGATTTGATTTCCCCTTTGTGGTCGCCACTATGTTATCGCTCAGAAGTTTTCCATAGAAGTTATCAAAAGAAGGAATAATCTGAGGTAACCACAAACAAATCTTTTAGGCTCAAGTTCTAGCCAACCTAAGTCCAGAGAGGGCTCTCTCTTTATGATTTAGCTTTGTTTTATTAGATTTTAGACTAGTTCTTAGTGTTCATGAGGTTTTGATTTTAGATTGAGTGGTGGAATTCTAGGAGCAGATGGATAGAGATAGGTCTTCAAACCATTGGGCTATGGAGTCAAGTTAAAATGATAGCATAACTGGATCATATCATTAAAGGGAATGTTCACAGGGCAGGCTATCAAGGCAAAAGGAAAATCTTCAAGTCTAATGGGTGAAATGATTCTAACCAGGGTGAAAGGGTAGCCAAGAATCCTTGGACCGGGATCAGAATGAAGAAAAGAGGGTGATCAAGAACAAAGGGTAATGAATAGTCCTTTGTTGTAGACCAGGGAGAGAAACTAGAGAAGCTAGGGAGCAGTTAAGAATTCCCTAAATAACATAGTTTAGTAGAAAACATTTAAAATGTAAACAGTCAAGAGAGAGTGCGTTCAAGCAATTTCTGAAATATCATTCCATGTTATAAATTTAGATTTTAGATAAACAAACAAGATTATGGAAACACATAAGAGAAATAAAAGTAAACAAAAGAGAATACTTATTTGTATATTGCTTTACACAAGAATCCTGTAAAATATCTAAGCTTAATTCCTTGATCCAGCAAGCCAATCCAGTCATTGATACAATATAACTTAGAATTGAGAGAGAAAGTCTATAGAAATGTCTTGGAATCCACCCCAAATACTTTGAAATATGAGGTATTTATACAAAAAATGATTACAAAATATCTCATAACAGTTTGAGATTTAATTTAGGAAATAAAAATATCTTCAAGCATGAAGATAGAGATAGATGGCAAACTGCATCCTGTTGTCCCTTTTATTGTGGTAGTGTTGGCTTTTGCAGTTGAGTTGTAGCCATTTAAGTTGGCTGATATTTGTACACTGGAATCTTCTTCAGTTTGATCTTTCACTAATACTCTTTGACCATGTTATTCTTTGAGCCTAGTGATCTGCCTTTACCAGTTTCATCTGGCTACCTTTAGACTTACTATGGTAACTTTCTGATATAAAACTCATCGTAAATCTATTATTTTTTCCTACCATTCATCCTCAGGTAACTTTACTTTCAACATTATACTTGAAATTTCATCTGCCTCTGTGTATTTATCAAAATTGGGCTTGGTGACAAATAGATGTTTCACCTCACGTTTTAGGAAAAATAGATTTTCCAAAGTGTCATACAATACTTTTCCAGTTGGCAGGGCTTTTATACCTGAAGTGTTGGCTTGTTCCTTAGCGAATTTCCTAAGCTTGTGAGTGTAGTCCAATTGGCTCATGAGTATATCATGGATGACCATAGGACTGGGAAGGCCTTTGTCCCTCGAATTTGAAATTTGGCCATGAACTTGTCAATGGCCACCGGCATGTTGTGGCACTTTTCTTCAAATTTTAGCATAAGGTTTCTTTTGGAAAGAACCTTTTTGACCACTAGGATGGCTTCAGTCCTATCTTCTATACCAAGCTCATGTCTTTTCTTACTGTTCAGGAAGTGGATGAGTCGATTGGCATCCTCAGGCATCTCGCCCAACTCTTCCCTTACTTTCTGGATAGCCTCAGTGGCTACCTTTACCAATTCAGTTTTCAAAAACATAACTTGACTTGATGGCCAAATATCATTGACAGAATCAATGGTATTGGCCCAGAGCATTTCTTTGTTCTATCCTAGTGGTTTCTTCAATGTCAAATATTTCTCTAGGACTTCGATCTTCTTGCCCATCCTTAGGGCTTTCTATGTTTCTTCTCTCTGGTAAATTTGGGCAAGCTTAGATTTAGTTTTGTAAGCTTGCCACTTTCTCCTTCAGCCTTTTGAGCTCTATTGCCTAGATTGACATCTCCTCCATGGCTTTGACTAGCTCTATTGTTTTCTCTATAGATGTGCCTCTTGTTGTAGACTCAGTTGTGATTGGCAGTGCTATGGCAGGT
Source organism: Pinus tabuliformis (assembly GCA_031772625.1). Taxonomy (NCBI): domain Eukaryota; kingdom Viridiplantae; phylum Streptophyta; class Pinopsida; order Pinales; family Pinaceae; genus Pinus; species Pinus tabuliformis. The sequence continues at coordinate 47,843,620 of CM062813.1, forward strand.
GGAGTTGTTGGACTGAATCAAAATGTCCAACTCGTTCTCTATTTCTTTTAATTGGTCATTTAGCTTTAGGATCAAGTCCAAGAGCTCTTCATGTCCTTTTTGTGCCTCTAGGACTTCTGCTATTTGTGGGTGATGCAACTGGGGAATCTTGAGCTACTTCTTCAGAGTAGCTATATCATCATTCTTCTTATTTATTAATTTTTTAGTGGCCTTTACATCTTTGGGATCGTGTCCCAACTAATTGACGAAGTCCTCTAAGGACTCGATTCTGGTATCTTTGGCCTGTGAAAAGGCCTTTTCCAACTGGAACGGTGTTGATATATTGTTGAGGGAGTTTTCAAATTGGTGGGCAGTGATGGATTTCCCTATCAAGGTGGAGTAAATCATCTCCCCTATCTGCTTGTGCAGCTCAATATGGTCAATAGGATGTATGTCCTTTGCCAGTACTTCGAAGTCTATCTTTTTGAAGTCTGTTGCTCTTGTTGGCTGCTGAGTAGTGGGCTTCATGAATGTCATTTGCAACTTCCCGTCTTTTACATCGTAGCATCGTAGGCTCACATAAGCCTTGTCTGATTGGTAGGGGCCATATTTAAGTATTATGCATAAGTTTGGGCTTTTAGCCTCTCATTTCTGGGTTTTATGTCCTTATATCTTTCTCTGATGTCTTAGTCTCGGTCAGCTAGAATCCTGAATGAGGAGACTTCAACACTCTGTTGCCTTTCCAACATATGAGTGTGTGATGTGGAAGGTTTTGGTGTGCCTCCAGAGGGAGTGGCATCCCTGCTTCCTTCTCTTTCTGTGCTGGTGGCCCCAACTGTTTCTTCTGTGAATTCCTGTTCAGAGACAGGATTTATCCTTTGCCTTTTAACCAGGCTAGTCTTTGCATAGGCTTGTGATGTTCCTCTGCCTAAAGTAGTGGCCTCTTCCCTATTTATTTTGAGGTTTTTCTCCTCATTTAGAGGACTTTTCAAGACTGGGGTGGTACTCATGATGGGCTCTGGTATAGCTTTTTTAGATAGTTCCTCTGATAGGTCTGGTTGTTCTGACTCTTCTTGTACCTGGGATTATTCTTCTACATGTGATTCACTGTGTGCCTGTGATTCTCCTTGTGCCTGTGATTCACCTGGTACCTGCAGGAAAGAACCTTCATCAAGTTGTTTCTCTAGATCAATTAATGTGTTTTCCACATCAACTTTAGTACTATCCTTGTCCTCCAAAGTGTTTTGCACCCAATCTAATTCGTTGCCATATTTTTCTATTTCAGGGATTCTGTGATGAATATAAGGAGCCATCTTGTTTTTTGTCTTCTATTGCAGATGAAGTCCGAGGGATCATATCTCCAAATGAAGCTCTATTTTAGATTTAGTCTCTGAAGGATTTTCTTTGCTTCCTTTCCAGCTTCGCGGCTATTACACGCAAAGGGGCCTAGTTGATCTTTGATTTTGAGCTGGGCCTTCTTTTTGGATTTGACAAAATGTACCTCATCTGAATTGATTATTTGCCTGTAGTACTCCAGATCAAATAACCTCATTGGGAGGTATCTGGGTAGTTTAAATGGGGCCATCTCATAGCCATAAATCCTAATTTCAGTGTGATTTTGGTACAAGTACCAATCTCCCACTTTGTGTTTTTTTGAAATTTGTAGGATCCTCCTGATATCTGAACTGATTCCTGGAGGAGGGCTACCTATTAGCATTGTTACAATGGGATGTACAAAAATATCTATGAAGTCTGTGTATGGATATGGGGAGTAATACTTATGGATCAAAGAAGTCCATAAAATCACTGACCTAGGGTGACATTTTGTATCAAGCTTTTGGAGAGTAAAGGGGAACTTGTCAGCTTGGTAATATAGAAAAAGGTGGTACAAAACTGAGGAATACTTGAATACTCTCTCATTACTCATCCTAAGAAATTGGTCATGCATCCTATCAGCTATGAACTTGGCATAATCATACATGATAGTAGGAGGTTGTCATGGCATGAAAATGAACATGAAGGCTAAGATGATTTCATCTATATACTCACTGGTAGTATAGCCTAGGATACTAGATATCATTGCTAAAATGTCCTGGCCAAATTTCGAAAATATGGTATATACATATGGGGGAGGATCTTTTGGAATATGTTTCACTTCTACAACAAAATTTTGGAACATTTCAGCAAGCTTTGCAGTGGTTAGCTTGGGGAATCAGTCCAATAGGTCTCCAATAGAAATTGGGGTTAGGTTTTTCCCTGGTTGTAGTTGCAGCATTTCATTGATTGACTCAGAAGTGATGGTGAAAAGTATGGTTTGGTTAGGGGACAACACTTCTCTTTGATTGGGGATGTAGTTTTTGTGGCAATAATGGACAAATTCTGGAAAGATGTGCACCTCAGGGAATTGATACTTGGGAAAATTAGACTCCCAAAGACCTATTTTATCAGCATGGTTTCAGTATTGGTCTTTGTATCGGCAGTATAATTTGAGAGGGGATTCATGGACAGAGGTTTCCTTGATTTGGAAATCTTTATTAGTAAGGGGAAGGTGGTCTAGGTTCAGGTGGGGAGTGCAAATTGGTCTGACATCAATGACAATTGGGGCAGCCATTCTCTGTTCTTGTGGATTTGAGAATGGGGGAGGTAAATTTTCAGTCTTTTAGGGCAATGGGGTTGAATTCCCCGTGGTTTTAAGTTATCAGAATTTCTCTTTAATTTCAATTAAGAACACTCAATAATTGGCTCTGAAATTGATAGGGTTTCTAGTCAATTATGGTTTACATACCTAGAATTTGAAGAAAACTGGGTCTGAACTAGGTGACTGGCAACTGTGAATTGTTGAAAGGGATTCGAGCACACGGGAAGGAAATCTGGGAGCTTTGTGGCATCTTCAAGGTGCAATTGTACGTGGGTTGACAACTTCAACATTCACAAGCACATGCATGGAAGTTTACAGTTAAAAAATGATAAAAACAATATTTTGGGGCTTTTTTGGCTTTATGTGCGAAAGTCAATTTGGCGGGTATAAGTGAACAGTGGTTCTTTGTCGCATAGCGGGGTGAACAATAGCTATTTTTACATGTAGCAGGACAACAATAAGTAGTTTGCTTCGCACAACTTTTGAGCACTTGGTGGTATTTGGGGGAGGTCACCCGATTCCATTCATTGAGCACCACATCGCCTTAGGGGCCCAAAGGAAAACAACCCTTTTTGGGTGGGTAACGTTTGGATTTTGGGCCCTTCCAAAATGGATGAGGACCGTTAGATGTGGAGGGGAAAGATCATGTGGTGATCAGGAAGTGGAGTTGCATGGAGGGTAGTTGGGGGGCTAGGAAGGTGTTTAAGTGCAGCGGTTTTGGTTTAATGTGGGATTAAGGAAGGGGTTAAGGTATCAAGTGGGATTTAATTGGGTTTTTGGTTTTATTTTATGGGGATGGTGTGTTGTATTATGCTATTGTCATAGGACTTGAGGTCCTCATAACTCCAATAAAAGACATCTTGGAATTCCTCTACTAATTCAAGGTATTTCACTTTTTCAATAGGAGGTAAGGACTTTGAAAGTTTTATCAATTTCGGATTTTCCTCAGTACCTATATTACACTCCTCAATATCAAATTTTAAGGGTTCCATTTTTGGTTTTCTAGGGACATCATTCAAATCAAACAAGTGTTCCAAAGGAGTTAATCCTTTGGGAAAAAAGTTTTCATTGAGATTAATGATTTCAGAGTCTTCATCAATTATCTCATCAATTTCAACTTGCTTTAGGTTTTCTATATCTAATTTTGTATATTTCGTGGGATGAAATCTATCTATCTCTTCATCTTCTATTTGGTTAATTTCTATTTTATTTTTAAAGTAAGGATCTAATGTTATGTTGGTATCTATGTTACTATTTACAAATTCTTCTTCTAAAGTTAAAAAATTATTTATTTGTTGGTCATTAGTGAATACTTGACAGTTTTTCAAGTTATCTGGGATAGCAGGTCTGTGCCTAACCTCAACAATGTACTAATGGTTAGGTTGAAATGGTAACTTACAAGTTCTAGCAAACATTGTTAAACTATGAGCTTGCATATTATGTTTCCTAGAGATGACTACAAGCTTAGTTTCTAGAAAAGTGTACAATATTTCTACAATTGTTCCTCTATAAAAACTTAACCTAGGATCTTTGGTCATATATACAACATTAATTTGTTTTATAACCAACTTAGAATCTCCAATAATAGAAACTCTTATAGCTCCCAACTTTCTAACCAATTTGAGACCTAAAAGAAGTGCTTCGTACTCGGTCATGTTGTTAGTGCATTTGAAATTCACTCTGTAAGCATGGCCCTTTGAATGATCATTCTCTAAATTGTATATCCACACTCCTGCTCTTGCTCCTAATTTGTTCACTGACCTGTCAAATTCAAGATGCCATAATATTTCATGTTCATAGTTCTTACTATCTGGGGAACAAAATTTTATTTGTTTGAGGTGCTTTTCTTATCCTTTTCATCTGAAAATTCTTGAATTTGGATATGTTGATTTTCAACTGTAACTGCAATTTCTTCTGGTTCTGAAATAATGATGTTTGAAGTATTTTCTCGTGTTTGTTAAGCATTATACAAAATAAAAGAATTGATGTCAGAATGCATGGAATAGATAGGAAAGTTTTGAGGCCTATCCTGGCTACTCACTACATACTTCATCGAGGTCTCTCTGTACAGGTTTTTAGGATGTCCAGAGACTAAAATTGTGGCATATGAGATGTCAAGTTGCAAAGATCCTTGGAGTTTATGCCCCCATGATCTAGACAATAGCATGCCATATTTAGGTGGTATATCAGCAACAACTATGTCCATGAGAATGGTGTTAGCAAGATATTGTACTAAGGTAACACACAGGTCTTTAATTAACCCTAGACACTTTACTTGACTTGAGTCAAATGAAAATAGGTCCTTGTAATGTAAGGCCTCGTAATGTCCAAGTTTAATTTTTCCATAACAGATTTAGGCTTTAAATTGTGTGAAGCCCCAGAATCTAGCATTGCATTGTGTAAGATTTTATCATGAATGTTAAGGCCAATATAAAAGGGTGGTACTCCCCCTTATAGTGGTTTTTCATTAACATCAGGGCCAAAAATAAGTTCTAGTTGATCATCAAATAAGTTAACAGAGTCTTCATTCTCAACAAAGTTTAAGGCTTTTCTTATTTGAGATTTATAGGTTTCATTTTTAATTAGCTCTGTCAAGGGAACTGATATTTTCAGTTTAGCCACCTCTGCTCCCAAATTGAAAGGAAAAGGGGCCTTCTCTATTTGAGGGCTTGGAATTTTCATGGTAGGAGTTTGAGGAGATTTCTCTTCTTTTTCTGTGTATGAAGTCTTTTTGTCTGGATTTTCTAATATAATGTTTGGATATTGTTCCATTGTTTCCTTGGAGGGGACTGGAGTGGAAGTTGATCATTAGGGGGTTGATTGGGGGTTATATCTACAATGGTGGGATTAGGAGGGTTCTAGTTTGGTCTAGGGAGGATTTGGAGAGTTTTAGTAACTAGAGATACTTTGATTTTCTTAGGCTGATTAGGCATTGTTTTCTTGGTTTGGTTAGGAGTATGAGTGTTCTTTTTACTCCTAATGTTGTACTGTTTGTGCACTTCGAAGATAGCATAATCATACCCTTGCTTATAATCGAATGATTCTTCGAACTGGGTCTGCAACTACTAAAACATATAAAGTTCCAGCTCATCTTGGGTTAAGAAGACGGTTTCCTCATCATCTAATCCCATCAAGTTTATGTGTGTGTCTTGTTCAGGGTCATCTAAATGGGATGTTTTAGCATGGTTTTCTTGAAATGGAGGCCTAATATTCTGATCAGGTCCATTCTTTCCAGTATTCTGATTCTGATTCTTTCTAAAGTTTGGGTTTCTAACAGGAGGTGCCTGTTGATTTTCCTATTGACGCTTCCTATCAATGTTCTCTATCCTATCCATCATATTTTCCATTCCTTTGGTTAGGACATCTATTCTAAGGTAAGAGGGTGAGGCTTCATCTTTCACAGGTCCTCTCTTTTCATTCCTAACCCTAGGTCTTTTTGCTAGCAAGTTGGCTTCTACACTAACTGCAACACTCTGCATGTCTTCTAAAGTTGGAGGATTTTTCTCTCCGAGTTGGAAGGCCATATCAATATCAAACCCATCAGGAAACTTTATCAGAGCTAAGTCAGGTGGGGGTCTAAGATTGACTGGTATTGCATTGTATATATTTTTAATTCTGGTATAGTAATCCTGGACTATTTCATTTGGTCCTCTTCTGATGCTCTCGTATTCTGAAAGAATCTACAGAGGGTTCTTTTTCTTTTCCCATTTATTTAAAAATTGCTGATAAAATACTTCCAAACAATCTATGCTATTAGCAGGTAATGCTCTAAACCATTTTCTCACATCGACAGCTAGAGTCTGAGCAAAAAGTCTCATTTGAACATCTCCAATATCAATTTAACTCAAAGTAATCTATCATTTTGTTTACATGCTGTTGTGATGTATAAGTTCCTATGCCATCAAATTGGACAATTTTGTTCTGGTAATCTTGTGGCATGGTACCACATGGAGCAAGTAACACAAGAGGAGCATATCTATTTTCCAAGGATCTAAGTTGGGCAGGGCTAAAAAGTGGGGTTGGGGTACCAAGAGAAGATACAATAGTTGATGGAGAACTAGGAGGAATAGGTGATTGATGTGTAATGATAGGTTGGTAGGGAAGTGAAGGTACAAAATGGGGGTGAGGAATGAACTTCAGAAGTGGAAGGGAATAATGGCGAACTGAGGGTGGTTGACACTGGTTAAGAACGATCAGGGATATTAACAGTGGTAAGGGATGACTGAGGGGAATTTAGAATATACTCATCAATTGATCAATTTTCTTTTTGGACTTCAAGATTAGCAATAAACTTTGGATCTAGAACTATGTCATCAAGTGCGCTTTCAGACCTGGTTCTGAATAAGGAAAGGTTAAATGACTCATGAAAAGGGAGGTCTTCTAAAAATAACCACTCATCAGGGCGTGAATCTACTTTGATTAAAGGTGTTGGACTGACTGAACTTTCTTTTCTTCTGGATTTTCTCAAAATCAGGTAGGGATTATCCACTATCGGGGGAGGATTTGGATCTGGATTGGCCCTAGTATAGTGAGTTCTCCTTGCAGCAAGAGTTTCAAGCTTTTCTAATTACTTTCTTTTTATGAAATTTTGTAAATAACTTATAATAAACCCTTCAAGAGGCTTGAAATAAATATTTGAAATTTTCTCAAAGGTTTATTAAGACCAACGATTTGATTTCCCCTTTATGGTCGCCACTATGTTATCTCTCAGAAGTTTTCCCTAGAAGTTATCAAAAGAAGGAATAATATGAGGTAACCACAAACCAATCTTTTAGGCTCAAGTTCTAGCCAACCTAAGTCCAGAGAGGGCTCTCTCTTTATGATTTAGCTTTGTTTTATTAGATTTTAGACTAGTTCTTAGTGTTCATGAGGTTTTGATTTTAGATTGAGTGGTGGAATTCTAGGAGCAGATGGATAGAGATAGGTCTTCAAACCATTGGGTTATGGAGTCAATTTAAAATGATAGCATAACTGGATCATATCATTAAAGGGAATGTTCTCAGGGTAGGCTAGCAAAGCAAAAGGCAAATCTTCAGGTCTAATGGGTGAAATGATTCTAACCAGGGTGAAAGGGTAGCTAAGAATCCTTAGACCGGGATCAGAATGAAGAAAAGAGGTTGATCATGAAAAAAGGGCAATGAAGAATCCTTTGCTGTAGACCAGGGAGAGAAACTAGAGAAGCTAAGGAGAAATTAAGAATTCCCTAAATAAGATATTTTAGTAGAAAACATTTAAAATGTAAACAGTCAAGAGAGAGTGCATTCAAGCAATTTCTGAAATATCATTCCATGTTATAAATTTAGATTTTAGATAAAAAAAAAAGATTATGGAAACACATAAGAGAAATAATAGTAAAAAAAAGAGAATACTTATTTGTATATCTCTTTACACAAGAATCCTATAAAATATCTGGGCTTTATTCCTTGATCCAGCAAGCCAATCCAGTCATTGATACAATAGAACTTAGAATTGAGAGAGAAAGTCTATAGAAATGTCTTGGAATCCACCCCAAATACTTTGAAATATGAGGTATTTATACAAAAAATAATTACAAAATATCTCATAACAGTTTGAGATTTAATTTAGGAAATAAAAATATCTTCAAGCATGAAGATAGAGATAGATGGAAAACTGCATCCTGTTGTCCCTTTTATTGTGGTAGTGTTGGCTTTTGCAGTTGAGTTGTAGCCCTTCAAGCTGGTTCATATTTGTACACTGGAATATTCTTCATTTTGATATTTCACTGATACTCTTCGACCATGTTATTCTTTGAGCCCGGTGATCTGCCTTTACCTGTTTCATCTGGCTGCCTTTAGACTTACTATAGTAACTTTCTGATGTAAAAAATCATAGTAAATCTGTCATTTTTTCCTACCATTCATCCTTAGGTAACTTTACTTTCAACATTATACTTTAAATTTCATCTGCCTCTGTGTATTTAGAAAAATTGGGCTTGGTGACAAATAGATGTTTCACCTCAAGTTTTAGGAAAAACAGATTTTCCAAAGTATCATACAATACTTTTCCAGTTGGCAGGGCTTTTATACCTGAAGTGCTGACTTGTTCCATAGCGAATTTCCTAAGCTTGTCAGTGATGTCCAATTGGGTCATGAGTTTATCATGGATGACCATATGTTATAGACATTTTTGTGCCTTACAACTATAATCATGAAATTTCCATAATCCAAGGGATCCAAAGTCCCTAAAGATGTTGTTACAGCTCCTAAAGAAACAAGGTCAACCAATGACAGCTTCTCCCAGAAGTTCTCCACCAAAAACCTCTCAGAAACAGTCAATTCAGGATCAATTCAAGTGCTCCACTAGCTGCCTGCGTTGCAAAGCACCCCAGTACACTGTCTTGGTGTGTTTCAATGCACTTAAATGCACTACCCAGGTGCGTTGAGCGGGAAATGACAAGTGGAAAAGTCATTCAACGAGGTGGAAAGACCATGGAAGCTTCCAGAATCTTCTCCAATGACACTTGCCTCACTGAATTCGACCAAGTGATGAGTAAGAGGCTCTCAGTCTCCAAGTGGAAGCAAGAACTGATAAAGAGAAGCCACAATTCAAAACATAAGCTGACTCATCCTCTCTGCTTACATCTATATATGGATCCCTCATCCCATAGATCCAGAGGCTGGAATTTTGTACTTTGCAGAGAATTGTTGTTGGTTTGAGATTGAGATTAGTACATTGGGTGATTTATGCTTTGTTGGAGGAGAGGAAGTGATTCCTTTGTTGGGAGGTAGATGCTGGATCAGAACTCACTTGGTTGTATCTCCTCTTGGACTTTCTTATTTTATCAATAAACTATTTGAGTTTCTCCTACATGCTGTGTATCAATGATGTTTTGTTATATTTGCATGTTTAGCTTAATATGATCTTGAGCTTTTTATGAATGTATATCTATATCTTCGTGTAGTTTCTCTCTCTTGTGATCTTGCAGGAATTCGGTGAAGCTGGGCCGGTGAGGGAGCACGAAGCTGGGAACTATTGAAGAGAGGAGCGATTGGATCAACAAACTAGCGGAAGACACAGGTTAGTTACATCCTTCTTCCTCATTTACATTTCATAAAGAAGAAATAATCAAGTAGTTTTCCTTGTTTGTTGCTAAGGCACTATCACACCTTAGAGTTGGATAGGGGCGTTCTGAATAGATACTTTTCCCAACAACAAATTGGTGACTCCGCTGGGGATCGTATCTAGTTAGTTTATTTGTATTTCTATTGTTGTTCTTCTCATAAAATTAGGAGTGGCGAATCGAACTGCATTTTCCATTTACAAATGCAAAGTAGAGATCGGTTACTCTAGTCCATTCACTAGGCCTGTTTATGATCTGAACAGCTGATCCACAAATGTTCTAACTACCCTTTGTGATAGCTCTTAGTCCTCCTTTAAATCATCCCTCTAATTGTACCTAATTGATAGCTTTTATCCGGCCAAAAACCGTATATTAAACTGGAAACCGTGACCCAGAACCCGGAAACAATTCTCATTTCTGCTTCAGCGCAGGCTCTGTGAAGAGACTCTGCATTTCAACGTAGGTCCCGAGAGGGCTACCTGCGCTGCAATTCAGTTTCTCTGTGCTGGGGGTGCGCTGATCAGCCTTTGCCTTGTGCAGCTGTGGTTCTCTGCTTCTTTTTGCTCAGTTTTATCTCTGATTTTTGCAGCCTTTTGTCAGTGAGTGTACCTATCTGAAAACCCCTTTTCTTTGCCTTAATTCTGCCTCAGTTGTATAAAAGAAACTGTATTTGTTTTTGTGTATTATTTACATCATTTGCAGTTTCCCATTACGAAAGTAAACTAGTCATACTGTTGCCCTTAGATCTAGACCTGTCGTAAGTGTCGTTTTGATCTTAGGAGTAAGTTTGTTTGCTATTGACAGTTGATTGCGCTTTTACTTTTGTCTTTTGGTTTGAATTTATGAATTTCTAGTGTCGAAAAAAATGTTTACCTCAAAATCATAAGTGTCGTAATCGTCTTTTTGAGTTCAAAAAGAAACTTGTTTGTGTTTTCACTTGAAATCGAATTCAAATTTTGTACAACAGCTTTCTTTTTAGGCATCAATATTAAGAAAGTGAAAACAAATACAAGCATTTGTGCATTTGCATATTGATAGTTTGTATGGTTTGATTTAGGAAAAAGTGCATTTACAGTGTGCTCTATGCTCTTTGAGAAAAGATTGTGTCTTTCTTTTCCCCTTGTAGCTAGGATTTTCATTGTTGAAAAGAGATAAATGCTTGCTTATCATCTTTAGACTGCATTTAGAAATTGTATCTACATCTCGTGGTGATCCAAAAAGGCAAACTTCTAAGAAATATCAACCTAAAATAAATTGAATGAACTTAACAACGCTTTGTAACTTAACGCACAACATAGAGGTCTAGGCTAGAGACGTGTTCCGGCGTCGTAAAACCTGCTGACTGTCGATCTCGCTGATGGTTGGGTGATTCCTCCTGAGAGACGATAAGCGCCAGTATAGATTGTGCTCCCACGTACCGTCGAGTATATATTGGGAGACCCCTATAGGCATAAAACCTTTATCCATAGGAAGCCGTGTCGACCGCCCTACTGATCGCAATGCATTGAACACAGCATTCGGGAAGATTGACCACCCGTACCTTAAAAAGTATTCTGCGGTTTTGCGAAAAGTTTGGCACACCCTCTACCTAGAACTCCAGAGCAGTTCCTTTTGGCCTTTTTCAGACTCTATAACAGAAAAATTCCATCCAAGCATTTGTCACTTCGGGCTCGTTAAAACATCGAAGGAGACTAGAGTCACCTTTTGCTTTTTCTCGACTCTTTAAAATTGAAAAAGCAAGTTGTGTCCAAAGCGTCTAAAATTCATTTAATTCGGAAACATATTTCCCCTTTTGTATTTTAGTTGATCGAGTAATCCACAATCGTGGAAGAAAGTCAATTGAAACCCCGTCGTTTGCAGAGGCTTACGAGTCAACCGTCTTTCTCTCCAGAATCGAAAACAGTACGGACAAAGCGAACTCGTTTAACCGGTTCGAAATCTCCTATTAAAGTTAGAACAAGTGTTCCAATAACATCCGAGATTCCGGTTACTCCAAACATTTCTGGAAACCCTGCCTCTATAGAAGAAGTTCAACAACCACAGAGGGACAGTGATACTGATCCTAGTCTGAGAGAAAACACTTGTGTTACTGAACCAGTTCCGTCTGCAACCGGTTCAGAGAGTCTTGCTCCTCAAACATTTGTCGTTGTCGATTCAACCCCTTCTTCGGCACCATAAATATTTTACGGACCTGACAGTCTTCCCCTTCCACCTGGTTTGATTGCGATAGAAGAAATTGTAGAAGATCCGCAAGTAAGTACTCCAACACATTTTGGAGTCGGGGTCACTCTATTTCCTTCGACATCAGAAGTTAGTCTACCACCAGTGGAAGTTCCTGTAGAATCGCTAGGTAATCTTTTGGATAGAATCAAAATGTCTGAACAACCGTCAACATCTAGGACTGTGTCGACTGACACAGTGACAGCAGAACTGCCTGCCGTCACTCCGACAATGTTTTTCGGCGTACCATCTGTCCCGACTAGCTCACAACCGCTCGAAGGAGTCCATCCAGGGACTATTTCGACAGTGTGGTCCGTTCCTGTTTGTTCCTCCGAAATAATATCTGGAAACTCTTATGTTGAGACTCGCCAAATTGATCAATTTGGAGTTCAATTTGGGCAATCCAGTCCCCAAGGGCAGACAATCCCTTTGAGCTCCGGATTGCCACCGTATGGGGGGCAGTATGCCCTTTCATTACCCCCTCCAGGAGGATATCCATACGGGAGTTCACAATAGTATTCAGGTTATACTGGAGTTACATCAAGTGGTTGGGTACCTATACTACCCCAACAACCAAGGGTTGTGTATTCTATGCAACAATGTGTACCTATGTCGAACATCCCGACTACACGAGCTATTGTGACAGTGTCACAAGTTCAAACGCTGCCTATTGTATGTCAACCTCAGATTTCTTAGGTTGTAATGCAACAACCCCTTGACCCTGTGACTCAACCACAATCGCCGACTGGTGGGGCGACACAGGTCCAAACGGGTACAATTACCCCGCACCTTGGTCCAACGGTTAGTATAGCGCAACAGAACATGGCCTCACAACCATGGCTGGTGCAATATCAACAACCACAATTCCAACAAGTATACCAAGGTACTGAGCAGCAGATCTTTGCGAATAGTGGACAACCGTTTCAAAACGGTCAAAATCAACCATTCTACAATTGTCATGTCCACCAACCGTATCAGTCGTACCAGCATCAACTACATTATGCTGGTATGCAAAGGCCAACTGCTCAGGCAATTCCATCATATCCTGGGTATGCTTCACCTAACCTGAATCAGCAGTTACCATTCGTGGCAACTTTAGAGTTACCTGATTTACACCGGTTAACAAACGATCCAATTGCTGACGCCCCTTGGTGGCCGATGATCCCTCATAAACTTCCATCAGATATTCCTAAATTTAATGGAAATCCAGGTGAAGATCCATTGAATCACATGATGACATTTCATCTATGGTGTTCGTCAAACACCCTAAATGATGATTCGATAAGGCTTTGCCTTTTTCAGAGGACGTTAACGGGTCCAGCGGCAAAATGGTATATTGAATTGCCTAGAGCTTCGTTCGATAACTTCAGTACCTTAGCCACGACTTTCTTAACCCATTTTCAATTACCGATAAGGTATGAAACGGGAACGGAAATCCTAACCAACTTCAAGCAGACAACGGCCACTCACATATCTGATCATATACATGAGTGGAAACGCCGTCGTAGGATGGTAAAAACGTACGTCCCCGATCAGCTATTAGCTGAATGGTTTATCAAGTCGTTACTTCCTGCTATAATGGAAGATGTGGCAAAGGGGGGAGTCGTAACGAAAGAGCAAGTCATCGCTTGTGCACAATATCTAGACTTGGTCTATACTCAGTCTGGCACGCTCTACGACAAAATACCTGACGCCCCTAGACTGGAATTTTCAATTCCTCCTCCTCCTAAATCAAACAATGACTCTCACGCCGGCGATGGCGTGATTGGCACGACAAACGCGAAATCGACAAAGGCTACGTCGAAGAAAGCCCGTAAGATTTCAAATCAAAATGCAAAAGACGAAATTCTTGCTTCGGAAGTAAATGCCGTATCGACAGAGAAGGGCAAAGAAACCAAACAACCAGGAAGCAAGAAGAAACAAAGCAAAGGGAAGAAGAAGAAACAAGAGGAATCATCTCCTGAAAAAACTTCTTCAGACCCTCCTGGAAATTGGAAACCCCCCTTTGGGTGTCATATATGTGATGAGAATCACTGGACGAGAGATTGTCCATACAAAGTTGAGCTTAAAAGATTCTTTAAAAGTTCGCAAACCTCTGTTGTGTTAACTGATCCGTTTCCAAATCCAGGAACAAATCTGGTTGATAGTGGAAATGCTTCCCCGTCGCAAGTGCTAATGCTGTCGATTTCAAAACAGTAGAATGACACTTTGATTTCAACAAGGAACAAAGATTACGGGAATCCACATCCGTCGAACGACAAGGATAAAGATCAACCAAGTAGTTCGACAACAACTTCGACAGAAGTTGTACCACCCATCATTCCTGAATTAACAATAAAACTGCCAAAGGGAGTAGTACACAAGTCGACGTTTAATCCTCGCGCTAGAGCAGCGCAGCATTATAACATAGTGGAAGATTTGGCCCAATCGCCATCCGCTATGTCGACTCTTGAGGTCCTACAAAATTGCCCATCCCAAAGGCAGGCTTTGTTATCAGCCATTGGTGGGGTTGATCCTAAGGATTCCAATCTTGTATCCTTTGACCACAAAGGATACGATCCTCAGTTACCAGCTCAACTAGCTTTCCTTATTCAAGTAAAAGCCCTCAACAAAACTGTTCATCAAACAATTATTGATGAGGGGGCATCTACATGTATTATGTCGATGAGTTGTTGGAAAACTTTAGGATCTCCAACCTTGTCGCGATCTTCGACGACATTAAAATCATTCGACGGAAGGTCATACACCCCATATGGTATCCTAAATAACTTGAAGGTTGAACTAGGGGGAAAAACAGTAGAAATAGATGTTGAAGTCATCGATGGAAATCTTGATTACAACATCCTACTAGGAAGACCGTGGATATATGCCATGGCAGCTATTGTGTCGACCTATTTTAGAAAGATTGCATTTCCCTTTCAAGGAGGGATTACAATCGTCGATCAACAAAACTTCCTCCCTAATGGTTCTCAAGTTACAGGAAGCATTCCCATGATCCATGGAAGCCCCCATTCGCTTCAGAATATTGGAGTAGGCCTACTGAAGGATCCTATACTAATGGGAACTTTCGCTCTTCCACCTCCAATCAATATGGCGGAAGTAGCGTCGATAGGAACCTGCAATATGATATCTTCCACAAAGATCTCAGAAAACGATATCAACATGGATCATGCAATGGTTTTGCCCCCAAGCCCAATAGAAGTATTATAGCAATCAATGTTTCTAGCATGGGAGGCAAACCCGAATCAACGCTCGTCAAGCGTTTGGGTAGATAGGTCTAGAGAATATGGTACCCCTTCATATCCTTGGTCGCGAGTGCATGGAACCGACGAAGGAATTGTACAATAAATGTTGATTGAAGGGGCACCATGGAATGATTGCCACCATTGTTCGCTTCTTCCGAATTGTGAAGAAGATACTCAAGATGACCTTTATCATCCTTCAGTTTTTGAATTCCTTTCAAATACTGTAAATACGGTGGATTCCGAGCGAAACTTATCCAACATTGAAGAGACAATAGCCATAAATATCTTGACTAAAACAGATGTTGTAGAGAATATTTATGTTGGCAAATGTTGTTCTCCTTCAGAACTGGAAATATATAACGCTCTTTTTCGCGAATTTAGAGATGTCTTTGCTTGGTCATACAGTGAAATGCCAGGCATCGACTCGAGTATCATTGAACACGAAATTAAGATGTATCCAGATGTCAAACCGGTAAGACAACGGCTCAGGCAGGTGCACCCCAAGAAAGCCGCTGCCATTAAGGCAGAAGTTGAAAAACTTCTCCATGCTGGTTTCATCTACCCGGTTCCTCTGACCGATTGGGTATCGAATATTGTCCCTGTTATGAAGAAACAAGGGACAATTAGAGTGTGTGTCGATTATAGGGATGTAAATCAAGCTTGTCCGAAAGACAACTACCCTACACCCTTCATCGACCAGATAATTGATGAATGCACCGGATGCGAAATCTTTTCATTCATGGATGGATTTTCCGGGTATAATCAAATAAATATCCGCCCACAGGACCAGTCAAAGACTGCATTCATTTGTCTGTGGGGCACATTCGTATATCGAAAATTACCCTTTGGTTTAAAGAACGCAGGGGTGACGTTTCAGAGGGCAATGAATTATGCCTTCCATGAAATCAAGAACATCGTTCAACCATACCTCGACGACCTTCCGGCTCATTCGCGAAAGCGGACTGATCATCCTCAGCATTTAAGAGCGATATTTCTACATTGCCGACACTACAAGATACGACTCAATCCACACAAATGTGTATTTTGCGTCAGTCTCCAAGGATGGGATTCGTCTCGACCCGTGCAAGGTACAGGAAATCGTAAATTTGCCTCCACCTTCAAATTTGCTTCAGATTCAGAAACTCCAAGGGAAAGCAAACTTTCTGAGGAGGTTCATTCCAAATTACGCCGAACTTGCTAAAGGTTATACACATCTTTTGAAAAAGGAGGTACCCTTCGTCTGGGATCAGGTTGCGCAATCTTCCTTTGATGCTTTAAAATATTCCTTAATGAAAGCATCATTAATGTACGCCCCCGATTATCAAAGAGATTTTAACCTGTATCTGGCTGCAGCAGATACAACCATCGCAATGGTATTAGTTCAAGAAGTCGATGGAATTGAACACCCTATATATTATTTAAGTAAAAACTTAAATGATACAGAAAGTAAATATTCTTATGTTGAAAAACTAGCGCTTGCAGCTGTTCAAGCGATACAAAGATTTCGACACTATGTCCTCTTTCGGAAAACTACCATTTTGTCTGATTGCAACCCCATGACTTATATATTGTCGCGACAGTTGCTGGGGGGCAAATATTCAAAATGGATAGCAATCCTTCAAGAGTTTGATCTAGAATTTGTAAAATCCAAATCAAAGAAAGCTCTAGTTTTTGCAGAATTATTATTCGATCTCCCATCGTCGTCCAACGATGAAACATCCGAAGAATCAATCGTGGACGAGAATTTGTTTCTGATATCTACAAGCAATGAGTGGTATGGAGATATAAGAATTTATCTCCAAACCCAAAAGTTTAGGCCTAACACCTCTCACTCTGAACAGAAACGTATACGCTACCAAGCAAAAGACTACATGATCGTCGGTGATACACTTTACCGTCGTGGTATCGATACAGTTCTGAGAAGGTGCCTCACCCATGAGGAGGCCGAAAAAGCCCTGAATGAGTGTCATTCAAGAGCTTGTGGGGGGCATCAATCTGGATATGCTACAACACAAAAAATCTTACGAGCAGGATACTTCTGGCCAACAATGTTCAAAGATTGCATAACCGCAGTCAGAAGTTGCCATGCTTGTCAAATTTTTGATAGCAAAACCAGAAGACCACCCGCACCTCTACAGCCGATAGTTGCTGTTGGGCCATTCGCCAAATGGGGCATCGATTTCATGACATGTAACCCCACCTTGACCGGGGGGCATGGGTATATTATAGTCGCAGTTGACTATTTTACCAAATGGGCCGAGGCGATGCCTACATTAGATAACACTGGTGAAACAGCTGCCCTTTTCTTTTTCAATCATGTAGTCGCCAGATTCGGCGTACCACGGGCTATAGTCACAGATCATGGATCGCATTTTCGCAATCACATGATGCTTGAATTAGCTGCCAAGCTAGGATTGTCTCACGACAGCTCTACTCCGTATTATCCGCAAGCCAATGGACAAGTTGAAGCGATCAACAAGGTCCTGAAGTGTATGTTGCAAAGGATGATCGGGGTTCATAAAAGAAGATGGCACCTAATCATGTACTCAGCCTTGTGGGCTTACCGAACATCGGTAAGGAATGCAACCGAGTTCACACCCTTCGAACTGGTATATGGCCTGGAAGCAGTCTTACCAGTCCAGTGTGAAATATCGTCTCTTAAACTCCCAATCGATCTCCTCCCCGGAACTTCAGAAGAAGAGGCCCGTTTCTTGGAATTAATCCAATTGGATGAAACCCGTTGTGATGCCGCTTTGGCTAACAAAGCCCATAAGAAACGAGTCAAGGCGCAGTTCGACAAAAATGTTAAACCCCGTGTCTTCTCAGAAGGTGACTTGGTCTTGCTTTACGACCAAGAATCCGATAAATTGGGAGCAGGTAAATTTAATTCTTTATGGATGGGCCCCTATATTGTTAAACGAGTGTTAGCAAAAGGAGCCTACGAGTTAATGGATTATGACGGAATTCCACTGGCGCAACCCCGTAATGGGTTGTACCTCAAGCGTTACTATGCTTAAATAGTAACCATCATTCTTTTGTTGTATTTTGTTTTCGCTAAAGTGTTCGTTTTGGTTGATTAACCCACCTTTTTACATTTATTGCAGATGTCAAACCTTTTGGAGACATGTGTTGGATATGCCGACAGAGCAAGTCATAGTTCGCGGAACCTGTCCTTCGTAGCCTGGGCCATTTTTGATCCAAGCGGCGAGTTAGTAAGTTTCAGAGGTGTATGTATCGGTCAATCAACGAATAACATCGCTGAGTATAGCGCGTTGATAGAACTTCTCTCTGATGCCATCACCCATGGTATACGCCGACTAATCGTCAGGATAGACTCACAACTCGTAATACTACAACTCAATGGTATATATTCCGTCCGAAATCCAGCTATTTATCGCATGTTCTTAAGAGTTAAAATTTTGGAAACACAATTTGATTCTATTCAATACCAACATATTTCCAGAAACTTAAACACATTAACCGACTCATTAGCAAACTATGTGTTAGATAGACATTTGCGACATTTATAAAAAGAAACATCATCAATGTTTTACATGTGGATCATATAACTCAACCAGAATAAAACCCGAAAATCAAAATATATATATAGTTGTTTATGGTTTACATATAATGTTCTGTAACCAAGACAAAATCGGTCACATGACCCAAAAACTCAAAATGCTAGGGGGCACCCTAGTCTAATGATGCTCGTGATAACAAGTCACAGCCTGTGCAATCATGCGTAAGGGACGAGTCCATCGTCTAGGCACACCAGTAGTATGTCGCTGTAACTGCAAAGGTAGATCATCGATCCTCACATCGGGAATACCGAGAGTAAGGCTCTCAACCTGCTCCTGCATGGGTGTGAGAGTCTCGGCCACATCAAGGTCACGAAGGATGACCCTCCCGGCAGCCTCTCCTGCTAGGGCAGCGACTGGCACTCTCAAACGGACTACTGGACGAACAGGACCAACATCTGCATGAACACAAGAGTTTGATTAAAAGCCTTGATAATAAAGCACAAGGACATTATAAATAAAAACAGTAAATAGTGATATGGTCAAAGATTTTACCAATAGCACCACATTGCTCGCCATCTGATAGTACTAAATCCGGATCTCCCCGGAAATCCATGCCAGCATATGGATACTCGGCATAAGCCATCTCCTGCCAATCGAACCACCTGAAGAAGGTATCGGAAAATGAAATCTGAGACTGACCAGCATGACTAGACATATGGTCAACCCATCTCTGCATACGTGGTTTAGTAGGAGGAGGTATGTCGAGTGCAATGTACTGCGGCTGCATCAGTGGTATTTTCTCCAAGGCAAAGGTGGTCAAAATAGAACCGAACCCAAATTTCTTCAGCCTCCCGTCCTTTATCTTGGTCAACTGACTCTTCATCATAAGAATTACTGCATCACACCAGTTGAATATCTTCGGTTGGAGACACTCCAAGGCATGCTGCATATAGGACCTGTTGGCTACATGAAGAGATGCACTCCCGGCCATCCTACCAAAAGTGAACAGGATAGACCTGAGGGACCTGTCAGCGACGTCTCGGATGATGATCTTGCCGTCTTTACTCGGCTGAGGTCCTTCCTTGCAATACTGGCAGACATAATCTCTCACAGAGTCACTCCGTCGGGCCGAACCTGACAAAGAAATGGGGGTACCCCGCCGCGACAAGCCAGTCAAGAAGTAAATATCTACTGCAGTCAAGGGGATGGATTTGCCCCTAATCTGGAAAACTTGGTTGATAGGATCCCAAGCATCGAGCAAATACTGCAATAGGTTGATCTGCTGTCTCATGCTAGAGATGCGGAAGAACTTCAGCAAACCACAGTTCCGCAGCGCGTTCACTGTAACAAGATCATGTAGGGAAATCATGTCCTCTTCTTCATGTTCTCATTCTCGCCATGTAAGGGTCATTTTTCTCCAATATCTCTGCAAAAACAAACAAGAGAGGAGATTAAATCCTAATTTTGATGAGAGACAGGGAGAAATTTCATTAAAAACTGTGCTACATCTTTCCTTTCTGCGCCCAACGCACCTACACAGGTGTTATGGGTGCGTTGAATGTCAAGTCACCTTCATAGTGACCCACAATCAATGCAGGTTTTGACATGCCTAGGGTGCGTTGATGGCAGAACGCTCCCATCAAACCCCAGGGGCTCAAAAACGTAGGGACTGAAGCACAGGATGCAGAAAAGAAACCATGAAATGAAAGAGCTCAGGTTTAGCTCCTACCTGGTCCAGACGGCGCCAAGAATCGTCCACAGAATCTCCTGGAATCAGCTGATGAAAATCAAGGGGGAAGAGGCACCTCCAAAGCTCCAACAAACCAAGTTCAAATGAAATGGTAAAATGAGAGGTAAAAACACTTTTTAATTGCTTTTTACGTAGTTCAAAGTAAAATATTAGCGTTTTAATCTCATTTTCAAGCAAATGTTGTCCATTTCTAACTAATTTGATGATGCAATTGAAGATACAGTACTATCTTTGAAAAGTAAAGCTATTTATGGTAAAAATCAAAACAAGACCATGATACCGAGCAGTTTTAGCACATAGTTCATGCTCGTTAAAAAATAAACATAAGATCGAGCAAGTGTTTCGACTTGCGTTTAAGCTCGTTAAAAAATGAACTACCCCCCGGTAAATAACCACCGTGAATGTAACATTATCAGCCATTAAAGCCTTGGTCGTGTTTGCACCGTCACCTCCACTTTTCCATTGGCCAATCATTCACCTCCATATGATTGTTTACCCATTTTGAGGAACAGCTGCGAAGAGTGATTTCACTAGCCATCCTTGTGACATTGCCGTGCTTGGAAAATTCCAACCCTTACCTGGAATCAGCTGCTACCCATTTCATCACTCGTTCCTCAAAAGACGAGTCTTCTTTAAACTCTTTTCATCTGACTCGTAAAATATAAAAATATTGCCGAGTTTTGGCCTTCCAGCTCGTTAAAGCGACCGGAAGAGCTATCCCTCCTCTAGATTTTAATATTTTTGGACCTGAGGGATTATTGCACAAAACGATCGAGCGCTTGTTTTGTTCGGCTCGTTAAAACTATCGAAAATTCATCCCTTCTATATTGTTTTATACTTTTTCGGACTTAAGGGATTGGATGACGAAAAAGGACTCTCGGAGTTAACTTTATGTACCTTTTCAGACTCTCTAAAAATGAAAAGGATCAAGTTATCTTTGTCATTAGACTCGTTAAAAACATTAATAGCGACAAACTTGTCTTTAGACAAGAACGAGTTTCACTATCGCTAGGCTCGTTAAAACATAGCGATGGGTTTGCTCGAAGGGAAAATTATAGAACAAGCATATGTTATCCTCCTCAAGCTTGACAAAAATAAAGAGGTACTGGTCAGAAATGACTGGGGAAAATTGGGAAGAAACTCAAAGAACTTTTATTGGTAGCAAGTCGTTCTTGAACATGACACTTCCACTCCGTGCCTGAGTCGGGTTGGGTTGTTTCATTCACCAGTCACATCGCCATGGTCTCGCCATACCATCCACCTTTGGGGTAAATGCTACCGATCCATCACACAAGTGTCATCAATATGTTCAAGAGAAGTCATCCAGAGAATTCAACTGTGTCCCATCCACTACCATACATTATCCTTCATTCTTTCATGACCGCCACCCTGAACCATATATCATCAGATCTTTTTCACCTCCATCAAAATCATTTGCTCCGTTCCATGTCACTGATGTGGGATACATTAAGGCCCTCCTTTGACGGATCGCTTCTTGTTGACATCAGCTCATTATCCAAGAAGTTGATCTAGGAACACCCCCTTCAGTACTTTGAAGCTTGCATGCCTCAATGGCAAGTTTCTCACTTCCGGCGACAGGTATACATCAATGACCTTCGACCGAAAGATTTTGCGTGGTGTTCAACGCCAAGTCCTCTATTCACACCACGTGAATTGTACTGCAGTACCTTGAGGGTCATTATCATTATCGGTGATTCCTCTCGCACTTGTTAACAGTTTACATCATTGACTGGTAATCAAGCGATGTCTTTCCATGTTCGACTTCAAAACATTTCTCACATGGATCGACTTGTACTTAGAGTGAAGATCGGACGAGATTGAAGACCCCTGATCTAGTTTCATCCATCCGGGCTGTGATATATATTCAGGAAAAATAAAGACATTGACTTGTACAACATTGCAGCACAGATAATCATCCTACCAAAAGGATGATGATTTCATCAAAATCATCAGTCTACCATCAGACGATTGTCTATTCTATGTACAGAAAAATGAATTTATAAAGCTGAGCATGGGAATGCCCGCCTCAGCCAGATCATGAAAACAGTATGAAAAATAATGTATTGTATTGTATCTTATTATAGGTCTCCTCCCAGCATTGAATGAACTTCGGATCCTCCTAATAAAGCATTTCACCTGATAAACGACCTCATACTTTAGGGGGCAACTGTTATAGACATTTTTGTGCCTTACAGCTATAAGCATGAAATGTCCATAATCCAAGGGATCCAAAGTCCCTAAAGATGTTGTTACAAATCCTAAAGGAACAAGGTCAACCAATGACAGCTTCTCCCAGAAGTTCTCCACCAAAAAACCCTCAGAAACAGTCAATTCAGGATCAATTCAAGTGCTCCACTAGCTGCCTGCATTGCAAAGCACCCCAGTACACTGTCTAGGTGCATTGCAACGCACTTGAATGCACTACCCAGGTGCGTTGAGCGGGAGATGACAAGTGGCAGAGTCATTCAACGAGGTGGAAAGACCATGGAAGCTTCCAGAATCTTCTCCAATGACACTTGCCTCACTAAATTCAACCAAGTGATGAGTAAGAGGCTCTCAGTCTCCAAGTGGAAGCAAGAACTAACACAGAGAAGCCACAAGTCAAAACATAAGCTGACTCATCCTCTCTGGTTACATCTATATATGGATCCCTCATCCCAGAGATCCAGAGGCTGGAATTTTGTACTTTGCAGAGAATTGTTGTTGGTTTGAGATTGAGATTAGTACATTGGGTGATTTATGCTTTGTTGGAGGAGAGGAAGGGATTCCTTTGCTGGGAGGTAGATGCTGGATCGGAACTCACTTGGTTGTATCTCCTCTTGGACTTTCTTATTCTATCAATAAACTATTTGAGTTTCTCCTACATGCTGTGTATCAATGATGTTTTGTTATATTTGCATGTTTAGCTTAATCTGATCTTGAGCTTTTTATGAATGTATATCTATATCTTCATGTAGTTTCTCTCTCTTGTGATCTTATAGGAATTCGATGAAGCTGGGCCGGTGAGGGAGCACGGAGCTGGGAACTATTGAAGAGAGGAGCGATTGGATCAACAAACTAGTGGAAGACACAGGTTAGTTACATCCTTCTTCCTCATTTACATTTCATAAAGAAGAAATACTCAAGTAGTTTTCCTTGTTTGTTGCTAAGGCTCTATCACACCTTAGAGTGGGATAGGGGCGTTGAATAGATACTTTTCCAAACAACACCATAGGACTGGGAAGGCCTTTGTCCCTCGAATTTGAAATTTGGCCATGAACTTGTCAATGGCCACCTACATGTTGTGGCACTTTTCTTCAAATTTTAGCATAAGGTTTCTTTTGGAAAGAACCTTTTTGACCTCTAGGATGGCTTCAGTCCTATCCTCTATACCAAGCTCATGTCTGTTCTTACTTTTCAGGAAGTGGATGAGTCGATTGGCATCCTCAGGCATCTCGTCCAACTCTTCCCTTACTTTCTGGATAGCCTCAGTGGCTACCTTTACCAATTCAGTTTTCGAAAACATAGCTTGAATTGATGGCCAAATAGCATTGACAGAGTCAATGACATTGGCCTAGAGCATTTCTATGGTCTATCCTAGTGGTTTCTATAACGTCAAATATTTCTCTAGGACTTCGATCTTCTCACCCATCCTTAGGGCTTTCTGTGTTTCTTCTCTCTGCTAAATTTGGGCAAGCTTAGAGTTAGTTGCTAAGCTTGCCACTTTCTCCTTCAGCCTTTTGAGCTTTGTTGCCTAGATTGACATCTCCTCCATGGCTTTGACTAGCTCTGTTGTTTTCTCTATAGATGTGCCTCCTTTTGTAGACTCAGTTGTGATTGGCAGTGTTATGGCAGGTGGAGCTGTTGGTGCCAAAGATGCTACCAATGTAGAAGGAACTGCAATTGTTACTGTGGGAATGGCAGTTGTGGAAGTTGTTGCTAGGTCACTCTATTTGGACTGAATCAAAATGTCCAACTCGTTCTCTGTTTCTTTTAATTGGTCATTTAGCTTTAGGATCAAGTCCAAGAGCTCTTCATGTCCTTTTTGTGCCTCCAGGACTTCTGCTATTTGTGGGTGATGCAACTGGGGAATCTTGAGCTACTTCTTCAGAGTAGCTATATCATCATTCTTCTTATTTATTAATTTTTTAGTGGCCTTTACATCTTTGGGATCGTGTCCCAACTAATTTAATAAGTCCTCTAAGGACTTGATTCTGGTATCTTTGGCCTATGGAGAGGCCTTTTCCAACTGGAACGGTGTTGATATATTGTTCATGGATTTTTCAAATTGGTGGGTAGCGATGGCTTTCCCTGTCAAGGTGGAGTAAATCATCTCCCCTATTTGCTTTTGCAGCTCAATCTGGTCAATAGGATGTATGTCCTTTGCCAATACTTCGAGTCTATATTTTTGAAGTTTGTTGCTCTTGTTGGTTACTCAGTAGTGGGCTTCATGAATGTCATTTGCATCTTCCCCTCTTTTACATCATAGGCTCACATAAGCCTTATCTGACTGGTAGGAGCCATATTTAAGTATTATGCATAATTTTGGGCTTTTAGCCTCTCATTTCTGGGTTTTATGTCCTTATATCTTTCTCTGATGTCTTAGTCTCGGTCAGCTGGAATCTTGAATGAGGAGACTTCAACACTCTATTGCCTTTCCAACATATGAGTGTGTGATGTGGAAGGTTCTGGTGTGCCTCCAGAGGGAGTGGCATCCCCGCTTCCTTCTCTTTCTGTGCTGGTGGCCCCAATTGTTTCTTCTATTAATTCCTATTCACAGACATGATTTATCCTTTGTCTTTTAACTATGCTGGTATTTGCATAGGCTTGTGATGTTTCTTTGCCTAAAGTAGTGGCCTCTTCCCTATTTCTTTTGAGGTTTTTCTCCTCATTTAGAGGATTTTTCAAGACTAGGGGAGTACTCATGATGGGCTCTGGTATACCTGTTTGAGATAGCTCCTCTGATAGGTCTAGTTGTTCTGACTCTTCTTGTACCTGGGATTATTCTTCTACATGTGATTCACTTTGTGCCTGTGATTCTCCTTGTGCCTGTGATTCACCTGGTACCTGCAGGAAAGAACCTTCATCAAGCTATTTCTCTAGATCAATCAGTGTGTTTCCACAGCAACTTTAGTACTACACTTTTCCTCCAAAGTGTTTTGCACCCAATCCAATTCATTGGCATATTTTTCTATTTCAGGGATTCTGTGATGAATATAAGGAGCCATCTTGTTTTTTTGTCTTCTGTTGCAGATGAAGTCCAAGGGATCATATCTCCATATGAAGCTCTATTTTAGATTTAGTCTCTGAAGGATTTTCTCTGCCTCCTTTCCAGCTTCTTAGCTATTACACACAAAGGGGCCTAGTTGATTTTTGATTCTGAGCTGGGCCTTCTTTTTGGCTTTGACAAAATGTACCTCATCTGAATTGATTATTTGCTTGTAGTACCGCATTGGGAGGTATCTGGGTAGTTTAAATGGGGCCATCTCACATCCATAAATCCTAATTTCAGTGTGATTTTGGTACAAGTACCAATCTCCCACTTTGTGTTTTTTTGAAAGCTGTAGGATCCTCGTGATATCTGAACTGATCCTTGGAGGAGGGCTACCTATTAGCATTGTTATAATGGGATGTACAAAAATATCTATGAAGTCCGTGTATGGATACGGAGAGTCATACTTATGGATCAAAGGAGTCTATAAAATCACTGACCTAGGGTGACCTTTTGTATCCAACTTTTGGAGAGTAAAGGGGAACTTGTCAGCTTGGTAATATAGAAAAAGGTGGTACAAAACTGAGGAATACTTGAATATTCTTTCATTACTCATCCTAAGAAATTGGTCATGCATCCTATCAGCTATGAACTTGGCATAATCATACATGATAGTAGGAGGTTGTCGTGGCATGAAAATGAACAAGAAGGCTAAGATGATTTCATCTATATACTCACTAGTAGTATAGCCTAGGATACTAGATATCATTGCTACAATGTCCTGGCCAAATTTTGAAAATATGGTATATACATATGGGGGAGGATCTTTTGGAGAATGTTTCACTTCTACAACAAAATTTTGGAACATTTCAGCAAGCTTTGCAGTGGTTAGCTTGGGGAATCAGTCCAATAGGTCTCCAATAGAAATTGGGGTTAGGTTTTGCCCTGGTTGTAGTTGTAGCATTTCATTGATTGACTGAGCAGTGATGGTGAAAAGTATGGTTTGGTTAGGGGACATCACTTCTCTTTGATTAGGGATGTAGCTTGTGTGGCAATAATGGACAATTTATGGAAAGATGTGCACCTCAGGGAATTGATACTTGGGCAAATTAGACTCCCAAAGACCTATTTTATCAACATGGTTTAGGTATTGGTCTCTGTATTGGCAGTATAATTTGAGTGGGGATTCATGGACAGAGGTTTCCTTGATTTTGAAATCTTTATCAGTAAGGGGAAGGTGGTATAGGTCCAGGTGGGGAGTGCAAATTGGTCTGACATCCATGGCAATTCGGGCAGCCATTCTGAGTTCCTGTGGATTTGAGGATGGGGGAGGTAAATTTTCAATCTTTTAGGGCAATGGGGTTCAATTCCCGGTGGGTTTTAAGTTATCAAAATTTCTCTTTAATTTCAATTAATAACACTCAGCAATTGGCTCTGAAATTGATAGGGTTTCTAGTGAATTATGTTTTACATACCTAGAATTTGAAGAAAACTAGGTCTGAACTAGGTGACTGGCAACTATGAATTGTTGAAAGGGCTTCGAGCACACTGGAAGGAAATCTGGGAGCCTTGTGGTGTCTTCAGGGTGCAATTGTACGTGGGTTGACAACTTCGACATTCACAGGCACGTGCATGGAAGGTTACAGTTAAAAAATGATAAAAACAATATTTTGGGGCTTTTTTGGCTTTATGTGCGAAAGTCAATTTGGCGGGTATAAGTGAACAGTGGTCGTTTGTCGCATAGTAGGGTGAACAGTAGCTATTTTGGCATGTAGCGGGCCAACAATAAGTAGTTTGCTTCGCACAACTTTTGAGCACTTGGTGGTATTGGGGGGAGGCCGCCCGATTCCATTCATTGAGCGCCACATCGCCTCAGGTGCCTAGAGGAAAACAACCCTTTTTGGGTGGGTAACGTTTGGATTTCGGGCCCTTCCAAAATGGATGAGGACTATTAGATGTGGAGAGGAAAGATCATGTGGTGATCAGGTAGTGGAGTTGCACGGAGGGTAGTTGGGGGCCCAAGCAGGTGTTTAAGTGCAACGGTTTTGGTTTAATGTGAGATTAAGGCAGGGGTTAAGGTATCAGGTGGGATTTAATTGGGTTTTTTAACTAACTTAATCGAAGATCGATTAGTTAGTGGGTTCATGGTAGAAAACCTTAGTTATATAATTAAACTAGGGTGGGATTAATAAATATTGCAGGAGTTAAAATATATACGAGAAACAGGTTTTTATCATGGATTTAATAAATAAATTAGTAATTTAGTCAAATATGTGGAAAAGGGGCACGATATCCCAAATATATGATATCTCGTGTTTTAATGCTTTCCAATAATCACATAAAGACTTAGGATATAGTGTCTTTATGGGTTTTTGATGTGAAAATGAGTTATGTAGGGGAAGAAACACCTTTTCCTAGGTAAAAGTAATTTAACCTTAGGAAAGAATATTATTTAGGGAAAATGAATGAACTGGAGGGGAATGAATGCTTATGAGGGGATTTAGTACGTATTGCCTGTAAGTCATTGAACCGAGGGTTCAGTCCCTCCAAAAGTTAAAGAAATGCTCCGAGCCTCTTTGACTTACGGTTTTTAAGTACTTTGAACTTTATTGCGGGAAATTAGCTAAGTAAAAGGCGAAATTAATGAGGGAAATTAATTAATTGACTTTGATATCCATCTGCATGCTTGAGTTCCCATTCACATTTGGAACTTTTATGATGAAAAAGATGATACACATGCTTTTTCCTAATCAATCATCAAAATTCTGCAACCTTTCTACTACTTACCCATATACTCATCCTACCATTTTTAGTTCTCTTTATTAGGGTGCATTTGAGCTGGCAAACCCTTATCAAACATTTTTCTTTTTCTTTACAATAGTAAACTAGCTAATACCAACCTTATTACATCCAAGGGCTCAGTTTAAACAGTTGATCTCCTTTTATTTACTCTACCTATATACTTATCTGCTAAGATTAAATAGTTTGGTCAGATTTTTGTTCTCTATCTATAGACATGAAATTGAAACATGAAATAGCCAAGTTTAAACATTTTGACTGTCATGGATTGTGGCAAAGGTTACAAACTGCACACAATCATTTATTCTGCACAAGAATTAAATAGCAGTGGCATTTTTACTTGCACACTTTCATGGTCCTTTTTCTTTTCTTGGGGTTCATATTTTTAATCATTTTTTACCTTTTTATTCTTTTTATCCTTTGATTATTATTTTAGGACATACCCTCTTTACATTTTTTTTAATTTTTTTTTTGAATATGGAAGACATTTGCAGAAAGCAAAGGTTTGTACATATTACAGGTTTAATACCAATCAATCAAAAATTATGATTCCTATTGGTATAGGAACCAAACACAAATATTGTGTGATTTCGTAATATGCATGGTTCGATTTTCCTGCCTTTAGCTATCATTGCATTATAAATTGAATGATTGAAGGATCCTTCTCCTGAGTTTGCAGATTGCCAGTTCATCACGTAGTCCACTCTCATATTTTAATACAGAGTCATACTCTGTTTCTTATATGAGAGCCGAGCATATTCATATTTGTAATTGGATCATTCATGATATAGGAGCATAATGATCCTTGAGTTTTGATGTATGGCATGGATTTCAATATGATTTTTTTATGTGTATTCGAGTGAATGATTTATGGTTTGAAGGGTATTGACTGCAGTTGCAAATGAATTCGTGCTTGTTAGCGATAGGTGTTGTGTTCTTCATTTTCTCAATTTGAATTGTGTGCTTTATTTCAAGCATTATGACTATTTAATTCAAGTCGTGTGAGTGATCTCAAGCATTATGATTTAATTCAAGCAGTGTGCTTTAATTCAAAGCATTTATTTCAGAGCATCGATTTGAGTCATTGTGATATCATAGGATAATTTAGGTTTATTTTAGCATGATAGGATAAGTTTGATTTCCATTCCAAGTACAGTAGCATAGAGATTGATTTCATAGCAGTGTGGCAACAATTCAATTTCGTTTATAATCTTAGATAATTTGGTTGAGACTTCATTTTCCTTTAAGCAACAATAGATCAATTTAAGTTGATTTCAAAATCAGTATTTGTAACAGCTTAAGTATGGTTTGAATGCATTTTATTTCTGAACAAGAATAACTTAGTTTGACAGTTTAGGTTTTGATTTTCTTTTCAAGTCATGGATTGCATTTCTATTTCTCAGAGATTAGGTTTTGCTAAAGATAGGTTATTGCTTGAATCTTCCTTTTGAATAATTAGAGTTTGAATTTCCTTCTTTGAAAAGTGAAGAGGTTTTAAATTAAGAGTTGCTCTTAGATTGAATTTCATTGAGTCTTTTGTTTTAGTGGGTTTGTCTTTTGATTGCAGAAATTTATAATAGGAAACATAATGTATTAAGTTAAATTGATTTCCTTTAGATTTCTTATGTTAAAGTGAAGAATTATTTTTATGTGAGCGAGATGAGTGCTATTTTACTCAATTGATAGAAGATTTTATTTTATCATTTTGTACTTAACGATTATTATTAAGGAAAATTACATACTTTGAACTTTACCTTGAGCCAAAAATGTAGTACAACTTGTGTTTACTAGTCCCAAATGACAATTAAATATTAGGAGGTTTAATTTCTGATTAAAACTCTTAACAACATGCTACTTCAAGACAACAATGGTGCAGTACAAAGGTTTAATGGGTAGATGGGCTGATAGCTAGAAGACTTTAATAGAGCATGGTGCAACAATGGAGAAGTACAAGGGACTCATAAGGATTAATGGCTCAGTATGGAGCATCATCCCTCTACATAGAGAAGGACCTGAAATAACAACACTAACAGGTGACACAACCCCTACTCCACAAAGGAAGGCCTTCAAGCAGTAAGAACATAAGTGATGGGAGCCGATTGAGCAACACGAAAGGTCCATACATCAAGCCAACTGCAATATGTAATAGTGTTTATGGCTGGGATGGGAACTAAGACAATTAATGCTTCTCTTTGATTGATATTCATTTTCTATGTCTTCTAACATTCCTCCCTTCAATGAGCCATTTATTTCTGTAATATGGTTTTGGGCCATAAGGCCATTCCTGACTGATACAACTAGTCGACCTGGCAACTGAATCTAGAACATAGATATTTTTATTCTAATGTAACTTATTTGTCCCCTCTCTAGAGAAATAGGGGAAAGCAATACTTATAAAAGGTTGAGAAATTCTAGATAAAACACTGCATGTTATAATTTCATATTGTATTTCCTTTGAAATACAAAAAATTTCAGAATATCAAGGAAACAGTGGTGATTCCCTCTTCAAAGGATTACAGTATGTGTTCTCCTTTGTCTAACTCATTTTATGTTCATGTTTCTTCCCCGGCTTGATGTGATTATTTTTTCTAGATGTGTTTCAATCTCCCTCACAGATGCATTAGTATGTTAATGAAAATTCATGTAGTTGTTTCACAGATTCATTTGTCTTAATATTGTTTATGTATATTCGTGTGAGGAATATTGAGATTAGATCTTTAAATCTACAACACATGAATCATTGCTTTAAGTTCTCCCTTCATTCATTCTTTCTGCTTGTAACCCAATAAGAATAAAAATCCTTGATGTCTCAAGGTCTGTGTGTTAAATATACAAGTCTTGAATCCTTATTCTATATGTGATCAGTTACTCTTCTCTCTTTTCTACTCTCACACACTCCACAAAATATTATTAGCTGTAAGACCTTGAGGCTCTTGGCCTCCTCTATTTTTATTCTCATTTGAAGATCTGAAATTGTGAAGAAGTAACAGAAATCCATGTTATATTTCTTTGGATTAATGAACCAATCTATTTCCTATGTACATATGTATTTATATATCATATGTCTTGTCTCTAGTATCTTGTAAATTAGTTGACACACACCATTTTAGATGTGCTCAGGCACTGGTCTTGAAGAAATTCAATGTTGTCTTTGGGAGATACAACATCTTTTCGCACTGTTACTGGGGAGATTATTCAAGGATTATTTCCTATGGGATACGGAAAATTGATCACCCTTCGTATAGGTGAGCGAAGTGTATTCTGATTGCTTTCATATCACCTTGGCGACTCCACACCCCCCCTCATTACCATTCATAATATTTTATTTTAAAAGGCCACATAATCGCTCAGATACATCCCAACAGAAAGCCCCATTCGTATCTGACATTGAAAAATTAATGTCCAAGAAAGTCTGGAAAGAAAAAACTCCCCCAAATTGTGCCACCATATCACCAGCCTTTGGAGTTCCCTCTTCCAGTTCTTAGCTTGCTGCTGCTCAGTGTTCAGGACTTACTCCTAAGGCCCTGACATACTCTCTTACTCCTACAACCCCTGTAGTTTTGATCCCAATCCCCCAAGCAAATTTGAATCCTCCTCCACTAATCCATATGGCTCTTCCAGGCTTCTTTATTAATAAGTATGCACCTCTTGACCTTCCTCAGCCTCTGATTGCAATGCCCCAAGACTACATGAAACACCTACCTAGGTTCAATGGGGAATATGATAGTGTGACACAAAGTCACATTGAAACCTTCAGTTCCTTTTCTGAGAAAATAAATCTAGAACAATTGGATGTGGTTATAAGATTGTTTGTACAATCCCTTGATGAATAGGCTAGAAAATGGATCAAATCCATGTACAAATTCCCCCTGTAGATCAACAGATTATGCAATATACTAAAACAAAATACAAGATCTACTTCTACAACACTTTGCGGAAGCTTAGTCAAATTGAGCAAGATCAAGAGAACACATAGAGATGAGAATGAGAAATCAATCACACATAACATAGAATAAATATCATGGGGAAAGCCGTAGCCTAAAACCCCAAATCTGTATTATCATACAAGTGGAAATCTTGTTCAAGTTACAAAAAGAATCATCCCTCAAGCTATCCTGCACTCTCTGCAATCAAACATATAGCTCACAGATTGAATAGACACTGTATATGTCCTCCTAAAGCCCTCCAAGCCTCCTATTTCCTTGCGCAATTTTTCTTGGGGTCCAATGATGTCACATGTGTGAATTGGCCTCATCACACTCACTGTAACCTCTGATCTAACTGCGCAATCCTCAAGGAAATAATTCCTTCTGCATCCAAGGAATATTCACAATGGAATATTCCAGAACCTGATAATACACTACCTCTCCACCTCATCTCAACTGGGTCTCTAACTGAACTAACATGCATGCGTTATTTATGATAGAATACTCAATTATCTAAAGTGCAGTAGTTACATGCATGCAAACATTAATGAACTGAACTTACATTAATTCAGCAAACTGTTTGAATTAATCTAACTGGACTTGACTTAGTTAACTAAGTCAACTAATTGCAACTCAATATTACAACTCATACTTATCTCTTTAACTGATGGATAAATTCCTCAATTAATGGAGAAATTGTTGCATGTCCCCACATAGACTTCAAGTTTGATTTTCCTTAACTAATTAACTCAAGATGAATTAATTAATTAATTAATTTACAAACTGCTGCTAAGATCAACTTCGAATTTTACTTCACTATTTTAGTATAGGGACTAACTAAAATGGGAAGGTATCCCGAAATGCTATGTATAGAGTGTTGTTTTTAGCACTTGCATTTTTCCACCATTGTTGCTAAGATCAACATTGGCTGAACTGCTATTTATAGTAGTGCTATTTTTAGAAGTTCTATTTTTAGCATTTCTTGTTGCTATTTCCAACATTCCCTCTCAATAAGAAATGGATTATTAGTAACCCAAATCCTATCTCTGTGGAACTCGAACTTGCATTTTGACAATGCCTTTGTCAAAATATCTCCATCCTGTTCCTCGGTCAAAACATACAACAAAAACATGATCCTCTTCACCATAGAGTCTTAAAGATGGTGATACTGGATATCTATGTGCTTGGACCTGTCATGAAAAAATGGATTCTCAAAGAGTTTGATACAACTCTAGTTATCGCAGTAGATCACTGTATGATCCATCATCTGACCAAATAATCCCACTATAATATTCTGCCTCCAAATGGCCTCACATGAAGCCTGAATAGAAGCCATGTATTCCGCCTCTGCTGAGCTAAGTGCATCTGATCTCTGTTTCCTGTTGTACCAGGAAATTGCAGCTGAACCAATGTTGAAGATTCCTCTAGAAGTGCTCTTCTAGTCTAACGAACTCCCTGGCCAATCCACATCTATGAAGCCCTGAAGCTTCACTCCCTCTATCCATTTGTACCACAATCCAAACTAAGATGTGCCTCTGAGGTATCTCAGCACATGATTCATTGCCTTCCAAAACAGCTTGGTAGGCTAAAGTAGAGCTTGACTCAGCTGGTTCACCGCAAAGCATAAGTTGGGTCATGCGTTCACCAGATACATAAGTGAACCCACCAGCTACTGATAAACAGTAGCAGCTACTACCTCACCTGATGTAGCATCCTCCTTCCTCCAGTTCCCAGCTAGAGGAGTATGCATGGGCTTGCACTTCTCCATGTGAAAGCACCTGAGTATCTCATTAGCATACTTTCCTTGAGACACAAATACTTCCCCATCTTTCTGCCACACCTCCATGCCTAGAAAGTAGTGCATAAGGCCGATGTCCTTTGTCTCGAACTCTCTTGCAAGGTCCTCCTTGCAAGACTGTATCAGTTGATCATCACCTATCAAAATTAGATCATCGACATAAATAAAAATGATCAATGGTTTACCTTCTACCATGATGTGGTAAAGGTTTGCATCTACTTCACTCTTGGTGAAGCCCAAACTAGTGAAATAGCTTTCGATCTTGGTGTACCAAGCACGGGGTGCTTGCTTCAGCTCAGAAAAAGCCCTCTTGAGTCGGCACAAATGCAACTCATGATCGAAGGTCTCGAAACCCTCTCACTGTCCAATGTATAACTCCTCCTCAATATTCCCATTGAGGAATGTTGTCTGCACATCTATCTGGTGGATCTTCCACCCCATTTGAGTTGATAGAGCCAATAGTGATCTAATCGATGAGTACCTTTCTACGGGAGAAAAATTATCATCGTAGTCGATCCCCTCGACCTGTGAGAAATCCTGGGCAACAAACCTTGCCTTATGTTTCTCAACACTGCCATCAGTTGCCTGCTTTACCTTGTAATGCCATCTAGAACTCACCACTGACCTACCTTGAGGCCTTGGGACAACACCCCACACACTGTTCTGAATGATATAGTCGTACTCCTCTACCATTTCATCAAACGAGACTGGTTGTTGCACTACCTCCTCGAATGAAGAAGGTTCGGTATCTACACACTCCCCAACCAGGGCCATGTACCCAGTGTACCGCTCGAGCGATCTCCTCTCTCTACGTTGAGAATATGGTTGTCCCATATTCTCCCATGCATCGGGCATCAACCTGTCATCTTCCCTTGAGCGTTTCTGCCCATCTCTGGAAGTATCAACATGAGTGGATGTCGCCACTCTTGCATCCTCTGCATGCGGCTGCTCCGCATCAATCTGAGGCTCCTCCTCCTTAGGAACTAAAAGTTCCTCATCTGCAGGAAACTCGAGCTCCCTCTCAAGTGATAAGCGCATGGCTTTTTGCTGGTTGAACTTCAGATCCTTGCATACCACAGTCCTTTGGGAGGAAGGCATGTACACCCGATAGTTGTGGGGTGTATCCGTGTACCCCACAAGTATTCCCAACTCAGCTGTTGGGTCTAGCTTCTTCCTGGCATCTTTGGTCACATGACAGTAAACTGATGATCCAAATATTTGGACCTGATTTACATCAGGTCACTTCTCGGAATAGGCCTCCATAGGTGTCTTCATCCCCAGTATAAGGTGCGGGCTTCTGTTCTGCAAGTATACTATTATATTGCATGCCTCAGCCCACAAATGCAGTGCTAGACTTTGGTCATGCAACATCACTCGAGCTGCTCCCACAATTGATCTACTCTTCCTTTCGGCCACCCCATTCTATTGTGGGTTATGGGGTGTTGTCAATTCCCGTTTAATACCTTTTTTAGCGTAGAATTCTTTAAACTGTTGGGAGACATACTCTCCACCATTGTTGTTGCGCAAGGCTTTTATTTTCTTTCCTGATTCTTTCTCTACCAAGGATTTAAACTCACAAAACCTCAAGAAGGTCTGATCCTTTTTTGCATAAAGTAGATCCAACGTCTACGAGAAAAATCATAAATAAAAATAACATAGTACATTTGTTTAGCAGTGGAGGCTGTAGAGAAGGGCCCACAAACATCTGAGTGAACTCGCTCTAGGATTGCTCCAGCTCTACTATCTCGATCCGGAAAGGAATATTTCGCATACTTACCCAAGGTGCAACCTTTGCATGTAGTCATCTGCTCAAGTTTTCCCTTGGGTAATCCGGTAGCAATTGGTTGCATCATCTTCAGGGCTCCATGGTGCAAGTGGCCCAGTCATCTATGCCATATCTTGCCAACATCTTGGCGATGCACCATCTTAGCTTTGGAACACAAAGCAACATAGTCGTCTACCTCCAGCTTATAGATATTCTTGACTCAAATCTCAATTCACTTTGTCTGTCTAGTACCGATATGCCTCATAAATACTTTTCCTTTACTAAAGACTACATCATAGCCTTTATCTTCTAGCATAGCAATAGACATAAGATTCTTCTTCAGACCTGGTATATACTTTACATCAGTCAAGGTAAGGGAGCTCCATGCTCCCTCTGAAACATAACCGTACCTTCACGTGAAACACAGTACCTTCCATCATCACCCATCTCAATCCACATATGGAGATCGTTCTCCTCCAAGGTACTGAAAATATTATTGTCACCTGACATGTGGAATGAAGCTCCACTATATAGGTACCACACACATCCCAACATGGATAATACCATGCATGTGATAAGCAATAAAGCCAGCTCAAACTGTGAGGTGAGTGCCTCACCATCAGATCCCTTTGAGGAACCCTTCTCGGATTTCTTCTATGGACAATTTGTAGCATAATGGCCCACTTCATGACAATGAAAGCATGGCACTTTCGAATTGTCAATCTTCTTCCTGCCATGGGAAGAACCAGATTTGGGATGGGACACCTTCCATTTCCCTTTCCTCGCCTTACTCGCTAAGGCTATATTTTCCTCATCTTCTTGCTTCGATGAGGATCCATCTCTGGTGCTTCTTCTTATTTCCTCCTGCATCAGATCCAACCAAAGTCGTTCCCAATCTGGCAGTTTTTCTCTTCCATTAACTGAGTCTTGGTAGTTATGCCAGCTCTTAGGAAGACCGAGGAGTGCAATACTTACCATGTCATCATCAACGGTCATGATCCCTACACTTCCAAGCTCATCCCTACAGGTGGTGAGCTTGTTCAGATATATAGAGATCGTGTCACCCTTTTCACACTTGATCTTATGAAGCTTGTCTTTAAGCGCTAGCTTCCTCTGATCCATGCAGTTCTGATATAAATCTTTCAATGTTTTCCACATTGAAAATGGAGTCTCCTTCCCATGGATGCTTGAGACAATGTGGTCTCGAACTCCCTCCGGGAGGATTCTCCTTGCTCTAGCCACGCATTTCTTCCATTCTGCTAGTTGAGTAGCATCAGTCGGCTTGGGGAATTCTTGATCAACAAAGTCCTTTAGACTGTTATCCTCTAATACTACCTCCATGTGATCCTTCCAGGATATATAATTCGAGCTTCCATCAAAGGCATACTCGAGTCTTAAACCACTGAACACCATAGGTGAAATTGAGATGTGATAATAACTCAATTTCTATCTTCAGGAACCAAACTTTGAACTTCTCCTTCTTGTATATTTTTCTTCGCCTTGATCACCTTTGCTCTGATACCATGTAGAAATTCCCACTGTAGATCAACAAATTATGCAATATACTAAAACACAATACAATATCTACTTCTACAACACTTTGCGGAAGCTTAATCGAATTTATCAAGATCAAGAGAACACATACAACTGAGAATGAGAAATCAATCACACATAACACAGAAGAAATATCACAGGGAAAGCCACAGCCTAAAACCCCAACTCTGTATTATCATATAAGTGGAAATATTGTTCAAATCACAAAAAGAATCATCTCTCAAGCTATCCTGCTCTCTCTGCAATCAAACAATACAACTCACAGACTGAATAGACACTGTATATGTCGTCCTCAAGCCCTCCAAGCCTCCTATTTCATTACACAATTTTTCTTTGGGTCCAATGATGTCATATGTGTGAATTGGCCTCATCACACTCACTATAACCTCTGATCTAACTATGCAATCCTCAAGGACAGAATTCCTTTTGCATGTAAGGAATATTCACAATGGAATATTCTAGCAACTGATAATACACTACCCCTCAACCTGATCTCAACTGGGTCTCTAACTGAATTGATATGCATGAGTTATTTATGAGAGAATACTTAGTTATCTGAAGTGTAGTAGTTACATGCATGCAAGCATTAACTAACTGAACTTACATTAATTCAACAAATTGTTTGAATTAATCTAACTGGACTTTACTTAGTTAACTAAGTCAACTAATTACAACTCAATATCACAACTCATCCTTATCTCTTTAACTGATGGATAAATTCTTCAATTAATAGAGAAACTGTTGCATGTTCCCACATAGACTTCAAGTTTGATTTTCCTTAACTAATTAACTCAAGATGAATTAATTAGTTAATTTCCAAACTATTACTAAGATCAAATTCGAATTTTACTTCACTATTTTAGTATAGGGACTGACTAAAATAGGAAGGTATCCCGAAATGCTATTTATAGAATGCTATTTTTAGCACTTCCATTTTTCCACCCATTGTTGCTAAGATCAACACTGGTTGAACTGCTATTTATAGCAGTGCTAATTTTAGCAATTCTATTTTTAGCATTTCTTGTTGCTATTTTCAACAATCCATGCCTAATGCTTCCATCACTACATGGGAGCAACTTGAAAACTCTTTCATCAAGAGATGGGGAAAAATGAGGAACCATGAGTACCTCCTTACTCAGTTCAATGCAATAAGAAAAAATTCGAAGGAGGATACTACAGAATTTATCAAAATATTCAATAAGTAGTTCAATAACCTGCCAACTAACATAAAGCCTCCCCCAGTTGTAGCTCGAGTGGTTTTCTTGGGAGCCTTTGACTCTGATGTTTTTTTTACCCTGAGAGAAAGGAAATCTATCACTATGGACCAATTTCATATTAATGCTCTCGAAGTGGAAGCAAATCTAGCCTCGGCAAGGAATTTAAGGGAAAAGCAAGAACCTGCCGAACCCAAAAGAGGAAAAGAAGAGGCATTCTCCTCTGGTCGAGTTGGGGAATCATCAGACTCAAAGTGGGATGATCTAGATAAACTCATCAAGAGCTTATCACAAAAGGTTGGGAAGGTTGAGAACAAGAACCTCTCCAGGAAGAATGCTCAAGTCAACAACCGAGGCTATAACCAACAATATAGAAGGTTTCCACTAGAACTACTTCTAAGGGAAATAAAGGACCAACTGGATCAGATTCCTAAAACCTTATACTTGGAATATAGTCCCGATGAATAATCCTCCGATACTTAGGAAACATAGGGAAATATAGATGTTGGTTTCGTTGAAGAGGAAGAATATATGGATTATTATTGAAGATAGTTTGCAAATTTCATGCAAACACAACCACAATGTAAACATAATCTAAGATATTCAAAGAAGAGGACCAGAGAACGAGAACAACAAGTGGAATATGCTCCCCAAGTGGTTCATCCAGCCCTAGATAGAGGGAAGGGTAAGCTACATCCCGACTCACCCAAGATAGGAGTCTTTGCAAATAAAGAGAGAAATGGTCCTAAGGGACACACAGAAAAAGAGGCACCTTCTTCACTGATAACTTCCAATAGGAAGGGACAAGGAACAAACCATGGAGATGTAGAAAAGGCCCAACATACGTTTAATCTCTAGAGGGAGTAGGAAAGGTAAAAATTCATGTTTCTCTGACTGAGATTTTAAAGAAGCCTCATTACAAAGCTCAAGTCTCCAAACTCATGCACCCAACTAGCTCAACATTATCCCATGATAATTTGAACCTCAAGGAGGAGAGGGAAATGGTTGTTTTTGGGCCACATGTGGAAGAGTTGGATCACTCTACTGCACCATTTTATGTGACTCTGGTGATCCATGACCTTTTGTTGCATAACTGCATGCTGGATTCAGGAGTTTCACACAACCTCATGCCATTATCAGTAATGGAACATTTGGGTTTGGAGATCACCAAACCATACAAATACTTGTACTCCTTTGACTCCAAGAGAGTCAAGTTCTTAGGCATGATAAAGGATCTCCTGGAAAAATTGGCTCAGATCCTAGTGGATATAGTGGTTTTAGACATAACTCCTCGCTTTGGAATGCTCTTATGTGGATCTTGGGGTTCCAAGGTGGGTGGATATATCAAGATAAATCTTACTTATGCCACCATTCCCACTTTTGGAGGCGAGGAAAGAAGCCTATACAGAGAATCTTGGTTTGTGAAAACCATGACCCCAACTAATGGCTCAGAGAACTCCCAGTGCATGGGAAATATAGTGACATCTCCTACTTATTCCTAGAAGAATATGAGAACCTCTTAGAAGAAGCATAAGTACACTTGACAAGGCAATTGAAATGCCAACATTTAAATGAAAATGAGGTATGGAAGTTATACTTTGATGGAGGAAACTCAAAATATGGGAACAGAGCTACGATATTGTTGGTATCTCTAGAAGGCAGCATGATACGTCTGTCTCTCAAGCTCGAATTGGAGGCAACCAACAACGTAGCGAAGTACGAAGCACTACTCATGGGGTTACAAATGGAGAGAAATATGAACATTGAATGCCTATCGTTGTATGGATATTTTGAGTTGGTAGTGAAGCACATCTAAGACCAATGCCAAGCCAAACACCCCAGGCTAAGGACGTACCAAAAAGAAGTGTGGAACTTAATCGACAATTTCTTCCTAGCGTTTAAGATCTAGTGTCTGTCCAGGGAAGAAATTATAATGGTTGGCTCTCTTGCAGTAGCTACAAGCACTTTCAAGCCCCCATAGAATCCACTCCTCAGATATGAGATATAAGTCATACATAGGCCTTCAATACTTCACAATTCTAAACATTGGGGTATTCGAAGATGATGAGAAAGTAAAAATATTCGTATAATTTGTTGGGCAGTTTTCCCACTCCACCATCGATCAAGAAGAGGAAGAGGCGGAACAAGGAC
Organism: Pinus tabuliformis; assembly: GCA_031772625.1. Taxonomy (NCBI): domain Eukaryota; kingdom Viridiplantae; phylum Streptophyta; class Pinopsida; order Pinales; family Pinaceae; genus Pinus; species Pinus tabuliformis. The sequence goes on from CM062813.1 coordinate 47,884,473, forward strand.
CCACTCTGTGGAAAGACACAATGGCTCGGCATAAAATTTTTCAACTAAAAGGGAACACCATCCCTCGTGGACTTGTTCCACTATAAATAATTTTCAATAATGATGACATAGCATCCAAACCAATGGCCATAGAGAAGGATGAGAAAGTTGAAGACTGCAACATCATATCAGAGGAGGAACCCCAGAAGATGAGGTTGTCCAAAGGAGCCCCCCCACAATATAGACAGAGGTATTTAGATCTGTTCAAAAATTACGAAGATGCATTTTCTTGGTCTTATGATGATCGAAATAATTAGACACAAATATTATTCAACATAAGATTCCTATGAAGAGTGGGATAAAGCCATGTCAACAAAAGCTCAAACAAATAAACCCACTCTTACTCCCCTCCATTGAAAGGGAGGTAAGGAAGTTGTTGCAATCCAAAATCATATTCCCTCTAAGATAATCTGAGTCGGTGGCTAATTTGATCGTTGTCTGAAAAAGAATAGAGAGATAAGGTTGTGCGTGGACTTCCAAAATCTAAATAGGATGTCCCTAAAGGACAACTACACTCTTCCTAAGATGGATAATATATTACAGAAGGTAGTGGGTCCAACCATATTTTCCATGATGGATAGATTCTAAGGATATAACCAAGTGGTTGTCCACCTAGAGGATAAGAAAAATACTAATTTCACCACCCCATGGGGGACCTTCATGTAGGCTCGCATGCCATTTGGGTTGATAAATGCAAGAGTAACATTACAGCGATATATAGACATATATTTCATGGGTGAGCAAGATAAATATGTGGTAGTTTACTTAGAAGACATCACAGTCTTTTGTAATATTGATGACGAGCATATCCTCCATTTAAAGCTAGTTTTAGAGAAGTCTAGTAGGTATGGTCTCTCTATGAATTCGAAGAAGTCTCAATTCACCCTGAGTGAGGGAAGATGCTTGGGAACATAGTAGTGCAGGAAGGAGTAAATATTGATCATGAATGAGTCAAATCCATCAACCTCATTCCCTTTCTCAGAAACAAGAAAGGAGTTTAAGCCCTTTTGGGGAGGATAAATTTCTTAAGGAAATTTGTGCCCAACTATGCTGAGATAGTTAAAGGTATCACATATATTCTCATGAAGGAGAATGAATTTAAGTGTAGCTCTGCCCCTCGTGATTATTTCACTAGCATCAGGAAAGCTTTGGCTAAGGCCCTAGTGTTAGCCAACCCAATTATTCAGTTCCCTTCTACATATTTTCTTTTGCCTCTCCACATACCATTGCTGCTGTGATGTTACAGAAAAATAAAGATTGTTAGGAGCAGCCTATTTCCTTTTCTAGCCAAGTCCTGAGGGACACTGAGCTAAAGTATGATATATTGGAGAAACAAGATTATGCGTTGGTCAAGGCACTAAATTCATTTCATATGTAGGTGCTACAATCCAAAATCACAATGTTTGTCCCAACGACTGCAATCAAAGACATTCTGGTGCAGTGATGCAATGAAGGGAAGAGAGGCATATGGATAACTAAAATATAGGAATATGAGATGGAAATTAAGCCTACCAAGCTCCTCAAAGGCCAGGGGTTGGCCAAGATTTTTTTTGAATTCAACTACCAATCTCTAGGAATAAGCCTGGTCAGAGAGGAGGGTAGCGCATAGGATGGATAAAGAAGAATAAAAATAACTGAGTAGAAGATCTACTCCAAATATGAGGGATCACCCAGGTACAAGAACGTTGTTCATTACCTCTTTTTCCTAAGATGCCCATTGGGACTGGATAGATCTAAATACGAGATTCTGATATTACAGTCACAAAGATACATTATATCTAATGAACTGCTCTATTGGAATGACTCGGTGGGGGTAATGCTACTATATGCGGTTGAGGGAGAAACACTTGAAGTGATTGACGTTTTCCATGGGGGAGTTTGTGGAGGACACTATTAGTGTCAGCCTTTGCAGCCTTCCTCCAGTGATCAAATATGCTCTTACAAAGTGATTTTAAGGTGTCAAGGTCAATTTTGTCATTTCAAAGAGTCTTCAAGAAAAATTTGGTCACTAGGCATTAGGTCTAGGGTTCGTTTTCGCTCTTGTCAAATTTGCCCAAATGTTAGTCTATGTCACTATTCATCTGAGTCTATCATCATTCATATGGTTGTTATCATCATATCAGGTTCCATTGGGTCATGTTACACCTTGTTCATGCTTCAGTTGTGCCTTGGTAAGGTCCATTTCCGTCTCCTAGGGTTTTGGAGGTAGTTTATCTAGGATGGTCAAATCATCGGCAAAATTTGTATCCTGATGTTCATACACCTTCCCCTATCATTAATGTACCTTATTAAACACTTCCCATCACTGAGATTCCCCAAATTCCTCATTTTTTCACAAACCCTAGTTTCTTGCCACAACTTGGCAATTTTCTAGGCTAGGCCTGTGTTTTGCCCTTTTGGACCCCTTCCCCTCACTTGATCTCTAAGATTCCACTTTCCCCTACTTCCTAACATCCCTCCCTACTTCCAAAAATTTCCTCAAGAATTTAGAAGCCCCTTATCCCCTTCATTTCGCTTCATTTCGACAAAATCCCTTGTTTCACACATCGGGATAGGTTTCACTCAAATGATGTTTCAGAGCAATAAAAGATGAATTTTGGAAACCTGAGAGAGGTTTTTGTTCAAAACATGCCGAGGAAGAAAACCCTCCTTCACTTTTTACACAGTGTCATGGTTTTAGATAAATGTCAAAAATACAATCGCCTCGGGAGAATTGATGCACCTCTGAAGTGACCTTGGGAAAATCAATTTTTCTCCTAGCTTGGTTGGCCAAATAAATTTCTTGATAAGTCAAAGGATAACTAGACAAAACGATCTTTCCAATGAGCTATCATGAGCTCAATTTGGAATTGAGGAAGGCATTCAAAAGTTGACTACAACAGCACTGTGCCTTGAGGCAGCCTCATTTGGCACATTTTGACCAGTCTTGAAAGATTTGATTTTTGACAAGGCAAATGAACTCCAAATTGAAAAAATCTAGTTGTAGTGGAAAGTAGACTCAAAGCCCTTTCTAACGAGCTATCCTATGACAAATTTCGACACCAGGAAGGCCTCAAAACACCTCTTACAAAATGCACTACGCGTCGGGTCTGTGCGCTACGCACTGGGCCTCACTGGCCAGTGTAAAAAAACAAAGGCGCTACGCATACAGGTGTGCACTACGTGTTGGGTTCGGGCGCTATGCACTCAGTCACAGCACCAAGATTTTTTTGTTAATGCGACCAGATCTTGCCAAATCGACTCCAAAGCTTGCAAGTAGGTTTTTCATTGCTGCTTAGTCAATTTTACAATGTTTGTAGTGTGTTTAAGGTGGGAAATTTGATGTGTTGAGTGTAGAAAAGTGAAACCCTATGCACATACAAAAATCATTCCTTAGGGTTTTTAAATACATGTGGGTGGCTTGGTGAAGATTTCCCATTCTCCATTGGTGAAATACAGTCCCATACTCATTTGTAAAGTTTTAGCCAACATTGCAAAGGGTGCACATTACACTTTTTGCTCATTTGTCAAATTCCCTTGTGATCAAAGCAGTGACTATTTTATGCCAATCTACTTAAACAGAGCTATTACCAATGTGGTTTGTTTCCTATGATGCTTTGGTACATGTAACATGTTTAGGTTTTGAGCATACATTGAACTTTTGATTTCACTACACCTATATCAACATACATATTGCAGACATCTTGTTTTCAAAGCCATGTCAGACACAGATTCAGTTTATAAGCAGGAGGTAGAGGCTAACCGAGAGTTTTGGCTTGAGAGGGTAAACATTCACTTAGAGAAGTTGTTGGCGAAGGCCAATAAAGACAAAGACATGCTCTGTCACATGAAACATCACTATTGGGCTCGCATGCATGTCGGCAAAGCAAAAATGAAGATTTTGAAAAGGAGGTTGAGCAGAGCATTAAAACGGTGAAAGAGGCTAGATCCACTTCGAGTTTTGGCCGAGGCTTCGTTGGCTAGGCATGATACATGATGGAGGGTCTTCGCTCCGAATTTGAGCAAATTCGGAGAAATTTTTGTCATTTTGAAATTTTTTGGTCCCAAAAACAGTTTTTTCAGCTCTACGAGTAGCGCGTCGACGCGCTCGCTTTTGATTGGGACACTTGCTGGAGGGAAACTTTGTATTTTTGGGTTTGTCATGGTAATTTATGCATTCTCGGTTATTGCTGAAGCATTTCATCAAGTTCTGGATGATCAGAAGGCCTAAAAACACCATGAAAACCACCTTGCTGCCACCTTTTGCAACAGCAGGAAGTACTTCTGGGAGAATGCAGTTTTGGATGGTCAAATGAGCTCCAAATTGAAAAATTCGACTTGGGTTGGAAAGTATACATCTAGGGATTTCCAACGAGCTATCATGAGCTCAATTTGGACGTCAGGAAGTGCCCCAAAAATAGGCTGAAAGGTGCGCTATGCATAGAGATCAGGGCGCTACGCATAGAGGTTTTTGGTCAATTTTTCACTTTCCAGCTCAGAATTTCGGCCAGTCATGACCAGTTTCACCTATTGATGTGATTTTTGACCTAGATTGATGCAATTTAATGTACATGATGTAAATTTGGTACTTATTTACCTATTCTAGATGATTCACCCACAAAATAGCAAAAATTTAATGTAGTGAATCAGTTTCCTAGCATATAGGGGTTCGTTGTTTGACTACCTAGATTTCAGGTCCTTGTTTAGAATTGGTTGAAACTGCTCCTAGAAGGAGGAGCTCGACCCCTAGAGGTTAGGAAATGGGTTAGCTTGGTCTATATTATGTAAATTTTCAGTCAGTAGCAAGCGTTGGACTCTTGGGAAAAGCTTAACACTCTATTGTACATTCACTTCTGCATTTTTGGCAAAGGAAAGACCAAGGTTTTGCAGCACTGTTTGGGATCCTTGTAGATTTGCATGTCGATGGTGTACTTCTTTCTGTAATTGTAATTTGTTAATGTGTATCATTTTCCTTCTTTCATCTTCTGCAATTGAAAAAATGAAGTGTTAAGGTAGAATCCATAGATTGTTATGCTCTGCCTTTAAGTTTGTTTGATTTTCCATGTTTTCGTCTGTTTAAGGAGAATCCTTGAAAGTTTCTTGCTCTCCTTAGCTTCTCACCAGTTAGATCTAGCCATTCATTATCTTTAAAGCATCAAGACAATCGCCTACCTCGCCCCAAGTAGACCTCTGCAAAAACTGTGTCTCATCCCCGCACCCAAAATTGCCTTTTCCTTTGATTCAACAAAAACCCCAAAAATCAACCTCAAACTCCTTGTACTTCATACCTAGCCTAAGATCAATTGCCAATTTAGTCATCTCGAGCCTCTTTGGTCACCTTTTGCCGAGATTGACCAGGAGAGAGCCCTCTCCTATCCTCGTAGGGCTAGCTATGAAGCTGCGTGTGGTTTGATGTGGACCTAGAACCTTGTCTTTTTAGCCTGAGACAAATCTAGGCTCTAACATAGTGGCGACCATATTGGGGAAGAAAATGGTTTGCTTGTTGATGTCATTTGTTTTATAGCTACAGACAGAGCCTGAAGTTATGCCAGGTAGCCTTCGAAACGCTTTTTCTTTGCATTAGCGGAAGTAGATAAACGATGCTTCAATCAATCTTCGGTCTAGCTTGTAAACGTGACATTTAACTTGTTAATTACCCTAGTACATGTATCAAGTTCAGATCTGATTGTTGATGGTGGACAATGATCAGACACTGGCAAGGCTGAAATCATTTACCTGGCGACTCTAAATCATTTTCAAGATCAGATCCAAAGACTCCACTGGAGGATGATCCCGACCAGCAAAAACATGAAAGGACAACATGGACAGATCAGGTATTCAAGTTGGAATTTCATCCAAGACATTTTGTTCTTTGTCATAAATTATTTCTTCTCTTTTCCCAAGAATGTCAAGAAGGCTTTGCAAAGTATATTGTATTTGAGAAAAGATCCCAGGCCTGCATTTGATTCTTTCCCTTTGAATATTGTGAATACCAAAGATTTGCATGCCTTTGAGCTTGATCAGGATCCTTTTTCTGAATTTTGTGATGACCGTCTTAAAACTGATGAACCTCAAGAGACCAAGACTGATTCTATACCTGCTATACATACCCCTACACCTTGTAAAATTCCATATCGGTATAAACCTCTTGTTTTACCTTCTGTTCTCCATGCTTTCCCCAAAAACTATGATCTATACTTGCTGAGGTTCGATGGTGAAAGTAAGAATGTCAACGTTGAGCAACATGTGCAGAATTTTGAGTCTTTTCTAGACCTTTTTGAAGTTGATGCAGAAGATGTCAGTATAAGGCTTTTTTCTCTTTCTTTGAAAGCTAAAGTGAAGAGTTGGTTCAAAACCCTGCCTGATACGAGCATCTCAGATTTCCGGCAGTTCGTCAAAGTTTTTCTCGACAGGTGGATGATCGGGTAGAACTTTTTCTTGATTGTAGAATAGTATAACCAGCTAAAAAGACTACGAGGGGAAACAGTACAACAGTTTTCGGACAGATTTATTCAAGTTTATTATTCAATGCCAGTTGAGATAAGGCCTACTCCTAGATCTGCTCTCTTGCACTATCCGGGTGCCTTTGATCCAGAGATGGAGTTTCAGCTGAGAGAAAGGGATATTGCAACACTTCACGAGATGCAAAACAGTGCAGTAAATGTAGAGGCGCATCTGGTGATCTGACGGGTAAGGTTGAAAGAAGAAGAGATGAAAAACATAGATCCGGCCGAATCAACATCTCTAGAGGTGAAGCTTGAAATTTTGGTAAGTGCAGTAGAAGAGATGATGCAAAGGATCCCCCCAAGGAATGATTATGATGTTCAAGCCCATGGCTTGTTGATTGAAGAAGAACAAATGGCCGCTCCAAAACATTTTGTTTCTTATCCTAGTTGTCATAGATCTGATAATGATTGTTTTGTAGATCACCTTGGCGAATAAAGAATTGTTGGTATGACCTGCATGCTTGATGATATGTTTTATACTGATGATTTGCCTCAGTTTGATCAGTATGATGATGATTATGTTCTCCAAACAGAAGCTAATCTTGCAATCAAACAAGTAGCTAGTTTGTGGGTGGAAGAAGTTCATTTTAAGCAGCTTGAATACAATGTTCAGCCATCACATATCAGCTATGACAGTGACAAGGAAAGTGCAACAAATTTTTTGAAATAAGTGAAGGATCTTTGCCTTTTTGTTTTGATTCATGGCAGTTCATCAGAGACAACTTCCATGCAATCAGAAATCAGTTGTCAACAAGTTTTGATTTGGACCATCTTGAGAGCAATGAAAACCTTGTTCAAGACTTGTCATATCCAGAATTGCAGCCCCCGAATGCCTTTGATTGTCAAGTTGCAGATGAAGGCATGGAAGCTGACACATATGATCAAATGATACAAGAAGGTTCCATGCCTTTCTGTTTTGAATCATTTCAGGTTTTGAAGGGAAAATTGCAAAGTAAATCTTCAGTAAAGAATGAGCAACATGTAGGCAATCATGTAATCACATTGGAACCTATAGAAAATGTGCAGCAGTCTTTTCAAGTTTTTCATGATCCAATCGCTGATGTTTTGGATGAGGTTTGCAGTCAAAGTCTTTCTCCATTGACTATATGTGAGCTTGAAATGTGTATTGATACAAACTTGATCCGGCAGCCGGTTTCTTTGTCATTTTCAGCAGAGGTCTCGTCATAAGGCTCAGATCAAAGTTTGCATTCATGGTATGAGGAAAAGAGAGGTAATCCATTGGATGAGCTAAGTTCCAGTGTGCTTGAATTTCAAGATCCTTATGCAGTGTTTTTGGAGGCGGATAGAGAATTCATATCATTCAACGGATCTATTTCTAAGTTATCATGGGAGTTTCCTTTTAGTAGTTCTCTCTTGTTGTTCATAAGTGAGAACTTCCGGAAAATTCGAACAGCAGATGGAATACTTACTTGGTTGCACTGGTTGTTTCATTTCACTTGATCAGGTGATGAATGAAACTGTTAGAGTAGGTTGTGATGAATAAGCTCCCCTCTGAGCATCATTTTTAGTTTGTCGGTTGTGTTTAAGTATCGCGTCAGATTTTAGTTGAGTCATGAGTCATTTGTGAATCAATTTTCATTCTTGTTGTTAAGTTAGTTTGTCTCAGTTTTCAGTCATGCATTTCAGCTTGAGTTTTTGACTCCATTGCCCAATGGATGAAGGCACTGTCTAGCTCTTCCAGAGATCTGTCGTTCTTGGCGCCTCCAAGGAGCTACCATCCCCATTGGAGCCAATGTTAGTGTCAGCATTAGTAGCCTTCCTCCAATGATCAAATATGATCTTACAAAGCAATTTTAAGGTGTCAAGGTCAATTTTGTCATTTCAAAGAGTCTTCAAGCAAAATTTGGTCACTAGGCATTAGGTCTAGGGTTTGTTTTTGCTCTTGTCAAAGTTGCCAAAATATCAGTCTATGTCACTATTCAGCTGAGTCTATCATCATTCATATGGTTGTTATCATAATATCAGGTTCCATTGGGTCATGTTACACCTTGTTCATGCTTCAGTTGTGCCTTGGTAAGGTCCATTTCCCTCTCCTAGGGTTTTGGAGGTAGTTTCTCTAGGATGGTCAAATCATTGGCAAAATTTGTATCCTGATTTTCATACACCTTCCCCTATCATTAATGTACCTTATTAAACACTTCCCATCACTGAGATTCCCCAAATTCCTCATTTTTTTACAAACCCTAGTTTCTTGCCGCAACTTGGCAATTTTCTAGGCTAGGCCTGTGTTTTGCCCTTTTGGACCCCTTCCCCTCACTTGATCTCTGAGATTCCACTTTTTCCTACTTCCTAACATCCCTCCCTACTTCCAAAAATTTCCTCAAGAATTTAGAAGCCCCTTATCCCCTTCATTTCGCTTCATTTCGACAAAATCCCTTGTTTCACACATTGGGATAGGTTTCACTCAAATGATGTTTCAGAGAAATAAAAGATGAATTTTGGAAAACGGAGAGAGGTTTTTGTTTACAACATGCCAGGGAAGAAACACCTCCTTCACTTTTTACACAGGTGTCATGGTGTTAGATAATGTCAAAAATACAATCGCCTCGGGAGAATTGATGCACCTCTGAAGTGACCTTGGGAAAATCAATTTTTCTCCTAGCTTGGTTGGTAAAATAAATTTCTTGATAAGTCAAAGCATAACTAGACAAAAATATCTTTCCAATGAGCTATCATGAGCTCAATTTGGAATTGAGGAAGGCATTCAAACGTTGACTGCAATAGCACTCTGCCTTGAGGCAGCCTCATTTGGCACATTTTGACCAGTCTTGGGAGATTTGATTTTTGACAAGGCAAATGAACTCCAAATTGACAAATTCCAATTGTAGTGGAAAGTATACTCAGAGACATTTCCAACAAGCTATCCTAAACCTGATTGCGCCTCCAAACGCCTCTTACAAAATGCGCTACACGTTGGGTCTGTGCGCTACGCACACAGGTGTGCGCTACGCACACAGGTCTGCGCTACGCACTGGGCCTTAATGGCCAGTGTAAAAAAACAAAGGCGCTACGCATACAGGTGTGCGCTAAACGTTGGGTTCGAGCACTACGCACTCAGTCACAGCACCAAAATTTTTTGTTCATGTGACCAGATCTTTCCAAATCGGCGCCAAAGCTTGCAAGTAGGTTTTTCATGGCTGCTCAGTCAATTTTACAATGTTTGTAGTGTGTTTAAGGTGGGAAATTTGATGTGTTGAGTGTAGAAAAGTGAAACCCTATGCACATACCAAAATCATTCCTGAGGGTTTTTAAAGACATGTGGGTGGCTTGGTGAAGATTTTCCCATTCTCCATTGGTGAAATATAGTCCCATACTCATTTGTAAAGTTTTAGCCAACATTGCAAAGGGTGCACATTACACTTTTTGCTCATTTGTCAAATTCCCTTGTGATCAAAGAAGTGACTATTTTATGCCAATCTACTTAAATAGAGCTATTACCACTGTGGTTTGTTTCCTATGATGCTTTGGTACACATGTAACATATTTAGGTTTTGAGCATACATTGAACTTTTGATTTCACTACACCTATATCAACATACATATTGCAGACATCTTGTTTTCAAATCCATGTCAGACACAGATTCAGTTTATAAGTAGGAGGTAGAGGCTAACCGAGAGTTTTGGCTTGAGAGGGTCAACATCCACTTAGAGAAGTTGCTGGCGAAGGCCAATAGAGACAAAGACATGCTCTGTCATATGAAACATCACTATTGGGCTCGCATGCATGTCAGCAAAGCAAAAATGAAGATTTTGAAAAGGAGGTTGAGCAGAGCATTAAAACGGCGAAAGAGGCTAGATCCACTTCGAGTTTTGGCCGAGGCTTTGTTGGCTAGGCATGATACATGATGGAGGGTCTTCGATCCGAATTTGAGCAAATTCGGAGAAATTTTTGTCATTTTGAAATTTTTTGGTCCCAAAAACAGTTTTTTCAACTCTACGAGTAGCGCGTCGACGCGCTCGCTTTTGATTGGGACACTTGTTGGAGGGAAACTTTGTATTTTGGGTTTTTCATGGTAAGTTATGCATGCTCAGTTATTGCCGAAGCATTTCATCAAGTTCTGGATGATCAAAAGGCCTAAAAACACCATGAAAACCACCTTGCTGCCACCTTTTGCAACAACAGGAAGTACTTCTGGGAGAATGCAGTTTTGGAGGGTCAAATGAGCTCCAAATTGAAAAATTCGACTTGGGTTGGAAAGTAGACATCCAGGGATTTCCAACAAGCTATCATGAGCTCAATTTAGATGTCTGGAAGTGCTCCAAAAACAGGCTGAAAGGTGCACTACGCATAGAGATCAGGGCGCTACGCATAGAGGTTTTTGGTCAATGTTTCACTTTCCAGCTCAGAATTTCGGCCAGTCATGACCAGTTTCACCTCTTGATGTGATTTTTGGCCCAGATTGATGTAATTTAGTGTACATGATGTAAATTTGGTACTTATTTACCTATTCTAGATGATTCATCCACAAAATAGCAAAAATTTAATGTAATGAATCAATTTCCTAGCATATAGGGGTTAGTTGTTTGACTACCTAGATTTCAGTTCCTTGCTTAGAATTGGTTGAAACTACTCCTAGAAGGAGGAGCTAGACCTCTAGAGGTTAGGGAATGGGTTAGCTTGGTCTATATTATGTAAATTTTCAGTCAGTAGCAAGGGTTGGACTCTTGGTAAAAGCTTAGCACTCTATTGTACATTCACTTCTGCATTTTTGGCAAAGGAAGGACCAGGGTTTTGCAGCATTGTTTGGGATCCTTGTGGCTTTCTGTGTTGATGGTTTGCTTCTTTGTATAATTGTAAGTTGTTAATGTGTATCATTTTCCTTCTTTCATCTTCTGCAATTGAAAAAATGAAGTGTTAAGGTAGAATCCATAGATTGTTATGCTCTGCCTTTAAGTTTGTTTGATTTTCCATGTTTTCGTGTGTTTAAGGAGAATCCTTGAAAGTTTCTTTCTCTCCTTAGCTTCTCACCAGTAATATCTAGCCATTCATTATCTTTAAAGCATCAAGACAGTCGCCTACCTCACCCCAAGTAGACCTCTGCAAAAACTGTGTCTCATCCACGCACCCAAAATTGCCTTTTCCTTTGATTCAACAAAAACCCCAAAAATCAACCTCAAACTCCTTGTACTTCATACCTAGCCTAAGATCAATTGCCAATTTAGTCATCTCGAGCCTCATTGATCACCTTTTGCCGAGATTGACCAGGAGAGAGCCCTCTCGTGTCCTCGTAGTGCTAGCTACGAGGCTGAGCGTGGTTTGATGTGGACCTAGAACCTTGACTTTTCAGCCTGAGACAAATCTAGGCTCTAACAGACACTACATTTGGAAGGAAGTAGCACACAAAATCCTCAAGCCAATATTTTACTGGCCCACGCAGTTTGGAGAAGTTTATTCTCAAGTTAGATCACGCCAAAAGTGCCAGTTTTTTTCTAAAATGCAGAATTTTTTTCGTCTCCTCCTAATTCCTGTGCATGTAGAGGAACCCTTTAGACAGCGGGGATTGGATTTCATTGGAGAAATCAACACACCTTATAAAATCATCACTGATAACGCATAGGCCTTCAATTCTGCCAAGCTCATCAACTTCTGCCACAAATTCAAAATCATTATTGGATACTCCACTACATACTACCCTCAATGGAATGGATTTTCTAAGTATTCTAATAAAACCATGGTGAGATTTATAAAGAAGACGATCACTGAAAATCAAAGGAACTGGGACTCCCCACTAAAGTTTGCATTGTGGGCTAACCATGTAACACTGAAAATATCCACCGGGAAATCCCCTTTTGAGCTAGTATATGGTAAGGCTGTTGTATTCCCTATCCAAATAGAAATGCCTATAGCTAAGTTGTTGCAAGAATCCAAGGAAGAGTTTATCACCTTGACTCAAAGAATAAATTAACTGGTGGAGCTTCACAATAACAGAGAGTAGGTGGGGACCAAACTGTCAAACTATCAGCAAAGGCTAAAATCTTGATTTGAAAAGAAGGCTAAGGACAAACCTCTTTAGCAAGGAAATTTAGTTCTCAGATGGGATGTCAGGCAAGAAGACAAATGCAAGCATGGGAAATTTGATCCAGTATGGTTGGGCCCCTTCAAGATTGAAAAAGAGAGGGGAAACAACACTTACATTCTTGAAAACGTGGATGGTGAACTGCTAGAACTTCCTATAAATGGTCAGTTCCTAAAATTTTATTTTCAAAATTAGAGATATTTGTCTCTTGCTCATTGTAAATATCCGGTGTGTTGAAATTATTATTTGATTTTTTAGGTTATTATCAAAAATTCCTCTTTCAGAGAATTACATTTTCTTTAAGAATAACTCTATGCCCAATGGAAGGAAAGGCTACTAGTCTGCAGGTCGTCAACACCTTGCTAGCCAGGCACTGTCCCTAGTTGGAGCCAATGTTGTCACTCACTACATTGTGGATTTCAATTGGTCAAGGTTGCCCAAGAGTAGTGAAGTTTGGAGCCACTCTCCCAGGCCACAGAAGATCTCAGAGCTCAATCATCACCCCTCCAATGCCTATTTCTCATAAAAAGATTTCCAATGGTATATAGAAGTCCAAAATGGACTCCTTGAGCAGTATTTAAAGCACTTTGAAGATCATTGGGGAAAAACCCAGCAAATGAAGAAAAATGGCCGAGTACGAGAAATATCTCACAAATCGACTATCACCACAAGCCTACAATCACAACAAACCCCAAAGACCATGTGGCGGCCGATTTGAGACAAGGTGCTACATTGCCAGGGGAGGGCCAAAAGATTTCAACTCAGGAAAGGTGGGAAAAAGAGAGCTAGGTATCCCCCTTCTCCCTCCTCCACATGGCGGTTTCCTGCATCCCAAGAGTCCTGCAGAACATCACATGGGTAGGTTCCATACTTAACATACCTTTGTGAGGGCTGATGTGTGATATAACATTGTATCATTGGGGAAGGGCTAAAGCAGTATAACACAGGACAATGGGACCAAAACAATAATAGATGCCCTCCTCCTCTCTCCTCTACATGGTGGGTTCCTGCATCTCGAAGAACCCACATCCCGTACTCTCGTAATATCTATGGCTCGGTAGGGTTCTGAATTCAAAGACATTTCGGGGGCCGATTTGTGATATAATGAGAAATCACTAAGGGAGGGTTGAAAAATTTTAACACGAGAAAGGTGAACAAAACAGGAGCAGGCCACCTCCCTTCTTTCTCCTCCATGCGATAGGTTCCCACATCCCAGCATCCTGCATCACAACAGTCTCGTAGATAGGCCTATCAGCGAGTTCCAAACCTGAAAGACTGTGTGGGGGCCAATATTGCAATATAGTGTTGTATCATTGGGAAGGCAGAGAAATGATTTAACAAAGGAAAGCCAAAGAAAATAGCAATGGTTCATCCCCTTCTCTCTCCTCCATGTGGTGCAATCCCACATCATAGTAGTCTCGCAGCTCGTCACATTGGCAGGTTCTAAAAACTTCAAAGACTTTGCGGGGGCCGATTTGTGATATAGTGTCATATCACTGGGGGAGGGCTAAAATGATTTAACAAAGGAAATGCCTGCAAAACCAAGGTAGATGACCCCCTTTCTCTCTCCTCCATGTGGTAGTATGGCAAGTGATGTCGTAGTATGGATGATGACGTGGCAGAGGACACGTGTCACCCAGTTTCATTATTTTCAGGGGTGACATGGGGCCATTTCCAGGTGCCACATGTCACCACTCACAGGGTGACATGTGGCAGTGATGATGTCACCCCATAGACTAACGATCGTAGTTGTTAAGGGGAAAAAGGCTAAAGACAATGGTGCAGAGCAATTGTGATATGCGGGACTCCCCCCTCAGATGCAATAAATTATTATGGCATGGTCCATAAGGATCTCGCATCCGGACTGTCAGCCCATGCTAAGGAAAAATGGTAGAGCAGGGTAAAGCAGAGTTAAAGTGCCGATATGCGGGATTTGCGATAACAAAGGAAAAGGCCTCCAAACATGGGTCTGAAGGCCTTAGCGCTTGAGGGCTCAGCCCCTAGTTCCAGCTCTTGGTCATATGAGGAAAGTCACACAAGGGGCTAAGGGGGAAATCCAAAATTCCTGTTTCGCCTGTTTGAGAAGAAAATGCCTTGCGGCTATGAGTCCGTGCTATTACACTGGAATGCATATCACTTGCTAATTCAAGACACCAATGGTGTAATACAAAGGTTTAATGGGTGGATGGGTCGATAGCTAGAAGACTTTAATAGAGCATGGCACAATGATGGAGTAGTACAAGGGACTCAGAAGGATTAATGGCTCAGTATGGAGCCTCATCCCTCTACACAGCAAAGGACCACAAATACCAGCACTAACAGGTGACCCAACCCCTACTCCATAGAGGAAGGCCTTCAAGAAGTAAAAAAAAGAAGTGATGGGAGTCGGTTGAGCAGCACAAAAGGGCCATACAACAAGCCAACTGCAATATGTAACAATGGTTATGACCAGGATGGGAACTAAGACAGTTAATGCTTCTCTTTGACTGATATTTGTTTTTGATGTCATGTAACATGTGTCTCTTCAGTGAGGCATTTATTTATGTAATATCTTTTTGGGCCTTAGATCCATTCCCGAAAGATACAGCTAGTCGACCTGACAATTGAATCTAGCAGATAAATATTTTTGTTGTAATGTAGCTTCTTTCTCACCTCCCCAGATAAACAGGGGAAAGAATGGCTTAGAAAAGGTTGAGAAATTCTTGAGAAAACACTGCATGTTATAATTTTAGACTATATTTCCTTTCCAATATAGATATTTTCATAATATCAAGGAAACAATGGTGATTCCCTCTTGAAAGGATTACAGTATGTGTTCCCCTTTGTCTAACTCATTTTATGTTCATTCTTCTTTCCCAAATTCATGTAATTATTGCTGCTAGATGTATTTGAAGCTCCCTCACACATTCATTAGTATCTATATGATAATGAAATTCATGTAACAGTTGCACAGATTCATTTCTGTTAACATTGTTTATGTATATTCCTGTGAGGACTATTGATATTAAATCTTTAAATCTACAACACATGAATCATAGCTTTCAGTTCTCCCTTCATTCATTACTTATGCTTGTAACCCAAATCATCATAGAAACCCTTAATGTCTTAAGATTTGTGTGTTAAATGTAGAAGTCTTGAAGCCTTACGCTCTATGTGATGAGTTACTCTTCTCTCTTTTCCTCTCTCACATACTATACAAAAGATCATTAGCTGTAAGACCTTGAAGTTCTTGTCCTTCTCTATTTCTAAGCTTATTTATAAGATCTGAGCATGAAGAAATACCAAAAATCCATGTTTTATTTCTTTGGATTAATGAACCAATTTATTTCCTATGTACATATGTATCTATATATCATAAGTGTTGTCTCTAGTATCTTGTAAACTAGTTGAGACACACCATTTTAGATGTGTGCCCAGGCACTGGTCTTGAAGCAATCCAAGGTTGTCTCTTGGAGATACAACAACTCCTTTGCTTATATGTTGGCATGCTTCATGTGTTCGTTTGTTCACGAACAAGTCTCCTTGCATGCACTCCTTGTTCATATCATTCATTTTTGTGCCATGTCTTATCCACGTACTTGTATCTGCAATCACTCATGATGAGACAACATCAAATCCATAAATCTTGTAGTCTACCATGATGTATTATTGTTTGCTTTTAGATCCAGGTGATCAAGAGAGAGGACAAGGCTCTACAATTGTAAGGCATATTTCGAGCCGGGGTGTGAGCTCCGGGAATTGTCCATGAAAATTGTACATAGGTCACTAGGAGGCTGAGATGGGCAATCCGGTTCAGTACTAACTATCTGTGGGATCTGGCTTGGCTGGGGGGGCGGATCTGTCAATTTTTTCAGGGAGATAGTGTAGGCAACATAGGAAGACTGGTAGTGAAAACTACACAATTTCTCCGGGGAGATGGTAGCAGGTTGTGGGAGGCTGCTGGAAAAATTTGTGAAATTTTTATTGGGAGCTGGCAGCGGGTTGCAGGATGCTACTCGAAAAAACTGTGTATAGTTGGGAGGATGACCTGCTGGACATTCTTGTGTAGTTTCTAATCTGTACGGGATGTTGGGTAGCTGGGAGACTGCTCATGAAAACTTCACAGTTTTCAGGATGAGCAGCAGGGTGACTAGCTTGAAGAATTGTGCAAATTTTAATGGCAGTGTAGTGACAGGGAGCGGGTGCCTGTCTGGCATGTCTGCATAGTTTCTTCAGTAAATGGAAGCTGGCATGCTTGGTAGCTTCTGCATAATTGTTTGGAGGAGTGAGGCCTAGGGTAACTTATGGTGTAGGTAAATTCTCGATGTAGACAAATACAATTCCTTTAGCCTAAGAAAGCGGGTCTAGCCATAAAGAAACAATGTAGTGAAAACTTCCTTAGGTTAGAATCAAATAAGAGGGCCCACCTTTTAGAACGCTATTCGACTTGGTGATGATCCTTCATCCTCACTCCAGCTACTTTTCGTTTCCTTCCTTCGAATACTTGAAACAAGAAAACAAACAAAAATAACAAATGTGATAGCATACAAATTGCATTCCGCCTTCTTAAAAGGTCAAGGAATATTAAGCCATCAAATGTAAGATAACACCTAATATGGGAAATCAATCAATAGTTGTATTCATATAAGTTCAGAAAAAGATTGCAACCAAAGCCTTGACATTCTAGGTCTCCTCCGATGTATCCAAGTTCCCACACCTCTGACATCATTTCAGGGATAGCCCCAACAATGGAAGTCTTAAGGCTTCTTCCCTTTAGTTCCAAACCAAACCAAACACACTATTCTCCCTCCACTAACATAAACTAGAAAGCTACAAGCTATAGATATCTTGTTGGTTATTAAAGCTCCAAAAAGACTAGTTCAACTTGGAAAAGGAAGAGTTTATATAACTTTGATGGATGGGAGAGGGCTTATCTCTTTGGTTTGTTCCATCTTAATAGGGGAAAGGAGCCCAAACTGACTTTCTTAGCTCCATCCAACCCAACCATTTACCAGACTTGCATTACGAAGCTTCGAGACCTAGAAGCTTCGACTCCATATTTAAAAAACTTGCCAAAAGAGGATCGATGTGACTGAGAAAAGGATCATCCATTCCATACAACATTGGGCCAAGTTTTAAACTCTACAAATCGGCACGAGGAGGAAATGGGTCATTAGCGTCAGTCTTGTAAACTGGGGTAAAAGGAAGATTCTTAGGAAGTGATGTAAAATGGAAATGTTCTACCCATGAAGAGGGACATGATGGGAGTCTCTTCATGATGACAAAGCATATATGGTTCAAAGTACATGTCCTCCATGATCAAATACTGGGGAGTACAGGGACAGTGACAAAATGTTGCGTAACAGATGCCCCCTAAAGCATAAAGGCCAAACCAGAGTGAGGGGTGAAATGATTTACAAGTAGATGAGGGAAACTAGAGTCTGTCGTTGGAAAACCTGCAAGAAAGCATATATACATATACATCACTGAAACTGTAACAAATGATACATGAATCATGGTATGGACGCAACCATCTAGAGAGAGATCATGTGAATGGATCCAAGGCATGGGTGTAGTCATCCAATAAAGAGGATCATATCAAAACCAAGGTATGGTCGTAGTCATCGAATAATGAGAAGGATCACATATAACAACTCATGGTATGGTCGCAACCATCCATCTGAGAGAGACATGTATATTATCATGATCATGTCACATCGCCTTACAACCTGAAATTTTGTAATATGAGTCCAAGGTCTTGTGCTCCAACACGACTCGATCAAGGTACACATTCTAACATGTGAATAGATATGTTGCGGTTGAACATGCTATAAAGTCACTTGATTACTTGTTAACAAGCACGAGAGAGACCACCAATAATGAAAATGGTTCTCAAGGTACCAGCAACACAATCCAAAGAATGTGAATAAAGGAACTCAAGTCGAACACTCGTGAAATCACTCGATCGAAAGCCAATGATGTGAACTTGTCATCGAGTGTGAAGAACTTTCCATTAGGGCATGAAAGCTCTAAAGTACTGGAAGGGAGTCTCTCAACCAACTTCCCCAATAATGAGCTGAAGTTGACAGGAAGTGACCGTGTCGAAGGAGGGCCATGATGTATCCCACGTCATCGACATGAGACGAAGGGATGAAATGATGATACAAAGAATCCATAATGAGTGTAACTGCAGAAGGAAAAATCTTGAACATATCAGTGACACGACTCTAGAGTTTGGAATTTTTTGGATCCATAGGATCAAAGGTCATGATGACATGGCAGAGATCAAATAGAAGGAAAAAATCAACGGCCCAACCTAGGAAAGTCAATGACAAAGTGAGGATATCCCAACCCGACGCGAAGCAAAAAGTTTCATGTTCAAGAGTGAGCTGCTGACACAACTGATAGAATTTCCCATTTTCCCCCACCATTTTTGGAAGGTACCCCAATTAGTTTTTAATCGTAGGCTTGAAGCGGATAGCATGTGCTTGCATTGTAAGTCCATCCTTCGGATGAATTCGACCTAGTAAGATTAATGATCCTTAGGAAGGAGAAGATCATGTTTGTCATGGTGACGAATCTGATGTCGTTTAATGTTTTAATGAGTCCGGCAAAGGTGTAACTCGGTATCATTTTCACGTTTAGAGAGTTTGAAAAAGACACGGAAAATAAAACTCCACATGGTCCCTTTTTTGTACATTTGTGTCTCTTCAGCCCGAAAAGGTAAAAAACGATACTTGAGAGAACAACTTGACCATTTTAGCCAAGGACTATCTTTTTCGTAAATAGTTTATTCCAGACCGAAAAAGGGGTAAACTATACAGGTAAACAACATTTCGTAGCCTTTAACGAGTTCAAAATGACAAGATCTCGACAATCTTTTCATATTTAAAGAGTTGAAAAAGAGCTTGAAAGCGGACCCCCCTTTTATTCTCTATAACGAGTTAAAAAGAAAAAAATACTCAGCAATCTTTTCATTTGAGATTCTGCAAGTTAGGAAAAGAGCTTAAACGTGACTCTAGTACCATCATCAGCAATCTTTCACTTGCCGCTGCACAAGAGGTAAATGTATTATCCAATTTTTAAGGTAAAATAGATGAAAAATACTTTTCAAACCCTAAAATATCATGAAAAATGAAGAAAAAGCAGAAAAGTAAATAATTTTTTACCATTTTACCATTTTACCTTGTGTGGAGAAATTTTCACCCATTTGTGCCCTAGATTTTTAAGAGCAGATTGTGGCAGATCCAGGAGGCCATTCAACGATCCATCAGTTGCAAGTAAGAGCTAAGACCCTTAGCTTCATTTTTATGATTTGATTTTTCTATTTTTAACTGTTGTTTGGATTTCTGGAGGAGATTTTAACAAAAAACTTTCGCCCTCGGTTGGCGTAATTTCTAGGAACTGGATCACGCTGAGCGAGGGTCATTAACACGATAAAGTGCACCGTCAGAGTTACTATTTTTGAACAGTCATGCCATCGCCATGAATATAAAAAAATCATTTTTTTAACTTTATTTCTCCGCTTGAATCTGAATTTCTTCAGTCAAAGATGAATGTTGACTTGAATTTATGGTTTTTGCAGGGAAAACACAACAAAAAATGGTTCATTGGATAGAACACGAGAATTAGGCAATTCATTCACAGGAATTGGCAGACCCAAACTGTTTGAATGCCCTAAGGAACTATGGGCTCCTCAAATTCTTCCTCACCGAGCTCAACCTAAACTGCTGCAATATTTGATTAGTCTTTGGGATGTTAACGAGGAAGTTTTTGTGATCGGGGACTAGGAACTAGATTTAGAAACTTTTTCCATCTATTTTATCACTAGACTATCTCTAAGAGGGGAACCAAGTAATCTGTATGGGGCCATGCCTATTGGGGCAAGTGTGAAAATGTTTCTTGTGGAACATTGCCCAGAAGCATTGAAATCAAAAAGCAGCAAGGTTGATATCACGATTGTTAATGACCTTGAATTGAAAACACTTCTCTTAACCATAAATAGAGTTGTTGGGGCTCAGGCATTGCATGAGTCCAATAAATCTAAATTCCAGTATGCTATAGACTGTATGGCGCCGACTATCTTCAACTAGGCGGAAGCCATGAATGTAAACATGAAGCACGATTTATCCAAAGCCAAGGTAGCAAAATTGAAGTAGTTCAGATATGGTTCTATTCTAGTGACTTTCTCTTTGGAGCGAATCCCACTATTTCACTATCAGCTTGTAGAGGTGAACCTGCTATTGCCACGAGACCCACGGATGGTCTGTTGGATTGAATTGATACCTAGAATCACTGAGGGCTAGCATATGTCATAGAAGCCCACCTTCTTTTCGTGGCTAAGGTGTCAGCTGATCGTAGTATAGGATTGGCCCTATAGCAGTACTGACTTCCGCGATGATCTAGATATGGTGCTTCTAGAGGGAGAAGATTATGATGATGGAGGTAAGCAAAACAATTTTAATTTTTCATTTTTTATTGAATTTTTGAAATATATGCGGCCATTACATTTCGATTTTATAAATAAAGATGTGGGACTAGAGTGACCAGCTGGGATGTCCCCGATCGCTAGGTGCATTGCTCAACATTTTGATATTGCTCCTTATCCCGAAGGAGTCAATAATGAGGAGGAAATCGTACGGAACCTTGAGGGATTAACCAGAGGTATCCCAAAGTATGTCCGGGTGGGTGACATCCCACGCCAGTATTAGCAGCACATAGTGGGGGTATCAGATCAGTCCGACGAATACTAACTCGTGTAGTATGAGCAGTAATGTGGTATCATGAACACCATGCCAAGTAGTCTATAGCTTTAGAATTTTATAGTTTTGAGGCTTGCGAGCCATGGATGTACTTTTGAACATATATATTATTTTTGGGGTTTTGATGTATGACACTCAAACATTATCGACATATATATATATATATATATATCTGTGTGTGTGTGTGTGTGTGTGTGTGTGTGTGTGTGTGTGTGTGTGTGTGTGTGTGTGTGCGTGTGTGTGTGTGTGCGTGTGTGTGTGTGCTATATTTTCTACCTACTATGCTACAGATGTTTTGTTTTTTCACATATTTCACAAATGTCTATCCAACACATAATTAGCTAATGCATGTGTTAATGTATTCATATGCCTAAGAATATGATGATATGTGATGTAATCGAAATTTCTTTCTAAGAGATGAATATGCAAATACATTCTCAATATCTGACGATTTTTTATGGAATATTGCACGTTGAGAT
Organism: Pinus tabuliformis; assembly: GCA_031772625.1. Lineage (NCBI taxonomy): Eukaryota > Viridiplantae > Streptophyta > Pinopsida > Pinales > Pinaceae > Pinus > Pinus tabuliformis. The sequence goes on from CM062813.1 coordinate 47,906,255, forward strand.
GAAGAACAAGAAGTTGTGAATCAAGGTTGACAACTAATTCCCGAATATCAAGAGCAATTTCTTCTAACAATAATTTGATAATTGTGCTATACTTAGCAATGTTAATAGTTGTTTGACCTAAAAGATACCTTTAAGATCAATCAACTCACCATGGGGGTCATAAATGGTCCATGCCGCGGAGGATAGATTTTGGGTAATACGACAAGCACCATCAGCGAAACCAATGTGAGGATTCAGAGATATCTGCAAAGAAAGCGAAGATGTAGTAAGCATGAAAGTTGGTTGAAAAACAACACATCAAACCACACTGCACAAAAATGAATAACACACTATTGTAGAAAAGTAGCCATGCCAAATGACTCAGGCATAATACTTTTTGAGATACAGACCATTATCGGGCTTGTCTAAGGGATTTCTTTCATAATCAATCAGCTCATAGGCTCCTTTTGTAACGCATGTTTAATAATGTAGGGCCCATGCCACATGGGTTCGAATTTACCTACCCCCAGATTATTGATCATATAGTAAAACCAAATCATCCTCAGAAAAAGCACAAAAGGAGAACGACTAATTAAAATGAGACTTAACCGACTTTGTATGTTCTTCAATGACTAAAGTAGCAAGACGAGGAGTTTCATCCAGTCATTCTAAGTACAAGAGGTGATCTTCTTGAGGTGAGGTCTCGGGGATAAGTTCGACTGTTATCTTGAGTGAGGGAATTTCACACTCAATCGATAAAATTTATTCTAGACTATAGACGAGATGGAAAGGGGTAAATCCAATGGCATCTTTGGTTGAGGTTCGGTAAGCCCATAGAGTTGAAAAATGCATGAGATGCCAATTTGACTTGTACATCCCAATGGTGCGCTGAAGCATTGTAACTGAGACTTTGTTCACAATTTCAACTTGGTTGTTGGTTTGAGAGTAGTACGGGGTCGAGCCATCGTGGTGCAAGCCCAACATATAAGTTAGCTCAACCATCATGTAATCATGAAAATGGGAGCCATGGTTAGTGACAATGACCATAGGCACTCCAAACTTGGAAATAACGTCATAGAATAGAAATTGAGTCGTTGTTTTACCATCAGTAGAATATGTAGGAATCACTTCGGCCCATTTGGTGAAGTAATCCATGACAACGATAATATAACCATGCTCCCCCAGACAAACGAGGGTAAAATTTCATATAGTCAATGCGCCATTTAGCAAAGGGAGCAACGGTAATGACGGGCTGAAGGTGAGCAGGTGGGGCGCACATTTTTTGTTGATAAATCTGGTACTCATGGCATTTGTGAACAACAAGGATGCAATCATTGAAGATGGAGGGCCATAAATAATCAACATGAATTATCTTTTGAGAATTAGCATACAGAGACATATGACCACCACATGCGCCAGAATGGAATTCATTCAAGACTCTCTTAGCCTGCTCGATAATTAGACATCGACGAAGAATTGAATCAACACCAATGTGGTATAGAGTATCTCCAATGATGCGGTAAGGTTCAGATTGATGCCGAATGCGTTGGTAATCATCCTTGGACAATTCAGACCGTAAGGTGGATGTTTGGAGATACAAAATGATATCACCATACCACAGGTTGAGAGTGCTAATTAGAAAAAGAGTCTCGTCCGGGAGATGTTCATCAGCACCAATAAGAAGAGAAGCAAAGGGAAGAGAGAAAATCAACTCAGCGAAGACAAGTGATTTCTTAGACTTGATAGTAGTGAACACCAAATCGAATTCCAGGAGGATGATGATCCACTTGGAATACTTGCCCCAAGAAACTGACGAGTCAGGATGTAAGCCATGGGGTTGTGCTTGGAAATCACAATCGTACTGTGGAGGATAATGTAATGATGAAAGCCCGAATAGCTTGAATGACAGCCAAAGCCAACTTCTCGACATCAACATAATGTGTCTCAATATCGAGGAGATTACGACTAAGGTAGTAAATAACATTTTCATTATCTTTGTCATCGTCTTGCACTAGCACCATAACGATGGTACTAGACGCTACAGCTAGATAAAGGAAATAATCGTGATGATAGATTGGAGGGTGTAGCAAAGGAGCATTAATGAGGAGAGAATTTAAATCATCCAAATATTTTTGGGTAACCTCATCCCAAATGAATGGCATTCCTTGCTTAAGCAACCGGGTGAACCCTGAAGCTAGCTCAGCATAGTTCGGTACAAAACGATGGAGAAAATTTCTTTCCCTTGCAGAATCTATAGTTGATGCGATGAATAGGGAGGGGGTAAATTAGCAATAGCCTCAACTTTAAGAGGATCAAGATGAATTCCTTCTTTTGAAACAATAAAGCTGAGGAGACGTCCAGATCCAATGCAAAAGACACACTTATTCAGATTTAGTCGAATGTTGTATTGTCTATAGCAAAGAAATATTTGTCGGAGATGATCAGGATGATCATGGATCTTACGTGAATGAGTGGGAAGATCATCCAAGTAAGGTTTAACAATGTTTCTAATGTTGTGGAACAAATAAGACATCGCTCTTTGAAATGTAGCCCCATCATTGTTAAGGCCAAAAGCGAGAGTTTTATATGCAAAAGTCCCCCACGGATAGATAAAGGTTGTCTTATCTTGGTCAGCTAGTGCAATGTTTATCCGGCTGTAACCAGAAAAACCATCCATAAAGGAAAATATTTCACTCCCAGCTCATTCATCAATGATCTAGTCTATGAAAGGAGTGGGGTAATTATCCTTTGGATAGGCACGATTCAGGTCATGGTAATCAAAACAAACGCGAATAGTGCCTTGTTTCTTTGCCATCAGTATGATATTAGACACCCAATCTATAAGAGGGATTGGATAAAAAAATCTAGCTTTAAGAAGCTTTTCAACTTCACCCTTGATGGCAGCTGATTTTCAAGGGTGCACCAAAAAAGTCCGTTGGCAAACGTGCTTCACGTGAAGGAGTCGGAATTTCATGCACGACTATACTTGGGTCATTGTTGATCATTTCTTCATATGAACATGCGAAAAAATCTTGGAATTATTGGAACAGACGAGTATAAAGTTTGATCTCATCAGGAGAACATCTTACCCCAATATGGAGATTTTCAATGACATTGTCCACATAATTAATTTGGACAGGGCTTAACGACATAACCTCACCCCATGTATCAACAAGATTCGGTGAAGGAATGACACAAGGATCAAACTTTACCTTGATCATGTTGATAGAGTCAATATAAAGAGGTGGGAGCAGAAAAATACCCATCAAAGCAGGATCTTTAAAAAGTCTTTCCCCCACACTATCATAACGAGCACTAGTGTGCTTGACATAAGGAACATTTCCATCTAAGGAGGAAGAGGCAAAGAAGGAAAGTTGGTTGACTATGACAATCTTCCCTTGATGGGGAAAATGAATCATGCGAAAAAGGGAGGAGGCTACAACATGCATGGCATGGGTCCAACTCCCTCAGAGTAGAAGATTATAGTTAAGATTAGCATCAACATTCTCTACTACGATGTGTATTGTCTTACACTCCAAAGTAATGGCAAGGTGAGGAAGGACATTGTATGGTCGATAATCATGCCCATTAAAGGATTCCAGAGTGTTAGGTGATTGGTTCAAAGTAGGAGAACCAATTGCCTTCCAAAAAGTGATATACATGATGCATGTACAAGCAACTTCATCAATGACAATCTTATGAATGGTTTTCTCATTTATGATGACTTGAATGAGAGAGGAAATCTGATGAGGTAAACGTGGAACATGGTTTTCCATATCAAAACAAATTAGATTAGAGTTAGTTGGATCAATACCTCCAATAGCGGACAATAATGATTTCTGTTGAGATGGATAGCTCTGAAGGACCTCGAGAGCAAACATAGTTGAAGGTGCCTGAGCCAAATCGTCAACAATATTATAATTTTGAGCAGTGCGAGCATTCAGAATGTACCAGGACTTTCGCAGCACACCTCGAGAAGGTGGTCGAATGGCAGAATCAGGATTAGGTCGCTCTATATGGAGAGGATCGAAACTTGATGGGGTGGAGGAAGAAGGGGTACTTTCTTTCTCTTTCCCTGCTGTCAGGGTAGGTGTTTGATAATCTTTTGATCTGGTAGCTTCATTGATAAGCATATTCATCATGAACACTTGGGAACTTGAGGAAGCGGATGACTGAGGCTAGTCTACCATTTGGGTCTGCTAGGACGGAAAGGGCTCTTTCAGGACAGCGTGAGTCCCTTTGAGCAAATGACCAATTTCAGATCATCAGGGAAAATCTTTAGTATAGCGATCCTCCTCACATATGAGGCATGGATACTTGGGATTTTATTTAGAAGCATTACCAACAGACAACTTAGGAGGGCCCTATTTCGAGGCATCAACTTTACCCTTTCCTTTTCCCTTCTTTTTACCTTTAGAGGATTTGTCTGTTGTGGTAGACTAGATAGCGTGAACCTTTGAGGTTTTACCAGGACCAAGAGAATTTTGAGAGGAATCGTTGGGAGCAGTGTGAGACCAACTTCTTTTTGGAAGAAGATTTGGCACAGGTCTGGGACACTGAACCAATTACTCCATCAACAAGAGGTGTAGTTGGAGACTTGGATGTCACCAGATCAGATGATGGTTTGGGCACATCGAGTAACATATCATATAACATGCTAGATTGTCAATAGATGAGATCTAGATACTGGGAATGCATGATGACTTGTTCCTCAGTGGCACATCCACCCATAGCAATGTCCTTTGCAATTTTGCTCATGAACAATTTGGTGAACCATTCGGTCAACAACTAATTAGCAATCTCAAACTTGATCAGGTGATGTTGACGTCTCCATTCATGGATGTGATCGGAGATGTGGGTTGTAGTGTCTTTCTTGAGTAATGTTAGCAGACAGGTGCCAATTTCATAGCGAACTAGAGGCTGGAAATGTGTGAGAAAGGCCATAGCAAGAGTGTTAAAGTAATGATTGGTACTTCTAGGCAGTTGGATGTACCACTTGGCTACAACACCTATGAGGGTTCGTTGGAAAAGCCGAAGATGAATGGAATCATCAATGTACTAATTTTAGGAGCACCAAAGGTGATATGTCATCACGTGGGCTTGTGGATCCTCTTTCACTTTTCCTTCAAACTTTGGACAATTGCATAGAATCTTGGACAGAACCAGAGACTAGTATGGCGAATCAAGAATAGGATCATTCATGAGTCTAGACACATCTGGAAATTCCAATGTGGCCAAGAATGACAATTGGTATTGACAGGCATTTGAGGCCTATGAGCGGGCCCGGACAGCAAAACCCATCCTTGTTGGTAAGGATTTTGTCCCCATAGTGGAGGATTTTGTCCATATGGAATTTCATTTTTCCCCCACTGTAGGTAGCCTTCCCCATAGGGAGGATTCTAACCTTGATAGCCTTGAAACTGTTTAGCCATAGGCTGTTGATAAGTAACATACGAGTTAAAAGGTTGTTGAGCCTGTTGACCTTGGACATATGGATTTTCCACCTCCTGCCCCTAGATGTAAGGGTGTTGGACCTGTTGCCCTTGGACATAAGGTCTTTTCACCTACTGCCCTTGGACATAAGGTATTTTCACATACTTCCCTTGGACATAAGGATTTTGAACCTGTTATCCTTGGAGATAAGGATTTTGGGCTTGCTATTGTAGGACTTGACCTTAACCTTGCCCTTGAAAAGGTTTACCATGTTGATATGAGTGTTGAGCCTCAAACCTACACCTTCCTATACACCCTCTCAGCCTTCTTTTTCCACTTACTTCATCCACCAAGCTATTAAATCATTGCATTATAGTCTAAAAAGAGCTTCTGACATGGTTTTCTAACTATGCTTATGACTGTTGTTTGGTTTAGATTTTTGTTCAGGTAGCTGCAGAAACTTCTCAGTTTCCACAGCCAGCACAGGATTCCGCAGCCATTTTGTTAAAGCCTATGCTACAGGTGTCCTATGAAGAAACGAACCACATGGGCAAGCTACAGGTGACGGGTACATGGAACGTGTCCCTTCAGATCAGCCAAATAATCCATAAAAGGTCACGGTCAACAAGGGTCAAAGGCAAAGCCAACCAAGTAATTTAGCGGTGGCATGTCTCTGTTTTGAGCACGTGAAAGTTTACGTGGCACAGTCCTCAGCTCACGGAGACATCGGCACACCTGGAGATCAACCCCGTAACCTGGATCCAACAGCTACCACTCCGAAGATTTAATGGACATGATGACCGTTACGCTAGATCTCGGGCTGAGGAGATCTATGTGTCTCTGGCAACGCAGTTGACAGCATAGGATTTAGTTAGTTAGTTACAACACTTTTCCATTATAAATAACGTGTTGATAAATGTTGTGTAGAAGCTTTTGGAGATGTAATTTTTAAACTGTTGTTATTATCGCCCCACTGTACTCTATTTTATATATTTTGCTGCTGATTTAATACATGAGAAGACTACTTTCCTGAGCTTGTTCTTGTGACTGTTCGTTGACTGGCTGAGGTGGCAGAGGGCCCCTGCGCACTAAAGCCCTGTATAGTTTTCATTTGATTTTATTTTTTTGTTTTCATAATCATTAGCTTGTATATAACATGTTGTTTTGATGTTTTTAACTCACTGCTGTTTACATTTTCATTTCTGTTTTCTTATAGTTGTCAGCTGATCAATGCTTTTCTACAGGTTTTCTTAGGTAGCCCGGGCAAATTTTCATCTTTTTGATAACTACTGACATATGAGATCATCTTGTCCTTCCTGCTAATTTTCATTTTCTGAAGTTTAATTCCAGCACTGTCCTTTTTCAAATTGTGTTTTGCTTATTTATTTTTCTGCTACTTAGACATCATACTACTCATTTGTTTATGGTTTCTTTCTATAGTCAAGTGACTCTATTAGTAAGGAATCAGAATATTACTTATTGTAGTGTGATTTAGTTATCATATTTCTTAACTTATTCATGATTGCTTCCCATAAGGTAGATTGAGCTGAAGGGTAAAGGATCAGAAGAGTTGAAGTAGTGTGATTAGTTTCCTTTATGCAATGTAATTTCTTGCCATTTAGATACCATATTGCTTAACTTGTTCATGATTGCTTCCCACAAGGTAGATTGAGCTGAAGGGTAAAGGATCAGAAGAGTTGAAGTAGTGTGATTAGTTTCCTTTATGCAATTTAAATTCTTGCCATTTAGATATCACATTTCTTAACTTGTTCATGATTGCTTCCCACAAGGTAGATTGAGCTGAAGGGTAAAGGATCAGAAAAGTTGAAGTAGTGTGAATTAGTTGATTTTTCTTTCAGTTTTTGAGTTGCTTTAAGTTCAGTTTTTACTTTCCTTTTTATACAGCAGCAAGAATACTGGGCCATTGTCATTAGTTCACTGTTTGATACATTTACTTCCTCTTAAGAATTGATTTCATTACAGTCATTTTAGAGATTTCTTTTTGAACACTTTTAAGTTTGGAAAACCACTGTAGAAATCACCATCCCCATCCATACTTAACTTTCATTTTCGCCATCACACATTAGGGAAAGATAAATCCAAAAACAAACTAAAAACTCAAAAATGACAAAAGACTAAGGAAATGGTTATCTTCTACATATAGTACACTTCACTTCGTCAGTTTACGAATCCCGGATTGACATCTTAAATAGCAATTTAGAACACACTAAATTGACTAAACATTTAGGCGCCGTTGCCGGGGAAGTGAAATTAGGTAGCCAATTTCTTAAAAAAAAAACAAGAAAATTTCAAGGAAGGAAAATTGATAACCTCTCAAAGTATGCTCTCCTCTTGCACTTAGTGTGATCTGGAGGATCAGAAAAGAGAAAGTTATTGGTTTAATGGTTTCTTGAGTATGCTCTCTTCTTTCACCTAGAGTGACCTGGAAGATTAGAAAGAGAATTATTAGCTCGACTTGAAGAAAAATAAAAAAATGACATGCATAGAGCAAGAGATTCTAGGGGAAGGTTTTTAGCTAGAGCCAAGAGTTTGATTTTTACAACTCCGTCTACCTCAAGGAATAGACAAGAGACACCTCCATCATCTCCAACCTACACTCCTAGCCTTAGGATTCCTGGAATTCAAGAGAAAATAGTTGAGTTGGGAGAATATTCCTCACCATCCATCGAATCTGAATTAGGAAAAGATCCTTTCTTTTCTTCTACAGGGAGACACATTGTAATTGAAGAGGTAGAATCACCTGAGGAAGAAGAGGGAGAAATTCCTCCTCGTTCGCCATTAGTAGGAGAACCAAAGGACTCTGAAATCTCTGAGAAAACTACCATGACAGAAGAGGGAGTTAACGGATTTGGTAGAGGTAGAGGTAGAGGAGGGGGAGGAGGAAATAATGGAGGAGGTAGAGGTAACAATGGGGGAAATAGGGATGGAGATAACTCATTTGGATTTCCTATAGTCGATGAGGATTCTCGAGCAACAATGAAAAATATTTCACCATCTATCCTCCCAAATTTTCATGGGTTAAGAAATGAAGATCCTGAAACATTTCTATTTGAGTTTGAGGTCGTGTGTCGAACCTATGATTATCTGGAAGACTCTCAAAAACTCAAACTGTTTCCTTCAACATTGAAAGGAGCTGCTTTGAAATGTTTCATGGGATTACTCACTCAATCCATTAGAACTTGGAATGATATGAAACAAACATTTCTGGATAGATACATGGATTATTGTATGCCTACCAACCACAAGGATGAAGTATTTAAAATGGTACAAAGAGAAGATGAAAATTTGGAGGATTTACTTGAAAGATTCCAAAACAATCTGAAAACAGATAAAATGAGTAACTTAGATGAGGAGACCTTGAAAGCCCTTCTATTAAAATCCATTAGAGATGAATGGATAGATATTTTGAACATGATGGGAAAAGGAGACATATCTCAACTTCCACTTCATGACATAGAAGAACTGTGTGTCCATCTCTCAAGAGGAAAATCTAAAACTAGAAAAGGGCCTAGAGATCCTTCTCTCATCAGAGCAAACAAATCTGCAACTGGATCAGTAAGTAGGGCTGAGATTGGCAATATGCTTGATGAATTCAAAACTGATATCTTAGGGAGTCTTAGTGAGCAACTAGACACTCTTAAGATCCACAATAAGCAGAAAGCAGAAGCTGAAGCTTTAGCCATGTTTTGCCCAAAATGTAGAAAAAAAACATGCTCTCAGGGAATGTCCCTTGGATGCAAAAGATGTAGAAACATGTGTGATTTGTTCAGAGAATCATGAGACCAAGGATTTTCCTTCAATTCTTGGGCTCAAAGATGTCTTTCAAGAAGATCCAAATACAATTGATTCTCTCTGTTTTGTTGCAAGGAGACCTTGGCAGGGGCAACAAAATCAAGGGTTTAACAACTCTATGGACTTTCAACCCCCACCAAATTGGAATCCTTGGCAACAACCTTGGTCCCAACCTCAAAATCCTTTTCAATCATGGGTACAAGGTATGAAAAATCCTTATGGGAGATTTGCTCAATTTTATCAATATCCTCCATCTTTTCAAAACCAACAAGCTCCACAACTTCCAAATCGAAACCCACAACTATCATTTCCATTTCAACAAAAACAACCCTCTCAACAAAACCCAAATTCTCAACTCTTGCTTCCATTCCAGCAGAAGTCAAATCAACTTCCTTCTCAGCCATTGCCAAACCCCAATAATAAAAACCCTCAAAATGCTTACATGATAGAAGGTCAACAATTTCCTGCCTATATGATTGTTCCTCTCAATGATGTACAACTCAGATATGGTAGAGTTCTAGATAAACCTTCTATAGATGCCCAAAATCGAAGCATTTCTGAGGAAGAATCTCTTGAAGCCAATAAGGGTTCTGAAGCATCTCTTCAAAACCCAAACACTCAGAAAGAAAAAGAAAAGGAGGTAACCCCAACAACTCCTATAGTTGAGCTACCTGCATCTTCATCCACACCTCCTTTTCTTGAAAGATTACAAATTGATAAAGGGGTGGAAAAACAAATCTTGTTGCCTGACTATGATTTTCTAGATGAATTGAAGAATGTCTGTATCAAGATTCCCTTTTTACAAGCCATTAAAGAGATTCCTATTCTAGCAAAAACAATAAAGGAGTTGAGTCTTAAAAGACCAGGAAGGAAACCTAGAGATATAAGAAGAATCCACCTGGTAGGGAAAATTGCAGACATCATGATGGGAAAAATTACTATGCAGAAGTATGTAGATCCCGGTAGTCCAATTTTCAAAACACATATCAATGGAGTAGAAATTCCAAATACTTTGATTGATTTAGGGGTTGCTATCAACATTATGAGTAGACAGACTATGGAACAACTGAAACTTCCTAATCTTCTCTTTACACCTACTTTACTGCAACTTGCAGATCGATCAATTATTAAACCAGATGGTGTATTAGAAGACATTTCAGTCTCCTTAGACTCTTGGGAATATCCAGTGGATTTCATGATTTTAACTCCCAAGAGTAATTTAGGAGGACATCCTCTCATCTTAGGAAGACCTTGGCTAGCCACAGACGATGCTTTCATCAGTTGTAGGTCTGGGGATATGTATATTTCGGATGGTAATTCGACAAAGAAATTCAATTTGTATCCTCCAGCAAAAGAAATTACAGAAATAGGAGATAATGAATGGATTGATGATGAAGATACTATACAACCTGTCTTCACCATTTTTGAAGTTAGTGAAGATAGTCAAATTTTGAACACATTAGAAAATTTTGAAACATCTTCAGAATATGACCACACACAATTTCAGTTAGATTCTGACATTGAGTATCTATCATCTAGACAAATGTCTCTTTTCTCTATGGAAGAATTTGGTAGTTCCGCCATTGAGATCTTTCCAGGAAAAACATTGAATATCAACAAAAATTTGGAAAGATCACAATAGGAAGAACTAACCAAAATCTTGCAAAAACATTCTACTGCATTTGCATGGGTGTATACCAATATGAAAGGTATTGACCCTAAGACTTGCATTCATCACATCTACATTGAGGAAAATAGTAGACCAATCAGACAACCTCAGAGAAGGATGAATCCAAACCTTAGGGAGATAGTGAAAGAAGAGCTCCAAAAGTTACTTAATGTAAACTTCATTTATCCAATTTCAGATAGCCAATGGGTTTCTCCTTTGGTTATAGTACCTAAAAAGAATGGTAAATGGAGGGTATGCATTGATTACAAAGAATTGAACAAAGCAACTTTAAAGGATCACTTTCCTTTACCCTTTATCGATCAGGTATTAGATACTTTAGCAAGCAAAAAGTATTTTTCATTTTTGGATGGTTTTAGTGGTTACAATCAGATTCAAGTAGCACCTGAAGATCAGGACAAGACCACATTTACCTATCCATGGGGAACTTTTGCTTATCGAGTACTTCCTTTTGGATTATGTAATGCACCCGCAACATTTCAAAGGGCAGTACTAAGAATCTTTTCCGATCTAATTCATGATTGTGTAGAGGTTTATATGGATGATTTTACAGTTTATGGTAATTCGTTTGAAGAGGCATTAAAGAATTTGGAAAAAGTATTTATAAGATGTAAAGAAACAAACCTATCATTAAGTCATGAAAAATGCTTTATGATGTTTACTAAAGGGATTGTTTTAGGACATCATATTTCAGGAGATGGGATTAAAGTTAATAGATCAAAAGTTGAAGTCATCTCCAAGTTGCCTATTCCAAATTGTCAAAAAGATGTTAGAAGTTTTCTTGGATTCACTGGATACTATAGAAGATTTATTGAAAACTTCACCAAAATAGCATCTCCACTCTTCAAATTACTTACAAAAGACTGTGAATTCAAATGGGATCCTGATTGTCAATCTGCATTTGAAACTTTGAAAACAAGAATATCTGAAGCACCCATTTTGAGAGATCCAAATTGGAAACTTCCTTTCCATATTTCCACAGATGCTTCAGATACAGCTCTAGGAGCTGTGTTGGGACAAAAGGATTTAGTTCCCTATGCCATTTACTACACCAGTAAAAATTTGACTCCCACTGAGTTAAACTATACTGTGACTGAGAAAGAGTTCTTAGCTGTTGTTCATGCAATCAATAAGTTTAGACACTATATAACTGGCTATGAAACTTTTGTCCATACTGATCATTCTGCAACTAGATATCTCATGAATAAACCTGTTACTAATGGCAGAGTTACAAGATGGCTCTTACTTTTACAAGAATTCAATATTACTGTGTTGGATAGACCAGGGAAACAAAATACAGTAGCTGATTTCTTGTCTAGAATCCATAATACTAACGAAGATTCTCCTGTAGAGGATAAGTTTCTAGATGAATATTTGTTTGCAGTAACTCTTAAGACTCCTTGGTATGCAGATATTGCTAACTATTTGGTTACAAGGAAGCTACCTCCACATCTATTTCCTAGTGGAAAAAGAAAAATTATTCAGGAGAGTTCAAGTTATTCATGGATTTCTAATGAATTGTTTAAAACATGGCTAGATTGTGTGATCAGAAGATGTGTTTGGGAAGATGAAATGCCTGACATTCTCAAGGCATGTCATGATGAACCATGTGGTGGACACTTTTCTGACAAAAGGACGGCCTATAAAATCCCTTCTTTAGGATATTATTGGCCTTCCCTTTTCAAAGATGCAAAAAAATATGTCAGAAGGTGTGACAGCTGCCAAAGAGTTGGGAAACCGACTCTTTCAAATGAAATGCCATTACAACCACAAGTACTCATCGAACCCTTTGAAAAATGGGCTTTATATTTCATTGGACCCATTAATCCACCATCTAGACAAAAGAAGTATATATTGGTATGCACTGATTATGTCACTAAATGGGTAGAAGCCAAAGCATTGCCTTCTGCCACTGAAAATTCAGTTGTTCAATTTCTTTTTGAGGATATTTTTACTTGTTTTGGTGTCCCAAGAGAAATTGTGACAAATCAGGGAAGTCAATTTACATCTAACTTGATGGAGAAGCTGATGGAAGAATACAAAATCAAGCACAGAAAATCTACTCCTTACCATCCGCAAGCAAATGGCCAAGTGGAGTCTACAAACAAAGTTCTTGAAAGCATCATCACCAAAACTGTTCATCTACACAGAAAAGATTGGGCAGAAAGGCTTCGTAAAGCCTTATGGGCCTACAGAACTACATGGAGGAATACAACAGGACATTCTCCCTATGAACTTGTTTATGGGAAAGAAGTCCTGCTCCCCATTGAGTTTCAAGTCAAGACTTTCCAGATGGCAGTCCAGTTAGGGATGAATCTATCAGAAGCCCAAAAGCACAGAATGGAGCAGCTGAATGAGCTAGATGAGATCAGACAAGATGCAATTTTAAGGACTGATCTAGTTCAACATCAAAGAGCTAAGTGGCATGACAGATACATCAAAGAGAGAAAGTTTCAAGAGGGAGATTGGGCGTTACTGTTTGATTCCAAGTTTAAAGACTTCAAAGGAAAATTTCAGACTCATTGGCTTGGGCCATATGAGATTGACAAAGTCTTTAACAATGGAGTGGTAAGAATCAAGACCATTGATGAATTTCAAACTCCTCTCATTGTGAATCGCCACTGACTGAAAATTTATCATAAAGAGGAATTTGTCAAAATGTTGCAAGATAATTCTGCAATAAGGCTAGTGGAGAAGAATCCTTATCCCCCATCAACCTAGCCTTTGTTTCTTTCAGTGAAAAAAAAAATCGTATAAGCCTGAAACCAATCATAGATTGGCGGTCTTATACAGAAAATGTAGAGTGAAAATCAGGGACACCTGACACTCTATATTTCCCAAAAAAAAATCTCCTCTCCTTCTCTTTCCATCTTCACTCCATCTCATTTGCTATTTCACTTCACCTCCATCTCATTCTCATTTCCATTTCACTTCACTCCACTTCATTTTCATTTCATTCCACTCATTCCATTTCATTTCATCAATAAAAAGTCCCTTTCAGGACTATTTTCATTCAGTTAGTTCTTCTCTAACTATATTTGTTCAGTTAAGTGGGTGTTGTCTCAGTTTCCGCCGCTGGAAGCTGCTTCCACAGCCAGAAACGATTTCCACAGCCAGCATCACTCTGTTTTAAAATTTACAGTCAACAGTTAGTATAATAATCATGAAATGCAGGTGTAATTGAGCTAAATTTCTACTATGTGCAATGATTTGATACGATAGCTCCATTACCACTCCTATTCCACGATATCACTCCACACACCTCACATTCATTTCTCCAATGGTCTCATGATTATTCTGAGTTTAAACTCAAGACTGACTGCACGTCCATTTATTACCCATACTCTTGAGACGTGACCTATTGTGTTACAGTTCTTCTTAGCCATAATTTCCGTAGCCGTCTGTTGAGACGTGTAAAAATTTCATACACAGTCATCCGATTCAAAAGAATCCCGACGTTACTCCATGCGTTTACTACTCCACTAATACCAAACTCCTCGCATGCATCCACATTTTATTTTGAACTTGTTTACTGTTTCTCACCCTCTGTTCCTCCGGTAATTCAGGTACTTCCATTCCCTGTTCTCCATTTTCGACTACAACCACTACAGTTTGTTCTAAACCCCGACTGCAGTCACTACAGTCATCCTAAACCCCAACTGTAGCCACTACAGTTTGTTCTAAACCCCGATTGCAGCCACTACAGTCTATCCTAAATCCTGTAATCGAGCCATTTTTTTCTGAACCCTCAGATGTAGAAGAACTCTCAGATGGAATTTAAAATAGAGGATGGGAAAATTACTGAGAGCCGAGCCGGAAGGACCGAAATACTTGGAAGGTTATCCTCAAACTAAGGAATTGCTGAAGAAAGCCAGATGGCTACAATTTATCCAAAAGTTTAAAGGCCATAACAAGGAGGTGACCAAAGCTTTTGCACGGTCTTTTGATGGACAAACAATGGAGATTGGAGACTTGAAGTTCACAGTGACTGAGGCCACAGTAGCAGCTTCCACAGGCCTACCTCAAGAAGGTGAAAGGTGGTTTAAAAATAGAAGTGTGGATGATCAGATATGGAGAATCATGCTACAAAACCAGGGTATGGAGACCACCATATTTACAAAAGGCATCCCTGTCCATGCACTAAAAGAGGAATGGTCTAGTCTACTGTTAGTCATCCAAAAATTTATCACGTGTGAAGGTTTTTTTGGTTCTATATATATGTATCATGCTAGACTGATGATGAATTTCCTAGAGGGTCACACTCTTAATTTGCCTCATTTTCTGCTATTGAGTTTGAAAAAGATGAGTTTTACAGTTCAAAAACACATAGGCAACATTGAACCTCATCTCTACCATCATGGACTCATAAAAATTCTTATTGAGGACTAGTTGAAGAAAACTAAAGATACTTGGGAGCAATTCTTGACAAGAAACTACTTCCAAGAGCCATCTGAGAACTCTAGAAGTAGTCCACAAAAGATTCCAAGGAAAAGTAGGAGGAAAGAAAAGAACATTACAGTCCAAGGCTCCCATACTATAGAAACTCAAGAAACTATCCAAAAAGAAGAAGAAGATAGAGCTAAAAATAAGAAACAGAAGAAAGAAAAAGGCAAAAGAACAATCCAAGAAGTCTATCCATCCCCTGAGCAATCCATAGAGGAGGATTATCAACCACTGTCAGAAATATTAGTACATCTTCAGGCTGCTGCTATAGCAAAGAAAAAGAAAAAAGGAAAATAGAGTGCACAAGAAAAGAGTACTAGTCCATAATTAAGGAGGAGCACTAGGCTAAAAGGAAAGGTGAATAAAACCCAAGGAAAACAACCTCACTTTATTGATTTAGGTGAAGAGACACTTGAGAAATCTCCAGCTCAGCCAAGCATTGAACCAAGTCCTCCACATGATGAAAGCCCTTTTCGGCCAGAAAGAGAGAGAAGTCCTCCTCCTCCACTAGATTTTGAGCTTAGTTTGAGAAAGACACTTGAGGTAGATCCTAATCATCAAGAGGTATATAACTACCTGGAATCCTTAGAACAATCAGCTGCAGGACCGAGTACCACTCTGTCGCTAGATGCACAAGTTCAGTCTTTGAAACAAGAGATATTTGAGTTAGAAGTCCTAAATAGGCATATCAAACAGGAAAATGAAGCACTCAAAGAGCAGAGCAAGGAAGATAAGATTGTCCATGATAACACTATGCTCCATTTAGGACTGTGGCAAAAGAAAAACAAGAAACTGAAGAAAAAGTGCAAGAAGTTAAGCAGAGCATTGATTAATCTCAAGTTCAAATGTCTAGTCAAGAAACCTAGGATGATGTTAGCATCAAAGAAAAAGAAAAGAGGGCTAGATGTCCTAGCAGAAGCCTCAGAACCTATGGATTAGAGGGAAATGACTAAATTTTGGTTGCATGAGGACATGCAACACCTTCACAGTGGGGGTATGTTGAGCCTCAAACCTACACCTTCCTATACACCCTCTCAGCCTTCTTTTTCCACTTACTTCATCCACCAAGCTATTAAATCATTGCATTATAGTCTAAAAAGAGCTTCTGACATGGTTTTCTAACTATGATTATGACTGTTGTTTGGTTTATATTTTTGTTCAGGCAGCTGCGGAAACTTGTCAGTTTCCGCAGCCAGCACAGGTTTCCGCAGCCAGGACAGGATTTCGTAGCCATTTTGTTAAAGGCTATGCTACAGGTGTCCTATGAAGAAACGAGCCACATGGGCAAGCTACAGGTGACGGGTACATGGAACGTGTCCCTTCAGATCAGCCAAATCATCCATAAAAGGTCACGGTCAACAAGGGTCAAAGGCAAAGCCAACAAAGGAATTTAGCGGTGGCACGTCTCTGTTTTGAGCACATGAAAGTTTACGTGGCACAGTCCTCAGCTCACAGAGACATCGGCCCACTTGGAGATCAACCCCGTAACCTAGATCCAACAGCTACCACTCCGAAGATTTAATGGACATGATGACCGTTATGCTAGATCTCAGGCTGAGGAGATCTACGTGTCTCTGGCAACGCAGTTGATAGCATAGGATTTAGTTAGTTAGTTACAACACTTTTCCATTATAAATAACACGTTGATAAACGTTGTGTAGAAGCTTTTGGAGATGTAATTTTTAAACTGTTGTTATTATCACCCCACTGTACTCTGTTTTATATATTTTGCTGCTGCTTTAATACATGAGAAGACTACTTTCCTGAGCTTGTTCTTGTCACTGTTAGTTGACTGGCTGAGGTGGCAGAGGGCCCTTGTGACTAAAGCCCTGTATAGTTTTCATTTGATTTTATTTTTTTGTTTTCATAATCATTAGCTTGTATATAACATGTTGTTTTGATGTTTTTAACTCACTGCTGTTTACATTTTCATTTCTGTTTTCTTATAGCTGTCAGCTGATCAATGCTTATCTACAGGTTTTCTTAGGCAGCCTTGGCAAATTTTCATCTTTTTGATAACTACTGACATATGAGATCATCTTGTCCTTCCTGCTAATTTTCATTTTCTGAAGTTTAATTACAACACTGTCCTTTTTCAAATTGTGTTTTAATTATTTATTTTTCTGCTACTTAAACATCATACTACTCATTTGTTTATGGTTTCTTTCTATAGTCAAGTGACTCTATTAGTAAGGAATCAGAATGTTACTTATTGTAGTGTGATTTAGTTATTATATTGCTTAACTTATTCATGATTGCTTCCCATAAGGTAGATTGAGCTGAAGGGTAAAGGATCAGAAGAGTTGAAGTAGTGTGATTAGTTTCCTTTATGAAATTTAATTTCTTGCCATTTAGATATCATATTGCTTAACTTGTTCATGATTGCTTCCCACAAGGTAGGTTGAGCTGAAGGGTAAAGGATCAGAAGAGTTGAAGTAGTGTGATTAGTTTCCTTTATTCAATTTAATTTCCTGCCATTTAGATATCATATTGCTTAACTTGTTCATGATTGCTTCCCACAAGGTAGATTGAGCTGAAGGGTAAAGGATCAGAAAAGTAAGTAGTGTGAATTAGTTTATTTCTCTTTCAGTTTTTGAGTTGCTTTAAGTTCAGTTTTTACTTTCTGTTTTACACAGCAGCAAGGATACAGGGCCATTGTCATTAGTTCACTGTTTGATACATTTGCTTCCTCTTAAGAATTGATTTCATTGCAATCATTTTAGAGCTTTCTTTTTGAACACTTTTAAGTTTGGAAAACCACTGTAGAAATCACCATCCCCATCCATACTTAACTTTCATTTTCGCCATCACACATTAGGGAAAGATAAATCCAAAAACAAACTAAAAAAATCAAAAACGACAAAAGACTAAGGAAATGGTTATCTTGTACATATAGTACACTTCACTTCGTCAGTTTACGAATCCCGGATTGACATCTTAAATAGCAATTTAGAACACACTAAATTGACCAAACAATGAGTACAAGGGTTGTTGCTACCTGGTTTGACCTTGTTGCTACAAGGGTTGACCTTGCAACTGTAAAGGTTGTCCCTGTGGCTGAAGAGGTTTACCTTGCGAGGACATAGGCTAGGAGGGTTGAGGAACCTACTGCATCTACGGCTGTAAGGTTTGTTGCGACTGTTGCAAGGGTTTCCCCTGTGGTTGTTGCAATTTTCCTTGCTACTGCACTGTCTTCCCTTGTTAATGCAAGGATGACCCTTGATGTTGCTAAGGTTGCCCTTGTTGCTCCAAAATTTGTCCTTGCTACTACAAGGGTACTTGGATATTTCCCTAAAAGTTCCCGAACTGATTTGGCCATATCCACCAGGCGCGGTGGATGGACCAGGTTGAACATAAGGTCCAGCTTGAGGGATGAAATATGAATGGACCATTGCTTGTGAACCATGTGGAACATAAGGAGGTTGGTATTCAACCTGAGCCACATACAACTGCTGGTACTAGATGATACTTGACCAAGAAGGACCAACACTGTTTGGTTGCTGGTACAAGACATTACTTGATCGAGCAGGACCAACAGGGTTCGGAATAGCACCGAAAGAGGGATGGTTCATTCCAAGCATTTGATATTCTGATCCACTCACATTGGTTGTGCTATACGTCATGGAAACATTCATATTCAGCGCCCCAGGCAGTGGCACAGCTTGGCCACTTACTAGAGGGATCAAAGAACTGACAGAGACTTGACTTGAAATCATCGGTTGAATTGGATGAGTAACTTGGACAGATGAAACAAGTGGATTCAAAATGGTGGGTTGCTCTAGAACTGAAGTGACTATAGAATGCACCATCAGCTGAGAGGTCAAGTTCTGAATGAATGGACCTGAGGTAGGCATAACGTCCAACAACCAGATAGGGTTGTGATATAACGACGAGGCACTAGGGGTGCCTGTCACCAACTGAGCTAATGAAACATAATGACAAGGTAGATCAAGATAAACACTAGTCGTAATGCTTCCCATGTAAGGGAAACCTTCAAGAGGGAATGGATATCCCTTCTCATCAACAATGTGAGGACTACATGTAGCATACATCTACGAGTGATCGACAGAGGAGACTGGGATCTCGCCTTTTGATTCCATGGGTGGAAACAAACGACAACAAACAACCGAAGATGTTCGGGGGGATAATTCCAAAGGAATACCTGGTTGATCGTATGGACTGTATGGATGCTATGGTGATATCACAACAAGATCGAACAAAGGATTCAGAGGATAAAAAACTACTCCTAGCTAACCTTCAGAATTTGGTTGTAGTATACCTAGGGGGAATAATATGGGGTACACAGGGAGGTACCCAAGGGAATAATGTAATAATGGGATGGGCCATAGTAATAAATAAGGTGGTTAACCTGTATGATGTAAGGGACCACAAGTAGTTAGAAATAATGTAATAAGCCCATGGTATTAGATAGATGGTATTGAGGGAACCATGGTAATGACCCATGGTATTGTATGAATGAGGCCTATATAGAGGCTAGAGACTCCCCATTGAGAGATGTCAAGGAATATTGTATGAACAAGCATATGGCTTGTGGAGTGTTCTCCTTCCTTAAGGAGTGAATGTATGGTGTTGCCCTACCTTAAGGGTTTGATCAATAAAGAAACATTTCTATCTATATTTAGATCTTGTTATTTTTTGGGTTTTGTTAGCACCTAAATTTTCCTTAGGCTGAAGGAAGGAAAAATTCAGGGTAACCACAAACCACGCTCGGTCTGGTAGCTAGCCCTACCAAAACAGGAGAGGGCTCTCTCCGGGTCACACTTAGGAAAATAAACAATAGGGTCTGAGATGACTCAAAAATGAATACTGATCTTAGGCTAGGTAAATAAATGTGATAGAGGTATTTTGATGAATGACTGAGTTTTCTGGGATGTGTGGGACCAAAGAACAGCATGAGCAGAGAATTTAACTCAAAGACGCAGATTATTTCATGAGGCAAGATAGGTGAAAAGTATACCAATTAAATTCGAAATAATATGAAGTGGAGAGATTGTTCAAGAGTGTGAAAAGGGCATAAATACATGAACCCTTTTCAACAGAAGAAAACATAGAACGTGAAAACTATCCCAAGGCAAAGCAGTGCACTGAATTCTACCTTTTCTTACCTAGAAAGCTTTCACTGGAAATGAATATGAATGAAAATATGAAACATAATGAAATACATATGAAACATAAAGAAGATACATTTGCTAAACTCACGCCACCAGAATCTCATGAACCAGAGCTGCAATCTTTGATTAATTCTCTGTCAAAATGTACAGTGAGTGACTGGGTTTCTCTCCCACAGTTTCCCAGAAATTCAAACACTTTACAAAATGACTCTTAATACAATAAATAGTCTTTCTCATGAGAAAGTCGATCAACCTAGGAAATGAAGAGCCAACCATTAGTAGTTACATTCAATTTTCTATGAGGACCAATTAGAAAAAAGCAAATATGAGCACACATTTTTTGGGTGGTTGTTTGCCTTCATTTGGCCACTTGGATAGAAGCAAAAAATGATTTTTAAATTTTGCCTTTGATGCTAGGATAAATTTATTGTAAATGAGAGGGCCGACTTGGAGAAAATCACAAATCGAAATTTCGCGAAGCGGGAGTGATTTTGGCCTTTGGGTCTCTGTGCGCCGCACCAAAAACGGTATGTGTCATGCCACTTTCGAGTTGGTTTTGAGGCACCTTCTGAAGTCCAAATTGATCCCAAGTGTGCTTTCTGGAAAGACCTACCTGTCTGCTCTCTAACTCAAGTGAAATTTCTGAATTTGGTGCCCATTTTCCCCTCCAAAAATGCAATCTCCCAAGACTACTTCCTGTGTGTCAAAATAGGGGCAGAGAGGTCATTTTTTGGGTGTTTTTTACCTCCTGAAGACTCAAAATTGGCCCAAACTTCTTCACCATGCACCAAAAGTCATGATTTTCCATGGAAAATCCAAAAATGTAAACCTATTTTCATTTGGAGCTTCCTATTGTAAGCACGCGCCACGTGGCGCGGTGCACAGGGGGAAAAACCCTATTTTTTGCACAAAAATTTCCAAAAACACCAAAAATGCCCAAACTTTCTTGAAATTTGGGTTGGAGCTTCCTTATCAATTGTTATGCTAGGCCAAAGAGGCTTCAGCCAATATCTGAAGACGATCGAGCTCCCTTTTCCTCTTTTGCTTCTTGATTGCTTTCCTCAATTTCGCCTTCAAATTCCTGATTTCGGCCTTGCACACTTTGTTTCGCGCCATGTAGTGGAAAGCCATGTCTCTCAGCAATGCATGGTCTTTGTTGGCCTTGTCCAACAAACTCTCTAGGTGCATGTTAACTCTCTCGAGATTGGCCTCCCGATCATCATTAATCTCTTGCTCCAACGACGTGAGCTCAACTCTTCTCCTTTGCGCGGCTTGGTGATTCTCGCCAATGTTTTGTAACTCCATGATCACTTGCTGATCCTCAAGCTGTTTGTTCCTCTGCTCCAGATATTTCATGTTCCATTTGGCTCTTTCCAAATCAAGGGACAGGGCTTGAATCTTTGCTTGCTGCTCCTGGATGATCTCTTTAAGTTGTGCACTTTGTGGATCTGTATCTGTATCATCATCATGAAAGAGAACGAATTCGGTCTCTTGTTCACCTGATGGCTCACATGAAGGCCCCTCGTCCTGCATTGGCTCCTTGCCTTTGTCCTGTTTCTGTGATGCTGATGTCGAAAGCGAGGCCCCTTCCACCCTAGGTGGAGATAACACTCGTTTTGCCGCTGCAAACAAACGTTTGGTGCCCTTCTGATATGTGATGAAAACCGACACCCTAGCAATCTCATGGTGCTCATACCGATGAGAAGATTCACCCTCATGCTTAACCTCTGATACTCCTCGTGAAGCTCGAAAGAAATCACATGAGATGAAATCATCCCAAGTGATGCCCTGCAATCCAAGCTGATGAACCACCAAAATCTTAATAAGAGAAAAATGATAGACACTGTTAAGTTGTTGCTGAGGTGTTTTGCGCTGTATAAAGGTGGTCATTCACTCTATGTTCTGGAAAATGAAATACGGAATTTTCATCTTCCATACCGTGGTGAAATGCATGAGCAACCTGATGTGGTAAGCATAAAGACGAGAGAACCGTCCCTCACAGCTGAAATATTTCATGATCAATCTCATTAGTGGAGAATATTCATCCTTCAGATATTGGAACGGGAACACTCCCTTGAGATGCCTTAAGAAACTAGTTTTGATGTATGGCTCATAATGTTGCCGGTCAATCTTCTATTTCTTGTGCTACGGTTCACCAAGTTCGGTGTATCGGTTGCTAATGAGATAGATTCTGGTGTAAGTGTGAAGGTGACACCAACCAAGATAGCTTGATCTCCGTGCAGGTGCAGCACAAAAAGACGAGCCAACTCATGATGAAATTGAACACTAGCCACCTTTTGACAAAACTCATAGCATGACTGATGCTGAAAACATGACATAGTAAGAAGGTAGGCCTGCAATTCTGTAAGGGTGTTTGGTTCCTCTCTAACATGTTTGCCAAATTTATGAGGCCTCTGGGGTTGCTTTTCTTCCAAGGGAGAGTCACTTTGGGTTTCCACCTCATAGTCCGATGAATGCTTAGATGCCATGACTGTTATACAAAATACCATGAAGACAAGATGACTGTTGTGTATGAAATGTGCTTGAATTGCTCTTTTTGATGTGTTGAAATCTGCCACCAATGGGAAAATGCAACAGGGGATTGTTAGGAAGGGGAATAATATGAAGGGATTAGGGACTATGAGGAGGAATTTTATTTAGGGAGTAGGGAGTTTAGGAGATTTTATATGGGGTAGGGTTTGGGGTTTTACCTTTGACAAATGTGCGGAGGGGATAGAGAATAGGATTTTAGTAGCATTTTAGGATAGGGAGAAATGGAAAAAGTGGAATAGGGAAGAAGGGAATGAGGGCAAGAAGGAAAAATGAAATGGAGGAAGAATCTTGGCACCAACACAATGAATTTGTAACCCTAACAGCATTTGCTTTGATGATTTTAAGTGGTAGGTTTTAAGAGTTTTTGTGCAACCATAAGCCTTCATAAACTATCATCATACTAACATAAAAATGGATGAAACACTGAGAGATTGACCCCACCTGGCAAATTCAAGGGATTGAAGGCGATTGGTTGCAAATTTTGAGCAAAATCGGGCTTCTGTGTATATGCGCCGCGCAGCATACCCAGTGCGCCGCGCCATTTGAGTGCACCATGCCCGTGTTGTTTAACACTGTGTGGTCGTGCCCAGTGCGCTGCTCTCCCTATGTGCATCGCGCTACTCCACCTGTGCGTCGTGCTCCAACTCTTAACACAGTCACGACCTTTTCGAACTGCAGTTTTTTCTTCAACCTCCAAATTCGACTTTGCTATAAGGTTTCATGAATGTAACTTGACATAAATGATTTATATAACTTGGAGAAACATGTTGCAAGAGTTGGATTTGATTTTTTCTTCCTCCAAAACCCATTTTGTAATGTTTTCACTTTGGCACTTTTTAACAATTATTACAACTCTGCTTTTCACATTTCCTTTTGATTTCTTTGACTAAAATGATGAAATTTTTGGCAATTTTTTGCAGGGGTAGTCGACATGGAATTTGGCTAAGGAGACCAGGGCGGCACTTGGAGAAATCCACTGAGAAACTTTTGAAAATTATTACAAATGACAAACTGTTGACTTTTCTTCAAAACAGAGTTTTGAAGAACAGTCGTAATCTATCAATATGACGATGAGAATTTGTGAATCACAACATTATAAGAGCCTCCCTCTAGCCTTGCTGGCTTTATTGGACATTATTTGAAGGCCTAATGACTAATCCCTAGACTTAATGACCGAAACGACTCTTGTCCATTAAAAGATCAAACATTGATTGTCATGGACTTTAATACACATTAATGAAAAGACTTAAGCCAACAGGTACAAGACATGAGGGGAATGAATGATAAGGCCCTTCCGTTAGGTTATGGCATGCCCCTAGCGGAATGCAACTGAGTGAATGGAGCGAGACACCTAAAAATGAAATGCAGAAAGAGTTTTGATCTCTGACAGAGGACTGAAAAGACCGACTCTAACATTGGCTCCAATGGGGGATGGTAGCTCCTTGGAGGTGCCAAGAACTGCAGATCTTTGGGAGAGCAAATAGTGCTTTCGGCCATTGGGCTATGGAATCGATGACTTGACAAATCTAGATGACTCAATTTATTGACTGAAACCGGACTTAGACCGACTTAATTATGGAACCAACATGACTGAAAAAACTGACTCAATGCAAAAGGAAATGACTCATGACTAACTTAACTAAAACAAGAACTTACAAGACTTGTTCAATGGAAGCAATCCATCAAGATTCAAGGGTTTCAAATCATGATGACAGCCACCTACGTACTAATGCAATATGTACAATCATGTGTAATGTGTCTTCCAATGTAACTAATCAAGTAGGTGCCTCCTTGATTGATTCTCCGTTTCAGATCTTCTGGTCAACAACAGATACTGGTAACTGGGCATCCAAAAAGCTAATTGACCATGATCTTCTTCATCACTGAATACTGCCATAATAACATTCACTGCTGACTGCAACAGATTTGCCATTGGATCATGAAAAACATGAAGATTTTCTATTGCCGCCTCCTACTGAGAAAACAAGATGTCTTTATCTTTTGATTCTGATTTTCCTTCATAATGTACTTCAGAAAAAGTATGGTCCTCATCCTCAAAAAATTCTAAACAAGTAGATGAGTAGATATCCTTTTCAAAGAACACTTCAAAACATGAGACATATGAAGAACAATCTGAAAGAGAGTCTCAAATGGTCTGATCTTCTGAAGTCTGAATATATGGTAGGTCATCTTCATATGATATGACAGCCAAATTCTCATCACATTCATCAATCATGAGAAAAGAAACTTCAGATGTTTCGTGAAACTCAAGCATGACATTTTTATCATCTACCAATGATTCATCCAGAGAAACTTTTTCAATTACTTGAACAAAACTCTCACCTTGTTGTTCATGAGTGGACTGGATTACCTCTTTATGAAGACTTTGTTCTGATGACATGAGAACATTTGGATTCATAACTCTGTTTTCTTCATTCCAAGTGATTTTAACAGCAGAATTCTCTTTCATGGGAATTAGTACAAGGTTTTCTTGGTCATCACAATCTGAATTTGAAACTTGACCTCCCTGCATGCTGTCTTCTTCTATGGACAGATCTGAAAGGACACTTTTTCTTTCATCACTTTCAACCATATGGAAATCTTCAACCTGCTGATTTTGATCCTGCTGCAAAGTTCCCTCTAAGAGTTTTGTGTTCTGCTAAAATGGATTTTCATACAAGGCTTCCATGATATCATCATCCATGAAATTATCATGTCCATAAAAATTCTCAAGATCTTCAATAAAACAATGAACATGGCTACAACAGTTCTGAACAAAAGTTAAGGATGGATATGATTCTTTATACCTTTCAAAGAATATTGCATGAAAATCCTTTAAACAATAAATAGAAGTAGGCGGCAAACTTTCATACCCAGATTGGGCTTCATCTTCCAGAGTAGCCATAAACATTTTCATCAAACAGTCTTCAGGAAAATCAATCTTTAATTTATGCACATGAATGTGAAATTTCACCAGATGAAGAGCAGCGTCATTACCTTCCATATTTCTGAAAATAGGAAAATTATTTGACCAATCTACCCTGGGCATTTTATTTGGGAAACCTGGGATGTGATCTCGGCTCATGGGAGCATATCTTCTTGCAATCCGTTCCATCTTAAAAATCTCAAAGCTACTGATCTCTCTACAGTGGAATCACCATGAAGGATTGATTGTTGGATTCTTCAGTGGATGGAGTCGCCAGGTGAATGATTTCAACATTCTTATGTCTGATCGTTGTTCACCATTAACCATCAGATCTGAACTTGATAGATGTATTGGGGCAAGACAATCTTCAAGAAAACCATTTTCTTCCCAAGTGGAGTCGCCACTATGTTAGCACCTAAATTTGCCTTAGGCTGAAGGAAGGAAAAATTCAGGGTAACCACAAACCACGCTCGGTCTGGTAGCTAGCCCTACCAGAACAGGAGAGGGATCTCTCCAAGTCACACTCATGAAAATAAACAATAGGGTCTGAGATGACTCAAAAATGAATACTGATCTTAGGCTAGGTAAATAAATGTGATAGAGGTATTTTGATGAATGACTGAGTTTTCTGGTATGTGTGGGACCAAAGAACAACATGAGCAGAGAATTTAACTCAAAGATGCAGATTATTTCGTGAGGCACGACAGGCGGAAAGTCTAGCAATTAAATTCGAAATAATATGAAGTGGAGAGATTGTTCAAGAGTGTGAAAAGGGCATAAATACATGAATCCTTTTCAACAGAAGAAAACATAGAACATGAAAACTATCCCAAGGCAGAGCAGTGCACTTAATTCTACCTTTTCTTACTTAGAAATCTTTCACTGGAAATGAATATGAATGAAAATATGAAACATAATGAAATACATATGAAACATAAAGAAGATACATTTTCTAAACTCACGCCACAGGAATCTCATGAACCAGAGCTGCAATCTTTCATTAATTCTCTGTCAAAATGTACAGTGAGTGACTGGGTTTCTCTCCCACAGTTTCCCAGAAATTCCAACCCTTTACAAAATGACTCTCAATACAATAAATAAGCTTTTTCATGAGAAATTTGATCAACCCAGGAAATGAAGAGCCAACCATCAGCAGTTACATTCAATTTTCTATGGGGACTAATTAGAAAAAAGCAAATATGAGCGCAGATTTTTTGGGTGGTTGTTCGCCTTCATTTGGCCACTTGGATAGAAGCCAAAAATGCTTTTTAAACTTTTCCTTTGATGCCAGGAAAAGTGTATTGTAAATTAGCGGGCCCACTTGGAGAAAATCGCGAATCGAAATTTCGCGAAGCGGGAGTGATTTTGGCCTTCGGGTCTCTGTGCACCGCGCCAAAAAATGTATGATTTGCGCCACTTTGGAGCTGGTTTTGAGGCACCTTCTGAAGTCCAAATTGAGCCCAAGTGTGTGTTTTGGAAATCCCTACCTGTCTACTCTCCAACCCAAGTGAAATTTCTGAATTTGGTGCCCATTTGCCCCTGCAAAATTGCAATCTCCCAAGACTGCTTCCTGTGTGTCAAAATAGGGGCAGAGAGGTCATTTTTTGGGTGTTTTTGACCTCTTGAGGACTCAAAATTGGCCCAAACTTCTTGGCCATGCACCAACAGTCGTGATTTTCCATATAAAATCCAAAAATGTAAACCTTTTGTCATTTGGAGCTTCCTATTGTAAGCGCGCACCATGTGCCGCGGCGCAAAGGGAGAAAAACCCTGTTTTTTGCACAAAAATTTCCAAAAATGCCCCAAATTTCTTGAACTTTGGGATGAAGCTTCCTTATCAAGTGTTATGCTAGGCCAAAGAGGCTTTGGCCAATATCTACAGACGATCGAGCTCCCTTTGCCTCTTTTGCTTCTTGATTGCTTTCCTCAATTTCGCCTTCAAATTCCTAATTCGGGCATTGCACACTTTGTTTCGCGCCATGTAGTGGAAAGACATGTGTCTCAGCAATGCATGGCCTTTGTCGGCCTTGTACAACAGCCTCTCTAGGTGCATGTTAACTCTCTCAAGATTGGCCTCCCAATCCTCATTAATCTCTTTGTTATAGACATTTTTGTGCCTTACAGCATTGAGCATGAAATGTCCATAATCTAAGGGATCCAAAGTCCCTAAACATGTTGTTCCTACCCCTAGAGGAACACGGCTAACAAAACATAGCAATTCACAAAAGTTCTCCACCTGAAACTGCTCAAAAACAAGTCAATTCAGGATCATGTCAACTGCTCCACTGACCATCTGCGCTGAATGTCAATGACTCCACTGGATACCTGCACTGAGCGAGATTGGACAAGTGGCAGACTCATTCCTCAAGGTGTCAGAACCCAGGAAGCTTCCAAAATGACACTTTCCTCAGGGAATTCGACTGGTGATGAGTAAGAGGTTCCAAATCTCCAAGTGGAAGCAAGAACCTCCAAGTGGACTCAAGAACTGACAGAAGGAGAGGACACTAGTCAAATCTCAAGCTGACTCATCCTCTCTCCAAACATCTATATATGGATCTCTCCTCCATGAGATCTAGAGGCTGGAATTTTGTTATTGTAAAGAATTGTTGTTGGTTTGAGACTGGAATCATTGGGTGCTTAATGCTTTGAAGGGGCTGAAGATAGGAATTCCATTTGCTGGGAAGGAGATGCTGGATTGGAGCCCTTTGGGTTGTATCTCTTCCTGAACCTTGTTATTCATCAATAAAGCTATCTTGGTTTCTCCTATATGTTGATGTATTTTGATGTATGAATGTATTAGTGTATTTGGTTTATTTCTAATCCTAAACTAGTTATGAATGTGAACATCTGTCTTTGTGTAGTGTTCTTCTCTTGTCTCAAGTAGCTGTTCTCTTGTCGCAAGTAGCTGTTCTCTTGTGATCTTGCAGGAAGCTGTAGCTGGAGGAGCAAGAAGGCAAGTAGCTGTGAATACCCAAAGAGAAGGGAGATTGGATCGAGGGACAAACGGAAGACACCGGTAAGTCTATTGATCTCTCTTCTTTCACATTTCATAAAGGAAGAAACTAGTATAGCTGTACTCATTTGTTGCTAAGGCACTGTCACACCTTAGGTGGATAGGATCGTCCTGCATAGGCATTTTTCCCCACAACACTCTTGCTCCAATGACGTGAGCTCAACTCTTCTCCTTTGCGTGGCTTGGCGATTCTCGCGAATGTTTTGTAGCTCCATGATCACTTGCTGATCCTCAAGCTGTTTGTTCGTCTACTCCAGATATTTCATGTTCCATTTGGCTCGTTCCAAATCAAGGGACAAGGCTTGAATCTCTGCTTGCTGCTCTTGGATGATCTATTTAAGTTGTGCACTTTGCGGATCTGTATCTATATCATCATCATGAAGGAGAATGAATTCGGTCTCACGTTCACCTGATGGCTCACCTGAAGGCCCCTCATCCTGCATTGTCTCCTTGCCTTTGTCCTATTCCTGTGATGCTTATGTGAGAAGCGAGGCCCCTTCCAGCCCAGGTGGAGATAACACTCGCTTTTTCGCTGCAAACACACGTCTGGTTCCCTTCTGATATGTGATGAAAACCAGCACACTAGCAATCTCATGGCGCTCATACTGATGAGAAGATTCACCCTCATGCTTAACCTCTGACACTCCCCGTGAAGCTTTGAAGAAATCATGTGAGATGAAATCATCCCAAGTGATGCCCTACAATCGAGGCTAATGAACCACCAAAATCTTAATAAGAGAAAAATGATAGACACTGTTAAGTTGTTGCTGAGGTGTTTTGCTGTGTATAAAGGTGGTCATCCTCTCTATGTTCCAGAAAATTAAATACGAAACGTTCATCACCCGTACCCTGGTGAAATGCATGAGCAACCTGATGTGGTAAGCATAAAGACGAGAGAATCGTCCCTCACAGCTGAAATATTTCATGAGCAATCTCATTAGTGGAGCATATTCATCCTTCAGATATCGGAACGAGAACACTCTCTTGAGATGCCTTAAGAAACTGGTTTTGATGTATGGCTCATAATGCTGCCGGTCAATCTTCTGTTTCTTGTGCCATGGTTCAACAATGTTCGGTATACCGGTTGCTAATGAGACATATTCTTGTGTAAGTGTGAAGGTGACACCAGCCAAGATAGCTTGATCTCCGTGCAAGTGCAGCACAAAAAGACGAGCCAACTCATGATGAAATTGAACACTAGCCACCTTTTGACAAAACTCATAGCATGACTGATGCTGAAAACATGACATAGCAAGAGGGCAGGCCTGCAATTCTGTAAGGGTGGTTGGTTCCTCTCTAACATGTCTGCCACTTTTATGAGGCCTTCGGGGTCCCTGTTCTTCCAAGGGAGAGTCACTTTGGGTTTCCACCTCATAGTCCGATGAATGCTCAGATGCCATGACTGCTATACAAAATACCCTGAAGACAAGATGACTGCTGTGTATGAACTGTGCTTGAACTGCTCTTTTTGATGTGTTGAAATTTTCCACCAAGGGGAAAATGCAACAAGGGACTGTTAGGAAGGGGAATAATATGAAGGGATTAGGGACTATGAGGAGGAATTTTATTTAGGGAGTAGGGAGTTGAGGAGATTTTATATGGGGTAGGGTTTGTGGTTTTACCTTTGACAAATGTGCGGAGGGGATAGGGAATAGGATTTTAGTAGCATTTTAGGATAGGGAGAAATGGAAAAAGTGGAATAGGGAAGAAGGGAATGAGGGCAAGAAGGAAAAATGAAATGGAGGAAGAACCTTGGCACCAACACAATGAATTTGTAACCCTAACAGCATTTGCTTTGATGATTTTAAGTGGTAGGTTTTAAGATTGTTTGTGTAACCATAAGCCTTCATAAACTATCATCATACTAACATAAAAATGGATGAAACACTGAGAGATTGACCCCACCTAGCAAATTCAAGGGATTGAATGCGATTGGTTGCAAATTCTGCGCAAAATCGGGCTTTTGTGTATATGCACCGCACAGCATACCCAATGCACCGTGCCATTTGAGTGCGTCGTGCCCATGTTGTTTAACACTGTGTGGTCGTGCCCAGTGCACCATGCTCCCTATGTGCACCGCACTACTCCACCTTTGCGTTGCGCTCCAACTCTTAACACAGTCACGGCCTTTTCAAACTGCATCTTATTCTTCAACCTCCAAATTCGACTTTGCTATAATATTTCATGAATGTAACTTGACACAAATGATTTATATAACTTGGAGAAATATGTTGCAAGAGTTGGATTTGATTTTTTCTTCCTCCAAAACCCATTTTGAAATGTTTTCACTTTGGAACTTTTTCACAATTAATACAACTTTGCTTTTCACATTTCCTTTTGATTTCTTTGACTAAAATGATGAAATTTTTGGCAATTTTTTGCAGGGATAGTTGACATGGAATTTGGCTAAGGAGACCAGGGCGGCGCTTGGAGAAATCCACTAAGAAACTTTTGAAAATTATTACAAATGACAAAATGTTGACTTTTCTTCAAAACAGAGTTTTGAAGAACAATCGTAATCTATCAATATGACGATGAAAATCTGTGAATCACAACATTATAACAACCTCCCTCTGATCTTGCTGGCTTTATTGGACATTGTTTGAAGACCTAATGACTAATCCCTAGACTTAATGACCGAAATGACTCTTGTCCATTAAAAGATGAAACATTGATTGTCATGTACTTTAATACACATTGATGAAAAGACTTAAGCGAGCAGGTACAAGACATGAGGAGAATGAATGATAAGGCCCTTCCATCAGGTTATGGCATGCCCCTAGCAGAATGCAGCTGAGTGAATGGAGTGAGACACCTAAAAATGAAATTCAGAAAGAGTTTTGATCTCTGACGAAGGACTGACAAGACCGACTCTAATAGGTTTATTTCTATTATCTTATATTTGTAAGTCAGATCCATAACAAGTGGTATCAGAGCACTTTCTTGGGCAAAGTGGAGAATATCTTCTTCTTTTTTTTGCAGGAATTTTTGGGGCGGCGAGTTTGCAGATCAGATCTATATGTTTTGGTGAAAATTTGCAAAGTCTAATTGTAGATCTAGATTTTTTGTGAAAAAATACCCAAGTTCAAAAAAAAATCGGCCGAATTAGAGTCCGAATGAAGGCGATATTTCTGATTTAAAAATCAGTTGGGTTGTAGACATTTTTTTCGGGGCAATGAGTTTGCGGAGCAGATCTGTACATTCTAGTGCAAAATCTATAGAATTTAATTGCATATCTAGATTTTTTTTGGAAAAATACCCAAGTTCACAAAAAAAATCAGTTGAATCGAAGTTCGGATGAGGGAGATATCGTTGATTTAAAATTAGCTCTTTTTTCATAAAGTTTTTGTGACGGTGGGACAGTTGCAGCACAGATCTAAAATTCTAGTGCCTAGATCAGGATTTCTATGACATGGGAAGATGCAGAATGGTTGTTCCATTTCTGAAAATAGGTCATAATAGGGATTCTAAGCAATATTTATGGAATTGTGGTCATTTAAAATTTTCGCCAGGTACGCGATTTGTTTTACAAACCCTCTTCAAGGCTTATAACAGTAAGTTTTTTAAAGGACAAGATGATTGGACTTCTATTGAAAATTTTATAGCATATCATAAGTTGGACCATCCAGGGTGTTGGAAGGACAAAATAGGGTCTTATTTGAGAAATGACGCTGTTATATGGTGGCAATCACTTGACAGTGAGTTTCTAAAGTTATGTAGCGCTGATGTAATAGAAGAACTACTTTTGGACGAATGGTCTCATACTAGAAAGAAGAAAACCATAAAACCTAGCAAATATTTTATTGGTACAGGAAATAAGGAAATGAAGAAACCTAAAGGGTTATTTTCTGCTAGTATCTCCTTATTTCAGGTTCATGGATTGATTCAGAAGGAGAAGATTGTTGTGTCTATAAGTCCTAGTTGCAATCATAATTTTATCAATGTTAATTTGGCAAAAAAATTGCAAGTTCCGACAAAACACATTGAAAACATACAGGTTGATAATGAGGATGTTCAAGTTTATAAAGATTTGAAGCTTTCTATGGATAAGTATGTGTTGCATTGTGACTTTTATACTTCAAATATGGATAACATGGATGTTGTTTTGGGATATCCGTGGATGGAATATATGGGTACTGTCAATATTAATGTGCAAAAGAAATTCCTGAAGCTCTAGTATAAAATGAAGAAAATTACATTGCAAGATATTTCCATTAGGACCCAAGCAGAGACTATGGAGGCTGAAGCACAAAACTCTAATGACACTTACACATTAGATGATGAGCCTTTGATGGTCGACAACCAAACACAAACATCAAACCAGGTACAAGAAAAACATGTAGATTCCAAGGAGGCTGAAGCAGAAACTGTTACAGGTACTGATACATCATATGAGGACTTATTGGTTGAAGTAATATTGGAAGATAAGAAACAACAACAGAAATGACAACATGTACCAGATACCAATCAGGCTCCATTAGGTGGTGAATTAAAGAAAGACACACTTCAGCATATCACCACTCACATCACCCCGCAAGAAAACAACCAACAAGATTGCAAAGAATTAACCATAGGGATAACAACCCCTGCATGACAGATAGAGAGGGGCGACAATCCACCTACTATGCATCAACACAGAAGAGCCGCCGGGTCAACCTCCATCTCAAGCGAGTGAGGCACCAGCTAGATCGAGAGCTCACCTTTCTCTGGGATGGCTAGATGCAGGTGCATGGTACCAGTGGACTACTCTTTTGAGTAGATCTTATTATTTCTGTTCTTCCCATGTTTTGGGGACGAAACATGTTAAGTGGGGTGGGGTGTAGTATACCTAGGGGGGATAATATGGTGTACACAGGGAGGTACCCAAGCGAATAATGTAATAAAGGGATGGGCCATAGTAATAAATAAGGTGGTTAACTTGTATCATGTAAGGGACTACAATTAGTTAGCAATAATGTAATAAGACCATGGTATGAGATAGATGGTATTGAGGGAACCATGGTAATGACCCATGGTAATGACCCATGGTATTGTATGTATGAGGCCTATATAGAGGCTAGAGACTCCCCATTGAGAGATGTCAAGGAATATTTTATGAACAGGCATATGGCTTGTGGAGTGTTCTCCTTCCTTAAGGAGTGAATGTATGGTGTTGCCCTACCTTAAGGGTTTGATCAATAAAGACGCATTTCTATCTATATTCAGATCTTGTTATTTCTTCAGTTTATTTCTATTATCTTATATTTGCAAGTCAGATCTATAACATTGGCGGACTCTCGGGAGTCTGGATAGGATTATCCGGAGATTCCAGGCCACATTCGTAAGGTGACCCAGTATCTGAGGGAGGAGGAGGATGTGATGACAAAAGTTGAATACTCAGAACAATTCCAATTTCAACACCTTGATCCTAAAGTGACCTCAGAATTTCGGGGAGAGGCTTCTCAGACGATCTTTCAAATGATGGAGAGGAGGAGGAATGGGGTGAACCTGATGGTTTAACCATGATGAATGTCTTAAAAAACAAGAAGAGAGAGATTAATTTCAAGGCTTTTAAAGTGTATTTAAAGGTATACTCGCAATGTGGTTGAGAAAAATACTAACATGAATGTTATTTGATTGTGGGCAACAAGTTTTTAAGACGCTGAAACAAACTGGTGCTTTTTCATGTTTTAAGAGTTGAGAAAAAAACAAAGATGACTCTATCACTTTTGGTTTGAAATGAGCTCAAAAGGACAAGTGATCCGTGATATTTTATATTTAGGGAGTCAAAAAGATCAAAATGACTGCTCAATATAATCTAGGCAAAAATGATTATTAGGTAACTGTGAACTGCAGCATACTTCCCGGCGAACCGAGAAGTACAAGCAGGCAATCTCCTCGAATGCTCTATTCGGTGTATCATGTTTACAAGGTGACAAAACCTGCTTCCAATGGATAAAGGATTGCAAACCTAGTGGGGTCTCCCTTTATATATGTGATGGTATGGGGAGCACAAGTCTGTACTAGCGTTTTCTAGTGCCGAAGCAAACGACAACTACTAGGTTTAAAGACGCCGGAACACGTTCATTTTTTTTCAGATGCAAATGATGATGTAACTCTAGTTTTCAATGACAGTAACTAATGTAACATATTGATTAAGCACATTAGAATTATGTGTTTTCAATGGAATGATAAGATGAATTTTTGACATACACTTCAACGAAAATTTTCAAACAACCAACATCAATCAAATACAAAGAAGAAAAAGAGAATTTTTTCCAAACCAATGATGCAAAGACTCAATCAAAAACAAGATGAGCAATGTAATCTATACCTGAAAAGAGACACTTAATCAAGAGAAGAACAAACAAAACTTTTCAAACTTGTTTAATTGAAATCAAAGCGATAAAATGACCAAAACAAAAAATGCATGGAGAAGCTAACCAACAACTTGACTTGCTAAGCACACTAACAGCTGAAAGGAAAATGGCCTAGATTCCCTAGGGCCACTAACCATCCAGAGAATCAAAAAATAAAGTAAGGAAAAGGCAAACCAAACAAGCACAAAAACCAAGATAATGAAGCTTTCCAGTCAGGGAGAACACAGGCAAAACAGGCTAAGAGGGAGAAAAGAAGAGGGCAAGACACACTCATTATGATCTAGGAGAAATCCTCATCTTCACCTATAAGAATCAGCACGATTTCCTAACTGACAACAAGTGCCACAAGGGGGTACAACGCAACTGTCAGAAAATAAAATGCGCTGACCAAGGATTTCAAAAAAAAATAAAAATTCAAAGGCCAAAAGAAGACCTGCCACTGTAAATTTCAAACTAAGAGTAGTAAACTAGGAAAAGTAGAGAAACCAAAGGGAAAAGGTGATACCACAAAAGCTCACACAAACCATGAAATGAAAATCAATCAAACGAGATGATGGCTTCCCCAGTAGAGTCGCCAATTTTTGGTGTAGGTAAATTCTCTATGCGGACAAAGACAATTCCACTAGCCTGAGAGAGCGGGTCTAGCCACAACCAAATAATCTAGTGAAAACTTCCTTAGGCTAGAATCAAATAAGAGGGCCTACCTCTTAGAACACTATTCTGCTTGGTGATGATCTTGCTTCCTTACTCCAACAACTTTTCATTTCCTTGCTTCGAATACCAGAAACAAGAAAACAAACAACAACAAAAAACATCCAGGAATATTAAGCCATCAAATGTAAGATAACACTTAATGTAGGAAATCAATCAATAGTTGTATTCATATAAGTTTAGAAAAATATTACAACCAAAGCCTTGATGTTGCGGGTCTCCTTCGACGTATTCAGGTTCCCACACCTATGCTAGCATCTCATGGATAGCCCCAACAATGGAGTTTTTAAGGCTTCTTCCCTTTAGTTCCAAACAAAACCAAACACATTATTCTCCCTCCACAAACAAAAACTAGAAAGCTACAAGCTATAGATATCTTGTTGGTTATTCAAGCTCCAAAAAGACCAGTTCAGCTTGGAAAAGGAGTTTATATAACTTTGATGGAGGAGAGATGGTTCCTATTATGATTGGAGAAGTCTTATCTCTTTGGTTTGTTCCATATTAGTAGGGGAATGGAACCCAAACTAACATCCTCGGCTCCATCCAACCCAATTGTTTAACAGACTTCCATTACAAAGACTTTAGACCTGGAAGCTTTGACTCCATATATTTAAAAAACTTGCCAAAAGAGGATCGATGCGACTGGGAAAAGTCTCATTCATTTTTTATAGTGCTAGGACAAGTTTTAGACTGTGAAAATCGGCGCGAGGAGGAAATGGGTCATTAGCACCAGTCTTGTAAACTAGGGTAAAAGGAAGATTCTTGGGAAATGATGCAAAAGGGAAATATTCTACTCATGAAAAGGGACATAATGGGAGTCTCTTCATGATGGAAAAGCATGTAGGGTTCACTTTAAAGGTCCTCCAGGATCGAGGAGTAGGGAATATAGGGACAATGACAAAATGCTTTGTAACATCATTGTCATGTCAAACTCTCTAGTTGATCAGCTGCAGGCTTAGTTAATTTGCTTACGGACAGTGCAGATTGAAATTTATTGCTCGGAAAATTCTACGTTGTTCTAGGCGACATTCATTTGACTTGATTCCAGGAATTCACAACACACATTGTGAGAGGCAGCCTCAAGCTCTATGCAATTCTGGGCGGCTCAGCAGAGGTCCAACTATTGCGGTTGGTTTGGTTGACATAACTTCTGTGTAATGACTAAGTGTCTGAACGAGTGACTTCATACATGCATGACCTTGTGAACATACACTCAAAATGACTTCACGACAAGACACCTTGAATGATAAAGACCACATGCACCTAGTGTGACTGACAAATGGTGCGAGCGAGAAGCATAACACTTGTGATAGATCGTTGAGTGACCGTGACGAAACTTGTGCGATAGTGCATACAACTTCGTGTGTGAGTGCGATGAATACTTACATAGTGAATAGAACTGATTTAAACAGAGAGGGACCTTGTGCATCACCAGAACAAGGCTAAAAGCATGACATTGTGATCAAGATGCAAAAGATGTCTCACAAATGATCAAGCGAGGAGGGTGTAAAGACTTAACTCGAGCTCCTGGGATGAGCCTTAGTGTTTGCAAACATCAAGGAAAAGCCCAAGG
This sequence comes from Pinus tabuliformis, assembly GCA_031772625.1. Taxonomy (NCBI): domain Eukaryota; kingdom Viridiplantae; phylum Streptophyta; class Pinopsida; order Pinales; family Pinaceae; genus Pinus; species Pinus tabuliformis. Next base: position 47,943,877 of record CM062813.1, read on the forward strand.
AAGGCTCTGAAATTGAATGTAGGCCAAAAATTTGGAGGGTGTTGTAGCCACTACAACAGAATGATATAACATTGTGCCTTACAAGGGAGCGGATTCTTATTACTAGACAACGAGTGCAATTAACATTCTACTATAATGGCACTTGGATATTCTTCCTTCCCCATTATTGTTCGTAGATGATAACAACTTCCATTCAATTACCTGTGGAATAAGTATCATTGAATCAAAGCCAAAACTCAAATTCAGGAGTGACGAGACCGGAGCTAGATAATTGGGCACCAACCTACAACTCCTTATTTATTGTTTGGTATTACTTTATTGATAAGAATTATAGGAGGCTGAAGCCAAGTTATGCGACATATTTTATGAAATATTATTGAGAGGATGTTGGAATAGAGGAAGGAAGACTTTGGTCGAAGAAAATTCAACTCAAACATGGAATACAACTTAGCTCCACTCTAAATTCCTAACGCTAACTTCTGTTGATGCAGGTGTGATCTCAAATATTCCACACTTCACCTAGTGGGGATGATCATATGATCTAGGAATAAGTTCAGCTAGAGGCAGATGCACCAAGGAAGTACAGGAAAATGGTGGAGATTGACAGTACCAATATTTCTTTCTTCAACAATAGTATTGCATAGGAGCGGAAATACTGTACATGATATCGAGTGGAGATTAACCATTCGGCTATGGCAACTCTTGGATTCCCCAATTTAGATTGTTCTATCAACTCTTCTTTGAATTTGAAATTATTTGTTGGTTTTGCTCAGGAGTATTATAAATTTGTGTACGGGTGGGTATAACATATTGAATTTGTCTTTTCTACATCTAACTCTGCAGGGGGTAGTTGCGGTCAAGTGACCCTAGTAACAATACTCCTCTCATCTTGTGGGGTAGGTAGTTACTATCAGTGGGATTTATGGATCTCTAGTGGAATTTACTATTCTAAAAAAGGATGAACCCTTAGGCATTTGGTTACGGCGGTACTTGTTGGCAGTTCATCTCTCATACTATTGGTTCTCATAGACAGTAAGTGTTCATTTTCCTTCAAGATCAAAATCTTTACTTCTAGTACAGTTTTGCTAGTTTGGGGGTGTTGCTATGGATGAGTTGTTTCATCAGCCTGCACTTTATCTAAAAATTGTACATCATCCAAGGTTTTAACTCTCTCATGGAAACATTAATCTACCTTACCATATTGGCTGAACAGGAAGCCCTTACCCATTGTATTGACATTTTGACTACTCTATCCTTAGCCTCACCTACAACCACTTCTTTTGAGAGTGACCTTACTCATTTCCCCCCTAATTCAGCACATATCACTTATGGTGGTCCTCTCACTCTTTCTATACACTTCACTAGAGCTAAACATTCCTAGAAGCCACTCAAAGAATTACGAGATTCCAATCCGCCAGTTCTAGGGGCTGAAAAATTTTGGGTTAGTGTTGAACGGCTACATCAGTGGGCTCTGATGGGTCGTTGGAAACATATTCATATGCTAGGTGAACAGATAAAGAAATGGATGGAATTTTGATGGTTCTAGATACTCAATTATCGGCCCAAAATTAATCTACTTTTTAAAGGGTGGATTTGTTCCCACTTCCTTTGTGTGGAAGATGCCGAGCATATTTTGTCTTCTCCTTGAGTTCATGGGTGGGAATTGCGTGTCCTATAGTGGTGGAAGATGGGATTTGATCCCTTTACTAAATCCCCTCGACTCCACTTTGTTTGGGCCAAGCTGCCCAACCTACCTCTAGAATTGTGAAAGGAGTCGGCCATTACAGAGATTTGTGATAGGATAGGGTGCTTATAATTTTAGGATGAGGGTAGTTTTAGAGAGTTGGATAAACTGATGACATGGGTTCTTATTGAGGTGGATATGGATGGAAGCCTCCTCAAGGAACTAGAAATTCAATGGCAATGTTACATAACTAAGATCAATGATGACTATTGGAGGGTCTCGTTCTCTTGCATCCACTACCATCAAATTGGTCATGTTCTTACCAACTTCTCCTCTAAATTCTCGGCTGAGAAGGGTTTGCTCAGTCTAATGGTTCGTGGAGCACAGAACCTCCCCCATCAACACGACACTACTCTTCACCCCTAACGTGAATCCAGGTACTTCTCTCTCTCAGAAGTACCACAATGTTTCTTCTACACATTTTCCTAATTTGTATACCAAGACCTTACCTATGCCTCCCCCTGATTTCCTCATTCCTCCCCACATTTTGGGTTTCCCTCCTACGACTCCCGACTCTTCTTCCTCCCTCTTTTCCTCCGGGATGGAGGATTCTAAGGGACATCCTTTCTTCTACCCTATACGACATCTCGATGCACCCTCCTCCCATTTCTCTTCCATTTCTCAGCCCCCCACTTTGGTCTTGGAGGTTGGTGAGCAAGTCTCTCTTCCCTCCCCCAACCGAGTTCTCAAGAACCTCAACTTTTCTTCTTCGGTCCTCCTTTACCCTTACCATCATGAAAGTGAGGATTCTAAGTCTGCCTAAACCCAACTCTTCTTCTTGGCATAAGTTTGTTACCCACAGGAAAAAGTGGACACCCAAATAGAAAAAAAAAAATTATTTGTAACTTGTCGGGTGAGACAGAGTTCCCAAGGGTGGGGGAACTTGTAGCCATTCATTGGGGTGTTTGAATTCATCCCGACATTGGCAACAATTGTCAAGCCCTTAAGCGGTACCCTTGGTGGAAGATGTCCCCCCATGATTATAATCTCTTTGAATATCTGGGGACTAGGAGCACACCACAAGCTATGCTCCCTTCGTGGTCTCATCCGCTTGCACAATCCCTCCCTCATCTTGCTTCAAGAGAACAGTATCGCCTGAGAGAAGGCCTAGGAAATTCTCATTTCTTATGTCCATATTGGTTCAAGTGTGCCACCAATGCATCGGATCTCTCTGGGGTTGGGTTTTTTCTGGAACCCTTAACATTTCTGACAAAAGCCATACCTTTCGTGTGCAGGGATACTTTTATCGGGACACTAGTCGGGCTCCTCTCGTAGACTCTGCATTTTGAACTCATATGCGCCTTACTCCGACAAAAGATGCTACTAGGATCTTGTTTCAGCATTGGGACTACTGATCCAAGTGGATATTGGTGGCCACCTACCAAGTCCGCTTGGACCCCCACCATTGTTTCTTTCAACTTTTCAGTTTCCCTGGTTGTAGCATAGTTTAGTATTTTTAGCAGTTTCTCAGGTCTTGAACTTACGGAGCCATTTTCAGGTCCTAAATGATGTTTTTCTGGAAAACTGGGACCAACATGGGTCCACGGACCACTATTTCTCTTCCAAAAGTTGTAGTTCTTGGATAGATATTTCTAATGAGATATTGTACGTGTCAAATGGAGATCGTATACCAAAGTTACGACCCCGGGAAGTTGATGCACCAATTTACCCAAACGGGGCCCATAGTTTGGCATTTCATCTTCTAGGGTTAGGTTTTTGGATGTTTAGGGTTTTCCATTGTTTATCAACAATAAATAGGCCTTCAAGCCTCATTGTAACACAGTTCAGAGGCATGTACCCGCCACATCTCTTCTCAAAGATAAGCTACCATTGCCCTAGCTCGTTTATTTCCATTTTTGTTTGTAAGCATACTTTAGTGTTTTACATTAATGAAAATAAGTATTATTTCCATTGCATCTCTGTGTTTATGGTTATATCTGTAATTTGTTGCATTCCTATTTAAATCTGGATCAGTGGTATCAGAGTGATTTGCTTTTTCTCTGTTTTTCTTTCCATGTCCCCAACGAGGTCGGGATATAAGGAGTTAGGGCTTGAATTGGTTGAACCTTTGCAAGACTAGCCTCACAAATCCTGATGGCCCCCCATGGAGGATGAAAAGAAAGACAAGGAGGTAGGAGATCCTATCAAAATCTTGCTCGAAGAAGCCCTTGAACGACAAAGGAACGCGATGATGGAAAACTTTTCCCAGATCCTTCAGCGGCTACCTAGGGGCGACGCATCGGCTTCCAATAGCTACTATGGAAATGCCACACCATTTAGGTACACGTTAATTTTGAAATCCCCATATTCAAGGGTTAGATAGACGCAAATGCCGTCAATAAATGTTTAAATCTGTTAGAGGGTTATTTTTCTGTTCATGATTTTTCCAATTGGGAACATATTATTTTTTCTCTTCTCCAAGCAACCCCCCACATCAAGGACTGGTGGTAAACATACTGTGAGCAGAAGGATGAAAGTACAGGCTCACTATTTTCAGCCGCACCCACTTGGAATTCATTCTAGATTCCATCAAGGAGCAGTACTACCTTGTCGAAAGCTATGAGCATCAATACATAAAGTGGCCCACACTACGATAGGGAAGGGACCAAGACGTATCGAAGTTTACCAATATTTTCCATAGCCTTTGCACAAAGTTGGGTATCAAGGATTCAGAGCAGCATTTGGTACTCAAATACCATGACTTCCTACACAAGTACATCCAGGAAGAAATAGAATTCCTGAACATCTCCTCGCTCGGCATGGCATATCGATATGTCGTCAAGGTCGAGAAAAAGTTCAAATAGAAGAAGCGAGACTTTGGATCTGCCAATCCGATGCAAGGGAAAGGTGCCACCAAACCGCAGAATAAAGGACAAAGCTAAAGCGGGGAGACAACCTACCAAAGATGAAAGAAAAGAATAGTGTTGCAAAGCCGAAAAAAGACACGGAAAAGTGGTGTGAGTTCCATAAGTGCTCCACTCACAACATAAGTGAGTGTCAGGCCAAGCAGTCACTGGGGGCTGAGCTAAAGGTTTCAGAATCAGATGCATGTTCCGACTCTGAGTTAGAACCTGACAAGGGGAATGACAAAGGGAAGCTGATTATCAATGCGCTGCCCAATGCCACCATTTCCACCACAAAGATCTAGAAAGAGGAACCCAATGATCCAGAGGAGGAAAAGCATCTCTTCCACTCCGAGATGTGGGTAAAGGGCTCCCCGCTACAGTGCATTGTCGACAGTGGGAGCCAAAAGAACCTCATTTCGGTAGAGGTCATGAAGAGGCTAGGCTTACCAACCACAACACATCCACAACTGTACACCATCGGGTTGCTTCACCAAGGATGGGATCTTCGCGTGAGCTAGCAGTGTCACCTTCCATACAACATCAAGCCCTTCACAGATGAGGTATTGTGTGACATTTATCCCCTTGAAGTTTGTGATATATTATTAGGACAACCATACTTGTGGAAGCAACATGTTGTGTCTGAATCAAGGCCCCATGCTGTTATTGTTACTTTGGGAAATAAGTTGTACAGGATACCAAAGGTATCACCGCCTATCACCATCTCTTTGGTTACTGCAAAACAATGCAGTAAGCTCATTTCCAAAACCGAGAAATTTGTTTTCCTGATGATATACCCTTAAGGAAAGAAGAAGACGGCGGCCACGACCTCCAGACAGGGCCCCCCCCGAACGAAAACTATAGATGGACAAGGTTATGGAGGAGTACGAGGACATCTTCACATTCCCCGCAGGGGTTCCTCTGCACTGTCAGGTCACGCACTCCATCGATCTGACCCTAGGTGCACTGCTACCTAATGGACCAATCTATCGCCACTCCATTCTTGAGAACAATGAAATCAAGAGGCAGATTCAAGAGCTACTGCTAAAAGGTCACATACGCATGAGTTCATCACCTTGTGGGAGACCGATCGTGTTGGTATAGAAGAAGGATGGGACTTGGAGACTTTGTATTGACTATCGGGCGCTGAACAAGATCATTGTCCGTAATAGGTACCTGATTCCATGGATTGATGACCTCCTGGACAAACTAAAGGGGGGAAAATATTTTAGCAAGATCGATTTGAGGTCAGGATATCACCAGCTACCAATTGAACCCTCCGATGCGTGGAAGACTGCCCTCAAAGCCAAGGAGGTCCTTTTCAAATGGTTGGTTATGCCTTTCGGATTGACGAATGCTCCTCTAAACTTCATGAGGCTAATGGATGACATCTTGCAGCCATTCGCTAACTCATTTGTAGTGGTATACTTGGATGACATCCTGATCTTTAGCCAGAGTTGGGAAGATAACCTCCACCACATCCGACAGGTTCTCCAAACACTGCGGCAACACAAGTTATGTGCCAATTTGGAGAAATGCGCTTTTGGCATGACCCAAGTTCAGTATCTGGGATACATTATTAATGAACATGGGGTGCATGTGGATCTAGCCAAGATCCAAGTCATTCGAGATTGGCCATCTCCAACTGCTCTGATAGAGCTCTGAAGCTTTCTAGGTCTTGCCAACTTCTATCGCAGGTTCGTGTTGGGATTTTCTCATATCACTAGGCCCGTGAGTCAAGTCACCAAGGGAGGAGCGAAAGAAAAATTCTTTTGGTCTGAATCTCAATAGAAGGCATTCACAGAGTTGAAAGATGACCTCTGCTCGGCACTAGTGCTCGCATTACCAGACCTGCAACAACCATTTGAGGTCGAGACAAATACCTCTGACTATGCTATTGGAGCAGTCCTTACTCAACATGGGCATCCAGTGGCATATCACAGTGAGACACTTTCAGACACAGTCTGGAAGTATCCCACTTATGACAAAGAGATGTATTCCATCGTGCAGGCTTGTCGACAATGGAAGCATTACATTTTGGGGAAGGAAATGATCATCCACACAGACCACCAACCCTTGCAGTTCATACAGACCCAAGGGAAATTGCAGACTGATCGCCATCAGAAGTGGTCCACATACCTGCTACAGTTCGATTTGAATATCAAGTATAATAAGGGCGACACCAATAATGTTGCAGATTGCCTCAGTCAGCCACCAATCATGGTGTTAACCACCGTGCTCAGCTGTTGTGGGCACAAAACTTCTGATTGGCTACTTCTCTACAAAAGCGACCCAGAATTCGGCCACACATACCAAAAACTCTTGGAGGGTCACCATGTTCCATATTTTCACCTCGAGGATTCCCTGTTATGCCACCTAGGTCACCTTTGTGTTCCTTCAAGCGAGCATGCCAAGACGATTTGGGAAGCACTCTATAGTCGGGCTGCAGTACTGCAGAAGTATTTCTATTGGCCAAATCTTTGACAATATGTTGGGAAGTACATCAAATTATGCACTACCTGCACCATTGCCAAACCGACCATCAAGAAGAAAGGCCTCTATACCCCGCTGCCTACCCCTAGTCGACCTTGGGAATCCATCTCCATGGATTACATGTCAGGCCTTCCTCCCACTAAGCATGGAAATGACTGTGTTGTTGTGGTCGTCGAGAGGTTCTCGAAGATGGCCATTATGGTGGCCTGCAAGGAGAATTCCACAACAGAAGCTAGTGCTAAACTCTTATTTGAATTAGTGTGGGTACACTTTGGGATCCCACAATCTATAATCTCAGATTAGGATAGCAGATTACTTAGTACATTTTGGTCCAGTCTCTGGTCGATGCTGGACACCAAACTCACTATGTCCACAGCCTTCCATCCTCAAACTGATGGCTAGACAGAAGTTGTCAACATGATGATCGTACACATTTTGTGCATGTACAACTCAAAGAATCGACGCATATGGGATAAGAGCCTCCCCTATGTTCAACACACCTACAACCAGGCTCTCCACAGCTCCACTGGCCAAAGCCCTTTTCAGGTGGGCTTGGGATTCCAGCCACTATGTCCCATTGACGTGGCCATGCCATTTGCAACTACTGATGCAGATTTGGCTCATGTCCAATCCGAAACAGATAAGGCAAATAGCTTCATTGAGCACATCCAACATATTCGCCAGCATGTCCATGACATCTTGGAGAAATCAAATGCCAAGTACAAGCAGCGACATGATCAACATCGGGTGCCACACAAGTTTGAGTTGGGCAATAAAGTCTGGTTACATTTTCAAAAGGAACGCCTTATCGGAGCCTATCAAAAACACAGACCACTCTGATATGCTCCTTACACAATTACTAAAGTTGTAGGAGACAATGCATTTGAGATCAACATTCCCCCATTCTTTGCCCTGCACCTAGTGTTCAATGTGGACCGCCGTCAGCCATACTTTCCACCATTACTAGACACATCCGACATCGCAGAACAGCTCACACCCACATAGTTAAATCTAGATTGCATAGAACAAGCTGCAACTGATCGGATCATGGACACATAGATCAAGGACACTCGCCAGCAGAATATCCAACTGTATCGAGTTTTCAAAGCAGGCCAACTCGTTCACCAGGGCAAGTGGCTCACAAGGGACCAAGTTCAACAGAAGTTTCATCATCTCATGGAGGAACTCAACGCAATGGGGACCACTGATTCTTAAGGGGAGAGGAATGATCGAGGTGGATATTGGTGGCCACTCACCAATTCTACTTGGACCCCCACCATTGTTTCTTTCAACATTTCAGTTTCCTTAGTTGTAGCACAGTTTACTATTTTTAGCAGTTTTTTGGGTCCTAAACTTCGAGAGCCATTTTGAGGCCCTAAACGACGTTTTTTTTTGGAAAACTAGGAGCAAAATGGGGTCATGGACCATTGTTTCTCTTCCCAAAGTTGTAGTTCTCGAATAGATCTTTCTAACAAGATATTGTATGCGTCAAACTGAGATCGTATGCCAAAGTTATGACCCGAGGAAGTTGATGTACCAATTTACTCAAACGGGGCCCATAGTTTGGAGTTTCATCTTCTAGGGTTAGGTTTTTGGATATTTAGGGTTTTCCATTGTTTCTCAACAATAAATAGGCCTTCATGCCTCATTGTAACATAGTTTAGAGGCATATAGCTCACACATCTCTTCTTAGAGATAAGCTACCATCGCCATTTATTTCCATTTATGTCTGTAAGCATGCTTCACTATTTTACATTAATGAAATTAAGTATTATTTCACTTGCATCTTTGTGTTTATGGTTATCTCTGTAATTTGTTGCGTTCATGTTTAAATCCGGATCAACTACTTGGCTTATCGTCGCCTTAACATTACTCTAGGACCTCACGAGGTTTTTAGTGACAAATCTCACCCACAAAAAATGACTCAATTCTTTTAGAATATGATGGATTCCCATGCCCTATCTAATGTCGTCCCACAACCCCTCGCTCCTACCTAGTGGAATGGACACGTACATGTTCCATTATTCCCTCCTATATTTCAAGTGAAGGGTATGACATGTTCCATTATTCCCTCCTATATTTCACATGAGATGTTGATTGTCCTCACTTGGGAGCCCTTGGGTGCTTGCCAATATTATCTATTCAAATTTAGTTCACACTGGCACGAGTTGGAGGGCTTGAGGGAATTCGTTAAAAGGGTTTGTTCTAGTTATGGGACCCTTCCCAATATGATTTGTTTATCTTATCTTCATGAGAAGCTATCAACATTGAAAAAGGAGGTCATTTGTTGGGCCACAAAACAAAAACTAATAGAGATTTGAGATTTGTTGGATAATGAGGATTTCCCTCTATTATACAACGACCCCACTAATCCTGTGTAGTTTTCTGGAACACTACAACCAATCTATTTTTGGTGTGGAGGAGAAAAAGAGGAATATCCTCTTGGTCACATGAGGCTACATATATGGGCTCGCATGCATAAGAAGGGTGAATCCATTGTTAAAGAAATATATCACTCCATTCCAAGGATCCGGGAAGCTATTGACTATTGTCTTTGGTATAACGTAACTTATTGTCTTTGGTATCACGTAACATAGGCATGGAGGATCCCTCTCAAAGTCATTTTCTTTGGATGGTTGGGGATCCATGACCCCATCCTCACCTAGAATAATCTTATTAAAAGGGGCTTTTGAAGCTCATGCATACTCTCAAACTCATTTTCTTTGGATGGTTGGGGATCCATGACCCCATCCTCACCTAGAATAATCTTATTAAAAGGGGCTTTTGCGGCTCATGGATATTCTTTCTATGTAAAGAGGGGAGGAAGATGTGAATCACCTCCTACTCAATTGCCCTTTTGTCACTACAGATTGGGATGGTGTTATGGACAACATGGACATCACACATTCATCGCCCTCTTTCATGCTCACATCTTGCCTCTCCAACTAGTTTTGCTCTGGATCTCCATATAGCTCTTTACCCTTATTCATCATATGGTCCATCTAGAGACTTGGCAATGCATTAATCTTCAACAAAAAATCTGATGTTGCAAGGGAAGTGGTCACCAACCAAGTGACCTTGTTCACTTCTCAGAATCTAGGTTGAAAGTAAAAAAGGTAGTCTATTGGAAAGATCATCCTTGGATAGGATTTTCGAGTGAGATATTTTGATGGGACACCCTATAACACGAAATGTGGTTGTGGGGCAGTAATTATCTTGGCACCTACAAACATTTTTATATCTGGTGGGAGGGGGAAGGATGGAACAAGAGGGCCAAACTCATTGCTATGTGGGGCATTTTCTCTAGTGCTATTTGGTTGGGACTTAAATACATAAAGATATATGGCAAAGCAAAGGGGATCATTCATTGGACAAAGGATTACAAACCTTTCCATCCTAAGAGAATCCAACTATTAGTTAGCTCCTTCCACCACATAGCTTTTGGTCACATCTACCGGGAACATAACCAAATTGCTGATCTCCTATCGAAAAGAGGAATCTTACAAGACCCTTTAAGATCCAATTTGCATATGAAGAGGGCATTATGGTAAATGCTGAGTTTTTCAACCACCGGTAAGACTCCTTCGAAGTAAGGAACATTTTAAATCACTCATTTAGTTTGATGATCCTAGCCATTGTAAGTTGGCATGTTTCACTATTGGCATAATGTATTTTTTGTAAGGATAAAAAGTCAATACTTGCTCAGAGTGTGAAAAAGATGATTACTGATATATCCCAGTTATGTATGTAACAGTCAAAAAGATGATTACTGAGATATCCCAGTTATGTATTTAACAGTCAGGAGAGATAAGAGCCCTGGTAGAAGTAAACAGTTTTCACATGAAATATGTACTCTCTTTTTATTTTAATTAATTAAAAAATAGCGTTTTTTTCCTCTTGAAAAAATAGAAAAGCAATTTATTAACCTGATTTCGATAAAGAATTTGGACAACGGCCAAATCTTACGTTATAATCCATATGGCTTGGCTTAGCAATCCTCCACATTCGAATAGATAAACCTTAAAAGCCATCAATTTCACCTTTTGAAATTACAATACCACGCTGCTGTCCAAAAAATTAAGCTAAATTATAACAACAGAACCTTCTGTGCAGGATGTGGTCAAGTTGCTTATACGCGGTTTTTTAATCTATTTCTGCCGCTGAATTGCACAAATTAGAATATACACATGGGCGGCCCGGTATATAAGAATGTAGAATGGCACACCCTTTCAGACCTAGTACTGTGGTTGCCAACAAAGAGTATACAATGCAGATGCCGTTGCTGAACGGGAGTTTTAATTCGGATTCAGTCGAGTCGTCATTCTGATCCCTATCTACACTAGGGATTGTAAACACTTGAACAATATAGGTCTCGGGATAGTAAAGCTCACGCATTAATTTTGTTTGTGGAATACAGTGAATATACAAAATTTTTATTGATGGTCAACGTTGCAACTATATAGATGTCGGGATACTAAAACTGGCGAATTAATTTTGTTTGTCAAATACAGTGAATCTATGAAATTGTCCTCCCACCTTTTCGTGGTTTTGTCTTTTGTTTGGAGTGAGTGGTAGTTAGTGGGTGCAGCCACAGAATCTTTGGCGCAGAGAGGTTAATCGCTTTCAATGAACATATCCTTCCCCGGTTTATACGACTGTAGAACGGCCCACCGATTTCACAGCTGGTACTGTCGTTAATAGTTATCAACAAAGAATATACATTGCAGATGCCGTTGCTGAACGGGAGTTTTAATTCTGATTCAGTCGAGTCGTCATTCTGATCCCTATCCCTATCTACACTAGGGATTGTAGGTCTGGGCAGACTAAAGCTTACGCATTAATTTTGTTTGTGGAATACAGTGAAAATACAAAATTCTTATTGATTGTCAACGTGGCAACTATTTAGATGTCGGGATACTAAAACTCGCACATTAATTTTGTCTGTCAAATACAGTGAATCTATGAAATTGCACTCCCACCTTTTCGTGGTTTTGTATTTTGTTTGGAGTGAGTGGGAGTTAGTGGGTGCAGCAACAGAATCTTTGAATGAACAGATCCCTCCCTCCCATTATAGTTTAAATGAGAATTCTACATGTCATTGGATACAATGGTTCCCAGGTCAAAGAGTGACGGGTGAATGACAATGGGCAAAAATTAGTATATTATATTATATTTAATTATATTAATAAATTTAATATTATATTATATTAATTATTATAATATACGGTCATATCAATATATTTTTTATATAAATAATTTTATATAAATCTCTACAATATAATTAATCAATTATATAATAATACAATGATATTGTTCATTGTTAGATATTTAGTAAACACAATGAATAACGATAAAGTGATATGATCAAACTATTAAGTAAGATATTTATCACTTGGTAATTATTAGTCCCTGCCATCTGGCATCTTGCAGGGACTATAGTAATCGATATGACCCCTACTTAACATTACTTCACCCCTTTCATTCTCTGTTATATGGCGGTTAGATCAAGTTTATTTTTAATTTGTTTTTGAATATTTCTCTTAATCTTATGGCCTACATTTTCGTCCTTTCATATTTTTCATATTAATCACATGAAAATGGAGCTTTACATTATGGAAAAGTCCAAGCTTTCATTATTTGAAACTGAGAGTGGGACTTTATTAATTTGTCTTTCTATTATTTATATTAGATTTGTCTCACTTTAATCACTATAGTTTATTTTTTCCACTTTTAATAAATATATTTGTAAAAATGGAGAGTAATTTATGTCATGACATTATTTATAGTTAATAAATATTATTAATATATATTTAATAAATTTATAGATTAAATATTAAGGATTATAGACCATTATTGTTTAACAACTCTAAAAGGACTAGTAACAACTTTTGCATCAATCCAAAATTTGAGGTAGATATCCTACCAACTTCCCAATGATAAGCAATTTAGAGTCTATTCACTTCTCATTTGTATATAAAAAAATAGTTCCTTATTGTTCTTATACCAACATTATATGTGATAGTGTGATCTAAGGATCTCACATAATAATCATTATGATTGTAGACATCAAAGGATCTCAAATAATAATCATTATGATCGTAGACATCATCATTAGTGGGGAACAAATAGTTCCTTATTGTTCTTACAACAACATTACATGTGTTAGTCTTGATCTAAGGATCTTAAACATTAATCATTATGATTGTAGACATCATCATTAGTTGGGAACAAATCTATGGACATATTAAATGACTCTCTTTTTAAACTATTTAAGGAAGTGCCAATTTGTATCAAGGAAATACTATATCAAGAGCGACAATATGTTTGAACAATTTGTATAATCCTTTTCCATGACATTAATGTACATATGGAGGTTTATCTAGAAGATAAGGTAGTTGTCCCATACCAACTATTGATATAATTGATCAACCTCCAAAACAACCAGTAGAATTTTCAAGAAAAGATTAATTAAGTCAAACATCAATTCATATCCATAAATATTTTCCTATAAAATCCTCATGAGTAAGGATACATTACATGTGTCTCATGTTATTTTATAAGCTAATTAGACATGCTCAGTATATATAAAAGAAAACCCTAGTCAATATACTAAATGTCATGTGAATTGTTTATATCAATGTGTTGAATGCCTCAACAATGCTACTAGCTAAAACAGGCAATGGGTTCTTCAAAATAATACTTTATTTAAAATGATTGTGTAACAACTATAATGAATTAGCACTTTTTAGTAATTATAGTCCTTAAAATAATCTTAAAGAATGGTTCTCTATGATGACTTTGTTTATATTGGTGAGGGGTTGCATTATATGTTTATCCATGATCCTCTATGATTTTCCCTACATTTTTCAATCAAAAAAGTGTTTCAATGAATAAGTTTTTGCATACTAATTAGAAATAATTATATTCACATTATTTTTATGACATATGAAGTGCATTTAGCAATTGGATATGTTGCCATCCATATGAATACAAATCCAATTTTTTATAAATTCATGGTGTCTCAAATCTTGTTAAATTCACCATTGTTTATAAAGTTATGTTTATATAATATTCAAATGATCATCCACTCATTCTTCCTGCAATCTGTTCACACATTACAAAATTGTGTCTTTGTCTTTAGTTGGATCATCTATAAGTATAGCCTCATGTTCTACATGGGGTGAGTTGTATTAAAATTTTAAGATATTTGTATAGCCTGTTTAGAAGAATGGTTTGGATCTCCATGAAATCATTGAAGAGATTGTAAAATACTAACTTAGAACAACAAAATTGTACAAAGTTATCATTTGATTGAGATAGAATTGTGTTAAATTGAGGAAAGGTGCATACCCTAGCCTCATTTTTCTATGTTGACCATTTCTCAAATGACAACCATATCTTAACATATATTAATGAAAAGTGATAAATATACATAGGTCTCTTAGTATATGTGTAAATAACAAATTTATCATTTGGTTGAGATAGAATTGTGTTAAATTGAGGAAAGGTGCATACCATAACCTCATTTTTCTATGTTGACGATTTCTCAAATGACAACTATATTTTAACATATATTAATGAAAAGTTATAAATATACATAGGTCACTTAGTATATGTGTAAATAAGAGAATTATCATAGTTCCTATGATATTTATATCCTACACTTGTTTGGAAATATTTCTGCGAACATTTATGCAAATTGACAACAACATTCACAAAGAGGAAGGTTAATAAGTAAATGAGATGCCTCTTGTGTTTAATCATCCCTACCAATAATGGATGCACATACAAAATATCATATGCACATACCTTTTTATAAGGTAGTTTAAATTTTATATTACTGGAAGGAGAGAACTTAAAGATGAGCTATATTGGTTGATCTATACCTAGGGAAACCAGAACAACATTAAAATAGCAAGACTTCTATCAATTTTTCCATGAGAAATAGTCTTCCCAAATTCCATAGGTAAAGGAGCTAACCCTATGTCTAAGACTACTCATCGAGCAAAGACTAATCTTACACAAAACAATAAATTTGCTTCTCATGTGTTGATGAAATATAATAATAATAAACTAATACATCCTATATATTATTTTGAGGGAATGTTGGTACAGAATTTAAATGACTACTACAAATTTGTTTTCTGACCAAGGATGAAACACCCTTCATATGAAGCTCCATCTCATCTAATTGGAGAAAAATTTCTAACATGATTAATTTTATTTTCAATAAAGTTTTTCTATAAATGTTTCTATTTCACAATACAAATGCATAGTTTGATAATATTTGGTGCTTCCAGTCCTAGTACTATAAGCATATGTAAACCATGGACACATTTATTTATCTATAGAAGTGTCTCGAATAAACATGTTCTCAAAGATCACATCCTTCTCTACCAATTCAATCAACTCAATCAACTCTTCCTAAATGACTAGAGGTGTCTAACCCTATAAGGTTTTCACAAACAATTCCACTCCATGTTGAGAATAGGAGATAGAATTCCGACCAAGACTACACCCACCTCTTCAACCGAGACCATTATAAGTCCTCATGAGGTAGAGAAATGAAAAAATGAAAGGGGAAATAACAAAATGCTGACCACATGGAACTATAGGCCCTCGAAAAGCATCCTTTGTTGGAAAGGCACACCATATATAAATAATGGTAATATAGGATGCCCGCTAGAGGAGAAAAACCTATAAATAATAAAATACTAGAATATATAATAGTAGAAAAAAAAGGATAACCCGATGAATCCCCAACAATGTTTGTATTTGTGAGTAGTAGTTATTTGAAATGACAGAGGAAGGAGAAAGCTAAAACCTCTAAAATCATGTTGCAAAGTCATTTTCTTTCATATGAACACCATTACGGAAATTACCTTAAAGCCTTGCAAAATCGTCATTGTACTTGTGTGCATGTTAAGGATTAATAGATGATTTGACATATGGTGTGTTGAGACTCATGTGGAGTAGGATCTAAGATAGCGTAGCATTATGGAAATTCAGTAGTCACATCCCTAATATCCCATCCAAGGTCCTATATGCACATATTTATATGAATTGAAGAAATTATCACTTTTGGTAAGCATTTATATCATTATTTTATATATACCACTATATTTCGTATTAGTAATAGATATATTATCAATATATTGGAAAACACAAATACATCATGAAATAGCTCAAGATACTCAACCTAGAAGAGAGGCCTAATTAGACTCTCTCCTACTTGGGATGTCTAATTCCTCCAAATTATTTTGTATGATAACTATTTTCAATGGGATTTAACAATAGGGAAGGAATAGGAAATGTTGGAAAATCTAGAAAACAATATCCCATAAACTATTCAATATGGGAAATGTCATTCAAAAATAGTATTAGTCAATATTTACTAAAACACAATTCAACAACTAAACTACACGAAACAAAATGACAAAAAGGTAAGGAAATGTTGTAACTCAACAAATAAGATTAGACGTCTATAAAATGGAAGATTAGATATTTAAATTAATTACAGAAGCTAAAGGAAGTAATATATTAAGAAAATTAATATATGTTAAACAAATAAAGAAATTTAGGTTAATCAAGATGTGAAGGAACACATATACAAAATAGTATGTTAGCACACATATTCTCATCACCTTGGTCCCTTGGATTCATACTTTAGAATGGTCATTATGTAGAATCCAATGAGGAATATTAATTAAATAAATTATATATCTTCTCATATATGCTACAAAATAGGTTAGTTACCATAGAATAATAGAAGGAACATGAAAATCTCTTAAGAAAATAAAATAATGAAAAAGATGAAAAAAGAATAGAACTAATATATATTGCAAAAGAAAGTCGTACCATTCCTAGAATATTCCAAGATAGACACAAAATTTCTTAGCAAAAATTATCTAGGAAATGGATTTTCAATATAAATAGAAATATTTCTACAAATTATTTTGAATAAAAAAATTTCAAACCCTAAAACACGGGGAAATAGGTTAGAAATGCTCATCTCTAATAATGAAACTAAATTTTTTCCCTAGATATGACATCTAGATATGAAACCAAATTTAGTTCTTAAAGACTGATTTACAAGTTCTTTGTTTTGATGTCATTTTTCTATCTAAGTCTCTATCCTTTAGTATAACTAAAGGAGATAGGGTTATCACTATTAATTTCCTTTTAATTATGCTAAACATATTTTTTGGGACCAACATCATCTTTTTCTCATTGATATATTTCCACTAATATAAATTTCATCCAATTTTGAGCTCTAGACACAAAGTTATGGGTATAAGATTAATTACCTTTATTATTCCATGTCAACATCCATATAATTCCATGCCATATGATCCATGGTCAACTGTAGTAGGTTACAACACATGTCACCACCATATTGTCCCATGTTCACAATTCAAAGACATGACCTAATAGGTCAACAAATATATCTACATTATTATTTTTCCTTGGTTACAAATTTTCTCCATTCTTTAGGATTCTCGGTTTTTTGACCTTTCTATATTTCTATTTTTTTAACTAGTTAACCTTCCAAATATATGAATCTATAGAGTATATAGAAAATCTAGAACCGAAAAAAAAACATAAAAAAATTATTTTTGGAATGTTCTAGATCTCAAACTCATGACCTCCTTATAGGCATGCCATGATAGGCATTGCACCAAATACCACATCAAGTATTTCATACTACTAGGAGACATTATCATGTCATGTCTACATGACACATTAGTTTGTCACATCAACCAAACCTTCCCACCATGCCACTTTAGCATGTGACATTAGTAACCACATCATAAGCATTCTTCCACCTACATGACTTGGAGTTCATTCCATGTAGGTTACAAGTCATCATGACATTATCCATCAACATAAAATCTAGTTCTATATTTTGTAAGAAAGACATAGATTAAATAAGTTCCAAATTCCTAGACTTGTGGACCCAAATACATAGAAAAATCTGGTATCCTTTAGATGTCCATGCTTTATAAGAGCATGGATAGAATTTTGGTAACCAATGGAGAAGGGTGAATTTTTGGATCCTACATATTCCATCCATATAGATTCAATCATATGTTGGGGAAATTCTTGATAGCTATTGGAAATGTAATTACTATACTTTGAAAGGACTGAAATGTCTATATATCTAAATACTTTAGTTATCCATGAAATTTACTAACCTCAAGAGGCTTCCCTTTATCCTATTTATACTAATCACATGGTCATGGCCCCTTCCGACCGATGTCACCATGGGCTAGGGTTAGAACCTCCAACCATTGAAATTTCCAAAACATCAAACTTCTAGTAAAAATTTTAGGGATATAGTAGAAACATTAAATTGTTATAGTACAAGCACAAATTTAAAAAAAAATAAAATTTAATTATAGTTAAGTGAAAGAAATATCTATAATTTGAAACAATTCATCATATGAAAAAATAGTGGACACAAATATATGTAGCTTCAAAAATATTTAACTATTGTTAAAGAGATTGTGGTGTACTATGGAAGTATTTATTACTAAATACTTAAGAAAATTATTTAATTAAATGAAAAAAACTATCACACCAATAACAAATCATATCACTTAGATAATTTTTCCAAAATGTTATTCATTAACCATAAGATAATAAAAATTGTAGCTAAAAACAATTAAATAACTAATTATATTCAACAATATAAGGTAATTGTTTATGAGAAAGAACATATGCAAAAATCCAAGAAAACTGAGTGGTTTCCACCCAGCCATAGCTATTTCATTGTATAACTCCATCCCCTACCAAGCATTGATACCACTAGGATGAAGTATGGAAATGGTTCTTACTTCAACCTATAAGCAATTCAACCAAGATAATTTCCATTTACAGTGTTGCAAAAGTGAGAGTAGCTAGAGGCCCGTGCATTACTTGCCTCTCATAGGAAAACAGGAACTCCTTCTTTTCTTCATATTCCCTCAAGAGTATCATCTCCTTGTGCTTTTTAGTAAAGACATAGAAATTTCTAACCAATGTTATAAAAATTATTGTAATTTTTTCTACTTTCCTAGATCTTTCCACAAGTATCTTTGCTTATTTTCATGGTAAGTCAAATCTATATGTCCATGGAACTTTGTTTTATTCTCTTATCTTCTCTTAAACTTTTCTTTTATTTTCTATAAGCTAGCCTCCTTCCTTCTGTTCAATTTTTCCCATGCATACCTCCAAACAAGATGTTTTCTTCACTATTACTTCTTGTCCTAAGAATTTGGTTGAGACAACCTACTAATGTGTAGGTTTTAATCCATATATAAACCCCTTACTAAGACATATATACAGATTGATTACATTTATGTTGTTATATTATTATTTAGGCTAGAACATTTCATGGTCCCATTTTACTTTAATTCCACCCATTGTCTTATGCTTCACAAATCTTGTCGTGTACATTGTATTCATTGTAGGGAAAATTCCCCTCTCAAAGAAGGATATAGTTATTGTTTTCCTATTATTTTTATGGTGTACTGCACATAACATTTGGGTTAGATCTTATGATCCTAGGGTTTTTCTTCTTCAAATATGTCATCTTGGATTTTTTGCTATAACATTTTTAATGGGATGCTTCAAATGGTAAAATTTATAGCATATTAAGGAGATATTTGGGAAACAATTGGCTAAAATTTAATATATGGGTTCTCGATAACTATGGAGATATGATTTGATGAAGTTAGGATTCCTCAATGTTACTAAAATTGAATCATATAGATCAACTTGGTAGTTTCACTAGTTTTTTAGGGAAGTTTTAAACAATGGAGTTTTCAGAGGATAGAGGTTAGCTTGGTAGGTCCCTATGATAAAAAAAATTTAGTCTTTGAATCAATATAATTTTGTTGGTATGATCGAAGGAGGTTAAGATTCATGAATGCTCCTAAAATTAGTTTCAAACAAGTTAGTTTAAAATTTTCAATATAGATTATTCTTAGTGATGTTTCAAATTTTGAAAGTTGGTAGATATGTAGTAGATATATCTAAGTAATGTGTTAAAAATCCATAGTTTGGTTTGTTATGCTTTTGGAGATAGGCCTTGTGGGAGTAAGGGTTTTTAGATGGTACTAAAATTGATTCATTGGTATTTTTCTATAAGTTTTTTCTAGGAATCTTCAAAATATGAATTTTTAGAGATCTTAGGAAACATATATAAGTACGTTGCGTAATATATTCATAATTATATTTGAATAATTGGACACATGGAATGCTATGCAAGCTTGCTCTTGGTAAGAGGTGAAAAATATGCAAGTTTTGAGAAAGGTAGCTGAATTTTTACTTGGCACATAAAATTATGATTAGACTTGTGGAATTATAGAGAACACATATCATAGTATTACAAAAAAAAAATCATATTGAGAAGATATGAAATATCAAAGATATATCAAGAAAATGTTTATTCATTCAAGTGTTATCAAAAGTAAGATTTTGAAGGTACAGAACATGCAATTAACATATTTTTTTGTTACAATATCCACTTTTTTGGGTCAATAAAAATTATGATAAAGAGGAATAATATTGTTATTTTCCTACATGGATCCATAGAAATATACAAAAATATACTACACCAATTAAATATCTTGAACACTTATATAGGACATATGGAGAAGGTGTAGACTTAGAATTTAGGTTCTCCCAATTTGTTAGGTCCCTATAATACTTGTGTATTCCCCCATTATTATTGTCATTGTAGCACCTTATTGTTATTTTATTTCTCATGTTGTCTCCATATTGTTATTATTGTGCCCCATAGAGGGCCACTATTGTTAGTTTTGTGCCCTTACATTATTATTGTTATGTCGGCTCTGATTATATTTTGACCCCTTAGACTCCTATATATATAAACAAGGTTTGTCATTTTTATCGTCAAAGAATTGTTCATTTTTTTAATGTAAAGGAGGTTTCCCCCTCGAAGAGGCTAATTTTGAAGTCATTGATCTATCTCTTTTTCTATTTTGTGAGATGGTTGCATAACATTTGGTATCAGAGCTTTGGATTCTAGGGTTTTCCTGCTTCAAAGAGGTCATCATGGAATTTTCGCTATAAGGATTTTATTCAAAGCTTAAAATGCTGAAATTAAAACCCATTTGAGCTACAATAGTAGTTAACCTTGTGTACAAATTTCATATCTTGTTTCACTTTATTTTCGGATATATGATCCGAGGAAGTTAGGGTTTTTACATGCTCTAGAATTTGATCTCAAATAAGTGACCATGGTAAAATCATCATAACTTTCTCTTTGAGCATTGGATTCAAATTTTTTAGACATTGATAGAAATATAACATACTTTTTCTTGTTTGGTAGAGTGTTTAGGGACGAAAGTAAAAAACGTGACACATGGTACTTTGTACAAGTTCACTCTACTGAACCCGTCTATACTCAGGTCATCGTGGGAGATTGAGCATAAATACTTCTTGGAGTATCCAATCTCGATCAAACTTGTCGGGTTGGAAAGAGAACACAAAGGGCTACCACAAGAATAAAGTTTAGACCCCAGGGATCCTAAATTATATAGATACATCAAATTCAATATCAAGTTCCTACATAGCGAAAAAAAGGTGTGTATTTTTTTTTAAATTTTCATAAGTTTTGTTTAAGAAAGTAGTTTGAAGTGATTCAAAGGGAATTGTGGAGAATAATTAGAATTTATTGATTACCCGAAGAAATAAAATGGAAACACCCAGTAAGAAACCTGAAATATCTACTATGACACATGAAGAAGAGGAAGAAATGAAACATGATATATCAAAATTATGAGACCAAGTGCAACAAATTTTGCTCTCACAAAAGGTAACTAAAGCTAATATGGATGGTTTAAATAATGGAATGGAAGCTAAGATGGATGGCATGGAAGCTAAGATCAATGGTATAGAAGAAAAACTTAAAGGAAACATGGAATATTTGTGGATAGATTTGACAAAGTTGCTATAAGAAATGCTTTCTTATAGCGAAAGGGTAGTAAAGGAAACTCATGATGAGAACAAAAGAAATGTTAATCATGATTTCATAGACTCTAATGTTGGATTGAAGGCCCACAATGTTCCAAACATATATATGAGGAAGTTTTATGGCAAGGATCCCATAACATGGATACTACAGATGTAGCAATATTTCGATCTCCTTAAAGTGCAAAGCACACAAAAGGTACTCATTGAAACTTTATATTTGGAACCCAGTCAGTTTGTAAAATATCGATGACTTTGATCTCATAAAACAATTTCACTTGGTCAATTTTTACGGAGGAAATCATAGCACATAATGAGGATACAAAGAGAAACACCTTCTTTAGCCAATTGATAAATCTCGAAGAAAAGGGTTCAATGGTGGACCACATTGGGGACGTCCAAAAATTGAATATAAGGGTAAATGATATTCCAGAGGAGCATAGGGTTGATGTGTTCATATGGAATTTAAAGGATAACATCCAACATGAGGTTCAACTTTGGGAACCTGATTCATTGGAGAAGGCATTCAGGTTGTCAAGATAAATTGAAAGCAAAATTATGCCAACATGGAAACCTAGAACTCACAACTATAAAGATGGAAGTGTTTCTGCCCATACCCTTCCAAAACCTACAAGGTTGACACCACAACAATTGGAAGAAAAAGGATCAAAAGAGCTTTGTTACAATCGTGATAGAAAATACACTAAAGGTCATAAGTGTTCTAAGAATAAATTATTTTACATATATTGTGAATAGGAGGAAGAAAAGGAACAAGAAACGTCAAAAGAAGAGGACATACAGTAAGAACCAACCCTGGAGAAAGAAGAAATGAATCCGACCATATCTTATAATGAATTGGTGGGAATTACCACTCCTCAAACTCTCAAGATAGAAGGACATATCAAGAAGCAAAAGGTGATAGTGTTGATAGATTCATGTAGTAACCATAATTTTATTCATTTTAAGATAACCAATGAATTGAATTGCTTCATATATCCAGCACGAGAGTGTCAAGTGATGGTTGCAAATGGAGGAACCATAAATTTCTCATGAAAGTGTCATAATGTCAAGCTATCCATGGGAGAATATGTATTGAATAATTCAATTATTTCCATTCCAATGGGGTGGTGTTGATGTTGTATTAGGAGTCCAATTGCAACAATCTTTGGGTACTATAGGTTCTATTTTTAAAGAATGTTTATTGAATTTTCTTTCGGAAGGAAAGGAATTTGAATTAAGGTATATTGCAGGCAAAATGGGAAAGGTAATCAGCTCTAACAGCACGACAAATCTTCTAAAGAAAGAAAAATAGGGCGTAATTGCATAATTATGTTCACAAGATGTTCCCACATCACAATCATCTATTTCTTCAGATCTCCAAAAATTCTTGGACAATCATTCCAAGGTATTGGAGACTCCCAAAGGCGTCACACCTATTCGTGATCATGATCATGCTATTCATTTGATTCTAGGAAGTGTTCCTCCAAACATAAGGCCTTACCAATATCCCTATGCCGAGAAGAGTGAAATTGAACATATGGTTGCAGAAATGTTAAAGGCTAGTATACTTCGACCTAGTCAAAGTTATTTCTCTACTCCATTAGTATTGGTGAACAAGAAGGATGGATCATGGCGCATGTGTCTGGATTAACAAGCTCACTATTAGAGATAAATTTCCAATTCCTGTCATTGATGAATTATTAGATGAATTACATGGAGAAATTTACTTCACCAAGTTGGATCTTCGTTCAAGATATCATCAAATCAGAATGAAGACTAAAGACATTCTGAAAAAAAAAATTAGAACTCATGAGGGTCATTATTAATTTTTGGTCATGCATTTTGGCCTTAGCAATGCACCTTCTACATTTCAAGGTTTGATGAATTCCATTTTCAATCCCTTCCTTAGAAAGTTTGTGTTGTTATTTTTTGATGATAGACTAATCTACATTAATTCTTGGAAGGATCATGTTCAACATGTTAACACACTGCTCAAACTATTAGACGAGAAACAATTATATGCAAAAACATATGAATGTTTCTTTGCAATACATGAGGTGGAATATCTGGGTCATATTGTATCTCATGAAGGTTTAAAGGCCCTAGAGAAATTAAAGCCATTAAGGAATGGAAAATCCCCACATCCATAAAAGCATCTACTAATATTTCTTGGGTTGATACGGTATTATTGCAAGTTTTTTACGAATTATGGGAGAATAGTAACACCTCTAACAACATTACTGAAGAAAGATGCATTTTCTTGGACTCCAAAAACAACAAAGGCCTTTGAATATCTTAAAGAGGCAATGTGCCAAGAACTGATCTTAGCTACACCAAAATTGAAAAAAACCTTTATTTTGGAATGTGATGCCTTAGGAAATGGAATTGGTGATGTTTTAATGCAAGAAGGAGGACCCACTACTTTTGAAAGTCATCCAATTAAAGGAAAGTATTTACACAAAACTATCTATGAGAAGGAAGTGTTGGCAATTCTACATGCACTTAAGAAATGGTGACTTTACCTAATAGGAAGACACTTTAAGGTAAAAAAGGAGCATGATAGTCTTAAATTCTTTTAGAACAAATATTATCTTCAAAAGAGAAACAAAAATGGTTAACAAAGATGTTGTGTTATGAATTTGAAATCATCTACAAAAAAGGGAAACAAAATGTTGTTGTAGATGCACTCTCAAGAAAGGATGAGGATGTTGCTATAGAATTCTTTTGGTTTTGATAAGATAGAATATTTAAAAAAATATTAAGGTAGGATATGGACATAAAAATAGTGAATAAAATGTTAGTGAAAAATCTTGATGATGATGTCCACATCAAAGAAAATGTTAGGTTAGATGTCCTAAAAAATGAAGACAAAAAGAAAATGTTAGGTTAGAAAGAAAAGAAAAGAAATAAACTCTGAAAGTGAGCAAGTCTAAGTGCCACTACTCTGTTTCTACAAAATAATGGTTGTGTGTAGCTTGTGTTAATTGCCACAACCCATGACAATCAAATAGTTTAATCTTGACTACTTCATGCTTTAAATTTGATGTTATAGTTAGAGAATAAAGATCTGGCCAAACTATTTAATCTTTCCAAATCAGTAGTTAGGTAGAGAATAATAAGGTGATCATGAGTTTAACGTGAGCCCTTGGTGGTTACAAGGGTATATTTAGATAGTTTGTTTTTGTAAAATAAAAAGAAAGGAAAAGGGTCTACTAGCTTAAATGCACCAATTAAGTGAAGAAATAAATTATAGGATAAGCAAAGGGTAAGTAGAGAAAGGTTGCAGAAGTTTGATTATTCATTGGACTGAAGGTACATTATCATGTTTCACCATATGTTTCTATGTCTACGATTCAATTACACAAAACAAAAAAAGGTCTACAACATAGATTAATTAACTTCCCATTCATCCCCATTCATCCCTATATTCACTAATTATCCCTACTTACCTTAATACATTCATATTCATTCATTTTCCACAAAAAGTCATTTAGCCTAAGTATGATATATATATATATATATATATATATATATATATATATATATATATATATATATATGAAAAGCCAATAACACATAAAAAACATCATAACTTAGTGCAATTTCCCTTTCCATTCATATTCCACATTAATACTAACTTATTGTATCAAAACCCCTAAAATTCCCTTTCCCGTATATTAGCTCCTTTAATTAAATAACCCAAAACCCTTAGTTTTGTTATAAAACTATGTATTTTATAAAAAGCATCGCATGAGCGGGATCACAAGTCTCTCATATAAATAACCCTCCACCATTGCGAAATGCGATTGCGATGGGCCCAGAATTAACGTGGATATAAATCATATTCCATAGCCATATCGCATCCGCCCCTCATAGCAAGTTCCACTAAAGCACCAACCCTCCGCCATTGCGATCCCTGATTGCGATGGGCCTGGACCCGATACGAATATATATTATATTTCATGCCATATCGCATCCACTCTCATTGCAAAGTCCCAGCTATAACATATATCCTTTGCATTGCGATATGCGATGCGCGACAGACCCGAAGCAATATATACCATAATTTATCACCATTTCGCATCCGCCCTTCATCGCAATTCCTGCTAATAGAAATACCCTTTGCCGATGCGATCTCCGATATATGAACCCGGACATGACGAAATTTATCCACCCACATTTATAAAATTTCAGATCCGCCATAGTGTGTTTTTCAAAGAATTCCTTTGTTAAATAATTTTTTATGATTTTAACGAAGAAATAATTAAACATCCATTTAACTGCTAATCTGGGTTTTAAACCATAATATAGCCATTTCAGACATTTTTATCATTCGTACCCTCTGTACTCCTTCTTCACTCCACCACCATCCGATCTAAGGCATTCAGATCCAACGGCCCTCGACAAATTTTGGGTTGACTCTCTGTACGAGCATTACCCACCCGAAAAGCGGTATTCCAATGTCCTCCTCTTCTACGTGGAAGGCTCATATCATTTTGGATGACCCCTTCCGAAAACCACCCACGCCTTATAAGAGGTGCGATGAAAACCACCTTCCGCAAAATGACAAAATGGTTACTGTTCACTATTGCACCATATTTCAATGGAAAACTGTTTTTCCTATTTAAAAGCCAAAATGACCATTTTGCTTTGTTTTTTCCTGTTTTACACAGCGAACCCACCATAAGCCTATGCAACCAAAAAAACATCATTTTACCTTCAGATACGCCACAGACTCCTTCTGATAGCCTTTAAAGCTCAATAAAGTCATCGCCAACCTTCTCTGCCACCTGTGTTTTCTTAAATAACTTCTGTGTTTTGTAGGTGAAGACTGCTATTCTAGGTTTACAAAGAAAAACCTGTGTACAGTTGGAGGAAAAATATGAAGACCATATCAAATCGCTTCACCCTTAACATAAAATCCAAAGCAATTTACTATTGAAAAACATAGTAAAAGTCTGAAATCCACAGTAAGGATAAAGGATCACAGTAAAGGTTACTGAGTAGGGTGAAAGCATATTAAGCAGAGTTTAAAGAGTATCAAGTAAATATTAAGTGGAGGAATCGGCTAGAGTAAGAGATACAAATAATCTAGCAGCATAAAGGGAAAAATATTAGACAAACAAAGCCAACACAACCTGAATAAAAGGGGACAATAAGAAGCAGTTCAATACTGCCCCTATCTTCTTGCATGAAGATCTTTTCCTTTCCTAGAATAAATCTTAATCAGTTTTAGGGTATTTCTTAAGTTTATTATTGTATAAATAACTCTCTTCTCGAGATGTTATAGGTTTGGAGTTCAAGATTTATACTTCGTTTCTTGTAAATTCTTGACTGTTAATACTATTTTGAACCCGGAAGCCACCTTTGAAGGAAGCTTTTGTAGACACTTGATGTACTCAGTCTTTCTGGAACCTTAATACAAAGCAGAGGATTCTGAATCTAGTTTTACACGGTTTGTGTTATCCTGTAAGTTTTTCTAGTTTTCAATCATCATGTTTTTCTTCATATGCCTATGACTTACAGAGATATCTAGGTAGGAAAAATTTGTGTTTGAATTGATTCCTATAAGCTCCTGAAGTGATCATCTATTAAGAGATTGAATTAATGCAATTGTCTGTGTAGCTAATCCCCTCTAATTAATAAATCATCAGGATCTTGTGTAAGCTTAAGTATACCGCCTTGAATCTTTTGAACGTAGTTTAGAAGGTTTTCACACTTACGATTGTTCTATTTTACAGTCTAGAAACTGTGATAATCATATTATTTTCTGTTTTCATCTCACCATTATTTTTGACCTATATCACTGTGTAAAGCTTTATAGTAGCCCTTTGCTGAAATATTAATATTATCTAAAGGATTAAATATTTCAATTCTAAACCTATCTTCTTTCATTGGTCTTCCAAAAAACTAAAACCAAAAACCCCAAAACAATTATTTTAGATGCTCTCGCATTGGTAGCCTGACCTACTACTATCTCAGAGGTAAAACATCAGACTGGCGCCGTTTCCAGGGATTAGAATTTCATTTAAGTTTCCCTTGGGACAACGTTATTCATTCATTCTTATCATTTAAAGGTGATTAAAGGGTTTGGCAAGGTTAAAATCATTCACCTATGCGACTCCACACTCCCAAGTTGGCACCTTTTAAACATACCAGATCTCGTTCAGACGGTGACATAGTTAAACCTCTGTCAGATCCTTAAAGGCTTCTGAGAAAAGCCAGTTCTAAAAGGGGACACCGACCATATTCTTCTTCCTCTTCAGTCCTACAGTCTGAATAATTATAATCATTTGGCCCCTATAGTAATATCCCAGCTGATCCTGATTACTCTCATTTATCACCTAGGGTTGTTGAACTTCTAGATAAATTTTAAGTCAGCCTACCTTATCCATTCATTAGAAAGTCATCCAATACCCACACTACCATCAGGGTCACCTAAAACTGAATGTAATTTGGGTGTCAATCTACTAGAATATAAACCCACAGATTTTATATCCCCTACCACCTATCATTTTCCTTCCCATTTTGACCAACCTAAAGCTTCTTCTTCCAAACATTCTGAGGAGACCTTTTCTATATATTCCAATCTTTGAAACAAAAGAAGGTATTCCTTTACAGGTCCCAAAGTTACTTCTTAAGACTCCTTTGAAGTCTTTCAGGAGATCTCCTCCTTCATCTCCTCCTTCACCTCCAACTATTCCATCAACCCCTGAATCACCATCTTCTTCTTCTACTTCTTCTTCATCCTCTACATCCACAAAAACACCACATACTCCACGTGGACAACCTCATACACCTCAACAACCTCATATACTTCAAGAACCTTTGACACCACCTACTTTCATGGATTTTCGACCTATTGGACAGGCTAGATATGCTGCCTTAGTCTTACCTAATAACCTTGATGCATTCCTAGCTAGATACTTAAAATACCTTCCCAAGTAAAATGAAGAAACTGGTCCCTCAGCTGAGGACCATCTTCAAGCTTTCCTTGACTTTGCAGACAACATGAATATTGAACAAGAAAATGTTTATATTAGATTGTTTGTACAGTCACTTGAAGAAAATGTGAGGATTTGGTTTAGGCAGTTACCAGCAACTACCATTAGAAATTGGGAAGAGCTTAATACCATATTAAAAAATCAATCGGGTGTTAAAAATGATCCTCTTTACTTCCTCAAAGAATTTGAAGAGCTTAAAAGGAACTTTAGTGAACCAGTAGCAGATTTTATCAAAACATTTGACAAACTCTATCACAAAATACCTATTGATTGTAAGCCTCCTGTAGTAGTAGATAAGTCTAGATTTTCCAAAGCTTTCGATGATGACTTTGTTGTTATGCTACGAGAGAGAACTTCAAGAACTCTTGAAGATATGCAAACAAACACTATAGAAGTAGAAGCGAATAGGGAAGCCTCAACTTCTTTAAAACTTAAGGAAGAAAAGGCCCAAAGAAAACTCAAAATTGTTCAAGAAGCCTCTAGTTCCTCTAAGACTAAATCAAAAGACTCAAAAATAGATGAAATAACATCTCTTCTCAGAAATGTATCAAATAGGATTTCAAAGATTGAGACCCAACCTAGGACCATACAACAAATAGTTACTAGGCCCCAAAACCAAAATCAAGGGGAGTATGAAATAAACGAACCACTACAAATTCTTCAGAGACCTACCAATGATCAACGGGTTCCTACTCCTCTATTGAGAGATGACCAACAACTTGATGATAATACTATGACATTACTGAAGATATTAATACTATGGATTCTTCTTCCAATCAAATAGCCATCATTCCTCTCTTACAACAGAATCAGGCTCAAGAAGATCAGGAAGCTTCACAGGTCTCCAGATATCATGTTTTTTCTAAATTTTTAATTGTAGAATTAAACAAGAGGTATGATCTTAGGCCTAGCGTGGTCCTGGGAGACCTCCAAAGGAAAATCCAATAATTGAACCACGTACCAAAATTTTTGAAGCTCAAACCACTCTTATTCAGCAATTAGATCAGTCAATTGATACTACCCAAGCTGGTAAAAACATTTTGAATGCATTTAATGTTGAAAAGGAATTAGAGAGGGTTAAGATCCCAATTCTACTCTCAAAACTTTCCAAAAACCCTGGTTACAAAAGCCAAGTGACAAAATGGATTCAAAATACCTTGGTTGATGCAGAAGGTGATGTTATAAGTCTACATGATGAAAAACCAGCAGTTGCTTTTGGCCCTAGTTCAGACATGATTGATGAGATAATGCCTCCTTTCTATGTAACTCTGAAAACAAATGACTCCTTGTTATACAATTGTATGCTTGATTCAAGAGCATCACACAATCTTATGCCAAAATCTATCATGGACTATTTGAAACTCGACATCACTAAATCCTACCATGACCTGTACACCTTTGATTCTAAAAGAGTGCCCTATTTAGGATTGATCAAGGATTTAGTGGTTACCCTTCCCCAAATTCCAGTGAAATGTGTAGTGCTTGATATTTTTGGTACAGATATCCATCCCAAGTTTGGAATGCTCCTTTCTAGGTCTTGCTGTGCCAAACTAGGGGGAACTCTACAGATGGACATGTCATATGCTACTATTCCTTTTTATGGAGGAGAGTAGTTAAGATTATAGAGAGGTATGATTTATACATATAGTTTGTAAAAATGACCAGCTAAGGAACCATCCAATTTATGCAATATATCAAGACCTTGGTTGTTTTCAACTCACTTCAAAAAAACAAAAAACTCAAGTCAAAATTGAATAGGTACTTGAAAGTTATGAACCAAACCAAACCGATATCTAGGAACTGTTCTTTGATGGCTCTTGCACGAAAGATGGGGCAAGAGCTGGAGTAGTTTAATTTCACCTGAAAAGGACAATATAACCCAATCATGTAAATTAGACTTTGAAGTTACCAATAATGTTGCTGAATACGAAGCTTTCCTTTTATGATTGCAATTGGCCAAAAGATTGAAAGTTCAGAACTTAAGTGTTTTTACCAATTCTGAACTTATTGTTAAGCAAGTAAAGAATGTTTGCCAGACCAAGCACCCTAGACTTAGGTCCTACTGAAATGAGGTATGGGATTCAGTTGAAAATCTTTTTGATTCATTTAATTTGACTCATATTCCCAGAGATCAGAATATTCACGCAGTTGCCTTAGCTGTCTCTGCTTCCTCTTTTAAAATTCTTGATCATAGTAATGTACTCTATCAGATACAAGTCAAATATAGGCCATCTATCCCAGATAATCTGAAACATTGGCAAATATTCGAAGATGATGAACATTTGAAATCATTTCTGTAGGTAATAGATGATTTTCTACTTCTACAAATTGATGAAGATAGAACTGAAATAAATGAAAATGTAGATGGAAATGATACTTCATATTTTAAAACCCAAATTTCATATCATGACATTATTCAATTATCTAATAATTTTATTCCAAAAGGACTCATTCCTTTAGAAAGATTGTTTGATCAAAATGATGTCCTCTGAAACCCTAAGTCCATTTCTTCAGAAGATGACATAGAAGAGATTAACATTGGAACTAATGAAGATATCAAAAACATCAAATTATGTTCATCTCTAGATCCTAAGGTCAAAGCTCAATATCTTAAGTTAATGAAAAATTATAAGGATGTTTTTGTTTGGATTTATGCTGATTTAAAGACCTATGATACTTCATTAATACATCATAAGATTACTTTGAAGCCAGAAGAAAAACATTATCAACAAAAGATTAGAAGGATAATCCAGCCCTTCTACCAACTGTAGAAAGGTAGATTAAGAAAATGCTAGATGCTCAGATCATCCTCCCTCTTAGATATTCTAATTGGGTTGCAAATTTAGTTTATGTTAGAAAGAAAAATGGAGAAATAAGACTCTGTGTCGGTTTTAGAAATCTGAATAAGACATCATTAAAAGATAATTATCCTTTGTCCAAAATGTATCAATTACTTCAAATGGTTTCAGAAGCACAAAGTCTTTCTATGCTTGATGGTTTTTTCAGGTTATAACTAGGTAAATGTTGATACTGTAGATAGAGAGAAGACAACCTTTACTAAACTCTGGGTTACAT
Organism: Pinus tabuliformis; assembly: GCA_031772625.1. Lineage (NCBI taxonomy): Eukaryota > Viridiplantae > Streptophyta > Pinopsida > Pinales > Pinaceae > Pinus > Pinus tabuliformis. The sequence continues at coordinate 47,976,015 of CM062813.1, forward strand.
TCATGTATGCTAGGATGCCATTTGGCTTGACCAATGCTGGAGCAACATTTCAAAGAGCTATGGACATAGCTTTCATGGGTCAGGTAAATAAATTTGTGGTTATTTATCTTGATGACGTAACTGTTTTTTCTAAATCTGATCAGAAACATCTAAAGCACTTGATGAAGGTTTTTGACAGGTGTAGAAAATTTGGAATATCATTGAACCCTAAGAAGTCCTTGTTTGCTGTCAAATAAGTAAAACTTTTGGGCCATATTATTTCAAAGGAGGGAGTAGTAATTGATCCCAAACGAGTATCTTCCATTGAATCATTGACCTTGCCTAGAAACAAGAAGGAGATTTAAGCTTTTCGAGGCAAGATTAATTTTTTAAGGAGTTTTATTCCAAATTATGCAGAGATTGTAAAAGATATAACTGACATGCTCCGAAAGGACCATGAAGTCAAATGGATTCCCACTTCTAGGCATGAATTTGAACAAATAAAAAAGGCTATCTCTGAAGCTCCCACCTTAACTAGCCCTGTTTATACTAAGCCATTTAGTATTTTCCCTTTTTCCTCTGAAACAACCCTTGTTGTGATTCTATTACAGAAAAATGAATATTCCCATGACCAACCCATAGCCTTTTTCAGCATGGTTATGAGAGATGTTGAGCTTAAGTATGACATCATTGAGAAGCAAGCCTATGCCCTCATTGAAGCCCTGAAGTCATTCAGGATGTATGTCTTACATTCACCTATTATTTCTTATGTTCCTAATAGTGCTGTGAAAATTGTCCTAACCCAACCAGACACTGATGGGAAAATAGGTAGATGGATCACTCAATTCTAGAGTTTTATCTAACTATCAAGACTACCAAGCTAGTAAAAGGTCAAGGATTAGCCAAGATTCTAGCTGAATCTAACTGCAAAGTACCTGGAATCAATTATGTTCTAGAAATACAAGGGAAGAATACACAACAACCTTCCCTTCATCCTCAAGGGAAGAATACACAAGAATCTTCTCTCCTTGCAGAAGGGGAGAATCCACAAGAACCTTCTTTTCCTCTTAAATGGGAGAATCCATAAGAACCTCTACCTTCATAGTAGATCAGTCCTATACACATTGATGAAAAATTCTTGTTGTCAAACTAGTATCAAGAAATTGAAAATTTCTTGATTCGTTTTGAGTGTCCAACATCATTCTCCAAAACCCAGTGGAAAACCCTTAATTTGAAATCAGTCAATTATTGCATTATAAATGCAAATTTATACTCGAAAGATCCACTAAATATTTTGTTATTATGTTTAACAAAATCAGAAACTAAAGGAATCATTGATCAGTTTCATACAGAATTTTGTGGGGGACATTATGCTTGGATAGCAACAACATACAAGATTTTGAGGGGAGGATTTTACTGGCCCACATTGTTCTTACAAGTAGGGGAAAAGGTTAGAGGTTGTGTTCCATGCAAAATGTTTGTTGGTAAACAAAAATTAGCTACTCTTCCACTCGTTTGATCAATAGTTTCAGAACCTTTTTCTCAATGGGGATTATATTTTATTGGAGAAATTCACCCCAGTTCAAGTAATCAGCATAGATGGATTCTCACTGCAACATATTACTTTACTAAATGGGTGGAAGCAATTGCAATCAGAAATGCTACTGATGCAATAGTAATAAATATCATTGAGGAGAATATCTTATCTAGATTTGGTTGCCCAACTCAGATTGTCACTGATAATGAAACAACCTTTTCTAGTGTTAAATTGATTAACTTTTTCTAGAAGTATCAGATTCTGTTACATCATTCAACTCCGTACTACCCTTAAGGTAATGGCCTTGCAGAATCATCCAACAAAACCTTGGTAAAGGTAATCAAAAAGACTCTAGCTGATAATAAGAAGAGTTGGGATTCACATTTGATTTATGCACTATGGGTAAACATAACTACTCCAAAGAGATCAACTCGAAAATGTCCATTTCAACTATTCTATGGGAAAGATACAATTTTCCCTACCAATTTGGCCTTCCCTGTTTTAAAATTCCTGCAGGATTCAACAGATGAACCTAATGAATTCTTAAGAAGGATAAATCAGATTATTGAACTTAAAGAGACTAGAGATGAAGTTCAATACAAATTGATGAAATATCAGAATAAGATGAAGACAATGTTTGACAGATGAGCCAGGGAAAGGGACTTTAAGGAAGGTGATCTAGTTTTAAGATGGGATGCCAGGAGAGAGGAGAAAGGAAAGAATGGAAAATTTGACAATTTATGGTTTGGAACTTTAGAAATTGCTGAAGTGAAGGGTAGAAACAGTTTTGTGCTACAGAATCTTGAGGGGCTATATTCCACTTATCCTGTAAGTGGAAAGTTTCTCAAACACTACATTCAGTACTAAGAAGTTGAAATATTTTTCATTGTAAATACTCCATTTTTCTTTACTTTTCCAGATGTCAGTGTGATTTTATTATAGCAAGGACTCCATAGCTCAAGGAGAAGGCACATGGATATGTAGGTTCTTTGCATTCTACAGGAGAAAGCAGTCCCCAGTAGGATCCAATGTTGTAGCATTTTTTTGGTTTTGATAAGATAGAATATTTAAAAAAATGTTAAGGTAGGATATGGACATAACAATAGTGAATAAAATTTTAGTGAAAAAATATTGATGATGATGACCATATCAAATAAAATGTTAGGTTAGATGTCCTAAAAAATGAAGACGAAAAGAAAATGTTAGGTTAGAAAGAAAAGAAAACAAATAAACTCTGAAAGTGAGCAAGTCTAAATGCCACTACTTTGTTTCTGCAAAATAATGGTTGTGTGCAGCTTGTGTTAAATGCCACAACCCATGACAATCAAATAGTTTACTCTTCACTTATTCATGCTTTAAATTTGATGTTATAGTTAGAGAATAAAGATTTGGCCAAACTGTTTAATCTTGGCAGATCAGTAGTTAGGTAGAGAATAATAAGGTGCTCATCAGTTTAATCTGAGCCCTTAGAGGTTATAAGGGTAGATTTAGATAGTTTGTTTCTGTAAAATAAAAATAAAGGAAAAGGGTTTTCTAGCTTAAATGCACCCATTAAGTGAAGAAAAAATGACAGGATAAGAAAAGGGCAAGTAGAGGAAGCTTGCAGAAGTTTGATTATTCATTAGACAAAAGGTACATATCATGTTTTACCATATGTTTCTATGTTCATGATTCAATTACACAAAGCAAAATAAGGTCTATAACATAGATTAATTAACTTCCCATTCATCCCCATTCATCCTTATATTCACTACTTACCTCTACTTACCTTCATACATTCATATTCTTTCATTTTCCACAAAAACCACTTTTCCTAAGGTCAAAACCCTTTTTTCCTAGGAAAAGTAAAAATCCCATGTAAAATCCCTTTTACATGAAAAACCCACAAAAAGACTTTCAGCCTAAGTATATATATATATATATATATATATATATATATATATATATATATATATATATATCTGTGTGTGTGTGTGAAAAGTTAATAACACATAAAAAACATCATAAATTAGCGCATTTTCCCTTTCTGCTCATATTCCACATCAATACTAACTTAATGTATTAAAACCCCTAAAATTCCCTTTCCCGTATATATTAGCTCCTTTCATTAAATAACCCGATACCCTTAGTTTTTATGTGTGGGGGTCTACGGAGTGCATTATATTAGATATCATGAGAAATTAGTCAGTTACGACTACCTCTCATGGAAATGGTCATACGTGAATGACTTACTTAATGCAGTTGAATCCCAAAATGATACCCTTATTTTTGTTATAAAACTATGGGTTTTATAAAAAACATCGCATTAGCGGGATCGCAAGTATCTCATATAAATAACCCTCCACCATTGCGAAATGCGATTGCAATGGGCTCGGACCCAATGCGGATCTAAATCATATTCCATAGTCATATCACATTCGCCCCTCATCGCAAGTTCCACTAAAGCACCAACCCTCGGCCATTGTGTTCCCCGATTGCGATGGGCCCGAACTTGATACGGATATATATTGTATTTCATGCCATATCGCATCCACCACCATTGCAAAGTCCCAGCTATAACATATATCCTCTGCATTGCGATATGCGATGTGCGACGGATCCGAAGCAATATATACGATAATTTATCACCATTTCACATCCGCCATTCATTGACAGTCCTGCTAATAGCAATACCCTTTGTCAATCTGATCTTCGATATATGAACCCAGACTCGACAGTGTTTATCCACCCACATTTATAAAATTTCAGATCCACCATAGCGCTTTTTGCAAAGAATTCCTTTGTTAAATCATTTTTTATGATTTTAATGAAGAAATAATTAAACCTTCTTTTTAACTGCTAAATCTAGGTTTTAAGCCATAATATAGCCATTTTAGGCATTTTTATCATTCGTACACTCTGTACTCCTTCTTCACTCCACCACAGTCAGATCTAAGGCATTCAGATCCAACAGCCCTCGGCAAATTTCGGGTTGACTCTCTGTACAGGCATTACCCACCCGAAAGTGGTATTCCACCGTCCTCCTTTGTTATGTGGCAGGCTCATATTATTTCAGGTGACCCCTTCCAAAAACCACCCACACCTTATAAGCGGTGCGATGAAAACCACCTTCCACAAAATGACAAAATGGTTACTATTCACTATTGTGCCATATTTCAAATGAAAACTATTTTTCCCATTTAAAAGCCAAAATGACCATTTTGCTCTGTTTTTGCTTGTTTTACACATTGAACCGTCCATAAGCCTCTACGACCAACATCATTTTACCTTCAGATACACCCCAGACTCCTTCCGATAGCATTTAAAGCTCAATAAAGTCATCACCAACCTTCTCTGCCACCTGTGTTTCCCTAAATAATTTATGTGTTTTGCAGGTGAAGACTGTTGTTCCAGCTTTACAAAGAAAATCATGTGTACAGTTGGAGGAAAAATATGAAGACCGTATCAAATCGCTTCACCCTGTAACATAAAATCCAAAGCAATTTACTGTTGAAAAACACAGTAAAAATCTGAAATCCACAGTAAGGATAAAGGATCACAGTAAAGGTTACTTAGTAGGGTGAAATCATATTAAACAAAGTTTAAAGAGTATTAGGTAAATATTAAATGAAGGAATCGAACAAAGTAAAAGATACAAATAATCAAGTAGCATAAAGGGCAAAATATCAGACAAAAAATGCTAGCACAACCTAAATAAAAGGGGACAGCAAGAAGTAGTTCAATAGATGCCCCTATCTTCTTGCATGAAGATCTTTTCCTTTCCTAGAATAAATCCTAATTAGTTTTAGGGTATTTATTAAGTTTATTATTGTATAAATAACTCTCTTCTCGAGATGTTATAGGTTCGGAGTTCAAGATTCATAGTTCATTGCTTGTAAACTCTTGACTGTTAATACTAATTCGAACTTGGAAGCCAGCTTTGAAGGAAGACTTTGCAGACACTTGATGTACTTAGTCTTTCTGGAACCTTAATACAAAGCAAAGGATTCTGTATCTAGTTTTACATAGTTTCTGTTATCTTGTAAGTTTTTCCAGTTTTCAATCATCATGTTTTTCTTCATATGCTTATGACATACAGAGATATATAGGTAGGAACAATTTTTGTTTCAATTGATTCCTATAAGCTCCTGAAGTGATCATCTATTAATATATTAGATTAATGCAACTGTCTGTGTAGCTAATCCCCTCTAATAAAAAAATAATCAGCATCTTGTGTAAGCTTTTGTATTCTACCTTGAATCTTTTGAACGTTGTTTAGAATGTTTTCACACTTATGATTGTTCTATTTTATAGTGTGGAAACTGTGATAATCATATTATTTTCTTTTTTCATCTCACCACTATTTTTTACCTATATCACTGTGTAAAGATTTATACCAGCCCTTTGCTAAAATATTAATATTATCTAAGGATTAAATATTTAAACTCTAAACTTGTCTTCTTTCATTGGTCTTCCAAAAGACTAAAACCAAAAACCACAACACAATTATTTTAGATGCTTTCGCATTGGTAGCCTGACGTACTACTATCTCAGAGGTACAATAGGTGTGAAACCATTACTTTGTTCCATTGCTATCATCCAACCATATTGGATAAATAAAGCAAGGGATTAATGGAAGAATGACGAAGAAGTGTGGGAACTCATTGAAAAGTTGCAGCCAGATCCTAGTACATATGATACATTTAGCTAGAAAAATGATTTGTTATGGTACAAAGATCGATTATACCTCTGTAATAATTCCCAACTCAAACAAAATATTCCTACAATTGCACACCTGTCCATTTTGAGGGCACTTAGGATTTCTAAAAATTTACCACATGGTTAAGAAGGAATTTTTTGGGATGGCCTTAAATCTGATATTCAAAATTTTGTGGCAAAATGTTTGGTTTGCAAAAAAACAAAGTTGAGGCAATTAAGACCTAGAGTCTGTTACAACCTTTATCCATTCCAAGTCAACATTGGGAGGATGTTTCAATGGATTTCAAAACAGGTTTACCAAAGTTTGAAGGAAATAGTGTCATCATGGTGGTAGTTGATATACTTACCAAGTATGCACACTTTTGTGCATTGTCTCATCCTTTTAAAGTCGTTACAATTTCTACTGCATTTATGGAAACAATTCAAAACCTACATGGAAACCCAAAGGTTATTTTAAGTGACAGAGATCCCATTTTCAATGGAAATTTTTGGATGAAATTGTTTTCTTGTCTGGGTACTCAGTTAGCTCATAGCTCTTCTTATCATCCTCAATCTGATGGGCAAACTAAGATAGTGAAATTTTTTTTTGAAGGATATCTTCATTGTTTTGTATCTAATAAAAATACATAATGGGTCAAGTGGTTTCCTCTAGCTGAATGGTGGTATAACACATCCTTCCATGCTGCAACAAAAATGACCCCATTTATTGCATTTTATGGATATCATCCACTATCCATCACATCATATTTAAGAGAAAATTCTAAGTTTAAATTAGTGGAATATCACATTGAGCATCAATAACAATTTCTCCGACTTTTAAAGGATAACCTAACTTTTGGCGCATAATAGAATGAAACAACAAGCACATCAACATCGTAGTGAAATACATTTTGATTTGGGTGACTAGGTATTTCTATGACTAAAACCAAACAAAAAAATGTCCCTCAAGCAAGCTAAGAAGGATAATAAATTATCACCAAAGTATTATAGTTCGTACAAGGTGTTTCAAGAGATTGGTACCATGGCATACAAATTGGAGCTTCTTGCATCTTCCCGAGTGCACCTATTTTTCCATGTTTCATGCTTAAATAAGGTTATAGGTGACAAGCTCTCATTTCAAACAATATTTCTAGAACTTGACGAGGAAGGAAAAATATTGGAACCTGAACTAGTCACAGAAAAAGAACTTCATAGCTACAAAATCGATCAATTTTAGAGTATCTCATCAAGTGGAAGAACTTACGCGCTGAATATTCCTCATGGGTGTTATTGGGAAAACTAGTGTCCACTCAGAGTTGCTAGTCCCACTAAGATGGGTAGCTATCTTAGAAACAAACATATTAAAGTTACTTGTGTTTCCCTTTATGAGAGATAGATGAGAGAGAAGTAGAGAGCACCAACCTTAGTCTTTCGCTAGTCTCCTTGCTTGTTTCCTCTCTCCTTTGATAGAGCTTTCGCCACTCCTTTCTCGCTTGTCCCGCTTCAAAGAAAACCTATAGAGTCAAGGCAGAAAAATACCATCAAATCATAGAGATCTATAACCATAAATAATGTAGGATCAGATGTACATTAACCATATAAATGCATACACAAACAAGATTTAGAGATATACAAGCATATGGAGGAAAACTCAAATAGATTTATTGATAGAAGTAGTAGAAGAGAGGATTACAACTAGGCTATCTGATCCAGCATCATCCTCTCAGCATGAAATCCCTCTTCACCTCATACAAAGAAAGATCACCCAACAATGTCTTCAAAGAGAAACCAACAACACTTCCTTGCAAATTACAGAATTCCAGCCCCTGGATCTCTTGGATGAGGGATCCATATATAGATGTTTTCAGGAGAGTGAGTCAGCTTTTGGGATTTTGATTAGGGTCATTTCACTTATAGTCCTTCGTTCCACTTGGAGATTTTAGATCTCTTACTCATCCCTGGGCGAATTCAGAGAGGCAAGTGTCATATGAGAAGTTTCTAGAAGATTCTTTGGGTTTCCACCTAGCAAACTACTTCTGCCATTTGTCTGCTCTTGCTCATCTCACCCTACAGAAGGGCTTTCCAGTATGCATCACACCCCCCGTGTGTAATAGGTGAGATGCATCACACCCTCTGCATGGAGGAGTCTGTATGGTCCAGTTTTGACCAGTTCTGAGTAGTTTATCATGGAGAAATGTTGGGAGATGATGTAATCAGCTGACCTTGTTCCTTTAGGGTATGAAACAACACTTTTTAGGGGTTTAGAAGCCCTTGGTTTATGGACATATGTGATTAGGGTTGTAGTTCCCAAATATGTCTATAATAGTTGCCCCCTAAAGAATGAGGTCGTAAATCCTTTTGATGTTGGGTGAAATGCTTTATAATGAGGATTTGAGGTTTTTTGAACTGGAAGGTGTCCTGTAATAAGATACAATACAATACATTATCTTCAAAATATTTTCATGATCTAGCTAAGGCAAGCATTCCCATGCTCAGCTTTATAAATTCATATTCATGTACATAAGACAGACAATCGTCTGTGTGGCAGACTGATGATTCTGGTAGAGCCATCATCTTTTAGCTTGGATGATTATCTGTGCAGCAATGATGTACATTTGATGTCTTTATTTTTCTAAATATATCGCAGCCCAGATGGATGAAACTAGATCCAGGGTCGAACATGTCGATCCATGTGAGAATATGTTCTGATGTCGAACATGGAAAGACATCGCTTGATTACTAGCCAATGATGTAGGTTGTTAACAGGTGCGAGAGGAATCATCGATAATGATGATGACCCTCAAGTTACTATAGTACAATTCGCGTGGTGTGAATACATGAGCTGATGTTGAACTCCACGTAAAATCTTTCGGTCGAAGGCCATTGATGTAACCCTATCGCCGGAAGTGAGAAACTTGCCATTGAGGCATGCAAGCTTCAAAGTACTGAAAGGGTTGTCCCTAAGTCAACTTCTTGGATAATGAGCTGATGCTGACAAGAAGTGACCTGTCGTAGGAGGGCCTTAATGAATCCCACATCTACGACACGGAACAGAACAAATGATTTTGTGGAGGTGAAAACGATCTGATGATACAAGGTTTAGGGTGGTGGTCATGAAAAATGGAGAGTGAAGGTATTGCAACAGATGAGATGTTGGCTAGGTTGGTGAATTCGCTGAGCGACTTCTCTTGAACATATCGACGACACTGAAATGGATTGGTAGCATTAACCCCAAGGTGGATGGTATGGTGGACCATTGGTGATATGATCGGTGAATGGAATAACCCAACCCGACTCAATCATGGTGACGGAGTGAAAGTGTCATGTTCAAGAGCGACCTGCTACCAATGAAGCTATTCAGTTTTTCTTCCCTTTTTCCCCAGTCATTGTTGACCAGTACCTCTTTATTTTTTTCAAGCTTGAGGAGGATAACATATGCTTGTTCTATAATTTTCCCTTCAGGCAAACCTGTCATTATGTTTTAACGAGCCTAGCGACAGTGAAAATCGCTCTTGTCTACATGGACAAGTTTGTCACTATTGTTTTAACGAGTTTAACGACAAAGATAACTTGGTCCTTTTCAATTTTAGAGAGTATAAAAGGGACGGAAAGGCAAATATAGTGGTCCTTTTTCGTAATGTAATCCCTTAAGTCCGAAAAGTGTAAAATAATACGAAAGGGATGACTTTTCGATAGTTTTAATGAGCCGAACAAGACAAGCACTCGATATTTTCGTGGAATAATCCCTCAGGTCCAAAAATATTAAAATCTAGAGGAGGGATGGCACTTCTGATCACTTTAACGAGCTGGAGAGGCCAATTGCTCAGAAATATTTTCATATTTTACCAATCAGGTGAAAAGAGCTTAAAGTAGACTCATTTTTTGAGGAACGAGTGATGTTTTTGGATAGAAACTGGTTCCAGGTAAGGTTTCAAAATTTTCATTCACGGTAGTGGAAAGAGGGTGGCTAATAGAATCACTCATCGTAGCTGTTCCTCAAAAGGGTAAACAATCAAATGGAGGCGTATGATCGGCTAAGAAAGAGCGGAGGTGATGGTAAGAACACGACCAAGGTTCCAAAAGTTGATAGTCATGCGATCAAAAATGGTTATTTATTGGAGGTGGGGTTCATTTTTTAATGAGCTTGAATTCTATGGAAATATTTGCTCATTGCTAGGTTTATTTTTTAACGAGCTTGAACTTTGCGTAAAACTACTCATGGCGAGGTTTGTTTTTTAACGAGCTTGAACTTTGTGTAAAATTGCTCGTGGCGAGGTTTATTTTCTAACAAGCTTGAACTTTGCGTAAAACCACTCGTGGTTAGGTTTATTTTTTAACGAGCTTGAAATTTGCGTAAAACTGCTCGTGTTTCCTTTTTATGTAAGCTAGGAATGACCAAACTATAAAGCTAAAAAGCTAAAAACACTAAATTGGTCATTTTTGCTTGCATAAAAAGGTTTGCATGCCCCTAGCATGAAAAAGTCCTTAGTAACCATATGGAAAATTATTGTGGTTAAGCAAGATGATTTTCTGTGAATACTTAGATAGAACACTTCTTGCACTTTGTCCGCCAACTAGACAAAGGTGAAGGGTCACCTGGACCGATCACATAACTTACAGGGAAACTTACCTCTATAGCTGGGTTTGTCCACAAAATAGACAAGGGTGCATGCCCCCTAAGCTTTGTTACATTCACCAGACTACTCGCAGTAATTAGGTGGATGGAATGAAGGTTCCTTTACAAGATCAAGTGAAAGACTTGACTTGGAACTTTGCTCAGCCTTGTTTCATTTTTTGACAAGCTTGACACAAGACAAGGAATTCTGCTTAGATCCCTGGTTTCATTTTTTAACGAGGTTGACAGCAGTCAATGAACTATCCTCTGGGGACCTTTGATCACAAATCATAAGGGGTCATGAAGGAATGATCTAGTTCCAATGCCCCCAGTACATAATGTACAACATCATTGAATTGATCGTCAAATGATGTAGGTATGGTAGGGCTTGGAGGCAATACCTCCCGATGATCCACACTATCACAATGTTCAGAGTTCTTCTTCATCTTTGCTGATGTAGAAGATATCATGTGACAAGTTTCCACTGTGGCCACTTCTGCCAAATTACTCAGAGGCAGAAGGGAAAAAGTCTCCATTAAGGAAGGGTCTTTTAGGAGACCTACTTTGATATTTTGAAGCAATTGAGAGCTTCCATGGATCAATGGAATGCTTCCGGTAACTTGAGAATTGTTGGGGAGAAAGGTTTTTTGATCAACAATTGTAATTCCTCCTTGAAAGGAAAATGCAATCCTTCTAAAGTAAGTTGACACAACAACAGCCATAGCATAAATCCAAGGCCTTCCCAGTAGGATATTGTAATCGAGGTTTCCATTGATAACTTTGACGTCAATTTCTACTGTCTTGCCCCCTAGTTCAACTTGGAAGTTACTTAATATCCCATACGACATGTATGTTCTTCCATCAAGCATTTTTAACGTCGTTGATGATCGTGATAAGGGTGGAGAGCGTAAAGTTTTCCAGCATCTCATTGACATAATACAGGTAGATGCCCCCTCATCAATGATTGTTCAATGAACAGTTTTGTTGAGGGATTTTACCTGTATGAGGAAAGGGATTTGGGCTAGTAACCAAGGTTGGTATCCTTTATGATTAAAGGCCACTAGATTGGAATCTGTTGGATCAATCCCACCTATTGCTGATAACAAAGCCTGCTTTTGGGAGGGGAAATTCTGCAATACTTCAAGTGTCGACATAGTAGATGGCGATTGGGCAAAATCCTCCACTATATTATAATTCTGTGCTACTCGAGCACAAGGATTAAACATCAATTTATGTACTACTCCCTTAGGCAGTTTTATTGTTAATTTAGGAATGATTGGTGGAACAACTTTTGGTGAAGTTGTTGTCGAACTACAGGGTTGATCTGTAGCCTTTTTGTTTGATGACTGTGGATTCCCATAATCTTTGCTCCTTGTCGATATCAAAGCATCATTTTTCTATTTTGAGATGGATAACATAAGCACTTGGGATGGGGAAGCACAATCACTAGCAACCAGGTTCATTTTTGGGCTCAGAAATGGATTAGTCAACACCACTAGGGTATTTGAAGTTTTTAATCATAACCTTAGCTTTATGTGGACAATATTTCGTGAAATGCTCATTGTTGTATATGTTACATGGATAACAAGGTTTCTTTTTGCCCAGTAGGGTTTCCAGAAGATTTCTCAGGAGTCGAATCTGCCTATTTCCTCTTTTTGGTTTTCCCTTTCTACTTGCCCCCAGGTTGCTTTGGATTTTTGCCCTTGTAAGATGACATAGCATTAACCTCTGAGGCAAGAGGTTATTCATTTGATTTTTTACTAGAAACTGTAAGGGATTTTTTAGATGTAGCCTTGGAAGTTTTCATGCTTGTTGTACCAATCAAGCCATCACTAGCATGAGAGTCCTGGTTTGATTTAGGAGGGGGAGGAATGGAAAATTTTGTTCTAGGAGCGTTAGGAATTTTGTCGTAGAGCGTGCAAGACTGAGTATATATCAAGTCTAAATATTGTGCATGGGAAATGACCTTCTCTTTAGTGACAACTCCTCCCTTAGCCACATCCTCTATAATAGAGGGTAATAATGACTTTATAAACCATTCAACTAAAAGCTAATCAGGAACGTACGTCTTCACCATTCTTCGACGATGCCACCACTCATGAATATGATCAGATATGTGAGTGTCTGTCATCTATTTAAAGTTGTTAAGGAGTTCTGTCCCTGTTTCGTACCTTATGGGTAACTGAAAATGGGTTAAAAAGGTAGTGGCAAGGGTGTTGAAGTTATCAAAGGAAGCTCTAGGCAATTCTATATACCATTTAGTTGTCGAACCAGTTAACGTTCACCGAAAAAGGCGAAGCCTAATCGAATCATCATTCAGGGTGTTGGATGAACACCACAAATGGAATGTCATTACATGATTTGATGGATCTTCACCTGGATTTCCATTGAATTTAGGAATATCTGACAGAAGTTTATGAGGAATCGCTCACCACCAAGGGGCGTAAGCAATTGGATCATTTGTTAGCCGATTCAGATCTGGTAAGTCCAAAGTTGCTATGAAGGGAAACTGTTGATTTAGGTTTGGCGAAGCATACCCAGGATAAGATGGGATCGCCTGAGCAGTGGGTCTTTGCATACCATCATAATGCATTTGATGCTGATAACTTTGATAAGGTTGATGGGCATAACCATTATAATATGGTTGTTGATAACCGCTTTGGAAATTTGGTTGCCCATTACTTACAAACACTTGTTTCTCAGGTCCTTGGTATGATCGCTGGAATTGCGGTTGTTGATATTGAACCAGCCATGGTTGTTGGACCATTTACTATTGTCAAATACTAGATGATTAACCAAGATGTGAAGTCATAGTACCTGTTTGAGCCTGAGTCGCTCCAAATGAGGAGGCACTAACCTGAGGTTGTGATTGAATTGCTGAGACGAGAGGCTGTTGTATTGCAGCCTGAGAAACTTGAGGTTGACATACAACAAGTAGCGCTTGTACTTGCGATACAGTCATAATAGCAGGTGTAGTGGGAATATTCGACACAGGATGGACTGGTTGCATTGAATTTACAAACCTTGGTGGTTGAGGCAGTATTAGTACCCAGCCGCTTGATGTAATTCTAGTTTGACCTGTGGTGGACTCCAGTATTGTAGCAATAATGCTACAACTCCTGGGGCTTCCTATCTCTAATTTTATCAACTCGGTAGTTCGTACAAACTTGGAAGCGACGGTGCTGTATGCACAAGTACTAGCTCTTGTCGCAGCTGTCACTTGGTCAGCTGGCACAAGTCCGCTAGGGCTCAAGCCAACTTCAATATGCTCTCAGAAGAAGCTTTCTAAATGATGGACGAAGGCTATCTCAAAGGAAATTAATCTAGTTTGCAAAAATGAACTGAAAGCCAACCAAAACATGGAAACCCTAGTAAACCCTAATCTGACTAGCTTAATCTCTATGATGCAATGGTGGGAGTGCAAGTGTCTAAGAATGATGCCATTACTGCTAGTGATATGAAATGCATGCACTTAAACTACTTCCATTGAAAAGAACAATGTTTATGTATTTTTGCTTAAGTGGTTGAAGTGATTATGATTTTGTTTCTTATTAGGGTTTGGTTGTGCAGAGGTGGTGCGAAGGGAGAGAAAGATTGGGAAAGGTCAGGAGGGCTAGGAGAGGTCCCAGGGGATCCCTAGCATCAGTCCACAGAAGTCCACAACGTTTAGGTGCTCGGCAACCGAGTTTGCAGGCTTCTACAGGATGTCTGCAGGGGATCCTACAGGAAACTCAGGAATTCTACAGGAAGTCTGCTAACTTCTACAGGATGTTCTACCGTGGGAGTTTTGGGTGATGGTGAAGTGATGGAGCAGTATGGGTGGATAGGTAAGATGGAGATGGAGCTTGTGATGGCTCAGGGGCAGAGAAATAAGATGGAGAAAGAGTGCACGAAGTTGGTTGGTGGATAGAAGGATGGAAGCAATGAAAGGTCAAGAAAATGGAGCTACGTGGGCAATGGAAGAGTTGGAAGGTAAACGAGCTGAACAGAGGTCGAGTAGGTGGCTTTAGGCGTGGTTAAGAAGAAGAAGAACACGATAACGTGATGCTATGCAGTGTAAAAGAAACAAATCCTCTATATCTTGCACAAAACCGAGAATTCCATCAACCTATTCTAACTGTGTTATTAAACCAATGAACAACAATGTAAAGTGTGGAGAAAAATCGTGCATGGTGTTGGAACGAAGCAGTAGTGCTCAAGAGCAAAATGCATAGATGGATCTACAATTGCAATGACTGTGTGGCAGCTTGCATGAAAGCATAAGACTGCGTTTTTGGTGGTTGGTACAGCCCACACCCCCAATCTCTAAACAGAGATGGCAGCGAGTGCATTATCAACCTTTTTTGGAGCTCTAATGAATTACAATCCTCCTACTCTAATCTAAGCAACTGAAAGCACTTGAACTGTAAACTAATCATACTCAATCACATAAAAGAAATCAAATCAACAGACTGTAAATTCTAAATGCATGTCAAAACAGAGGAAATAAAGTGTTGCAAGGAAACAAGTAACAATACAAGGAAGAGGAGGTCTATTGCTCTCAGGTTCGGCCCTAACCTGAGAGCTATAGCTCCCTTAAAAACTCAGAATTGAATCCAAAGCTGCCTGCCTTTATTAAATAATCATGAGTCTAACATCATGCCAAAACTGGCTTACAAAGAGAAAAAACCCAAATTGACTAACTGGCTAACCCCAAATTGAGGCCCTAAGCCTTCTTATTTATACAATTTGAGGACCCAATAGTCCTCCTAAAATTTAGGGACTTGGTTGCCCAAGACTTGTAGTTAACAGCAGTCCTACTTGACTTGCTTGGCTGCCCTTGTGCTCATTTATTTGGTGGCCTTTGAACTCCGAGCTGATGGTGGAGAATTCGAGGTAAGGGCCCATAAATGAGGGGGACACCTTCCTACAAATCCTCTAGCTTGTTCTCCCACGAATTTGGCTGCCAAGTGCTCATTAAGACCTTCAATTTTGTCTCCAAGTTGACCAAAAAGGCTACACAAAGCACCCATTAGACTTGTTGGCATAATGACTAACCAAATTCATTCTATTTACATAAATATTATCAAAAACATGCAATAAACTAATGAGAATGGTGGATTAAGTCAAATTAGGAGGTTGAATGAGCCCAAATAATTGTCCATTTTTGGGGCTCATCATCACCCCCCTACTGAACGTGTTGCTCATCCTCTGAGCAACCAATCTCTCTCCTCATCTTTGATGGCCCTGGTGGCTTCTTTGGCTAACATCTCGGCTGATTTCTCCTTTGGCTTCCCTCTTTTCAAACTTCGTGTAGAAACAGTTCTCTGTCTTCCTGTAGAAACAGTCGGCACTGTCTTAGCCTGCTTGGCTGAGGGTGCTTTTCCTTTCAGCTTGGCTGTGGCAGCCTTCGTCTTCTCGCCCTTCTGCTCTTCTTCCTCACTATCTGCTGCTTTTCTTAGTGAATCCTCAGCCTTGTTATGAGTGCACAAGTATATGCAATCATATGGAAGAAATGGTGCCCTCTTCTCTGTCAAAGACAATTCACCAGCATTTTGTGTGAAAGAAAATATACCATCAAACTATCACCTCTCAGCTCCAAAGTAAGATCTTCATAGAAATCACCAAAGATGAACATCTTGCCAACAATTCCTCAAATGCTAAGTTGGACCAGTTAGCAGAATGAAGCCATCACCAAATCACCCCACTTTTCAAAGGCTTTGGTAAGCAGGTTATTGTGCTTAAGCATATTAGTAAATGGAATAAGTAGCAATATATGAACACACCCAAGTCCCAAGTTGAAAACACCTTCCTCTTTTATAAATTTCACAAAAATCAGTGAAACAAGGAGACACAAGACAATCAATCAGAACCAAGCCAAAATAGTGTTTTCAGGACTTCCTGTAGAAAGTCCTGTAGCTGATTTCTGGCTTCCTGTAGAAGCCGTTTTTACACTCCCTGATTTGGCTTGCATGGCTGGGGGTGTCTTCTTCTTCAATTTTGTTGTGGTTGCCTTGGTTTTGTCTTCACTTGTTTGGACTTTTTCAGTCCTCTCTGCCCTGCTTTGCAATTGTTTCTTCCGGGGTGTTTGTGTCTTTATTTCACCCGCAGCTTTGGTCTCAACAGCTGGTCCTTTTTCTTGCTTTACCTCTAGCTTTTCCTGTTGCTTTACCTGTGGCTTTTCCTGTGGTGGTCTGTCTTGGGTTTCCTTACCCCTGGCTTTCTCTTCTGCCTCAATGTGCCCCCTTTCCTCACTGCTGGATGAAGTGAGTTCCTTGGCCAGAATTCAGATATAATGCATTGTTTTGGCTTGTGCTCTGATCAGAAGGGGAATTATGTGTATGGTTTCCTCCTTTGATTCTCAAGACAGGGTTTCTCAGATGTTTGTATCTCCCTTTTCACCAATTCCCTGGTTATATTGCTGTTGTTGCCCCAAAACTTGACTGTCAAAATGAAATTAGGCTCTCACAGACAGAGTGCAGAGCTTAATTTTCACACCCACCAACATACATATAACCATGTAAAATTCACATTTTTCACACAGGTTAGCCCTGACAGTGATTTATCTTTTCTACAAGAGAGATTTTAATTCAAGACCCTGGAGAAAATCTCACATGCAGACCATGAAGACAATTCCAGGCAGCGATAATAACACAACTTTTGAATTCGTAGACATACTTCCATTCACATTTTCCTTACCCCCTCAACACATCGAATTCACCACCTTTTGAATTATTTGCATGGGAAAGTTATGTTCAGGCATACCTCACTGAGAATTTCCACCCTCGACGTGAACAGTCCAAGCTTCTTCGTATGCGGGGTTTCTTGTAGCACAACTTCCTGTAGAAATGCCTGTAGAGTGTGATAGGTGGGAGATTTTTTTAAAAACGGCAGAAATCTAAGAAATCAGGAAGAAAAATTGTAGAGGACCATTGGTTAACTGATCTGGAAGTGGTGGACATGTGCTTCAGTTGACCGTAGTTGAACAAAGAGTGGTGAGAGTTTCAGCCGAGCGTTGTTTAACTGCAGCGTGATTTGTGGTGAGCTAGAAAAAATGTGTGCTATCTTCATTCGAACTACAGTGATGTTATAAACTGTATGTTCTCCTCTATCTGTAATTATTTGACGTCCTGTGCACTGGAGTTCAACTGATCTACCACTAACTGTGTTTTTCGACTTCCACGTGAATGACTTACCCATGCATGCTGCGTGGTTTTTGCCTGGATGAGTGCAATCGAATATGGCTACCTTCCTAACTGAATCTCACCATCTCATTCATTCATGCAATGCTTTAGATTAGATCTATGCAAACAGATGAACAAGGTTTAGTCACGTACCTGAAGTCAAACGACTGCTTGTGAAGCTTTTTGCTGCTGCATGCTCTGATTCTGCTGCTGCATGCTTGGATCCTTTGATTGCATGTGGCTTGGCTGCTAATCTTTGATTGTTTTTTCTTGTGCAGGTGTCCTCTAGCTAGATCTAAGCTCCAGGCAATTGTTTCCACGCTCAGATCTGCACCCTCAAGCTGCTGCTGCTGCATGGTCACAAAACCAGAACTTGTTTTCGCCATTTCTCCCAAACGGTAAAGTGGATTGATCTGAAACCTGGTGAGCATGTTCCTATCATCATTATGCATCTCCCATAGTAAAATCGTGATCAATGGATGCACGCATTTCGAGAAAAATGGAAAATGGCTGAATATTTCAGAGCTCAATTTCTCAGAAACCGTGCATCAGAAACGGCTGAAACTGCTTGGGTAGGTTACCATCACTCACATGCATATCCCCATGAAACAGGTTTTGAAACGGATGCACGGATATGGAGATAATGCAAAAATGGCTGATGGTGATGGAGGCTGATTTCTTGGAAACCGTGCACCGGAATTGCATGAAACTGCTCAGGCATGTTGTCATCAACCTTGTACAATTCCCCATAAAACGGTTTGTCAAATGGATGCATGGTTTTCAAGTTATGGCAAAAACAAATTTTGTTCTATGGATTTTTGCCTCAAGGCTTTTTGCAAATGTTTGCATGGAAGGAAAAACTGAGCTTGGGCTGTGATGCAGGTATGGAGATGATGGAGGAGGAGTTGGAAGATTGCATGAGGGCTTCTGAACCCTTGAGGAAGCTACAATGTTCGCCAAACCACTCTTTGAAATCCATGTCTAGTTTCCCATAATTTCTACAGGAAGTTCCTGTAGAAGCACAATGAGAAGCACAATGAGGTGGAAAAAATGATGGAGAAAGGCAAGGGATGGACACACGAGTGCTTGTAGGCCTAATCAACAGATTCCCACCATCAGATTCCATTTTAAACTTGAATTTGGTTCGTCCAAAGGTTCTACAGGATGTTTCCTGTAGAAATACAAAGCTTCCTGTAGAAGGCACAAGAAAGATTCCTTTAACCTTGATTTGAGTGCTCCTCCTATCATGAAACGTCCTTCTTGCAACCTGCAATGTCATTGCTGCAACATGAAATTATTCAATGGAGATTAGCTTTATTTTTCTTTTCCTTTTTTTTTTTTGAAAAACAACTAGGGCGCCTCATGGAGGTTTTCACGCTAATTGCCTGCCTTGGGCGCCTCCAAGGGAGGTTTTCACCCAAAGATCTTATTCTCTTTTCTCTTTTTTTTTCCAACCCATTGACCGCCTCATGGAGGTTTTCAATCAATGAGCCAATCTAAGGCGCCTCCAAGGAGGTTTTCACCTTAGATTCCTATTTTCCTCTTTTTTCATTTTTTTCTTTTTTCTTTTTTCTCTTTTTTTCTTTTTTTTCTTTTTTTCTACCCTACCCTACTTGAAAAACAAAATCATTTTCAAGTATAAGAATACTTCCAATGGAGCCATGTGCACATCGATATTAGAGACAAAATGATGTGAAGGCTCAAAATGCATGCTTTGACAGGTATCCGGATCTCAGAGACCAAATGATCTGGCTTTGAAGGGATCAAACATAACTGAGGAAAAAAGTACCGCTGCAACTTAGTGACCTTCTGAAACCATATCTCAATATAGCTTTGATATCCTTGGTCGTCTTGCTGATTTGGATCATTCTTCATGTCACCTTCTATCATGACCTTCTGATCTTCCTCTTTTTGTTGATCTTTCTCTTGAGTACATGGAGGATTTGATGATAACCATGAGGAAACTCTCTCGATCTTTGATTCTGATCTATTCTCTTCATCAAGTGCATCCCATGGTTCTTTGATCTCCTCTTTTGAATCTTCTTTTGCTGGATGTGATCCTTCAATGCTTGCAACATAGTCTCTACTTTGCAACACTCTTCCTCAGCTATGGTGAAGATCATTGAGCTCAAGAGGAGTTGTTTGCATATGTTGTGCCTCAGATTTGCAATGGGGTTGAGCTGCTCCATTGTGTGGTTTTGGAAATGGTACGAGTAGTTGAGTGGAGGTGTGAAATTGAGATGGGGATGGATGGCATTGTGGTTGGGTAGGCATTTGGGGTTGCCTTGGTGGAGGAGGAGGCGATGGTTTTGGATGAGAAGGTGGTGGAGGAAAATGAGCGGGATGAGAGTTGTACTGGGGCCTCCACTCCTGATGAGGTGCATTCCACTGAGGTTGTGGCTGAGCATAAGAGTGAAATGAATGAGCAACTGGTAGGGCATAATATGGATCTGTGAAGGAACAAGGAGGATATGACCAAGGAGGAGGTGTAGACCAGGAAGGATGAGCAGGGGGACCCCAAGAAGGCATGAAAGTGGCTTGATAGGGGTCATAATAGGTCTGGGATGTACCTTGCAGTTCCTGCTGGTAAGATCTAGGTCCATGCGGCCAGCTTTGGTTCATGTAATAGAGTGATTCAGTGGCTCCTTTGGCTCTCTGATATGCAGCTTTGAATCTGGGTAAGGAAGGGAACTGATCTGTAGGATGGTATTCTTCACAGACAAAACACACTTCTATGGAGTACAATGGACTTTCGTTCCTAGGATGCTTTCTAGTGCACCTAGGACAAAAAATGACCAAAGCCCTCTTGGCTTCCTCTTGCTTCTGTTGGATCCGCAAGGTATCCAGTTGCATGGCAAGAAACTGCCTCATATCACTGTTGAAATCTTTGATGTGATTTTCAAATTCATCTTTGGACAAGATGTTGCTCCCAACATTTCTGCTTGTAGCCATTCGCTCCAGAGGAATGTTTTCTTCTTCTTCTCCCCTAGAGGTTCTTTAAATATGCCTTGATGTCCACCCAGGGGTTCTTTAATCACAACCATCAAAGAAGAGAGAACGTTGGCTGTGTGAAGCAGTGGGGGTGTTGTGCAATCATTTTTCTAACTTATCTCTACTCCTACAAGGCATGAAATGAAATCTTTTTGGTTGATTTTTGCTTTTTTCTACTTCTACTTGCAAAACTGAAATAGATTGAACTGCAACTAACTATCTTTCTAAAATGAAAATGCGGAATTGAAATGAAAGCAGGAAAGGACTAATCTATTTTGCTCAAATGAAATTGTAGGAATGAAATGCTAGTCTACGCTTCCGGAATTGAAATGCTAATCTACGCTTGCAGAAATGAAATTGCGGGATTGAAATGCTAATCTATGAAAGCGGGAAATGCTAATCTACTTTTGCATAAATGAAATTGCATAATGGAAATGAAATAAACTACTTAGCAGAAGATTGTAGTGGAAAATAGAAGAAAAGCGACAATCACCAATACTCTGACGCTTCCCCGGCAACGGCACCAAAAAGATGGTGGACTCCAGTATTTTAGCAACAATGCTACAACTCTTGGGGCTTCCTATCTCTAATTTTATCAACCCGGTAGTTCGTACAAACTTGGAAGCGACGGTGCTGTATGCACAAGTACTAGCTCTTGTCGCAGCTGTCACTTGGTCAGCTGGCACAAGTCCGCTAGGGCTCAAGCCAACTTCTATATGCTCTCAGAAGAAGCTTTCTAAATGATGGATGAAGGCTATCTCAAAGGAAATTAATCTACTTTGCAAAAATGAACTGAAAGCCAACCAAAACATGGAAACCCTAGTAAACCCTAATCTGACTAGCTTAATCTCTATGATGCAATGATGGGAGTGCAAGTGTCTAAGAATGATGCCAATACTGCTAGTGATATGAAATGCATGCACTTAAACTACTTCCATTGAAAAGAACATTGTTTATGTATTTTTGCTTAAGTGGTTGAAGTGATTATGATTTTGTTTCTTATTAGGGTTTGGCTGTGCAGATGTGGTGCGAATGGAGAGAAAGCTTGGGAAAGGTCAGGAGGGCTAGGAGAGGTCCCAGGGGATCCCTAGCATCAGTCCACAGAAGTCCACAACGTTCAGGTGCTCGGAAACCGAGTTTGCAGGCTTCTACAGGATGTCTGCAGGGGATCCTACAGGAAACTCAGGAATTCTACAGGAAGTCTGCTAACTTCTACAGGATGTTCTACCGTGGGATTTTTGGGTGATGGTGAAGTGATGGAGCGGTATGGGTGGATAGGTAAGATGGAGATGGAGCTTGTGATGGCTAAGGGGCAGAGAAATAAGATGGAGAAAGAGTGCACGAAGTTGGTTGGTGGATAGAAGGATGGAAGCAACGAAAGGTCAAGAAAATGGAGCTACGTGGGCAATGGAAGAGTTGGAAGGTAAACGAGCTGAACAGAGGTTGAGTAGGTGGCTTTAGGTGTGGTTAAGAAGAAGAAGAACACGATAATGTGATGCTATGTAGTGTAAAAGAAACAAATCCTCTATATCTTGCACAAAACCGAGAATTCCATCAACCTATTCTAACAGTGTTATTAAACCAATGAACAACAATGTAAAGTGTGGAGAAAAATCGTGCATGGTGTTGGAACGAAGCAATAGTGCAAAAGAGAAAAATGAATGGATGGATCTACAATTGCAATGACTGTGTGGTAGCTTGCATGAAAGCATAAGACTGCGTTTTTGGTGGTTGGTACAGCCCACACCCCCAATCTCTAAACAGAGATGGCAGCGAGTGCACTATCAACCTTTTTTGGAGCTCTAATGAATTACAATCCTCCTACTCTAATCTAAGCAACTGAAAGCACTTGAACTGTAAACTAATCCTACTCAATCACATAAAATAAATCAAATCAGCAGACTGTAAATTCTAAATGCATGTCAAAACAGAGGAAATAAAGTGCTGCAAGGAAACAAGTAACAATACAAGGAAGGTGAGGTCTATTGCTCTCAGGTTCGGCCCTAACCTGAGAGCTATAGCTCCCTTAAAAACTCATAATTGAATCCAAAGCTGCCTGTCTTTATTAAATAATCATGAGTCTAACATCATGCCAAAACTGGCTTACAAAGAGAAAAAACCCAAATTGACTAACTGGCTAACCCCAAATTGAGGCCCTAAGCCTTCTTATTTATACAATTTGAGGACCCAACAGTCCTCCTAAAATTTAGGGACTTGGCTGCCCAAGACTTGTAGTTAACAACAGTCCTACTTGACTTGCTTGGCTGCCCTTGTGCTCATTGATTTGGTGGCCTTTGAACTCCGAGCTGATTGTGGAGAATTCGAGGTAAGGGCCCATAAATGAGGGGGACACCTTCCTACAAATCCTCTAGCTTGTTCTCCCACGAATTTGGCTGTCAAGTGCTCATTAAGACCTTCAATTTTGTCTCCAAGTTGACCAAAAAGGCTACACAAAGCACCCATTAGACTTGTTGGCATAATGACTAACCAAATTCATTCTATTAACATAAATATAATCAAAAACATGCAGTAAACTAATGAGAATGGTGGATTAAGTCAAATTAGGAGGTTGAATGAGCCCAAATAATTGTCCATCTTTGGGGCTCATCAACCTGAACTTTGTTGAAAACTCCCATATGGTTGTTCTCCAGGAGAGAACAATGAAAAGGCATATTGCCCCCCATATGGTGGTAATCCAGTACTTAAAGGGTAGATTTTCCTTTGAAGACAAATTGGACTAACTTGTTGAGTCTCAACATAAGAAATACCAGATGAGAGTCTAAATGAAGAAATGGGAACTAACCATGTCGTTGAAATAGTCCCTAATTAGACTCTGGCTTGTTGTTGATAACTTTTCGGGATAGATGGTATACCAGAAATCATTGTAGGAACAACAGCAGGAACCTCCACCATAGCTGTTTCAGTTGGCATAGTCCTAGATGTTGATGGTTGTTCAGACATGTTTAGTCTATCCAAAAGATTTCCTAGCGATTCGACAAGAACTTGCGATGAAAAGGAACTAACTTCTATAGTAGAAGGATGTAAGTGGATACTAGTTCCAAAATGCACTGGAATACTGGGTGGAATATCCTCCACTATCTCTTCTATAGCAATCAATCCAGGTGGAAGAGGTAGACCGTTAGGTCTGTAAAATATTTCTGGTGCCGAAGAAGGTATAGACTCTGCAGCGACAGATGTTGGAGGGGTGACACCTTCCGAATCAACCCTAGGTGGAGTTGTTTCAGGAATAGAGGTGTCTACCATTACACTAGGATCAGTTCTAATGTCCTCTTGTAACTGCGGAACTTCTTCTGTAAAGGCAGATGTACCAGAAATAATTGGAGTAACTATAGTCTCTGACGATGTTGAAACACAAGTTTCAAATAAATCAGGTGAATTCGACTTAGTTAAACGAGAATGCCTTGCCCATGATGGTTTCGTTTCTGGGGTCAAAGATGGTTGACTCAATAGTCTCCATGAATGACGAGGCTTTGATTGACTTTCTTCCATGATTACGGATTACTTGATCAACTCAAAATAAAAAGGGGAAAATGTTATTCCGAATTAATTGAATTTTATGATGCTTTGACACAACTTGCTTTTTCAATTTTTAAGAGTCGATAAAAAGCTAAAGATGACTCTAGTCACCCTCAATTTTTAATGAGCCTGAAGTGACAAGTTCTCAGATGGACCTTTTCTTTTAAGCAGTCTGAAAAGGGACGAAAGTGACTACTCTGGAAATCTAGACAGAGGGATTACCAAACCATCACAAAACTGCAGAATACGTTTTATTGTACGGTAGTCAGTCTTCCCGAACGTTATGTTCAGTGCATTGCAATTGATAGGGCGACAAACACGGCTTCCTAAGGATAAAGGATGTAGCCTATTGTGGTCTCCCAATATATACTCGACAGTATGTGGGAGCACAAGTCCGTACTGGCACTTGTCATCTCAAAGAGGAGGAATCACCCAACCTACGATGAAAGCGATAGTTACCAGGCTTTACGACGCTGGAATACGTCTCTAGCCTAAACTTCTAGATGTTGTGTGTTAGGTTCCAAAGAGTTTTTATGTTCATTGAAGTTTATTTTACAGTTGATATTTCTTAATAAGTTGGCCTTTAAGGTTCACCGTGTGATGTAGATATACAATAAATAAATATGCAATTTAAGATGATATACAATCATTTACTTTCTTTTTGCAATGAAAATCCTAGCTACTAAGGAAAGAGAAATGAAATTCTTTCAAAATAGAGCAGAGAGCACACAGTAGATGCACTTTTCCTAAATCAGCTTCAGCATGCAGTCTTAATGCAAATGCACATGCATGTATTATTTTCCAGTTTCCTTAATGTGAGAATGAGAAAACGAAAACTAAGTATAGATATGAATTATCTTCTTTCAAAGTGATAGTACTAACAATTTTCTTTCAAAAAATGAAAGGAAGGCTAAGATGAAACTTTGTGATTTCGAATTTAAAATTGCTTTCGACACTTGAAATACTATTAGTTCAAATAAAATACAATGGAAAAAGTGTAATCGACTATCTAAAAGAGGAATGCTTTGCGACACTCTTTTTCTTGAGTGAAAATGACACTTGCGACACTTTCAAATCAGAAGACAATAGTTCGATTAAGCTACTATTTGCACAAGATAACTGTAAATTACGAAGAAAACATTCACAATTCCTTCTGATGGACGCTGAATAATGCAAAGGAAGATGGTTTCAACAGAGATATACTAATCACAAACAACAAAACTACTGAATAAAGCTGAAGACAATGAAGGAAAAACCAAAATCTGGAGGCAAGAATAGTCTCATCTGATCATCGCACCTGTAACACAGGGAAACAGGGATGCATCTCACCTACATCACATGGGAGGTGCGATGCATCCAGACTGCTAAGAAGGGACAGTGCGATGGTCCAGGGACGAGACTGAGCTTGGTTTTTGCTTACAGTTTGCAGCTAAGTTCAGGGATTTAGGCTGAGCTAATGATTGTCACTAAACACAAAGTATAGGGGCTGATCTAATGAGTTTATTTGAGCTACCACCAGGGCACTTAGGATGTTTGCAAGCTAGATGTTCAATTCATAAACCAACCAAAAGATTGACTGAAGCAGCATTGATCTTCTTTGCAGTTGCATAGCAAAAGCAGTTTGAAGGCTAGTTGGCTTGACTTCAGGCTCCGTCTGTGGTTTATAAAGAAAACAACAGTAACAAAACAAACAAACTATTCGCTCCCTAATGGAGTCACCATTTTGTTATTGGGAAAACTAGTGTCCACTCAGAGCTGCTAGTCCCACTAAGATGAGAGCTATCTTAGAAACAAATAGATTAAAGTTACTTGTGTTTCCCTTTATGAGAGATAGATGAGAGAGAAGCAAAGAGCACCAACCTCAGTCTTTCACTAGTCTCCTTGCTTGTTTCCTCTCTCCTTTGATAGAGCTTTCGCCACTCCTTTCTCGCTTGTACTGCTTCAAAGAACACCTATATATTCAAGGAAGCAAAATACCATCAAAGCATAGAGATCTATAACCATAAATAATGTAGGATCGTATGTACATTAACCATATAAATGCAAAAATCAAATAGCTTTATTGATAGAAGTAGTAGAAGAGAGGATTACAACCAGGCTATCTGATCCAACATCATCCTCCTAGCATGAAAGCCCTCTTCACCTCATACAAAGCAAGATCAACCAACAATGTCTTCAAAGAGAAACCAACATCACTTCCTTGCAAATTACAAAATTCCAACCCCTGGGTCTCTTGGATGAGGGATCCATATATAGATGTTTTCAGGAGAGTGAGTCAGCTTTTGAGATTTTGATTAGTGTCATTTCACTGATATTCCTTGGTTCCACTTGGAGATTTCAGATCTCTTACTCATCCCTAGGCGAATTCAGAGAGGCAAGTGTCATATGAGCAGTTTCTAGAAGATTATCTAGGTTTCCACCTAGCAAATTGCTTCTCCCATTTGTCTGCTCTCACTCATCACACCCTACAGAAGGGCTTTCTAGTATGCATCACACCCCCCGTGTGTAATAGGTGAGATGCATCGCACCCTCTGCATGGAGCAGTCTGTATGGTCCTGTTTTGACCAGTTCTGAGTAGTTTTTCATGGAGAACTTCTGGGAGATGATGTAATCAGCTGACCTTGTTCCTTTAGGGTATGAAACAACCCTTTTTACGGGTTTAGAATCCCTTGGTTTACGAACATATGTGATTGGGGTTGTAGTGCCCAAATATGTCTATAACAATGGGAGGATGAGAATTTTATACAAAAGCATCCAAAACTACTCAAGCACTGAAGACAACACTTTTTTCAAGGAGAGGGGAATGTTAGGTCCCCATAATACTAGTGTATTCCCCCATTATTATTGTCATTATAGCCCCTTATTGTTATTGTTGTGCTCATGTTGTCCCCATATTGTTATTATTGTGCCCCATAGAAGCCCACTATTTTCATTGATGTGCGCTTACATTATTATTATTATGTCGGCTCTAATTATATTGTGACCCCTTAGAATCCTATATATAGAAAGGAGGTTTTGTCATTTGTATCATCCAATAATTTTTTATTTCTATAATGTAAAGGAGGTTGACCCCTCGAAGAGGCTAATTTTGAAGTCATTGATCTATCTCTTATTCTATTTTGCGAGATGATTTCATAACATAATTAGAGAAGAAATTTAATGAAATTGATGGTTTTATGTTGAAAAATATGGATTTATCAGGTTCTCAAGAAAATCTTAAAAGTGAAATGATGGTTTAAATGGAAAATAATATGAATGAGAAAAACGAAGAATTACAAAAATCCATAAAAGAATTATAAACCATTCTATTAAAGGATCTCCAATAAAAGGATATGTAGATCATAGGAAATTATGAAGAAAACTAGAAGCATGGTATTGAGACTCGATCACATATGAGTATTATTTTTTCATTATTGAAGAGCACAAAAATTGGATCATAGAACCATAATAATAAATTTTCAATGAATGATCAACAACATCCCCGCTTCAAGTAAACATCAAGAAACTACTACATTTTGAATATTGATATGAGTATTTTTTTATCGTAATGATCCTATAACATGGATATTATATAGTGAAAAATAAAATGACCCACATCAAGTGGCATCCTTACAAAATCTAGATATTGCTTCCATGCTTTCAGAACAAGACCAACATGTGTGGTACAAAAGGCCTTGTGAAAGGAAAAATTATTATGTTATATCTCGGTCCCTTTTTACAAAGGAATTGAAATAACACTATGGGCATTTCAAGAAAATCTATTATTTAGTGAATTGTTAAATTGTCATTAAAAATATACAATTACAAGGAAGGCTGAAGAATTCCAAAATATAATACTAGAGTATAGGACACTTAGAGAATAATTAGTTAGAATTCTTTATTGGAACTTTAGAGGAAAACATCCAGCATGGGGTGAGTCTCTTCGAATGTAAATCCCTAGAACATGCTTTTAATTTAGCGAGGAAAGTTGAAAGAAAAATTATGGTTGTTGGAAAATTAGTTGCCAACAACTATAGAGAAAATTGTGCTCCATCTCCTAACCTCACTTAACCAACAAGGCTTACATCACAAAAAATGTATGGAAGAATATAAAAATGAATGTCTAAGGAAGAAGAAGATAAAGAATTGGAACTTTCACAAGATCTAAAGCTAGAAAAGAGCACTCCAACCATATCCTATCATGTATTTGCAAGTGTTAATACTTCATAAGTATAAATATAGAACGATATATCAAAAATAAAAAGGTAATGATTTTTTTTGGTTTTCGGAGTACCCACAACTTGATCAATTACAAATTAGCAAAACTTTTGAATTGTTTCATATATCCAGCACAAGATTTTCAAGTAACCATTGTATATGGTGGTACCAAAAATTGTTTAGGTAAGTGTCATAGTGTTATGCTAAATACATGGGCATATTTAGTGTATAGTACCATCATTCCAATAAGAATGGGTGGCATTGATGTTTCATTGTGGGTCCAATGGTTACGACCTTTGGGAACATTGACCTTTAATTTTTAATACGTATTCATAAGGTTTACATCAAAGGGAAAGGAAATAGAGCTTATAGTTGTCCAAGAGAAACCATGTAAAGTGATAACCTCTAATAGAATGAAAAAAGTACTCAAAATGGGGCACTAGCGTGTAATTGCACAATTGTGTTGAATAAATGTTCAAGCATGAATACAATCTATGTCAAGGGATATCGACAAAGGTTTAAACAATAATCAATTGGTACTTGGATTAGTTACTAAGGGTATTACACATATTATATATCATGATTATTCTATTCATTTGCAACTTGAAAGTGTACTCGAGAAAAATGAGGAAGGGAAAACCAAACTAGAAGTAAAGACAATCCTTGAAACAATGATTAAGTATCTAAGAAATCCAACAATTATGGAATGGGTCATCAAATAAAGGGACCTACCAATGGAAGAGGTAACAATAAAAGATGAATTATTCATGCACAATTATGAACAATTGGTCAAGTGTTGAGGACAACACCTACTTGAAGAAAAGATGAATTTTAAGCCCCATATAAGCACTAGGTTACCATAAAACCCCTTTCTAATCCATAGATATTTAGTGATTACATTTATATTGTCATATAGTTATGTAGTCTAGAGCATTTTATGGTCCCATTTTACTATAATTTTACCCTTTTTCTCATGTATATATCCTAATTATATCTAGTATAAGGATCATCAAATAATGTATTATACTTTATATTCATTGTAAAAATAGAATTCCCACTTGAATAAGACTATAATTACTAGTTTCTCTCATTTTTAAGGTGCAAGGTTCACAACTATAGGAAATAATTGTCTTCACAACTCATCACTTAAATAAGGTCAGGATGGTAATGTATGTTAGGTAGAGGAACAATAAATAATCCCTTAGAACCTTCTCCCAACTTGTGATATCATAGGCCCTATACGTGTTCATATCTATCTATCTTGGTCATAATCATTTTGTTATCTTTAAATGTAAAAATATCTACAATGTTAAATCACCATGGTATATCTAGTTCATGGTGATATATATAATATAAAATAAAAATATCCATGAATACTTTAAAAAATTCTTAATTGCTAATTTTCTTAGGAGGTGAATTGGGATGCTACATCACCCCCCTTCTAATACATGATCCTTAGTGTTTTTTTACTACAACAATGTTTATGCCTTCATTATTTAGCTATACCAATAATGTTATCCTCTTCATTTCCTTAACATACTCATTTTCAGTATATCCTAAAATAGTCACATAAATAAGATATATATATATATATATATATATATATATATATATATATATACGAGATATCAATGTTCATTAAGTAGATAAAATTTATAGTATTTATCTATATGGTTGTCCATTTGTTCAGAGGGATTCCTCATGCAATAAGTTGACTTCACTAATTTCTCATAAATGTCCAAATGTCCTCATGATCCTAGCTACATATAATATGAAATTACAACAAGAGACATGCAGGTGTCCTCTCACTTGGAGTCAATAACCCTACAAGCTCAAGCATCTCATTCACTACTATGTAGTCTCTAGCGAAATTCGTATTTTTGCAAGATTTCCTTACATAAGGAGTGTACAAAGACTTATAAAGTCTATTATCCATGACATCCCTTTATATTTATCCAACATCATGGAATATCACATTTCAACAACCATGAAGGCATTCCATAGTGTTGTAGTGTCACCTTAGTGTCCTTGTTCCCAAGTTTCCAATTCACAACCAACATCTATCCCCCTTACATAGATATGGAATAATGATTTTATCACATGGATATAGTTACTTATATATTATTTATTATAATTCAATTAAATAACTTTGTCCTCATCTTATTTCATACAAAAATAAAATTTCATAAATAGGAGATTGTGTCCCACAATGGTTCCCTCATCTCTATGTGATAATACCACGACTTCTTATGTGATTGCATTCAATGTCGTACCCATGGCCATTGTACATGAAAACTAAAATTTTAATTAGCCAAATAATTGTTAATATTCATGTATAAAACCATTTCAATATAATATTCACTATGGCCACTAAAAATGACTTGCAAATTGTCATATTCTCAACAACACAATCATGTTAAACTGCATACCATTTCAAATTTAAAGGAAACATTCATTGCAATATAAAAATATGTATTATCCTTATTACATCTTGTATTTTTATTTTCAGCATTTAAAACACTTCATAACACACACAAGAATTTGTTTTTAGGAAACAAAATAATTATGTAAGGTTGTGTGCCATAATTCCTCTCCCCACTAAGATGCATATATTATAATTTTATTAGCAATTAGTTTTCCCACGTTGTGTTAAATGGGGCAAAGGGTTCACACAACATATGTTAAAAATAAAAAAACTTCTCAAAACTTTAATAATAGTTTCCATTCATGAAATTTATTGATGCAGTTGGTTGTCCCATACAAGCCTTCATCTATTTAATCTATCAAACTTATGCATTGTTAAAATTTTCAACAATTTTTCCATACTCTGAGCTTCATTCCTTATAATAATTGAGTGAGTATTGATGTAGCACCCCCTCACAACCCCTTGGTTCATTCTCAGGAAGTAGAAGGTGTCATATCAAGCTAACTCGACCATCATAGTCTTGTCATCGAAATGGGGTCACGAAATCTCTCAATTTTCAACTTCCCCAAAACTAAAAACTAACATTGCAATTGCATCTGGATCATTGAAAAATTTCTAGAAATATAAACTTTATTGTGATCTTAGTTACAGATGAAAAGTTATGGCCATTTGAACTCACCCTCTTTAAACCCTTCCATGTCATCATGGCTACCATGTGGTACTCATGTTATGGCCCATGTGGCTTGCATTATCACCATAGGACTCCTATGTTACAAGCCTCATCCTCATAGGCCCTACCACATCATCGCTCCCTTACATTATTCACAATATTACTATTGCCATTAGTTCACATGTCCATGACAATATTTCATATTATGAATGGGTTCGAGGAAAAATGGACTCCTTCCATGAAACTGATGGGAAAAATTCTTGTCTAGGCCCCTATCCATATTGACCCTTTTCCTCAGCCCAATCCTTACCATGCATGCTATATTTCCATCGGAGGTCTAAGGACCTCAAGGAATCAAGACATGAATATATATGTTGATTTCCAGGGAAGCTCCTTGTCAATATCAACCTCATCAAACTCAGTCTTTCTCCCATGGCACACCTCTCTTTGTCGCTGACGTCCCAAGACATGAATATCTCTTTCAATTTCTAGGGAAACTGCTTTTCAATCTTGACCCTAGTAGTCTCATATATTTTTCCATGACATGCCTCCTTTTCTCCCTGAGATCCTGAGACACGAACGTCCCTATTAATTTTCAAGTAAATTTTCCTATCAATTTTGGACTCTCTCTCTCTCTCTCTCTCTCTCTCTCTCTCTCTCTCTCTCTTACACACACAGATAAATGAAAAATGCATGCCTTCAAAATTTATCCATTTAAGGCTATCCCTACTAAGATCAACACATACACAATAATTAACAGGGATGTCCTTGAATCTTAGTAAAATATGGGTTGTTCTCCATAAGATTACGCAACACACACACACACACACAGATATATATACACACACACACACACACACACACACACACACACACAGAGAGAGAGAGAGAGAGAGAGAGAGAGAGTATATATATATATATATATATACACACACACACACACACACACACACACACACACACACAGATAACTCAATTCTCGACCTTATTGGCCTAGCTCTCCTCATCTTACCAACATCATTTCTCAACCCTTAGATAATTTGGCCGATCTCTCCTGATATTTAACATAGATATACGTATGTGACTATTTATAGATGGATTCCACAAATCCTCATAATAGAGCATAAAACCACATAGGAAGCCATATTTGACTATTATAATCTTGATTGAGTTACAATGACCATCAAGCCTCCCATTGATGTGAATTTATAATTCAAACATTGATACAATGAATAAGAACATTCCCATTAACAACAAATGCCATAAGAAAAGAACATAACATCAAAGTGAAAATTTCATTCACAATATCACAAGTAAACCAATTATCTTGTGTTATAGATTAGTATGGAAAGTGCGTTTTGGATTGTAAGTCTCCAGCCAAGATTGACTACATTATTGGAGTTGTTGCAGTCAATTACCCTTGAGTTAAACCATGATCCATGGAAATTTTTAGTTAGTCTTAGTTGGAATTCATACTCATATTTGAGGAGAATGGGGTCATTTACCAGGTGGTTTATCTACTTTCACATTTCAAGCCAACCACTACATGTATCTTTTGGCTCACAATTTATGGGTGGTTTATTATATTACTTAACAAGCTCTCTAGGTGGTCTATCAACCATTCTTGGCTAGCACTCAAAGGTTTGTTACTCCTTTAATCAAACACCCAATTAATATTACCCTACCTAGTGGTTTCTCAAACTTGTTGGTGAGCACTAAGGGGTTTATCAACTTCCTTAGCAATCCCTTAACAATTTATCAACCACACAAGAAGCACCATCACTTCTGACTCTTCTCTGAGTATTCCAATGACTTCTCCAATCTAGGACAGTCACATTTCGTTGCTTCATAACTTTCACACAAGGGATTACATTCTCTTAACCTCAACTGGGTTTTTCAGCTCTCAACATCAACTTCAAAATTTTGTTCCTCAATCATTTTCTTTTGCTACATGATTCTCTCTAGCATGCTATCCTTCAACAAAAAAATTCCCCCTTTTCATTCCATATCCATGTTGATTTTATTGTGTCCCCTTTTCTTCATGCTGTTATTTATAACCCCCTTGTTAATCTCATTCCCATAGCATGGGAGATGTGGAGGCTTCCCTTGGAGTTCTTCTTGCCATTTGTTGAGTGAGGTGTGTGAATAGGTGTGTTATCCCAAAGCCACTCAACGCTCGACTTAGATCATGGATCTATATCCCTTTTTAATTAGTTTTAGTCAAATAAAACTTCATTTATATTTTAACTACCAAATTCTAAAAATATGGGGCGTATTCCAGGGGTGTTACAAACCCCATCCCCTTAAAGGGAACATTGTCCTTAGTGTTTTCTGTAAAATGAAGAAAAAATAGAAAAACTGATCTTTATAAATAAAACTCTTACATTCATTTATTCAACAAAAAAAAATGGTTACAAAACCCTTATTTTATCATTCATCTCCCAGATGGGATCGTTGGGTCCAAACTACTTCCGTTACACCTTGACCTGCACTATTACTTGATTCAAGATTGTTATTTACCTCTGACCTAGGTTGCATAGTGATTCTGGTTGGAACTCTCCCTTAAGTTCCACCTCTATCACAAACCAATCAACAAAATGATTAACATCATGTAGGCACTTCTTCAACAATGAAACATGAAAAACATCTTGTTCTTTCAGTGTGAGTGGTAGGGAAAATATACAAGGCATTGGTCCCACTCTTTCCAATATTTGAGATGGTTTTCAATATTTGGGTTACAACTTGGCATATGAACCCACTTTCAATGAGATTTTCCTCGACTTAATTCAGAGATGAACATGCTATGCCTCTTGAAACTCTTTATGCATTCTCTATTGGTCTTCATAACTCTTCTATCAGTCCTAGATTGTCTTTAAATTTTATTTTCTTATCATCTCCTATTGCATTTATTTTAACATGTTCGATCCAAGTGGTAATCTATTTCATTGATCATCCTACTTGATAGGAATATTTCATTTTCTACCATATAGTGCCTCAAATGGACTCATTCCCAATTTCTATTGATAACCATTTTTATGTGAAAACTCCATCAGTGGTAGGTAATCTTCCCACTTCCTTTCTTGATGCATAACATACATTCACAGCATCTATTCTAGTATTTTATTTACTCCCTTTGTCTGACCATCTATTTGAGGATGATAAGAAATGGTAAAATCTAGTTGGATTGCAAGACTAGCAAACAAGTACTTAAAAAAAATTAACTTGGAATCTTTGTATGATATTATATTTTTAGGTTCTCCATGAAACCTAAATATTTGTCTCATGAAGATCTTAGCTATGTTAATTTCCTTATGAGTATATTTAACAGCTATAAAATGAGATACTTTGTTTACGTTATCCATTACCATGATGATAATGTCATGTTTCCTAGTTTTGTTAGGAAATTCAATGATTGGGTCCATACATATGACTTCCCATTTCAACTTCAAAATTGGAATTGGTTGCAACGAGCTCATTGGATTCTTGTGTTATACCTTTAATTACTAGCATTCCAAACACTTACCATTGTATTCTACAATGTACTTCTTCATTCCCAATTAGTAATATGTTTTCTTCATGGCTATCATCATGTTTTGGTAACTAGGGTGACCTAAATAATGTCTCCTATGGAACTCATCCATGAAAAAATTCCTTAAATGAGTTGTATTAGGTACATATTTTTTGTTTTTTAATAGTAGTATGCCATCATCATTGAGCATTGGTAATTTTTGTTGATAGATCCATCTAGTTGCTTCAACCAACTCTTCTTCACATATTTCTAATGTTCATTATTAATCAACCCCTCATTAATTCTTCCCTTAATGTTAGATGAGCATGTGCTCAAAGTCGCTAAGTTCGTCTCTTGAAAACTCTTACTGAGTGCATCTTCCACCTTATTTTCTTTTCCTTTCATGTTCTTAATCTCAAAGTTGAACTCAATAATCAAATCCATCCACCTATGTTGTCTAGAATTTAGCTTGGGTAGGTAAAACTAATATTTCTATCCACCATGGTCTTCCATCAACATAAATATCCTTCCTAATAAGTAATGTATCGACAATTATAATGCATGCGGAATGGCTACTAACTACAAGTCATGAGTGACATAATTCCTTTCATGAT
This sequence comes from Pinus tabuliformis, assembly GCA_031772625.1. Lineage (NCBI taxonomy): Eukaryota > Viridiplantae > Streptophyta > Pinopsida > Pinales > Pinaceae > Pinus > Pinus tabuliformis. Next base: position 48,011,928 of record CM062813.1, read on the forward strand.
CATTCAACTTTTTAGAGTCATAGCAGATTACATGTCCTTCTTGCGTCAAGACTCCACCAGTTACCTCCTTACAAGCATCAATGTAAAATATAAAATATTTCTGACGGTCAAGTCTGTTATTGTTAAGATTTGTACACAAGTGAGTAATTGCTTCACTGTGCAAAACGAGTAGCGCATTTAGGAGTTCATTGAAATTTTACTCCTTTTCTTTGTAAGGTGGCGATTGGATTCCAAAACTTTGAGAAGTTACAAATGAACGTTTGATAATAACCAAATAATCCCATAAAGTATTTGACATACATCACATTCAGGGGACTGGACCATTCCTATATAGCCTTGATCTTCCCTCGGTTTACATCCATGCCTTCTTCTAAAACAACATGTCCCAAGTAATGAACTAGGGTTCAGAAAAAATCACACTTGGTAAGCTTTTCATACATCTTATGCTCCCTTAAAAATTGTAAAAATACTCTCAAATTGTCTTCATGCTCTTCTTTATTATTTAAATACACGAGAATGTCACCCAAAAAAATAGTACAAATATATCTCGGTAATGCCTAGCTACATTATTTATCAGGCACATGAAGGTTTTTGGGGAATTTGTAAGTGTGAGGGAAACCAGTACAATTTCACAGTTGCAATACCTTGTCGAGAACTAAATTTTGTAAATGTCCTCATACTTAATTCTCACCTCATTATAACAGGAATGTAGATCAATTTTGGAAAGAATTACAACTCCTCCTAGTTGGTCAAATAGGTCGTAAATCCTGGGCAACAAATGTATGTTCTTTAATGTCACCTTATTCAACTGTTAATAAACTATGCATAGTCCCATAGTTCCATCCTTCTTTTTAACACATAGGGTAGGGGCTCCCCAAGGAGAAATATTGGGTTGACTATAACCCTTCTCTAGTGTTTCCTTCAGTTATAATTTCAACTCAACAAGCTCAAATGTACTTATGTGATAAGAAGTTTTTGTTGTTGGTACTATTCTGAGGATCAACTTGATAGTGAAATCAATGTCTCTTTTTGGGAGTAGGCCTAGAAACTCGTATGGGAACACATACTCATATGGTTTTAGCACAAGATGAATTATGAATGGGCCAACATTGTCTCCTTTCTCATAAGACACGTCAATAACATATATCACACAACCTGTTATAATATAATACTTCACCTGGAGCGAAGTTAATTTCTTGAGTGAAATCGTCCCTTTGAATTTTTGTAGTGTTATCTATTCGCCATCATAATGGAGACATTATAGCACATTATTATAAAATTCAATTATGTTTTTTTGGGCTACCAATTAATACATACTATTGAAAATCTCATATGACCCTAATGGAAACAAATATAGTTTGGCTAAAATGGTCATGCCACCCAACTCCATGGGGCACGACTTAATTGAATTTGTCACTCATCTTTTGGTCATAGTGGAAATTTGAACTAGGAACTATTCTTCATGGAGTTTCCTTGGAAATTCATATTTTTCCACAATTTAAGGGCATATAATTGTAGTTAGAACGTAGATCAATTAAAATTAAGATTGTAATTTTTTGGCCATACCTTCCATTTTATTAAGCATACCTTCTTGGTCTACTTACCTATTTTCAAGCACTGCATAAATCCTAAAGATTTTATGTACCACATCATTCACAATTTTTTCCTCCTAAACATTGTATAGCTTCATATCGGTCTATTGTCGTTGAGGGTAATTTCTTTGCAAGTGATTTTCTCCACATGTCCAACATTGCACGGGTACTTTCCGAGACCATTTAGCTGGTTCATTGGTAATAATGGTTGTGGTATGTTTTTGATATGCCTTCTTGGTAGAATCATTTAAATTTTCACTCTTTTGCCTTGTTTATATCGTAACTTCTTTTTACATTGTCCTTTGAAACTCCCCCTATATTTTTTCTTCCTATCAGGTTGGACCTCAATGTTATGTCTATAGTAGTGCTTGATCTTTCAAATAACCTCCTAATAGTACTTGGCTCATCAAATTCTATTTTGTCCCTATATGCAGGTGCTAACCCACTCATATATCTATGGATCTTAGTATTTTTATCACTAATATAAGGTACTTACCTTAGAAATTTTGTGAATATAATTTTATACTCCCTAGGTGTTAGTTGTCCCATCTTGTGTTCATAGAATTCTTTGGGTATGGTGTCAAAATATTTTTAAGATATGCACCACTCAGAAGCAATTTTTGAACTTCCTCCATGATAGATCCTTCTCTTTGATGTATTTAATATTATTTAAGTCTTCTTATCATATATTTTCCTTTCATTTTAGGGTAAAAATAGCCACTAATTCAAGAGCATTAGATCTTCCAAGTCCTTAATTCATCGATGAGAAAAATATTCAAAAAGGGGTCTTGATTTTTGAGAAGAATTTATAATATTCTATGTAAATAAATTGTATTGTCCAAGTTAGTATATTTTATGAGTTTTATAACCAGATAATTCATAGTTTCAGAAAAGCTATAGATAGGTGAGATTTTTTTCATAAGGAAAAAAATATATATATATATCTACCTTGAACAACATGAAGGATTCTAGGGATAGATTGCGTGACTTTGGACTTTAGAGAAATATGATTTTTGGAGTGATTTATGGAGTGATTTTAGGAGTTAGGAAGATATTATTTATGGACTCCTTTATGGGTGATTTATGTAGTTATTTTAGGATTTAGAAAAGTTATTTCATTTCTTAATTCTACTTATTGTAAGCCTATGTGCAATGAGAGAATGACCAAATGAATGTAGAATCAGGCCATAGAGAGGAAGAGAGATTCTTAGTAGAATTGCATGTACAAGATTGAATGAATGAAATATAATTTCATGTTATTTGATATTTTCTCTAGGTATATTTAATTGATAAATTCTAGTTTGTGTGTGGAAATCATGGAAAATTAATGAAATCTAGAAATTTCATTAATGAAAGCATTGGACTAATGAAATCGCCATTTATATGCAAGTGAACCTCTATTGTGAAAATTGATACCTGAATATTTTTTTGAATGTGGAATCACTAATATGGAATTAATTACTCAATGAAGGACATTAATGCCAATATGAATTCTCTATGTTTTGCATGTTAAATTCATGTTAATTGATTGTTAATTACATTATTAGAGAATCATTTAGGATTCAACATTTGAATGAATGAACAACAAAGTTGTCATGGTGAATTTTTTATAATGTTTTGGCAGTAGTTGAACTACATATATGTTGGTATGCATTTGCAAGAAAAGTGATTTTTCATACATCATAGTGATATCAAAGAACAAAACATGTTTTGGTGTGACAATATGGAGGAAAAATTAGAACAAGATTAAGACATCGGTAGGTAAATCTATTTTGTTTTTATTTTATTTTATTTGTGGATATTGATGACAGGCAACATCAATTGAGAAGGAGGATGTGGTGAAAATACTAATAGCTAGCATAGTTGTGATGGAGGAAAAATAGTGACTACAAAAACTTGAAGAGCAAGGAGTGATCGAAACGACTTCTAGGAGAATGCCAACCATTATGAGAAGAATCTTCGGTGAAAATCACATAGAGATATTATTTTGGAACCAACCAATGTGGTTCATCGTCAGGACAATTTGAATGAGCAGATCTTACTATGCGTTATAAATAGATTGGGTAGAATGTCCAATGACCAAATTTCCAGATCAGGTAACGGCTAAAATGATAATAGCTAGATTGACCAGGGAATGGCTAGTTAGACTAGGAAGGGCATAATTTATTTAAATAAGTAAGTTCAGTCATCAATTTCTTTATAAATGGACAATTTTATAATTGCAAATATATGTTAGAATAAGCGAGTTAATAAATCAAGTCATAGAGAATAGTTGATTATATTTTAATTAAATATAAGTTAATTATATTTTAAATACAATATAAGTTAAGGGACATTTAAATTAAGAAAATAATGAATAAATTAGTTATTAAAGATGTTTATAAATATTAGTTCATTGAATAAGTTAAAAATAGAATGATCTATAAATAGTTATTTCCATTTTAAAATAAAAGCTAAAGGACCTATTAAAATAAATAGATTAGTATCATATTCGTCGTCAAAGAGTATCCTTATAAAAATATTAATTTATAGTTTATTAAAGGTAAAAATAGTTAAGAAATAAAAAATAAAAAATAAATAAAATAAAATAAAAAAAAAATAAATAAATAAAAATAAAAATAAATAAAAGGATAATAGTCAAAAATAAATATTAGAGAATTCAAGTATATATATATATATATATATATATATATATATATATATATATATATATATATAAATCAAATCAAATCAAATCAAATAAAAATATTAATATTAGTTTAAAAGTCAAAGAGTTAAAATAAATAAATATTAGAGAATTCAAGTACTAGAAAAAATTATCAAAAAAAAAAAAAATACTAAAGGGAGAAAACGACTAGGAGGAGAGGGCTGGGACCCAGCAACTACTGATCTTCCAGCCATCCTCTCTATTAAGATTGTTCGGCCTTTTTTCAATCTCAAGGGCTTCCCTAAATTTCCGGTGATGAAATTGCGACACTCTAGCAATCACACTAGCTTCTCCGATGCAGACATGATGATTGGTTTTCTCAACATGCTATGCTAAAGCGGAAGACTTGGTTCTCGTATGCTTGAGGTCAGCTGCGTGCTCACTAATCCTTTAAAAAATGGAGCGACCAGTCTCACCGATATAGGGAGTCCCACAAGAACAAGGAATAATATAAACACCTTTTATTTTATTTTATTTATCTATTTAACTATTTTTACCCTTAATAAACTATTAATTAATATTTTTATAGGGATACTCTTTGACGATGAATATGATACTAATCTATTTATTTTAATAGGTCCTTTAGCTTTTATTTTAAAATGGAAATAACTATTTATAGATCATTCTATTTTTAACTTATTCAATGAACTAATATTTATAAACATCTTTGATAACTAATTTATTCGTTTATTTTCTTAATTGAAATTACGATTTAAATGTTCGTTAACTTATATTTTATTTAAAATATAATTAAATTATATTTAATTAAAATATAATCAACTATTCTCTATGACTTGATTTATTAACTCGCTTATTCTAACATATATTTGCAATTATAAAATTGTCCATATATAAAGAAATTAATGACTAAACTTACTTATTTAAATAAATTATGCCCTTCCTAGTCTAACTAGTCGTTCCGTGGTCAATATAGCTATTATCATTTTAGTCGTTACCTGATCTGGAAATTTGGTCATTGGACATTCTGCCTGATCTATTTATAATGCATAGCAAGATCTGCTCATTCAACTTGTCCTGACGATGAACCACACTGGTTGGTTCGAAATGCATTGACAAAATAATATCTCTATGTGATTTTCACCGAACATTCTTCTCAAAATTGATATGGATCACAAAAGCCTAAATTCTTTAATGCCAACCATTTGAGCATATAGGAGAAGCATGGTGAGACGTGTGTAGTAGGAAAGAGATCTTATACTACAGAGGTGATTTGTAGGTCAGAGTGGGTAGGATAAATATTGCAAAAGGATAAGATGAAGATGACTATGGGAAGTCATTTAAATAATTCAGGGGGAAGCCAAAAAGATTCCAAAGCATTTGGCACAAGGAAAATGAGTGATGAATAATATGAGATGGAACTCGTTGATATAAAATTACAGTCGGATGTGCTTACAGAGATGCTACGATAGAATGAAGAGAACCACATGTATGGGTTGAGCCTAAGGAAAAGGGTTAAGTGGATTGCTGAAATATTGTAGGCCAAGAAGAAGAGACATAAGCTTAGACATAAGTTAAAGGAAGAACTCAAAGTTACTGAGTGTGATGAGGCAGTTGATAGAGGTGAACCTGAGCAAGGAGAAATTCATGGAGAATATAGAAATTATGGTGGATATTTGATGCTTGAGACACCAAATGAGGTTGAAAGGGTAAATGTTTTTCTTGATCATTTGTTTATGGTTACAAGTGCTATTGATGATGAAAAACCCTTTGAAGTTGTCATGAAGATAGAGGAAATTGGAGGAGAGTAGAATCCAAGTTTTGTTTAAGTTAAAATGAAGACAAATATTTAAATGCAATTCTCATGAAGGGTATTGGACAATCACAACCAAAGGTAGAAATGATTTTTAGTTCTCAAGTTGATTATGTGTATGCAAGTGAAGTAGAAAGACAGGATGGAAAAATTCCAAAAGTTGTTATAAAGAAGGATGCAATGAATCCAAAGGTTTAATAATTTACTAATAACTTGGAAATAGAGTTTAATAAAAAAATTAAAACATGAAAAACATTTCAGGCAACAACTCTACAAGTAAATGAGGACAGGGGTAAATGTGAAGTAACATTGGTTTGATTGTATACTCTTTCTTTTGATTTTTCTCATTTTTGAAAGAGTTCTACTTGAAATAGTGAATAGAAGCATGATGAGAAGTGGAAAGGTACAGAAGGTTATTTTACACGATTGTAAGCAATAAGAAGAGAAAGTATGGAATCATTGTGAAGTTCCAGAATCAGATATAGAAGGAAAATAACATGATGGGACAGATGATCAACAACAGTGCAAAGTACAGATCATGGAGGATTCAAAAATTGAGGACACGTGACCAAGAGGTCATGAAATTTTTTTCTACCTTGGGAGTCTGATGCAGGTGCATTAGATATTCCAAGTCAATAATTCATCAATGTTAAAAATATTCAAAAAGCGGTCTTGATTTTTTGAAGAATTTAGAAGAATTTATATTCTTCTATGTAAATAAATTGTATTTTCTAACTTGGTATATTTTATGAGTTTTAGAACTAGATGATGCATAGCTTTAGAAAATATATGGATAGGTGAGATTTTTTCCATAAGGAAAAATAAAATTTACCTTGAAAGGCATGAGAGATTGTAGCGATAGATTGAGTGACTTTAGAATTTAGAAAAAATATGATTTATGGAGTGATTTTAAGATTTAGGAAAATATTATTTATGAAGTGATTTATGTAGTAATTAAAAGATTTAGAAAAGATATTGTGTTTCTTAATTATTCTTATTGTAAGCCTACAGGAAATGAGACAATGGCCCAATGAATGTAGAATTAGGCCACATATAAGAAGAGATATTCTTCGTAAGACTACATGTACAAGATTGAATGAATGAAATAGAATTTCATGTTATTTGATATTTTCTCTAGGTATATTTAATTGATAAATTCCATTTTATCTGTGCAAGTCATGGAAAGTTACTGAAATCAATAGATTTCACTAATGAAACCATTGGAATGATGAAATTTTTATTTATATGGAAGTGAACCTCTATTGAAAATTGATACTAGAAGATTTCATTGAATGTGAAATATCTAATTTCGAATTAGTTACTTAATGAAGGACATTAACGCCAATATGAATTCTCTATGTTGTGCATGTTAAAGTCTAGCTAATTTATTTCCAATTGCATTGCAAAAGAATCATTGCGGCTCAATGTTGGAATGAAGTAATAGTAGAGTTGTCAAGGTAAAATTGGTATAATATTTTGGCCCTAGTTGAACTATAGATCTATGGGAATGAATTCATAGCGAATGTGATTATTGTTGCATCAACCACCTTAGCCTTCATGTTCTCAAAATAATCATGCACCTTAAAGTACTTCTTCATCCCTAAGAACCAATCTTTGCATCTTCTACATTCTCCACCTCCCCATCAAAGGTAGGGGCATTTCTTTCTTGAGTTCTTCACGCATGAAACTCTTCATCCTCCCGCTTTGATGACGAGTTATATTAGTTCCATTATTTGATGACCTATCAACACTACTTGTTTCTATCTCTAGAGTGTTGAGTAGGATTGTACCTCCTTATTCATGTTTATGCCTTTTCCTTGTATTGCTATCTTTTTCTTCATCCAGTTTTTGATTTTGATTTTCTAATGGTCTATGCTTATATCTGTATTTGTCATGATGGCTAGTACCAAGTTCATGTTGTCCCTATATTTTATAATTTATATAATTTACAATATTTTAGCATTTTCCTCTACTTGCCTATCTTATTATCTAACAATATTTTCATTATCTTCCTTTAAACTCCTTAATTGAACTCTTAGTATTCCAAGAGTTTCCATTCGTTTAGGAGTATATTGTATTTCTATCTTCCCAAATGATTCTTCCTCGGAAACTTGTTGAGATTTTTTTGTTCCATATTACTCCTTCTTGTTGCTCATTCTTTTTATTTCTTGTTGTACTTTGATGTCTACTAATGTATTTTTACACATAATTGTTAACCATCCAAAAAGAAATGAAAATAACTTAATTTCTCACCACCATGGATTATGTTGAGGTGAAATCATTTGAAACATTTATTCCCAATTAACACAAAAAATATTCAATCAACAATTTTGTCAAACTAAACACTACATCAACTTGTAACTTTAATATCGATATACATATTTGAATAGAAAGAAAACATAGTAGATCAAACATTTATTTTTGTTTGCACATGTGAGCCTGTTCAAGTCTATTTTGAAACCATGCTTTGATACTACTCTGTAATAGCCCCTCCCACCCCATTGATTCATTTTTAGGTAGTGTAACGCGTCGCATCAAGCTAATGTGACCTCCATAGTTATGTCATGGAAATGGGGTCACGAAATTATTAAATTTTAAACTTCCCTAAAACTAAAATATAAGATATCCATTATGACTAGATCATTGAGAGATTTCTGGAGATACAAATTTTATCATGATCTGAGCTACAGATCAAAAGCTATGTTTGTTTGAAGTCTTCCCTTTTGAAACCCTATCATGTCATAATGGTTTCCATCTAGTGCTCATGGTGTGGCCCTTGTTGCATTCCCTGTGAGCATAGGACTCCTCTATGGTAGGCCACATCCTTTTGTGCCCTTCTCCATCATTGATCCCTTACATTATTCATAATCTTAGTCTCGGCATTTGTTCCCTAGTCTACGATATGATTTCATCTTACAAACAAGTCTATGGAGAGACAAACTACTTCCACCTCAATTCATGAGAGGAATTATCATCATGGCCCCTAATAAATTCAACCCTTTTCTTTGGTCTACTCCCTACCATGCATGCCATAGTTCCTTCGAGGTTTGAGGACCCTGAGGTCTTGAGCTACGCTCATCAATACAAACCTCCTGCAAAGAATATAATCAATCCACATCTTCAAGGCATGAATAATAGCTACCAACTCAAGATCATGAGTTACATAGTTCCGCTCGTGCTCATTCAATTTCCTAGATAGCACATCACCTTCCCCCCTTGTATAAGGACTCCACCAAGTCCTCTCTTGCAGGAATTTATACACACCACGAACTCTTTATCTGGATCTATAATCTTAAGAATTGAGGCATTTGTCAACAACTACTCCGAACTTGCTTCACATTCCTCTTTCCATTCAAATTTATTACATTTTATTTGCAATGATGTAGTAGGATATGTAATGTGCGAGAAATTCATGATAACCCTCCTGTAGTAACTTGCTGATCCTGGTGGCTCTAGAGACACACACAAGACAAAGAGGGCTAATGAAAGCTCAAAAATCAAAGTGTTTGGATTATGCTCAAACCTAGTTCATGATAAAGATCTCGTCATTGTGATCACAGTGGTGTGAATGGTTCATCAATTCGTGTCTGGATGAGGAAGTTAGAAGCATTCAAGGTTTGGTTGACTTTTGCTGACTAGGCGAGCTTAAGGAGGCCACAATTTGGACACAACCCGGCCACCAGATTCCGACCAACCTGGGCTAGATTTCGAGCAAATTTTTGGCCCAGTTAGTTTTCCTCATCTGGTCGGTTTTCAAATTTTTAAAAATGAATATGTTATTTTTTTTAACTAAAAATGAAAAAATATAATGTGGTGGCATGCCACCAGCCCTGCTACCCCCAAAACCATATATCACAAAGAAAAATTAATAATTAGAAGGACCGATGGCCATGACCCTGCCAGTCCAACCACACCCTCCCAACTCCGTTTAACATTACATATGGCTATGTATATGGGGTGGGCACAGGCCACCTCCGGTGGACCCGACCCACACATAAACAACACCCAACCACCATGACAACTAGCAGGAAGCATGAGCATTGGCGATCCACCCAAGGTAGCCCAACCCAACCCATGACCCATTTAAAAAATATTTTTGTATAAAAAATGAGAAGGCAGGATTTCACCGCTTGACCTCTTCCCTATTAAATAGATCTCCAACCAACGTGCCAAACTACTTCATTTTCTAATCCACCCACAAATTTGTATTTAAAACCTCATTTTTTAGTGCACCCAAGCAGAGGAGGCAGTGGACACAGTTCAAGGCAACATTTCGTAGGAGGGCCGAATTTTCACTTTGTCATATTTTGACAAATTTTATATGGTTTCAACACTTCTCGACGCCACGAACGCAATGGCGTTGTCCGTTTCTCCATCAGAGTTCTGCATTTTTCAGCCATTTTTCAGTATGGAGGTGGAACCATGACTGCTGTAGAAACAGGTAGCATAACCATGATCCTTGAAATTTTCCTGAGGGGGTAATTTTTCTCCATGTTGGAATATAGTCAACTTTACAGTCGTTTTTCATGGTTTTCCGTAGGGATCACAATGGTGAGGTCAGATTCACCTTTTGAGTTGCATATTTCTAGTCCACCCATGGATCAAAATCTTTTAAGAATCTAGGGGGGAATCTTAAAGATTCCTTGAGCCCCAGATTCTCAATTTCTCAGAATTCAGAAATTTGACAACCGATTTTGCACTATTCGATGCCACAAATCTGATGGTGTTCAGATTTTTCATTTTCTCATTCTATTCTTCAACCACTTTTCTAAGTGGAATGAAGGTGTCAACATTCATGTGCGAGCACCCATTTCCATGCGATTGATGCCATGAGATTGATGGCACAAACAACTTCAGCAGTTTGACATCCACTTCTTCAAATGGCCCTTGGTTATGAGGTATATGCAGTGTGTTCATGTATTTCTTTTGCTATGCATTGTGTTGCACATATCCCTGTTTAATGTTTGATGTGGGATCTTGTTTTCATACTTGTTTCATGATTCCTGCTTGATGTGATGTAGAATCATCTGTGTGATGTACTTATTGTGACGATTCATCATGTTATGTTTTGGGATCCTTTGTTGTATGTTGATGGGATACTCATGTGGTCATCATGTATGTTTGCATTGAGATCCCTTTTATGCCATGTTGGTGGGATGCTCATCATGCATGAGTTTATGTCATACTGATAGGAATATTTTTTACTGAGAGTACCTGTAGCAGAACATCTCTTAGAGCCACTCCTGCGTGAGGGCATTTTCCTTGTATGATAGCGAAATCACTTTTTATGTACATCATCACTATTGATAGCACTTAATGCAGCGGCCTACACCATATTGATACCGGGGCCCGGAGATGTAGTCCCTCGTAATTGAACTCCGTTATCAACGGCTTATGTTTTCATGTTTTGATGATTTACATGTTCCTCTTTACAACATGCACATGTATTCATTTATGTTCTTTTAAAAACGAAATTTAACACATCATGAAAGTAAAAGGTCTTGGAAGGGTCCTTTGTCAAACCTGGGCCTGGATCACTCGCTAACCCCATAAATTATCTCACCTCATCAACATACTTAGGAGTTGCCCACCCCATGATATCCCCCATCTTTTCTCGATCCACTACTATGATTTCCTTGGAAACAACATGTCCCAATTAATGTAAATCTATTTGAAAGAAAATTAACTTGCTAATCTTGGGATACAACTTATGCTCTCTTAGCAATCTGTTGACACTGTTGGACCCACCAACATGTAAGGGGATCTCCTCAGTAAGAAGTCCTAGTTAGATCTCAAACCGTTTGGTGTAGGAGTCCCAACAGTGGGTCTTATGGTTATTCCTTGATCACGATTTCACATAGAGGTAAGTAAGATAACTCTGTTGGTAACAAGGGTGTGACAACTGCGGCGAGCCAAGGAAAGTGAATGAGAGGTTCTAACACACTAAATGTGAGGGAAGTGTGCCCCTTGGAAACCTGTAATAGTACGTGGCTTGGAAGGGAGCACACGAGCGAAGATGCATCACAACATGGAAGGGAAGTTAGCGAGCAATCCAAAGTGATGGTTAAACCAACAACACATTTCAGAAAGATTCATACATACTTATACATAATAGTTTATACATGCATGCGTAAGTAAACTAATGCATATATCATTTAGAGTAAACCAGATAACATAGAATACAATACAACATATGCACAGAACATGTTGGCTCTTGTTATATTAAGAAGTGTAAGTTCCCGTCATACAATACATCCATTTCCAACCACTAGTTCCAATAGTGGAATGTTACAACCACAACCACTTGCTCCTCCAAAGGGATGTACTAGCTATGTGTAGTGGAGAATCCAAGGCTCGTTACAATACTATCCAATCTCTCTCCAAGATAGTCTTATCGAAAGCTTGGCTGACCAAAAGCCTTTACAATGAGTTATGAGGTTCTATTTATAGCAAAGGGTGGGGTGACCCTTGACATTTCGCTTTGTGAAAATTCATCTACCCTCATGACTCTTCATCTACTCTATGACTGTTACATCCAACTATTGACACTTGAACTTCCACTTGACATGGCCTTACATTACAATGCACATGTGCTCATGTGAGACGAAATGGCTTGAAGAAGCCATGTAATATATCAATGACACTTGGTTTGTTATGGTTAGATGAATTCTTTAACATGCTTGTGATGGCGAAGGTGTTAAGATGACGTGAAGCTTGGTCATCAGTGATGGTGTGCATACACCCCATGGTGACATCTCACTGAAGCAAACTCTTACCTCCATTGCATCCACATGCATTGGTGTGGCTCCTTCATCCAACTCATCTGCCAACATGTGCATGGTCATCTTGGTGCAGCTGAACCGACAACACATTGATGCATAGTTTTCATGCTGGTCTTCGAGCGTGTGTTGGTGGTCATGCACATTAACTATCAAATACATGTTGAGGTCCAACTAAACTGGCCTCTTGTCTTCACCTTGGTGAGTGTGCTGCATGGGTTGGATCACATGTGGTGCACAATGACATGATGTTGTTGAATCCCTTTCATTCGATCAACAACACTGCTCACCATGTGTGGTCCATGCCAGCTGCTGGGATGGATCTATAACTTGTACGGGCATAGTTTCATCCATGAGTGCATGTTGCACCCACTGTTGTTCATGTTCCTGTTGCAACTCATTCGCTTGTCTATGAAGCTCATGTTCTTCCTTGAGTTGTTGCTTCAGCAGATGCAACTCCTTCTTTGCTCCATTCTCTGTCTTCACATAACTGCGCCGTCACCTCATAGCCTAAGTCTCCAAAGTTGCTTTCATCACCAGTGGATATTCTTGAGCTTGCAACTTTGTTCCACCTTTGTGATGTCAGCAAACTTCCTCCTGCATTCATTGCATCCGTTATGCTACCTTTAGCTACTATTCATGATGTTACTTGCTATGATGCTACTGCTGTCATATCTTGATGTCCTTGTCTATGAGCAACTTGATGTCTTCATGAGCAGGCAAGCTCATAGACACTTAATCCATTACATCCCCAAGTGTTCTTTGAACGGTGTCTTCAACTCTGCTCTCTTTGAAACCATTGTACCTATGCTGCTAAGAGGCAGATGAACAATTGCGATACCTGGACACATGGAAACACTCATGGAAAGCAATTTGTCAGTCGAAAACCAAAATGAACTTGAGAATTGACTTGTAACATACTTGTGTGACACATCATGAGGGTTGTACAATTTATACCAGGAGGTCGGGAGACTAATTGAAAAGACTGCGCAAGGCACAGTCTGGGCTGGTCAGAGGCCGATTGACTACTGGAACTGCGTAATGCACATTCCTGTCTGGCTGCTAACCGCTGAAATTATGCAATGCACAATCTCAGCTGGCAACGGTTGCAGGCTCAGTGACTACATTGTGCAATTTTCTCGGCCAATAGTAACTGTCCCTCAGAATTACGCAATTCAAGACTAGAGAATATCTCCTGGATAGAAATGTACATTTCTAGAGTGGAAGGTAGAGCCTTCCCTCTCGGGATTGCGCAATGTGGTCTCAGTGAGGCAAATTTAGGGTCAATACTGCCCAAACTCGCCGACGGGAAACTGAACGTGAATGCATAGTGATTCTAAGTGTGAGCATAAGTGAATGATCATGCATGCAAACAATGAATGAAATATTCAGAAAATGGAACAACAAGCTTGTGGGTGAGGCGAGTCACCGAATCATTGACCATTCATGAAAAACAGTTTCATGCATGCGACAATAGTGAGATGTTAATGAAAACTCAAATGGTGCTAGTACAAGCTAGTATGTATCAAAATGACAAAAGTCACTCATTGAAATGAAGCAGACAATGTTCATATGAAGCAAAACACAAAAAGCGCCAGAAATGAAACACAGGACATGGAAAGTGGGCTTACCCAAAAACAACCGAGCTAAATGTGCCGACAGCTCCTAGATGCGATGTGGGATGATAGAACTGCAAGGTTGATGTGAGTGATGAGCTATGCAGTTTCTAGTTGATGAGTTTTGATAAAATCGAGGTTGTGATGCGCATGCCACAAATATAGGAAAAGGGACACTTCATGGGAGGTTTCTGAAATGGTCCTTGCATGTACCTCCCAACTGCCAAAAATAGATCCCTAAACAAGGGATGCATTTGCATGCTACCTTGGGTGAAATGGCCCATGCATGCAAGTCTGCTTTTCTCGATCCCAAGGAGAACCAGCTAACTCAGATGCACATGCAAGAGCTTGTCCAACTGCTGGGAGAAAATGCGCATTTACGGCTAAGAGCTGGGCTAGCTTCTCAGAATATTTGCATAATTTCTAGGTAGAGCAGCTGACTGCTACCCAGATTTGCACAAATTTTGGGCTGAGAAGCTGAGCTGGGAAGGATTGTGTAATTTTCTGGGTGAAGCTTGCTCAACAGAATTACACAATTCTTGGGCCCAATAGGCTACCAGTCAGGATTGCGCAATTTCTGGAGGGAAGTTTGGTTTCCCTCTAGATTTGCAAAAATTCTTGAAGGAGATGCTC
This sequence comes from Pinus tabuliformis, assembly GCA_031772625.1. Classification (NCBI taxonomy): domain Eukaryota; kingdom Viridiplantae; phylum Streptophyta; class Pinopsida; order Pinales; family Pinaceae; genus Pinus; species Pinus tabuliformis. The sequence continues at coordinate 48,027,026 of CM062813.1, forward strand.
ACCCTATTGTTGGATCAAGTCCAAATGAACAATCTATGAGGGGAATGCATCAAGGTTTGACCGACAGGTTGTCTTTCTACAAGAAAATCACTAGAGATTGTGTACCTGATGAAGCAAGATAGGTTGTTGTTAAAGGTTGGGCAACATTTTGGAGGGTGGTTGTAGCCGCTACAACAAAATCTTAACACTGCTGGTAAATGTACAACATTTTCTTCCTTACTCTTAGAATATATCAATATGTCATCAATGAATACAATCACAAACTTGTCCAGTTAATTATGCAAAACACTGTTCATCAAGCACATAAAAGTCTCTAGAGAATTATTCAAACCAAAAGGAACCATAAAAAACTCATAATGGATATACATGGTCCTGAAAGCAGTCTTGTAGATGTCCTTTCCTTTGATGTGTACCTAATGATATCCTAATCCTAGATCAATCTTCAACAACATTGTCACTCCCTTGAACTCATCAAACAAGTCATCAATCCTAAAAAATGGGTACCTGTTCTTAATCGTCACCTTGTTCAACTACTTCTAATCAATGCACAATCCAAGAGTACCATCCTTCTTCATCATGAAAAACACGAGTGCACCAAAAGGCAATATAATTACCCTAATGTATCCTTCATCAAGCATTTCCCTCATCTACAACTTAAATTCCACAAACTCTAGAGTGCACATCTTGTAAGGTGCCTTTGATGTTGGCATTGATCCTCGTATAAACTAAATAGAAAATTCCACTTCCCTATAGGGAGGGAACTCTGGAATATTTATTGGAAACACATCTTGAAACTACTATAATACACGGTACCTTTTGAATATTGTTTTGTCCTCAACATCCTTACCCTTCTCACTGAAAATATGATCTGCAAACATTACACACCCTTTCCTACAACTATGCTTAGCCTACATAGCTATATGACCATCTTAACTGATGTAGGCTTCTTCTCTCCTTGCAAGCACGGAAAATTTTAAGGATGGAAATGTATATTAAAGTTTAGAAACCTTGGAGAATCCCACTAGTCCATAATATGCAATATGAAAAATGTTTGGAGATTGTTGGGAATCGGATCCCCGGAGGATAGTTTTGGGGCTAAAATCCCATATTTTGGGTCGAATTTTGTAATAAAGTTGTAAAGTCTCCGCATTTTGTGGTCGCGGAGCCCAAAGATGTAATGAGTCATAAAGGGTTGTCTGCCCTAATTTTTTAAGGTAAAGTCGGCTATAAATATGTTCCCATGGTCTATGGACCATGGGATTATATCAAAAGAGCTAAGTAACCTCTAAGTAGTTAGTTGAGTCATGAATTGTAGATGAAGTCTTGAGGATAAGGAGAAAAGTGTAAGTTTCGGGTTGTAGCGTAGGTAGAGGATATGTAGCTAAGTGCGCAAAGGCCGAGGGTAGAATTCCACAGTTGAGTGCGCAGACCCCTGTAGTTGTGTGCGTGTGGCAAATACAGTCTGTAATCACTTGAAGATATCAATAGGGAGAAGTATTCTAAATAATTTTGTGTCTTTGTTTCCGGTTAATTCATCTTGTCATATTATGTATGATTTTTATTTATAATGCTTATGTGATGCATGAATGTATGTAATTACATTGGATAATTGAACACAAATAAGGATATTTGTTTCATGGTGCTAACTGTGATTAATTAATAATATAAGTAAGACACTTAAGCTAGTTTGGGAATCTACATGATACGCTGTCATAGCAGCGCGAAAGTACCTAAACCACAAGTCAGGGCTGTGTGAAGACCAATCATACCCTTCATAGAGGTACCGAAGGGTTGAGTAAAGGGATAGATAGACAAAGCCCTAGAACTTTACGACCTACGCGAAGGCAAGAATAGAAGGAATAAACTGACATCACAACCATCTCAGGGTGCAGAAACTTGGTTCCAACATCCCCCCATACTGCTTTGAGTGAGACTTTGTTCCACACTCCGTGGGTTGATGTCAAAAGGGTCAGTAGTGTAGGGATTTTTTTGGTTAAATAATGTTGAACCTGGGTCAGGCCCCACCAAGCCAACAAATGGTTCCATTGCTGGGACCAGAATCTGCATAAGATATGTGTAATGTCGTATCACAAGAATCGAACTAAGAAAGAGATCAGAGACTGGTTGGATAGGAACATCCATGAATTCGCGGCACAGGAGAACCAAAATCCGTGACTGACTAAGGAACAGTGGCTGGAAAGGTACCTATATACAGAAATGCACTATATCTTCTTTTGTTCCTTTCCGGTTGAGCTATACGAGTGGATTGCGAAGCTAGCAGATAGCCAAGGAAGGTGGAAACTTGATGGTCCTATTATTTGGACTCCAGAGTTAGTACAAATCCTTGAAGCCTCTAACGACAAGATCGCCCGCATTGTCGATCACTAGCTCGATCGCATCATAGGAGGATTTGTGACTGAATTCTCAGTGGATACCTCAATCAACTATAGTAAGGTAGAGTGATACTTTTTCAAAGGTCAGCGATGTAAGTACTTAAAGCCTTTGAATACCTGGATTAAGATGTTCTTATGCGAAAAATGGGTTATGCAACTACCTTGATGTTCAGAGCTACTCGATGTGGAAAAACTTACAGGAATGAAGGAAGAAAGGGTCCTAAATATAGTCCATTGTTTTCACCTCCATTGGAAGATGAAGAGGGAGTAGTGCAGGATTCTCCGCGAAGTGATATTCGGTTAATAAGACAAGGATTCCCGCGACTACCACCTCCACCCACACCACCTCCAACTTCACCACCATCACCTATGACTTCACCCATATTGCCTCCACCTCCACTGTAGTTTAGTATGGAAAATTCAGTGAAGTTGCCTTTGTTCAAAGGCTTAGGAAATGACGACGCGAACCAGTTTTGGTTCATCATGAAAGATGTATGGGAAGCTCAGGGCATTACAGATGATCACATGAAGTAGGCAACACTAGTTAGTGATTTTTGGGATAGCGCGCTAGCTTGGTACATCAAGTATTCTAGTGATAACCCAAATTCTGGAGTGGAAACATCTATACCGTGCTGAATAAAGAATTCAGTAGGCCTAAATCAGAGGAGCAATCGATTGTAGGATTCAAAGAAATTGCGATGAAACCAGGCGAGACACCTTGGGAATTAGATCAGAGGTTGAAGTGTAAGATTCACGAAGCTAACACGAACTTAACAGATGGACAACATTATGAGTAGTTTGTGGCTTCACTCTTGCCACACCTAGGGTTACCCTATCCCAACAGAAGATAACGACTTAGGTGGAGGCCTTGGAGATTGTGATGAGACTGCACGCAACACCGATGCAGGATATAAATCTAGGGGTGTTGGGCCTCAGTTTTGATCTTATTTTGCTTTGAGAAACTTACCTAACCATCCATTTATCCTTCATTTTCACTCCATCCATTCTCTTTTAATGAATATTTGATGTCTAATCAGGTATTTAGCTTTAATTTGTCAATTTCTAAAGTTTTTATAAAAGCTTGATTTTAAGTGCAATTTTGGCAATTTCAGAAATTCCTGTAATCACTTCATGGTTGATATGGATGCAGGCCACTTCAGCACGAATGGGATACATGAATGAAACGCTTCGGAACTAGGACCAAGCCACCTATGCTTGGTTCCAACAGAATGAGATTTATTATGCCTATTTGGAGCTAGTCAATCATGACTAGTCATCCAGAAATCCCATCTAAATAGGGCAGTTTTGAGATTCCATGATATTAGTCATATTTCTTGGGATGAGAGGAGTGGATTCGACTTGGATAGGTGGCTTAGAGTAGATAAGATTGTTAGAGTAAATGTAGATCAGTTGGTTTCATGAAACTCCTTATTTAAGAGCCACACTTTGATGGCTCAACACATTGACTTATGATACTTTTATGCTGTAATATTTTTGGTTTGAAGACTTAATTTGAAGACTTGTGTTACTCTCATTTTTTCTGCTCAATACATGGATGTGTGACTGATATAAAGCTTCTGATATCATCTTCAAAAGTGTGCAAGGCAAGGGTGGAGGGCCCCCACTCCAAGCTAAGTACACTTCCAAGTTAAACTAGTTTTATTTCATTGCAAATCTGGTTGATGGTAGCTTTAGTTTTTCAAAGTCTTATTTCAGATTGCCTTATGGTTATTCATAGTGATTGATTTCATTTGTTAATGGTTTATTCATCATCTAATTGAGTTGGAAAACAAGTGTTCAAGTTGGGCATTCCCTCTATGAAATGGTGAAGCAGAACTAGTCTCTTTTGTTTACATGCAAATAGTTTGTTTCCATTTAGATTTATATCTTGAGATGAATGAGTTATGATGGAAAACTTTAAGTGTCTCTTAAGTTAAGAGCCTCTTTCATGTATAATTTATGCATCTTGAGTTTTTAAGTTACAATCTCTAATTCATTAAGTAATAACTGAGGTGGAAGTGGACTTCTTGAGTTCAAGAACCCTTTCAATGTGTTCTCTTTTGAGCTGATTGAGTTAGAGCTATCAGATATATTATCTTTAGCTTTTAATCATTTATCTTTCAAGAATTGGTTATATTAGATCTTCACAAATAGTGAATTTGCCTCAAAGAATAAACAACCCGGATTGATAGTAAATAATTGTGTTAGTTTAGGAACATAAATTAGCTCAACATTTTGGCGCCGTTGCCGGGGAGGCAATTATCGGCATAGTCAATAGAGAGATAAAATCCAAAATACACAAAAACATTAGTTACATTTCATTTCTTTAATTATGTTACTTTATGCCTAGAGTTAGAGATCCTCAAGGTAGATTTATCAAAAACCCCCCACAAGTAGAGATAGGATCATCACATACACCTGTTACTGGTAATCCAATCATTGAAGAGCTGATTGAAAAACAAAGAAGTGGCCAAAGATTAACCTTGATTGAAAGGAAAACTTTGTCAGCTTGGGAAGCAAAGCAAAAATTCTCCACTTCCGGAAAACCAAAAGAGAAAGGAAAACAAATTGTTTTTCCATCCATCGATCCTCCTATCTTCCCACAACTTGAACCTCCACCTGAAATTGAAACAACTCAACCAATGGCAGAAGAAGAGGGACATGGATCCATTCATCTTACTCCTGAAGAACAAAGAGCTGAAAATGAAAGACAAGAAAGAGAATGGAGAAGGAAGAGAGAGGAAGAAAGGAAACACGAAAATGATAGGAAGTTAGAAAATGACAGGAAAAGACAAGAAGATGGACTTGACCAAGAATCAACTTTTGGTTTCCCAATAATAGATACAAGTGCAATACTAGGAGAAGAAGTAAAGATGAAAAACATTCCACCTTCTGTGTTGCCAAACTTCTATGGAATGTCTACAGAAGATCCGGATTCATTCATGTTTGAATTCGATATCTTATGTAGAACATATGGTTATACTGATGATGTTCATAAGCTCCGTCTTTTTCCTGCAACATTAAAGGCAACAGCTTTAAAATGGTTTATGGGTTTAGGAGAACAAACAATAGCCTCCTGGGATGATATGCGAACTGTCTTCCTTAAGAAATATCAGCCTTATTGTAGATCTAGAGATTCAAAGGAAGATGTGTTTAGGATGACACAGCAAGAAGATGAAAATCTAGAAGAATATTTAGAACGGTTTGCATATAATCTTCAGAAGTCTAAACAACATTCCCTAAATCAAGAAACTGTTCGCACAATCTTCCTCAAAGGTATAAGAGATGAATACCTTGACATTTTAAATGTAATGGGCAAAGGAGATATTTCAAATCTTCCATTTGATGAAATTGTCGAGTTATGTCAGAAATATTCTAGAGGAAGATCAAAAACCGGAAGAAGGGAAGTAAGTTCTAAAGCAGCAAAGTTAGCTGCAGGAGGGATAACAAGGGCTGAAATAGGAAGTCTATTGGAAAATTCCAAAACAGATCTTTTGAGTACATTAGGGACACAAGTAGATGTGCTAAAGGCAAACAAAAAGAAAGAAGAACAAGAACAAGCCTTAGCAATATTTTGTTCAAAATGTAAAAAGAAACATCCTTTGAGAGACTGTCCTTTAGATAGCATTCAAGTGTGTGGTCTTTGTACAGGCAATCACTCCACAGAAAATTGTGTAACATTGAAAGACTTGCAAACTAATTCAATGGAAGAAATGCAAGGAGCAGAAGGTTTCTATTACGTTGCACCAAGAAGACCATGGCCACCTAGAATGCCTCAACCAAATCAGCAACAAATCCCTCAGCAAAATTATGCTTATCCATCTTATAATCCTTGGACCCCTCCTATGCCATGGCAAGCTTGGCCTCCACAACAATATCCACAACAACCTGCACAAGGTTGGAGAGGATATGGTTATGGAAACCAACAACCACAACAGTCTCAACAATATCAACAACATTACCAGCAACAGTACCAACAGCCATTTTCATACCCACCATATCCTTCATCCATGCCATTTCCGCAACAAAATTCTGCATATCCATTCCAACAGCAGAATCCACCACCATTGTTAACACAACCACAGCAATTACAGTTACCTTCAAATCAACCCAGACCAACACAATTACCATCCCAACCGGTGGCTAATCCGAATAACAAAGTGGACAAATCTGCATATACAGTAGAGGAAACAGCATATTATCCTGCATATTCAATTCTTCCTCTTGATGATGTCCATTTAAGGTCTGGAAAAGTACTTAAGAAGGATTCTCCTCCAATTATAGAAGAACCAGCTGAACAAGGAGAATCATCTGAAACAGCACAAACTAAGGTACAAAATCAGAAAGGAGCAAATATTACACAAACACCACCTTATCCTGAAAGGTTGGTAGAACAACAAACTCAAAATCAAATAACCCTTCCTGAATTTGATATCTTAGATGAGTTAAAAAATGCATATGTTAAGATTCCTTTATTAAAAGCCATTAAAGAAATACCAATATATGCAAAGACAATAAAGGAATTGTGCATTAGGAAAGAAAGAAAGAAAAAGGATCCTGCAACAATCCAAGTCATTGGTAAATTAGCAAGTCTCATGTCTACTCAAACTGTAATAGAAAAATATATTGATCCTGGTATCCCAATGGTTACCATATCAATAAATAATTTCTCTGTACCTAACACATTAATAGACTTGGGAGCAGCTATAAACGTAATGACAATGGAAACCATGAAAACTTTGCAATTAAACAACATTAGATCAACCTCAACAGTCTTGGAATTAGCAGATAGATCTAAGGTTGTTCCTGAAGGAATGTTAGAAGATATCATAGTTTCCTTGGATTCATGGGAATATCCTGTTGACTTCTTGATCTTGCAACCAAAGACAAACTTGGGAGGACATCCTCTGATATTAGGCAGACCATGGTTAGCCACTGCTGATGCCTTCATAGGATGCAGATCTGGAAGTATGATAATATCACATGGAGATGAAAGGAAACATATCACTCTCTATTCACCTGCACAAACCACTTCTTTAGAATCAATACTTGAAACCCAGGAAAAGCAACAAACAAAAGCAGTTTTAAGTATTAATCAATTCTTTGATTTTAGAGAAGAGGAGGAGAATGAAGATCTGATGGACCTTTTTATCTCAGAACCAAGCATTTCAGAGCAGCTTAGGAAAGTTCAATATGAAGCTGCAAATGAACTTCTGAATCAATGTTTTCAGGAAACATGTACTATTCGAACTTTGCAAAATTCTTTGGGAGACATCTTTCCTGTAAACACAATTAGCAACCCAATAATCAAAACAATTGAGGTACATCCTGGAAAACATTTAAATATTGGAAACCAGCTGCAATCAAAACAAGAACAAGAGGTAATTACATTACTACAGAAATACTCAAAAGCATTTGCCTGGGATTATACTGATATGCAAGGAATCCATCCTACCACATGTATCCACCACATCTATACAGATGATAAACTTAAACCTGTTAGACAACCTCAAAGAAGAATGAATCCTATGATGAAAGAAATAGTGAAAGAGGAACTGCAAAAACTGTTAAATGTTGGATTCATCTATCCTATTTCAGATAGTCAATGGGTTTCACCACTGGTTGTTGTACCAAAGAAAAATGGAAAATGGAGGGTATGTATAGATTATCGAGAATTAAACAAAGCTACCTTAAAAGATCATTTTCCTTTACCATTCATTGACCAGGTGCTAGATTCTTTGGCTGGAAAGAAATACTTCTCTTTCTTGGATGGGTTTAGTGGGTACAACCAGATTAGAATAGCAACAGAAGATCAAGACAAAACTACATTTACTTGCCCATGGGGAACCTATGCATATAATGTTTTGCCATTTGGTTTATGCAATGCACCTGCAACTTTTCAAAGAGCAGTTCTTGCGATATTTGCGGATCTAGTCCATGAATGTGTAGAAGTTTATATGGATGACTTCACAGTGTATGGAAACACATATGATGATTGTCTGAACAATCTTGAGAAAGTCTTGAAGAGATGTATCGAAACAAATCTGTCATTAAGTAACGAAAAATGCTATATGATGTTAACAGAGGGTATAGTTCTGGGACACCATATTTCCGGTTCCGGAATTAAGGTGGATCCAGCCAAAATTCAAGTCCTAGTTAACCTGATGCCACCTACAACTCAAAAGGAGGTCAGAAGTTTCTTGGGCTATGCGGGCTATTACAGACGATTCATAGAAAACTTTAGCAAAATAGCTCAACCCCTGTTTAAATTATTAGCAAAAGATGTTGAATTCCAATGGACAAATAGCTATCAGAATGCTTTTCAAATTTTAAAAGATAAGTTGTCAGTAGCACCCATACTTCGAGGACCAAATTGGTCTTTGCCATTTCATATTTCCACTGACGCATCAGATACAGCAATAGGTGCCTCTTTGGGATAGAAAGAAAATTTGTTCAACTATGCAATATACTTTATCAGTAAGAATTTGACACCTGCAGAAACAAACTATACAGTCACCGAAAAGGAAATGTTAGCCGTTATACATGCAGTAAACAAATTCAGGCATTACATAACAGGATATCAAGTTTTTATTCACACAGATCATTCAGCAATAAAATACTTGATGAAAAAACCCATCACTAATGGACGAATTACAAGATGGCTCCTGTTATTGCAAGAATTTAACATTACAATCCAAGACCGGCCAGGCAAAGAAAACCAGGTGGCTGACTTTCTGTCCCGCATCCAATCACCAGAAGACCCAAATCCTGTGATAGACAACTTCCCTGATGAACATCTGTTTTCCATAACAGTTAAAACACCTTGGTTTGCAGATATTGCTAATTATTTGTCATCTGGAAAATTTCCAACTCAATTCACTAGCAAGCAAAGAAAGAAAATTGTTAGAGAAAGTTCTAGGTATAGCTGGGTGAATGGTGATTTGTTTTATACTGGTTCAGATCTAATGATTAGAAAGTGTGTGCGTGAAGATGAAATACTAGATATTCTTAGGGCATGTCATGACGAACCATGTGGTGGTAATTTTGCAGACAAACGAACAGCATATAAAGTGCTGCAACTAGGCTATTACTGGCCATCTGTCTTCAAGGATTCTAAGGCATATGTCAAGCAATGTGACAGTTGCCAAAGAATAGGGAGACCCATCCTGTCAGATGAAATTCCGCTCAAACCGCAGGTCCTCATTGAGCCATTTGAGCAGTGGGCACTTGATTTTGTTGGACCCATTAATCCACCATCAAATGGAAAAAGGTACATCCTAGTGTGCACGGACTATGTAACCAAATGGGTGGAAGCCAAAGCAGTGAGCAGAGCGACAGAGGACACAGTGGTTACCTTCCTCTTTGAAGAAATTTTTGTAATATATGGAGTACCAAGACAAATAGTGACAGATCAAGGAACGCAGTTTACCTCAAAGTTAGTGTGGGATCTGACAGAGAAATATAAGATAAAACATAGGAAGTCTACTCCATATCACCCTCAAGCAAATGGTCAGGTAGAATCCACAAACAAGGTCTTAGAAAATATCATGACTAAGACGGTGCAGCTGAATAGGAAAGATTGGTCTGAGAAGTTAAAAGATGCATTATGGGCTTACAGAATCACATGGAAAAACACAACTGGTTTTAGTCCATACCAGTTGGTCTATGGGAAAGAAGCCTTATTGCCTATTGAATTTCAGATACAAACCTACAGACTAGCAGCAGAATTGGGCATGGACCTGACTGAAGCAAAACAGTAGAGGATCATAGAACTTAACCAATTGGATGAACACCGTCAACAAGCAATTGAACAGACAACATTAGTACAGCAACAGAGAATGAAATGGCATGATAGATACATTAAAACAAAGACATTTCAGAAGGGAGACTGGGCCTTATTATTTGACTCCAAATTCAAGGATTTCAAAGCGAAGTTTACAACACACTGGCTAGGGCCATATGAAATCGAGGAGATCTTTGATAATGGAGCAGTGAAGATAAAGACAATTGACCAGGACCCCACCTCATTTGTTGTAAATGGTCATAGGCTGAAAGTTTATCATCAGCCTATTAGTAAAGAGACATTCATGAAACAACTGGTAGAAGAATCAGGACTGGAAATTATGGCTCTGCCATCTTCCAGTTCGGAAAAATAATAAAAAAATATGAAAAAAAAAAAAAAAAAAAACATAAAAAAAAGAGAAAAAGATATATGAAAAAAAAAAAAAACAAAACATAAAAAAAATAATTGGTTTGCTGGTGAAAACTAGGCAACTGGCACCATGCAAACTTGAATTCATAGGGGAAAACCAGGGAAACCTGGACTCTATGAATTCTATATTCTTGTTTTACTATTCTCACATAATTTCAATGCAGGACCTTTCCACAATTGACTTGAGGACAAGTCAAACTTTCAGCAAGGGAGAGTCTTGTAGCAAGCTTTTAGCTGCCACAGCTAAGGGATTGTGTTGTCCACTTTGGACCTGAAGCAAATTTGTTGCAGCAGAACCTGAAGGGACCTGAGTTGAAACATCATTACAGAAGGGACCTGAAACAAACATTAGTTGCAACAGATCAAATCATTCCAGAAGCATTGCAGAGGGACCTGAGATGAAATAGTATTGCAGAGGGACCTGAAGGAAACTTAGTTGCAGCAGAACCAGATCAGAACCAACACAATATACCAGAAGCATTGCAGAGGGACCTGAAAGGAAAACATTATTAAAAGGGACCTGAACAATTCAAGAAATGGAGCATAGTGAACAAGGAGCAGTAATAAAATTCTACTTTTCATCTATCCATAACATTTTGGATTCCATTCCACCTGTACAAATAGCATTCAGCATTCCACCTGTACAAACAACATTCAACATTCCACCTGTACAAACAACATTCAAGGGAGTATATTCATAGCCATTTTGTGCTTGAAATTCAATTTTTTTTTAGAAACTTCTAGTTTTGATCTAATTGAAGTTAGTATCTGCAAATATTCATTAATATTCATTCCCAATATATACCCCACATTCCCTATTCATATTCCATTTCATTCACATACATTTCCTATACATCTTTTTATAACCCTAGGTATTTTCCTTAAACGCAAAAAGATCAAACTGGGACAACTCTTTTCACCTGCACATGAACTCAGAGCATTAGAATGATTATAATTTTAAACATGACCCCAATGGTCATTTTAAAATTATAAAGCTATGTTATAAAACGTATGCGCTATATAAGTCAAAAGAAAAAAGAAGAGCATTAAACATAAGTTAGTGGAGGCCGTAAGTATGTGTTATATAAGTAAAAAAGCATTAAACATAAGTTAGTGGAAATGCTTATAAAGTTTATATATGAGCGCTAAAGTTATTTTCCAAATATACTTTAGCCATATGGAGATGCTTATATACACAAATCAAATGCGCATATAACATAGTTATAAAGGGTAATGGAATGATACATAGTGGAGGCCGTAAGCATTCAAATACGATGGTGAGAGAGGATGATATTTAAACAAGTTATGGCATATATATTTCAAAAGCACCAAACTATGGTATAACATTTAAAATGCAAAGGTTATGAAGTTAAACCATAAGCTTTGGGCGCATATCGTAAGGAATGCAAGGAATATTATTTGCAACCAGCCGAATGATAATAATCAAATATCATTGCAATGAAGGGCACGACGGTGGCCATAATCAACAAACGTTGCAGCAATGAATAAAACGATAGACCATAAGCGCCACGCAGGCCAACACACAGGTACGGTTTTGACACGGTGTTATGGCAGCGTATGGTTATTGGATGAAGGAGCGGTGGAAGATATGCGTATGAAACAACAATACGGCCATCCTCATGACTCAGTCGGGTGACTGAGTCAATGAGGAAGGCCATGTAACCACGCATAACAGCACCAATGAATGAAACGCAGGGTACAACAGAGAAACGGTCATAAACCAACCTCCCCTGTGCAGTTCAAACAACAAATCCTGATTGCCATAGCTCAGAAAATTGTGTTTTGGCCGCAGCATAGTAAAAGGGAGAAAGGAGTGTATTGAGGTGATTTTAAAGACGAAATCTGAGTTGAATGAGTGGAGAAAGCCGAGTGTTGGAAGCAAACAAGGTAAGACTGGAGTTTATTTCGCTCGGCGACTGTAGATATGTATGAGTCCTCGCCATTAACTCACAGATTTTGTTGCTTTGCCACCAGTTCGACTAACCGAAGAAGGAGGGATTTGAAGTGCGTGTTTGCATCCCACGCGGCCAGTGACAGTCAGGTAACACTAAAACCGGGATAACTCCAAGTGTGCAACATGTATGGATAAACTAAACAGATTTTTATGCGTAAATTATGGTGTAGAAACAGTGGTCAATCACCCAGCATTTAAGTTTTAAACATTGCATGCATAACACGATAGTCATTTTGAGTTAAATATGGAATATGAAGCCGTAAACCCGGAGAGTTAGTTTGAGTAGGAGAAGCAGGAAGCGTTAAAGGCTATTTATGTAGGCACTGCTTGTTTATTGTTGTTTCATATTCCTTTTTGCTGTGCGCAATTGTCATTGGCTGCCAACAGAGGAACGCATTAAATCACGGAGTGTTGCCATATGTGTGTTGAACGCATTAAAACAAATTGTTGAGCGTTGTTGTATGTGTATGGGCTGCCAAACCGAGAAACGCATTGGTATATGCCGAGAGGGGTGGATTGTCAAATGTAAAACAGAGGAATGCTGTAGATTGCACACATTTCAAATGCATTCATGCCTTAATGCGCCCCTGTGTATCGAAATTTTATTGTATTTGTGCCATATACAGAGGATTGAAATGTGTAGGAGTGCCTGCATATATGCTATGTTGACTGCAGAACTGAGTTGAATGTCAAAATTTGCATTGTTTGTGCCTTGAAGCCGAGAGTTTTATAGTCTGTGTTTTAAAAAAAATTTGTTTGACATTTGTTATAAGCAGTGAGTATGATGAGGCCGAGTGCATGTGATTAGTCCTCTAGGCTTATAACTCTGTGTGCAGTATTTGCTATATTACACAGTCATATTTTTGTGAAAAAAATGATGAAAAGGATTAGGCCGAGAATGTTTTGGAATATTTCTTGAGAGGCCGAGAGTAATTTGCCACATTATACAGTCAATTTTCTTGGGAATTTGTTGCAAGGCCGAGAGCAATTTGTTACATTACACAGTCATTTTTTTTTTTGTGAATAGGCAGAGAATGTTTTTGAGGATCTGGTGAGAGGCCGAGAGCAAAATTTTTCAAGTTTTTTTGTTTAAATACACAGTAAAGCATGTTATTTTGAGCTAAGAAAACATGGTTATTGCTGCATGTGTATTTAATTTTCAAAAACAAACAGAGAACAGTGTATTGATAGAAGATATTCAGGTGTTATTTGCCTTAAACAGGGAATTGAAACAGAGCTTGTGCAGAGGAAAGACAACAGAGGTTAAAGAAGACAGAGTCAAACAGATTAAAGTTGAGTCAGAGGGGGAAGGTAAGCCTCGTTGCTTCTACAATTTCATTTAAAAACAATAGTCATAATTTTTGTTAAAATGAAGTTAGTAACAACAGAGGATTATATTGATTGGTTCACAGAAATCATGACAAACCGGGTAGAACCAAGATTTCAAATAGAAAGCTGGGGAAAGGAAACTGTAGAAAAACTGTATCAGTCAGGGATGATAGGATTTCTACAGAAGTTTAATGGCCATTCTGAGCAGATAACCAAAGATTTCATCAATAATTTCAGCCAAGACCAAACTCAAGTAGGAGAAATCATTGTCCCAGTAACTCAAGAGTACTTGTCCAAAGCCTTAGAGTTGCCGATGATAGGGGAGAAGTATCACAAAGGTTTACATTTCAAGGAGAAAGCGTGGACTTTCTTCCTTGAAAAGAACCGAAAGGGGACATTTGATAGAACTAAAGGGATACCCAGGGAGTGGTTTAATGAACCATGGGGGGAACTGGTCTTGGTTATTCAAAAATTCTTGACTTGTGATCGTGGATACAACATTGCTCATTTATATCATGTTAGATTACTACAGCATATCAAAGGGGATGATAGGATTAACTTACCATATTTCCTATACAAAAGTCTTGTGAAAATGATTGAAACAGTGAAACAGGAGCATAGGCCAAGGGCAGCACAGATATATCATCAGGGGTTAATTAAAATCTTAGTGGAACACCAGGTGAAATCAAAGGGCCTAGAATGGAAAGAATTCATGCATAAAAATCATTTTACTAAACAGCTTATTGATATACAGGACAAAGTAGAGCAGGAAAATAGAAGCATGATGAATTCTCCCCTATATCCAAGAACAAGAGCTAGAAATATGGCCATGCATGAGACTGAAACATCTGTTATGTCTGTTCCTAGGAATAGGAATTCTATTGATTTTGAAAAAGAAGTAGAAGCATATTCTCCTAGAAAACCAGAAGAACAAGATATAGCACAAGAACCCCTTGAAAGGGATTCCATATATGATAATGATGCAGGAGAATCATTAATGAAAACCACCCAGGATTTTGAAAAGGAAATTAATTTGGCCAAAATCCAAGACTTAACTAATCAGATAGAAATAAGAAAAATTGTGGAAAAGCAATTAAAATCAGAGAATAAGGCACAGAAAAAGGACAATGCAAAGCTAATGAAAACAAATGAAAAGTTACAAGAAGAAATAAGCAGGTTGAAAAGGAGAAATGAATTGCTTTCCAAACAGGCATTCAAGTGGTTAAAGGACAAAAATATGTGGCAAGCTAAATATGAAAAACAAAAGGTTAAAGCAGCAATGTTGAAGGTAAAGCAGGAATCAGAATTTGATTGTTTGAACAGGGAAACAGCAACAGGTACAACATCCACTTCAGAGGGCAGAAGGTCCAAGAGAAGCAAGCAAGCATGGGGACATGCTTGATCATAAGCATGGGAGAGATGTTGGGCCTCAGTTTTGATCTTATTTTGCTTTGAGAAACTTACATAACCATCCATTTATCCTTCATTTTCACTCCATCCATTCTCTTTTAATGAATATTTGATGTCTAATCAGGTATTTAGCTTTAATTTGTCAATTTCTAAAGTTTTTATAAAAGTTTGATTTTAAGTGCAATTTTGGCAATTTCAGAAATTCCCGTAATCACTTCATGGTTGATATGGATGCAGGCCACTTCAGCACGAATGGGATACATGAATGAAAAGCTTGGGAACTAGGACCAAGCCACCTATGCTTGGTTCCAACAGAACGAGCTTTATTATGCCTATTTGGAGCTAGTCAATCATGACTAGTCATCCAGAAATCCCATCTAAATAGGGCAGTTTTGAGATTCCATGATATTAGTCATATTTCTTGGGATGAGAGGAGTGGATTCGACTTGGATAGGTGGCTTAGAGTAGATAATATTGTTAGAGTAAATGTAGATCAGTTGGTTTCATGAAACTCCTTATTTAAGAGCCACACTTTGATGGCTCAACACATTGACTTATGATACTTTTATGCTGTAATATTTTTGGTTTGAAGACTTAATTTGAAGACTTGTGTTACTCTCATTTTTGTTGCTTAATACATGGATGTGTGACTGATATAAAGCTTCTGATATCATCTTCAAAAGTGTGCAAGGCAAGGGTGGAGGGCCCCCACTCCAAGCTAAGTACACTTCCAAGTTAAACTAGTTTTATTTCATTGCAAATCTGGTTGATGGTAGCTTTAGTTTTTCAAAGTCTTATTTTAGATTGCCTTATGGTTATTCATAGTGATTGATTTCATTTGTTAATGGTTTATTCATCATCTAATTGAGTTGGAAAACAAGTGTTCAAGTTGGGCATTCCCTCTATGAAATGGTGAAGCAAAACTAGTCTCTTTTGTTTACATGCAAATAGTTTGTTTCCATTTAGATTTATATCTTGAGATGAATGAGTTATGATGGAAAACTTTAAGTGTCTCTTAAGTTAAGAGCCTCTTTCATGTATAATTTATGCATCTTGAGTTTTTAGGTTACAATCTCTAATTCATTAAGTAATAACTGAGGTGGAAGTGGACTTCTTGAGTTCAAGAACCCTTTCAATGTGTTCTCTTTTGAGCTGATTGAGTTAGAGCTATCAGATATATTCTCTTTAGCTTTTAATCATTTATCTTTCAAGAATTGGTTATATTAGATCTTCACAAATAGTGAATTTGCCTCAAAGAATAAACAACCCGGATTGATAGTAAATAATTGTGTTAGTCTAGGAACATAAATTAGCTCAACAAGGGGTTCAGCAGATCCATGCGCAGTTGCACAATGCTTTCCTTAAGATGCAAAGTCTGAAGAAGGACATAACGGTTCGACCAAAGGTACGCAAAGAGATATGGCGCCTAAAATGCAAGGATCAGGGGCATGACAAAGACCATTTCCAGATATTTGCGAACTACATGGAAGGAGGGGGGTTGATTCCTTTGAGGTTGGAAGCTCAAGAAGGAACAAGCACGGGGCATGAATTGTGGTGTGCTATATGTCAGGTAGCAGGAAAACATGCCACAGATAAGGGTCATTTGCTGCAGAAGTTTGTACAGACACCGCAACAACTATTTTGCAACTTCTGTAGGTTGGTAGGACATGATAAACAAAAATTCAGAAGCTATGAATTAATGATGAATAGAACACCTGCTTATAGGGTTCAGGTAGAAATGCGATCCCCTGACCAGAGTGTGGGGATATTGCGAATAGGCTTTCAGGGGCGCAGACAAGGTCGAGGCAGAGTAGGACCTAGCAGAGGTCAAGGAAAGCTAATCTGTTACAATTACAGAGGACCAGAACACTATGCCAGTGATTGCACTAACCCAACGCATCTGTCGTGCAAGTATTGCACTCTGTTTGATCATGAGACAAAATACTCTACTATGCTGATAGCTAGGATACATGACAAAGTGGCGCTACCACCTCAGCCGACTCTAAACCTGCAGATGATGAAGTCTGAGCCTCATGAAGAGGATTCGAATGTGAATATAGTTCTCTAAAGTGGAATTTCAACAGGGGATGATAAGGGGAAACAACCCAAAGACAACACATGGGTTCAAAAAGCTTAGGCTAAAGAGGCTACATTTGATTTGGAGCGTGCACGTGAAACATTCACGGAAGCAAAGAAGAGCTTCGTTGAGGCCTCCACCTCAGGAAGCAAGGATAAGCTAGATCAGGATATGGTCCATTCTATGCTTATGGCCTTCCTATGGACCTGCATGAAGTTGCTACACGATAGCAAGGCTATAAAGGGATTATAGGAACTTATAAATAGATGCACTAGAAACACTCTAATTGAGCCATGCATGGTATGAAATATTTGTAAGCGTAAAACAAGGATAAGATGAGAGATGAGGTTGACCGTGCAGATAGGAGAGTATGAAATGGATTAGGTTATTTTGGACCTGGGGTTAGATGCGAACGTCCTACTGAAGGAAACTTTGGAACAGATGGGGAGGCCTGCAATGCAATGGTATTCGATTCAACTAAGGATGGTGAATCAACAGAAGATCATCCCCATGGGGCAATTGTAAGGGGTGACTGTAGATATTGAGGGTGTGAGTGTGCTGGACGACTTTGAAGTAATAGAAATTGTGGATGACAGCAACCCCTACCCTGGGCTCCTTGGGGTTGATTGGGCTACTGATATGAATGGGGTAATCAACCTAAAGAAGTGAAAGATGATCTTTGAGAAGAAATCTCTCTGTGTAATAGTACCCATAGATCTTGTTGAATGATCACGCTATACTGAACGAGTCTGCGATTATGAGAGCGATGATAATATAGACTGTATCTATAAGATAACAGCACGAGACCAATATTGGGTGAATCCAATGGTGGATGAACGAATTACATGGGATCGTGAGAGTTCCTGCACCTCGGACTATGATGAAGAATTAGAGCGTCGGAAGAATCAGCTACATGAAGTAATATCACTGAGCTGTAACATGATGTCCCGGTCACTGCACTTTGTGTCGTCAGAGGTACAAAATCTGCCCACTTATGATGGCCTGAATGATGTAGATATATTTTTGGATGCATTTTAGAGGGAGGCGCGAGAGAAGAAAAACTTCTAGGCTTTGGACTAGGCACTGCGCGCTATGCCCGCAAGGTGGTGGGGTACGCACAAGGGTAGTTTTGATAATTAGCGCGAATGTAAGAGGATGATGAGAAAAACCTTGGGAAGCCAAGGGTATGAATGACAGACAAATATGATGGGCAAGATGATCCACATGTGCACTTGGCCAAATGGGCTTAGACTTATGGAGAGAAGCCCCAACCTGAATGGGTGCACTTGTTTTGTCACACCCTGGACGTCATCCCAATGAACTGGTACTAAGAGACAGAGCTTCACCATGTTACAGGTGAATGGGATATTCTGCATGAAGGATTCATAATGACATTCAACTTTGAAGACAAATTTGACTGTATTAATGAAGTGCTACAGGAAGTAAAAGCAATGGTATTTAAGATACCGCAGGATCCTTTGGATCTGATTCAGCCTGACTGGACTACTCAGCTAAGTCACGCGCTGGAATGCTATAACGTAACCACTGAAGAACAAGATAAGGATCCGTGAAAGATTAACATCCCTGAAACAAAAGGTCACCGCGATGTTACATTAAGGATCCGCGAAGTATTAACACACACACACACACAAATATATATATATATATATATATATATATGTATATATATATATATATGTATATATGTATATATATATATATATATATATATATATATATATATATATATATATATATATATATATATAAAGGCCATCCCTCCTGAGCTTAAGACATACATAATGTTAAAAAGGACACCCTTCAATCTCAGTGGTATACGAGACATCCTCCCTCAGCTTACGCAACATAAATATATGTATGTCTATATATGTTAACAAGAACATCCACAATGCTCAACCTTAATGGCCTATCGCTCCTACACTTTTGTGTATATATCTCTCTCTCTCTTGATATATATATATATATATATATATATATATATATATATATATATATATATAAGGATAACTTAATGCTCTCCCTTATTGGCCTATCTCTTGGGTGAGTTCATGGAGCTGGGTTACACATTTTGGCAAGAGAGGGTGCACTTTTGGTGAAAAAAATAGCTCGATCGATCCATTTTAAGTGCTTGATAGAGAAATATTTGAGCCCTTGACTGATTTGTTTTAGGTATTAAACACTATAACCCGAGGTTATCTAGGAGCTGGATCAAGCCATGTTTTTGAAATTTCGCACCAATTCAACCTAGGCATGGAATTAGAAAAAGTGGCTTGATCGATCCTTAAAGCTTGATCAAGTTACGGCCTCGATCGAGCCTTAAATCTAGATATATCCTTAAAGTTAGATCTAGCTATATGCTATATCTAGCCTTAAAGCTAGATCGAGATTTAAAGCTGGATTGAGCCTTTATTTAACCACATTAATTTCTTGATCGATGGTTTCTTAGACCCTCAATCGAGCTATTTGAATTTCGAAATCAAGTGCTCGATCAAGCTTTTGATGTCTTAGAAATCACACCTTTAGCACCTCTTCTGCAAATTTCTATAGAACCCCATTTCATACCCTAACACCTTTATGGAAGAATTTGTCCTTAAGTGGCAAAGTTGATCATGTTAGATTCGTGAAAAATTATTCTTTGAATGACATATGATTTTGAAACTTTTGAACTCATATGATATTTTTCATCTAATTTGTTTTAAACATAATGCTTGAATTTTTTGTACATAGTTTCAAAGGGGTTAAATAAAAAATCATTAACATAAAATATACACAATGAAAAAATTTCAAAAAATACCATTATCTTCATTTATGAGTCCTCTTCAAAAGGGTACTCTGGGTTTTTTAATTTATTGGAATATTCTAAGAAAATATACATGAACACGTGTCTCAAAAATTTAATTGAAATATTACTTCGAAAACTTTGAAAAATAATAAAAAAATACAATTTTGCATAAAAAAATAAATTTTTAACATGGAAAACATAGTTCTCTCCATGTAGATCATTCTTATATATATATATATAAAACGCACATTTTAGACTAAGCGATGTTATGTAAACACATGCATGCCTCTTAAGATGTGCAGAAAATTGCAAGGACAAGTATTGCATTTAATGGAAAATTGAGAGATTATATGACACTAAGTTATTTTGAAAAAAATATCATTAGGAAAAAAAAAGAACTCTTCACTCATTGCCTCTTTACTTTGAATCAAAATGCATAATGCTTATATTAATTTTAAGGGCTTCAATTTGATAAAAGAGGAAAAACTTGAAATTTCACCGCCACATTTGACCCAAAAGTGTAACCCATATTCATGCATTCACCATCTCTTGAGCTTTCCAATAACATTTCTCGAAACTTAAATTTTTTTGGATATCTCTCTTGAGGTTTAGGACATATGTGAATAAATGATTATTCACACAGGGATTCCCTCAGTCGATATAATAGAACATAGAACCACTCAGGAAGTCATATTTGATTATCATAAGCATGAAAATGTTACACGAAGCATGAATCCCTTAATGGTTTATTAGTCACACAAGAAAAATTGTCACCCATGACTCTCTTTTAAGCATTCCAGTGATGTCTCCAAGCTAGGAAACGTATATTATGTGGCTTGATAACTTTCACACAGGGAATTCAATTCCTTCAGTCTCAAAAATATTTTTTAGTGATCAACATGTGCTTCAAAATGTCACTCCTCCAATGTTTTATTTTCCTATGCTGTTCCCTTCAGCTTACTATCCTTTTATATCCAAATTCCCTCTTCCAATTCCATCCCCCTGTTCTTTTTCTTGTAGCCCCTTTCCTTATTAGGGTTGTTCATACTACCCCCATCTCTCCCGTTCTCTTAACATGGGAGATGTGGGGGCTTCCCTCAGGGATCTTCTTGCCAATTGCTGAGTGAGGTGTGTGAGTGGTTATTCCAGCCTAATACCACTCAACCCTCCCCTCAATTCATGGATTTGTGTCCCTCTTCCATTAGTTATAATCAAATAAAACATTAATTTTATTTTTAATAACAATCACAAAAATTGGGTTTTACAATTGATTTCATCCAAATATTCACACGTCAATATCCCCCTGAAAATTATTCTCAAGTAAGGGAAATAAAATTAAATTGATGTATTGGTGATCGAACAACAATCATTACATTTGCAATTTCTATGGTCACTCACATTACTCTAGAAATTTCAAGCTTTCCTGCATATGGCGCCATTTTATATTATTCATCACTATGTAATGAAATTATTTCATTCCTATTTAGAAGATCTTGGGACATTATCCATGGCCTGATGCATACACTGTAGTTATTACATTCACTTCATACATCAGAGACAAGCATGCATTCCCCAATGCATTATCAAACATAAATTATCACTTATCAGTGTATCACTCAATTATGTAACTATTATTCATTATGAAAGATCCCATGTGTAGTTATTATTAAAAAATTTAGAAATCCTTATGTGTTGGTACTTTCATGCATTAATCATACGTGAAGTTGGTTATCCATGCAATCGATGCATTTAGAGGGAATCATATTTCATCAAAATTTAAATTTCGCCTTAATGGATTTAATTCCTTTGACTTACCCTTTATTTTTCTAATGTTGAATTCCATTCTTATATGGTTTCAATCATTATGTATTTTCATCTAACAATGTTTTTTAGTGAGCTCACGTGGCTCCTTCAACTTCTTGGCAAGCGTCCTCTTGACATAGTTTTTAAGGTATTTCAATGGATGAAGGTATTTCTACCACCTAAAATTCCACTTCAAAAAGGTGGCCTATAATGTCAGAGTTCTTGGCCCAATATACAATTCTTTTCTTTTAATGAACGACATCCATACATCAGGGATTTCTCTACCAATTAAAATCATGAGCTACCACAATCTGAATAAGAAACCTAATTCATTTCATAATTCATTTTGTATTAGCAACTAATCAAGCATTGTCAAGATTAGCTGATTTCACAAATTATCCTATTTTTTCTGTGAAAAAATACAAACCAATATATAGATATCATTCAAGATAAGTCTCCCTTGTTAATCCCTCTCAAAATTGTGACTTCACTATCCTGATATCCACATTGGCCAAATATAGTATTCCTTGACTAGTTATTTATCCAAATCTCCCCTTTGTTTCAACTTAGCAAGAACATTTTACAAGTTCAATCCGAAATTTAGCTTATCAATCGTATGCAATAAATTTTATTAAAACTTCTTATTATTTCTAGTAGGCTAAATAGCCCAGCCATATAATTTTAAATACAAGGGTACCTTTCTTCTTGCACAATGTTCATATTGTATATCTCAACATAAATTATATCAATACCGCTATCTTTTAATTTGATGTGAAATCAAGAGATAATTGATATTTATTTGAGCATATATTTCTTTTATGTTTTCTCACAAAGATGTCCCCTTCATAAGCATTTCAATAGTCCACCTAGAGGACCATATTCCACGTAATATTCCTTTAATGCATTATAATTAATCCAATCATGGTTATACCACTTCATTTTTTGAAATCAAGAGATAATTGATATTTATTTGAGCATATATTTCTTTTATGTTTTCTCACAAAGATGTCCCCTTCATAAGCATTTCAATAGTCCACCTAGAGGACCATATTCCACGTAATATTCCTTTAATGCATTATAATTAATCCAATCATGGTTATACCACTTCATTTTTTGAACTGACTAACACTTAATCAATTGTCCTTCACATAAGTCTTTGTACAAACTTGTACTTCATAAGGGATTCAACAAGCTTTAAACCTAAAGTCATCCCACATTTCCTAAAGGATTGCATTATCATATAAATTTTATTTCTTTAAATGGCTAGACATTAGTCCTTGTAACATCATAACAAGTTCGTAAAATTTAACTCTTCTCCTAAGAAATGTTTTCTTGATCTCAACCCAACATCAGTGAATTCAATCCCTTGGCTTACCAATACTTACTCTATTGGTCTCCATGTTAATTTATGTTAAAGAACCCATTTCACATTAATAAATTTTCAAATTCTTATTGATATTGAGGATGTTCTTCCAATATCTAATATTACTCTACAAACCATGTCATGGGCTTTCATTTTAAATTTTAAAGCATCTTCAACACATTTCCATTTCCCTCATAAAAACTCACATATGCATTCTTACTAGGAAGCCTTCATCTTTCATAGAAAAAATACAATATATATACACATCAATCTCATTCACTTTCTAGTTTAGCACCTACATGAACTTATTTAAGGAGATCCTCATCCCCATTAGACATAAATATTTATCAAGTTCAATATTCGACAAGATGACCTTTTTCGTAGTAGGTTTCCATACAACTCCATATTCATATCAACACTCATACCAATTCCACATATTAATTCTATGAATCATATAAGTCACTCAAGGGAACGTTTAGGTATTCTAAGCATTCCTTCATTTACCCACACACACACATATATCCATTTGCGTAACTTTACCCATGATCATTTTAACTTGACGCATGTAACTTCTTCAGGCCCAAAGTGCTTCCACTGCACTTTAACATTCTCTATGGCTGTGTTCCTGAGCATGATATGTTTCTGCTACAATATGCATTGAGGCTTCGGCTCGAACTCTCCTTCTTGCTCCACTTGCAATACAAACCAATTAATAACATGATCAACATCCTTTACATACTTATTGTTGGCTTGAGGGGGCCTGACCTAGGTTCAACGTTAATTAGCCAAACAAATACCTACACTACTGGCCCTTTCGGCATCAGCTCTGAGAGCGCAGACCCAAGTCTCACCCGAAGCAGTATGGGGAGATGCTAGAACCAAGTTTCCACACCGTGAGATGGTTGTGATGTCGTTTAATTCCCTCTATGCCTGCCTTCGCGCAGGTCACTTCGCTCTCAAGCTTGCAAAACGAGCCCTTTATCCTGTCCTTCAATACCTCTGCGAAAGGGTACGATAGACCTTTACACAGCCCTAGCCTACTACTCAAGTACTTTCATGCTGCTCTGGTAGCATGCCATGCAGATTCCTTTATTACTCTATGTGACTTGCTTATCTTATCAAATAATTAAAGTTAACACCACATAAACAGATATCCTTGATCGTGTTCAATAATCCAATGTGGTTGTATTCATTTGCACATCATATAAGCATAATAAAGGAAATTAATACATAACATATCAAGATGCAGTAAAAAACAAAGCCACAAAAATTGTAGAATATGTTTCTTTATTAATTTCTTCCAAGTGTTTACAAACTCTGTCCACCCTGCACACACAGCTGTGGGGATCTGCACACTCAGTTGTGGACTTTTACCCTAGGCATTTGTGCACTGAGCTGCAGAGCCTCTACCTATGCTACAACCCAAGACTTAGACTTCTTACTTCAGAGCCATGAGTCTCTTACGTGTATGTCTTTAAAGCTACTTAGAGCTTATCTCTTTTTATACAATCCCATGATCCGCGGACCATGGGAAGAACCGTTACAACCGAATTTACTTTAAAAAACTAAGGGTGGACTACCCTTTATGACACATAACACCTTCGCGCTTTGTGACCACAAAATTCACAGAATTTATCATTTTATTACAAAATTTAACTCAAACATGGGCTTTTAGCCCCAAAACTGCCCTTGGGAGATCCCTCTCCCAAAAATCCCCCAACATAAACATCATGACTTGCCCTCGAGTGACTTGGTAGACACGAAGATCTTTGCATGAAGCCCATCCAACTCAACCCATATGACTGCTACCTCAGTCATACACTAAGATATTGCCTGCTTCACATCTTCCACTGTCTTCTCGATCACTACTACTGCGCTGTCAGCCTGAAGCTTTTGTTGCATCGCTTGCAAAGTTGCAAGCTTGCCTTCAATATTTCCTATGACTGTGTAAACTTCCTCCAGCCAGGGCTTTAGTCGCATCTTTAGTACTTCTTCCTTGTGTAGTGCTGCGTCCACCTGTTCCTTCAGCTGCTTGGCCTCCTGCAGCTTGGCTAGCCTCTGTGTCAGCGTGATCGTCCGCGCTGTGCCCTTATATTCATTGTAGCGTTGTTGTAGCTCATGCACTTTTTTCTCCAACCTTTGTACATTTGGGTCCTCCTGTAAGCTTTTCAGGACCTCAAATGATTGCTCGAACGCCTGCATGCAGTCTTCTTGAGAGCCTCGAAGAATTATTGGTCCATAGGTGTGTGAGAGCTCAGTGATTGAATACTAAAAATAACAAGTGTTTCTCAATAGACAACCACTTCTAATTTATATGGCATTTTTTATTCAAATTCGACTATACACCCCAAAATCGATTCATTAATGTCGGATTGGTGACAAATTTTCAAGGATCCAAGCCATAAATTTCATTTTAAATGTTGGCCGCCCATTCCATTTCACCTTACTTCTATTGTATTTTCATGAACAGTGACCATAACGGTCACTTTCCAGCTAACCTGTGTGATTTCTCCCTAGGTAGCGCAGCTGCCTTCGTGCTACCATAGACCCAGTGACACTTCCTTCCTTTGCATCATTCTCCAATCGCGCAGCTCCCTAACTCGAGTAGTGTAGTTTATAGTCTTGCACCTCCTTTTAGCTACCTAGAGTTCTAAGACTGTGCTACCTTCATTTAGTCACATGGCCGGCCCATTGGCATGTGGCTTCAAGCGACTGCAATTCACCTTTCCTTGGAAGGGTTCTCCATTCAATTTGACTAGCTATACCACTCCTCCGTTAGTAATCTCCTTAATAAAATAAGGCCCTAATGAGTGCATCCTAAACTTCCCTAGAAATTTATCAAACTTGCTATCGTATAACGAAACCAAGTCATTTACCTTAAATGAGTGCAACT
The DNA here is from genome assembly GCA_031772625.1 of Pinus tabuliformis. Lineage (NCBI taxonomy): Eukaryota > Viridiplantae > Streptophyta > Pinopsida > Pinales > Pinaceae > Pinus > Pinus tabuliformis. Next base: position 48,053,284 of record CM062813.1, read on the forward strand.
TAATGTGCTGATCATGCCATGCCCTCTCGCACTGCTTTTGGACCTGCTGGTGAAATCCAGCCAAAAATCTCTCTTCTTCGAGCTCATGCAGTTGTGTGAGCCTCTCCTCTAGGGCTCCGTGATCCATCATACCTGTGATCACTACTATGCATTGACTAGGTACAATATACTCCATAGGCATTACCGCTTCAACCCCATAGACGAGCCTAAAGGGTGTTTGTCTAGTCAACTTCTTGCATGTTGTTCGATAATCCCATAATAATATAGGTATGCGCTAGTCCCAATCACTTTTCTAAGCATTTCAAACCTTGGTTAGTGTGTTTCCAAGCACTTTTTTGAACACCTCCACTGTCGTGTTAGCCGGTGAGTGATAAGGTGTGCTCTTCTAGTGGTATACTTGAAATTCCTCCATTAGCACGCTGATTGTCTCATTCAAGAAGTGCGTACCTCGATCACTAATAAAGATCTTTAGACATACAAATCACATCAATACATGCTAAAAGAGGAACTTTGTGGTAGTCACACCCATGCAATCCTTCACCAACTGCACCTCTGCCCAATGAGTCAAATACTCCATCACGATGATAATGTACCTTGCTCATGTCTTTCCTTGTGGCTGAATTGGTCCTACAAAATCTATCGCCCACTTATGAAAGGGTTGCAACATTATTTGTGGATTCAAAGGCATCTCATCCCTTTGCGATGGCCTTGCCAGTCGTTTGACACACATCACATGCCTTGCAATAATCTTTTGAGTCCTGATGGAGGGTTGGCCACCATAACCCTACACATAGAATCTTCTACGTGGTTGCTCTCCCTACATAATGTCCTCTTGTAGTGCCCCCACGAGTTTCTGCAAGGATGATGCTTCTTTTGAACTTAGGTACATACCATCGCAATATATCATAAGTCCCCATCTTGTACAGATGCCTAGCAATGATAGGGAAATATGTCGTACACACCACCAATTCCTTCTTCTGCTAGACAATGTATCCTTCTCGCGTAGAACATGTCATTAGGAAATGTATTATATCCTCAAAGTGACCATCCACGATGCACACTGCAAATAGTTGTGCGTTAAGAAATGCTTCCTCCAAATTATTGGGTTCTTCTCCTGTTTTGATGCACGACAGATGGTTTGGTCCTGCGTTCAATCATCCAGGCTTTACAACAACTTCAAAATCATATTCCTGGAACAATAAGTGCCACTTCCAGATTCTCTCCACCAAAACAGGCTTATTGACCAAGTACTTCAACAGGAAGTGATCCGTATACATCTTAAAATGGCCTCTGAGCAAGTAGTGCCTATACTTCAAGAGCGCATAACCCATAGCTAGTTCTTCGTGCTCAGTGGTGGAATGGTTCTTTTATACTTTGGATGATATTTAGCTTGCGAACACAATAGGATGATCCAAGCCTTCTTCACCAGCCTATGTCAGTACTACCCCCAACGCTATACATGACGCGTCAACATGTACATGAAACTCTTTCTTCTAATCCGGGAAGACTAGAATCAGCATTGTGACAATATTTTCTTCCAATATATCCATGTTTTTCTTACAATCATCGTTCCAACAGAATGTGACATCCTTCTTCAACAATTTCTCCATAGGCGTGGTGATGTGGGCATAGCCTTTGATAAACTTTATGTAGTATCTAGTATGGCCTAGGGAAGCGCACAGCTGTTTCACACTCCTCGGCTTCCAAGTTTAGCATCACCATAATCTTCACACGATCTACCGTTAGTCCCTATCTACAAACCACATGCCCCAACAGGTTCCCAAAAGGAACACAAAACAGACACTTCTTGAGATTGAGCGTGATCTAGTATCTTCTATAGGTATCCAGCATCATGGACAAGCTTGCTACATGGTGTTTAACTAGCCCAAACATAGTCCAGTCATCAAAATATACCAATAGGAACTTAAGAATTAATTCCCTAAACATAGAAACAAATATGTGTGAGAATATTGCAGGCGCATTCTTCAATCGAAACGGCACTACACTGTAATGAAAACAACCCCACTCAGTCATGAAGGATGTCTTGCTCCTATCCTTCGACATGATTTTGATCTAGTGGTACCCAGAGAATCCATCAGCGAAGGAATATGCTTCCTGGCCACCTACATTATCCAACACTTCATCAGTGAACGAAGTCGGGAAAGGATCATGCCCACAAGCATCATTCAGCTTTCTGAGGTCCACGTATATTCGTATTTCATCTTTCTACTTCTTCTCCTCTACCACCACTGGACTTACCCAGTCAAACTCTTCCATAGGCTCAATGATGCCTACCACAAGCATCTTGTCGAGCTCGAAGTGAACCTTCTCCTTATACTTCGGATTGAGATGGTAAGGTCTTTGCTTAACCGGCTTCACATCGGGCTGTAACATAATCTTCATCATTCCTAGGTCCCTAATTATCCCCTTCAGATCCATGAACTTGGTAGGGAATAAATCCTAGTATTCATGGAGTAATTCATCGACCTTATTCACTGTCATGTCATCCCAGTAGTACCCAATCTTCGCAAATTTTGGTTCTGCCTCCATACCAATGTTTACTTGTTTTGTTTTCAATGGCGCGGTTATATCAGGGTTCTCAATCTGCAGTCCTTTAACCTCGCGGTGACCCTCTATATTTGGAATTTTAATCTTTCACGGATCCTTGTCCTCTTCCTTAGTAGTTACATTATAACGTTCTAGCACGTCATTCAACTGAGTAGCCCATTCAGGATGAATCGGGTCTAAAGGATCCTGCAGTATCCTAAAGATTGCTGCTTTCAACTCTTGTAGCACTTCATCAATACTATCAAACTCGTCCTCAAAACTAAAGGTCCTCATGAATCCCTCATGCAGGATATCCCATTCACATGTCCGATGGTGGAGCTCAGTTTGTACATACTAGTTCATCGGGACAATATCCATGGAGTGACTGAACAAGTGCACCCATTCAGGTTGGGGCGTTTCTCCATAAGCCTAGGTCCATTTGGCCAAATGCGTGCACGGATCATCTTGCCCATCATATTTGTTTTTCATTTGCATCTTGGGCTTCTCGAGTCATGTTCTAATCATCCTCCTACATTCACATCAATCATCAAAGCTTCCCTTGTGCATACCCCACCATATTGCGGGCATACCGCACAGTGCCCAATCCAATGCCTGGAAGTGCTGCTTTTTGGTACCTCCCTTTCAAATGCATCAAAAATGATATCTACCTCATTAATACCATCATAAGTAGGCATATTTCTTACCTTTGAGTACACATAGTGCAATGATCGGGTCATCATGTTGCAATTCAACGTAGTTACTTCATTTAACTGATGCTTCTGGCATTCTATCTCTTCAGCGAAGTTCGAAGCGTAGGAACTCTCACAATCTTAGGTAATCCATCCATCCACAGTGGGATTCACCCAATCTTGGTCTCGCGCTATTATCTTATAGATACATTCCATATCATCATCACTCTCATAATCGCAGACTGGTTCCGTATAGCACGATCCATCAGCAGGATCTAGAGGTACTATTACGCATAGAAATTTATTCTCAAAGATCATCTACCACTTCTTCAAATTGATTACCCCATTCATATTAGTAGCCCAGTGAATTCACAGGAGTGCGGGATGGGGATTGCTATCATCCGCTATCTCTATTACTTCAAAATTAGTCAGCACGCTCACTCCCTCAATATCCACGGTCACCCCCTACGGCCACCCAATGGGGATGATCTTTGGGTGATTGGCCATCCTTAGCTGAATCGGAGACCATTGCAGCGTAGGTCTCCCCATCCGTTCCCATGTATGCTTCGGTAGGATGTTCCGTTTGACCCTAGGTCCAACATAACCTGATCCATCTCATGCTCTCATATCTACGTAGTTAGTCTCATCTCCCGTCTCGTTCTTGTTTTATGCTTGCCAATCTTTCGTACTACGCACGGCTCACCTGGCATGGTCCTAGCGCATCTATTGATGAGATCTTGTAATGCTTCCATAGCCTTACTAGCACATAGTAACTTCATATAGGTCTTTAGGAAAGTTGTGAGCATAGAGGGGTCCATCTCCTACTCATGCTTGTCCTTGCTTCCTCAGGTGGAGGCCTCAGCGAAGCTCTTTTTAGCTTCCATGAAGGTTTCACATGCGTGATCCAAATCGAACTCAGCCTCCTTTGCCGCAGCTTTGTGAACCCATGTATTGTATTCTGGCTGTTTCCCCTTGTCATCTCGTATTGCGCTTCCACTTCTGAGCACTATATTTACATTTGGATCCTCTTCATCGCTCATACCTCATCATCTGCCGGTTCTAAGTCAGTGGAAGTGGTAGCGCCCCTTTGTCATGTATCCTTGTTATCAACGTAGAACAGTCTTCTGTTTCATGGTTAAACAACATGCAATACTTGCACGACGGACGCATTGGATTAGTGCAATCACAGGCACAGTGTCCCGGTCCTCCATAATTATAGCAAATCAACTTTCCTTGACCTCTGCAAGGTCCTCCTCCTCCTCAGCCTCGTCTGCGCCCCTAAAATCTTGTTTGCGCCATCCATGCACTTTGATCATGGGGGCACGTTTTAGCCTGAACCCTATAGGTAGGAGTTCTATCCATCATCAAATCAAAGCTCCTGCAAGTACGCTCATCATGTGCTACTAACCTGCAAAAGTTGCAGAATAGCTGTTGCGGAGTCTGTACAAACTTTTGTAGCAAGTGACAATTATCCATGGCATGTTTTCCTACTACCTGACAGATACCTCACCATAATGCAGGCCCCACGCTAGGTCCTACTTGAGATTCTGGCCTTAAAGGCATCAGACTCCCTCCTACAATATAATTTGCAAAGACTGGGGAATGGTCCTTGTCATGCGCGTAACTCTTGGATTTCAAGCACCATACCTCCTCGCGCACCTCAGGTCAAGCCATTCTATCCTGCTTCAAACTTTTCATCTCAAGGCACAAATTCTTCAGCTACACATGGATCTACTGAAACCCCAGGTTTGGATCTTGCATCGAAGTTTCATGTAGTCTCATGGCAATGTCCAAGGCCTCCGCTTGAGTTGTTATCTTCTACTGCGACAACGCATCTCTTAAGTGTGGTAGGAGAAAATAAGCAAACCACTCATGATGCTCTCTATCTGTCAAATTCATGCTAGCTTCATGGATTGTACACTTCAACCTTTGATCTAGTTCCCAAGGTGTCTCGCCTGGTTGCATCGCGATTTCTTTGAATCCCACAATTCACTATGCCTTAGATTTAGGCCTACTAAATTCTTTATTTAGTGCTATCTAGATTTTTTCCACTCTAGCATTTGGGTCATCATTAAAGTAATTAATATACCAGGTTAGCGCGAAATCTTGCAGAGCACTAACTGGTGTTGCCTTCTTTATATGATCATTTGTAACACCTTGAGATTCCCATACATCCCTCAAAATGAACCAGAATTGGTCCGAGTCCTCATTTCCCAAACCTTTAAACAAAGGTAGCTTCATTGTATTTTCCATACTGAATTGTGGTGGAGGTGTAGGTGGTACCGGTGAAGTTGGATGCGATGGTGGTGAATTTGGAGGTGGTGTGGGCGGAGGTGGTATTTGCATAAATCCTTGTCTTATTAACTGAATAGCACTTTGTGGAGAAACCTTTGTTATTTCTTCCTCATCACCTCACAGAGGTGAAATCAATGGGCTATACTCCAGACCCTTTTTTTCTTCGTTACTTTAAGTTTTTTCGCTTTGCGTGGTTTCGAACATCAAGGTAGCTTCATAACCTGTTTTTCGCATAATAGCATTTTAATCCAGATATTAAAATATTTTATGTACTTACCTCGCGGACCTTTAAAAAAGTGTCCCTCCACTTAATTGTAGCTAACTGAGGTGTCAACCGTGAATACAGTCACAAATCCTCCTATGACATGATTGAGACAATGATCGACAGCGCAAGAAATCTTATCTTCTGATGGTTCCAACCTTCGCAGTAGCTCTGGGGTCCACAAAATAGGACTTTCAAGTTTCCACCTTCCTTGGATGTTTGCTAGCTTCGCGATCCACTTGTATAGCTCAATATGGAAGGAGTAGAAAAAGATCTCGTAGATCTCTGTATATAGGTATCTGTCCAACCACTGTTCCTTTGTCAGTCGCGTGTTTTTGTTCTCCTGTGTCGCAAATTCATGGATCTTCCTATCCAACAAGTCTATGATCTCCCTTTTAGTTGGATTCTAGTGATACGACATCACACATCCCTTATGCAGATTCTGGTCCCGCAATGGAACCATTTGTTGGCTTGAGGGGGCCTGACCCAGGTTCAACCACTAGTCCTTTCAGCATCAACCCACAGAGCACAGACCAAAGTCTCACCTGAAGAAGTATGGGGGGATGTTAGAAGCACATTTCTACAACCTGAGATGGTTCTGATGTCACTTGATTTGCTCTATCCTTGCCTTCGTGTAGGTCGCTTTGCTCTAGGGTTTTCAAGATGAGCCCTTTATCCTATCCTTCAATACCTCCGCGAAAGGGTATGATCGACCTTTGCGCAGCCCTAGCCTACTGCTCAGGTACATTCACGTTGCTCTCGTAATGTGTCGTGTAGATTCCAAAATTACTCTACGTGACTTGATTATGTTATCAAATAATTAAATTTAACACCACGTAGATAGATATCCTTGATCACGTTCAGTAATCCAATGTATTTGTATTCATTCGTGCATCATATAAGCATAATAAAGGAAATTCATACATAACATATCTATTGGAAATAATACTGAGACTAGGGGGGTGAATCAGTATTAACAAATCATTAACTTTTTCATTTCCATAATGAGATTCATATACCCTACTTCAGTTAAGGGAACCCACATGTACACGCAACTGTGTTTAATGCAACTAGCATATATCCAGCAAACTTATCATTCAGTTAATTCATCATATGTTGATCTTTTATGAGTGCATCATAACTTCATTAACCATATAAATAGTAACGAGGTACAGTAAAACAGAACAGATCATCACACATAAGAAACACACATGAACACCATGATATAAGTTGGAAACCCAATGCAGGACAAAAACCACCTACTATTGTCTCTCTTTTTAATATAAGAAAAACTTGTTTACAATCTTGTACTGGCATAGACTCATACCAATACACATGCACCTGTCTACAGAAGGCTACAACCTTATCTCGTTCTTCAGCTGCTACTGGAAGGGAGCTACAACCCCATGGCTCTTGTACTAGCTGATATATTTACTAGTACATAGGCGTCGACCTACAGAAGGCTACGACCTTATCTTTTTCTCCAGGGACCACGTTTCATAAATTTTCGTACTAGATACTCGTGAAGCACAACACCATAATCTGAAGGCCACGTTTCATCCAATTTCATATTGGACCCATCAAAAACATTGAAGCACAAAATCAATCACCACTGCAATACAACCATCAACTACAATTGCATCATCAATCTCTAAATCACCCAACACTAAATCACTGAAACCCTATCAACAAAACACAGTAACCAAAACATAGAGCAAAACATAAAACACTGCAACAACATCAAAATCCAACTGCAACTTCAAATATCATACTTCATACTGTATACGCTACTCTAATGAGCCAAACCAGTGTGTATACATGCTTTTACCAAAGCGAACCCACGTACATATCTGCAAATATTTACTCATAACTTTGCAGCTATGCCAAACATCAGTCATACCCAGATCATAACATTTATACAATAAAATATGCATCAGTAATTCAAATCTAGAATATCCATGGTCAAACCACATGATAATAATACATTCCAAGCTTTAAGATCCCGATCCATCGTCCATCATCATCCACATAGCTACATCCTTAGCAAAGCATCACAAACCCATAACCTGCATACTGGATCTCACCCTTCATCAGGTATGCAATACTTGCATACTTGCACCTTGGCCTAATGATCTTCTTCTCCTTATATAGATTTAGGCCTCTCTCAATACCATGGTCCAAAACCATGTAGGACCAATACCTTGGACCCAATACCTGGGGTCAATACCTCGGACCAAATACCATGGACCAATACCATGGATCAAAATACCATGGACCAAATACCACGGACCAAAAATTAGTTTTCCAACATGTACACGCATTTCCTTTTGTGAAAGTGCATGTGTACATTATACGCTCCTTTTGGTCTGCTAACCCGTGTGTATATGATCCTTTGTCACAGTGAACCTGCGTATACCTCTCTTTGATCATTAATTCTTTAATATTGACCCGCTGCACTATCTATCATTTGAGTGAGTTTACATCAAGGACAACAGTTGTATCATACCTGTATCGTAATGCCAACAATCTCCCCCTTTGGACTTGATGGAAACAACCACACCAGGTCACTCTCCCCATTTGTCATCAAGGGCAAAGGGCGGACCAAGATATTCTCTCCCTTGATATACATTCTGCTATCCATATTCCCCTTGAGTACATGCTGAAATATATGGTTGAGCTCTCCCTTTGTACATGCTGAGATGTACCAATCCGTCCATGCTCCCCCTAAACACATGTTGAATTCTCTGATCGAACTCCCCGTTTGCACATTCCAAGATGTACCAATCCATCCATGGTCCCCCTGAGCATATGCAGAGTCTACAAAAATATTTTTCAAAAGAATAACATGACTCTACAACTTAACTAAGAGAGTATGACCTTCCTATTACCAATGACTCATACATACATCAATCTCTCAACCAAGTGGGGATACACCATTTTGACTCATCCACCCAACCAAGTGAGGATATACCAAATGTTTATACATGACTGAAATAGATATTATTACATCATCCTTCCCATGTAAGGTGGGGTTACAAATTAGGTCTTTTCATGACCTTTACATCAAATGATATACATGACTTTTATAACAATGACCAGCAATATAAACAAGACAATGATAGTCATCAGCAACTATCATACACCATATACCATAAGCATATGGCACTAGCATCTAGACTTGTAACCTACAATACCATTCTCTTGGCCAACCAACAATAAGTAGTAAGATGTATCATTTAGCCACATAATCATCATCACCAAATATTTCTAACCATAATGCCAACAATGCATTATTCAAAAAATATGCTCCCCCCTGAACCTGTTCCATTTGTTCACTGTCAGATCTGATCATGCATATATCAGCGAGAAGTGTCAAGGCATCATCATCATCAAATTAGGATCAAAAGCACTTCTAAAAAACATCTTATGAGTACCAACACATTTCCACACATCATCAGCAGATTGTAACCATTATGAAATAGAGAAAATAATTGACTGAATCATATCAGACCCTTTTTCCTGAGTCTCTCCTACTGCTTTTCCTCAAACCAACATATACGCGACTGTGCAGCTTCGAACTCACATATATACGTGACTTGTCTTCATGAAAACTGTGTATGAGATTTAGAACACTGAAATTTCACACTTTCAGCTCCCTCTGAGTCTATCATTTCTGTATACTATTCTATGCCACATCTTTCTGACTGTACTTCCTTCTTCTTCCATATCTTCGACTGTGATGATGTTTTCTCCTTTTGGTATGATGCCCAAAATCTTCTCCTGCATTCCTTTGCTATATGTCCAAGCTTGTTACATGCATAACATCTCATATGTTTCATATTCCTTTTATAGTATTCAATGGATTTGTGATCAAACATATTGCAAGCAAAACAATATCCCTTAAAGTACCTGGAACATGATGATATTTCTATGTGATGGTCTTCAACCATTCTAATTCTGCATCTGGCTGCAACATGCCCAAAATTATGACATGTAAAACATGCAACATTATTCATCGAAGGAAATAACCGTCTATCACTTCCACAGTTAGGAGTAAAGTATTTTCTTTGAAGACTTTCTTTCTTTGGCTATTGATGGGGTTGACCTCTCATCTCCTTGTTGAGCATCTCAGATTTTGCATTAGAGTTCCTTGCCTCACCTTGTGAGCTAGATTCACCTTCAACAGATTCATAAAAGCCAAGACCAGTTTTGATAGCAGGCAACCTTTGACTACTAAGAATATCATCCAAAATCTTAGAACTGTCTTGAAATCATAATAGTTTATCCTTTTCTTCTAATTTACCTTTCAAGATATTTACCTCAACCTGATGTTGTTCTTCCTTTTCCAGATATTTCTTCTTCAATATTTCTTCAGAATTTCTTCCTTCTTCCACTTGTTGCCTTAGTTTGAGAATCTCATTTTCTTGTTCTTCATTCTACTCCTGCAGCATTTAAAATAATCTAAAGGCACACTCGAGCTGAGCTTTTAATATGATAAGTTCTTCTTTGAGGGCACTCTCCCTTTTGTTAAATAGATCTTGTTGATCTATGATTTTATTTGATGCTTCATTTGCTTGTTCATCTTCAATCTGAGGTGATTCAGAATTTGAATACTTGCTTCCACCTAATGGCAAGTTGTCGATGTTCCTTTGAGCTATCTTATTCTTCTAACGCACTTTCTTTCCCATTGTTCTATGGATATCCTTCAAGCAATCAAGCTTCTACCAAAGGACCTACTCTGATTCCAATTGTTGGAAATAATACTGAGAAGGGGGGTGAATCAGTATTAGCAAATCAATAACATTTTCATTTCCATAATCATATTAATATGCGCTACTTCAGTTAAGGGAACCCATGTGTACACACAACTGTGTTTAATGAAACTAGTGTATATCCAGTAAACTTATCATTCAGTTAATTCATCATATGTTGATCTTCTATTAGTGCATCATAACTTCATTAACCATATAAAAAATAACCAGGTGTAGTAAAATTGAATATATCATCACACATATGAAACACACATGAATACCATGATATAAGGTGGAAACCTAATGCAGGACAAAAACCACCTGTTGTTGTCTTCCTTTTTAATATAAGAAAAACCTGTTTACAATCTTGTACTGGCGCAGACTCATACTAGTACACAGGCACCCACCTGCAGAAGGCTACAACCTTCTCTCATTCTCCAGCTGCTACTATAAGGGAGCTACAACCACCTGGCTCTTATATTAGCAGATATATTTACTAGTACATAGGAGCTAGCCTACAGAGGGCTACGACCTTCTCTTTTCCTCCAGGGATCACGTTTCATAAATTTTCATACTGGATACTCCTGAAGCACAACACCATAATCTGAAGGCCACATTTCATACAATTTTCATATTGGACCCATCAACAACATTGAAGCACAAAATCAATCACCACTGCAATACAACCATCAACTACACCTGCATCATCAATCTTTGAATCACCCAACACTGAATCACTGAAACCCTGTCAACAAAACATAGTAACCAAAACACAGAGCAGAACACAGAACTCTGCAACAACATCCAAATCCAACTACAACTTCGACTATCATACTTCATACTGTATATGCTACTCTGATGAGCTGAACTAGCATGTATACACGCTTTTATGAAAGCGAACCTACATACATATCTGCAAATATTTACTCATAACTTTGCAGCTATGCCAGACATTAGTAATACCCAGATCATAACATTTACAAAATAAAATATGCGTCAGTAATTTAGATCTAGACTATCCATGATTAAACCACATTATAATAATACATTACAAGCCTTAAGATCCCTATCCATTGTCCATCATCATCCACATAGGTGCATCCTTAGCAAAGCATCACAAACCCATAACCTGCATACTGGATCTGACCCTTCATCAGATATTCAATACTTGCATACTTGCACCTTGGCCTAATGATCTTCTCCTCCTTATATAGGTTTAGGCCTCTCTCAATACCATGGTCCAAAACCACGTAGGACCAATACCTTGGACCCAATACCTGGGGTCAATACCTCAAATCAAATACCATGGACCAATACCATGGATCAAAATACCATGGACCAAATACCACAAACAAAAACTTAGTTTTCCAACATGTACACACCTTTACTTCTGTGAAAGTGCATGTGTACATTATACGCTCCTTTTGGTCTGCTAACCCATGTGTATATGCTCCTTTGTCACGGTGAACCTATGTATACCTCTCTCTGATCATTAATTGTTTGCTATTGACCTGCTGCACTATGATCTGTCATCTGAGTGAGTTACCATCAAGGACAACATTGGTATCATATTTGTATCATAATTCCAACAATATCAATATGCAATAACAGAACAAAGACACATAAATTGCAAAATATCTTTATTTATTATTTTTTCCTAGTGTTTACAAACTTTGTCCACCTTGTGCACATAGCTACAAGGGTCCATGCACTCAGCTGCAGACTTCTACCCTAGGCCTCTTCGCACTCAGTTGAAAAGCCTCTACCTATGCTACAACCCAAGACTTAGACTTCTTACTTCAAATCTATGACTCTCTTACATGTAAGTCTTTAAAGCTACTTAGAGCTTAGCTCTTTTTATACAATCCCATGGTCCGTGGACAATGGGTAAAACTCTTAAATATGACTTTACTTTACAAAAGTAAGGGCGGACTACCCTTTATGACACGTAACACCTTTGCGCTCCGCAACCACAAAATGCAGAGACTTTACCATTTTATTACAAAATTTAACTCAAACATGGGCCCTTAGCCCAAAACTACCCTCGGGGATCCCGCTCCCAACACTTATTAAGCAATGAAATGTGGAAAACATCATGGAATTTCATAGTTGGAGGAAGTGCAAGCTGATATGCCATTGGTCCAATCGTCTCAAGGATCTCAGAAGACCCGCAATATTGTTGTTCCAGCTTGGCACATGAGCCAATCCTCAAAGATAATTTCTTGGGCTTGATGAGAAGATACACATGATCCCCAACCTAAAATGCCTTGAAAATCTATTGCTGATCCGCATAAATCTTCTGTCTATCCTGTGCTACCTTTAGATTCCACTTTATAACCTTCATTTCCTGCTCCATGTCTGCCAACATATCTAGTCCAATAAGTACCCTATTCACTGCATCACTCTAGCTGATGGGATTTTTGCAACTCCACCCATACAATGATGATAACCATTGTTGTATGCTAACCCCACCAATGGAATATACTCCATCCAGTTCCTCTCACGATGCATCATGTACATCCTCAACATATCGTCCAAGATCTTGTTGACCATCTTTGTTTGTCCATCGGTTTCTGGATGATAAGTTGTACTGAAGGCCAACTCTATATCATCCAAGATCTTGTCAACCATCTCTGTCTGTCCATCTGTTTGTGGATGCTAAGTTGTACTGAAGGCCAAATCTATACCCAAAATTGAAAATAGCTCCTTCGAGAACTTGGAAGTGATCTTTTCATCCTTGTCCAACACAATCTTCTTTGGAACACCATGTTGTCTCACTATCTCTCTATTGAACACCCGTGATACCTCATTGGCTGAATATGTACTCTTTACTGGAATGAAGTGAACTACCTTGATCAAGCTCTCAACCATGACCATAATTGAGTCATGTTGCCTCACTATCCTCGGAAGACCTGTAATGAAATCCATGGAAATGACCTGTCATTTCCATTAGGGAATCACTATATGCTATAGTAAACCACTTAGATGCTTACATTCTGCCTTGACCTATTGACAATCTAAACATATAGCCATGAACCCTGCCACTTCCTTCTTCAAAAACGGCCAATAGTATAACTTCTTAATTATCGTCAATGTCTTCTGATATCCTGGATGACTTGAGTATGGCCTGGTGTGAAACTCCCTTAAGATAAGATTCTTGAGCTCACTGAAATTTGAGACATATAACCTGTATCTAAACCTCACAAAACCATCTTCCATGAGATGATAGTCTACATCCCAATCACCTGTACCTATACCTATACCTACACCATATATGTACCTATACCTATGATCTGACGTAATTTGTTCATAATCTCCATGTATTTTTCATCCCACTGGCCTACCTGCAAGATTATATCCTGTAACTCTATCCCATAAGAGCTCATAGCTGCGATATGATTTACCTGTACCTTCTTGCTAAGAGCATCTGCAACCCGGTTCTCCTTCCCTTTGATGCATCTGATCTAAAATTAAAAATTACTAAGGGTAGCCAACCATCTAGCTTTCCAGTCATTTAGATTCGGTTGGTCAGACAAATACCTCAACCCACTATGATCACTCATCAATGAAAACCTCTTGCCCAAAAGATAGTATCTCCACATCTTCAATGCATGTATAATTGTTGCTAGCTCAAGATCATGCGTCAGATAGTTCTACTCAAGCTCATTAATTTTTTGTGACTAATGGCACACTACCTATCCTTGTTGCATGAGAACCCCTCCAAGTCCTCTCTTGCATGCATCTGTACACACTACAAACTCCTTGTCTAGATACATAATCTTTAGCACTGGTGCATGTGCCAACAATGGTTTAATCTACTCAAAACTAGCCTCACATTCTTTTGTCCATTCAAACTTCTTACCTTTTTGTTGCAATGATGTGATAGGATATGTAATGTGTGAGAAGTCCCTGATGAACATCCTGTAGTAACCTGCCAATCCCATGAATGATCTCACCTCATCCACATTCTTAGGAGTTTCCCACACCATGATGGCCCTTATAATTTCTTGATCTACTGTTATGCCATCCTTGGAGACAACATGCCCCAAATAATGTACCTCAGTCTGAAAGAAGTTGCACTTGCTAAGTTTAGCATACCATTGATGCTCTCTTAGAAATCTCAACGTTGTTGCTAAATGCTTGACATGCTCTTCCTCATCTTTAGAATATACTAGTATGTCATCAATGAATCGAATAAAAAAATTGTCGAGATAAGGATGCACCACATTATTCATGAAACACATGAATGTAGTTGGAGCACTATCTAAACTAAATAGGAAAAAAAAAACTCATAATGCCCATACTTGGTCCTCAATGTAGTCTTGAAGGTATCATCTTCCTTGATGCGTACTTGATGGTATCCCGATATCAAGTCGACCTTAGATAACATTATTTCTCCCTTCAACTGATTGAAAAAATCATCAATCCTCAACAAAGGATGCCTATTCTTGATCATTACCTTGTTCAGCATCCTATAGTCAATGCAGAATTTAAGAGTGCCATCTTTCTTCTTTATGAACAACACTGGTGCACCCCAAGGTGATACACTTAGCCTAATGTACCCCTTGTCCAACATTTCCTTCATCTAAAACTTTAACTCAACCAACTCAGGTGAGCTCATCCTATAAGGTGCTTTTGATGTTGGAGCTGCCCAAGGCACCAACTCAATAGAAAAGTATACCTCCATGTGAGCTCGAAACTCTGTAATGTCCTCAGGAAATACATCCTGAAACTTCTGCAAAACTGGGTACCTACTTAACACATAGGCATCCTCAACCTCCTTACCCTTGTCACTAGAAATGTACACTGCAAACTTCACACAACCTTTTCTAAAACTATTCTTAGCCTACATAGAGGTAACCATCCTAACTTATGTAGGCTTCTTATTTCCCTGCAAAGTCCTCTTTTCCCCACTATTTACAACACATTCAATGGCCTTACCGAAGAAATCCACTTTGGTTTTGTGAAGGTATATCCAATCCATAAACAAAAGCATAATGTACAATCCTAATGGAAATACATTCAAATGTTCTATTGTAGGCATACCATTTAGCTTAAGTTTGCAAGCTCTCAGTGAGTGGTGAACTCTCTTCTTTGTACATGTAACCAACTATACCAACCCAATTTTGCATGCACTTCTTTTCTCAAGCCACACTTATCCACCAAGTCATGATTAATATCACTATAGTTAGATCTAAGATCAATCAAAATAGAATCAACTTCATCACAAAACTTACCGTCCATCTCAATGATCGATGCTTGATGATCTCCCTGCATATTTTCCACAGTGGCATAGATCTGAGGAACGTTATGATGAAGTAAAATTATAAGTGCGGACACAAACGAATTCCTCTAGCCCAACAATGGGTCTAGCCACAACAGATACATTCTATGGAAGATTTCATTAGGTTGGAATCAATCAACAAGGCCTACCTCTTGGTCACTTATCTTGCTTGATAATGTCCTCGCTTGCTCGCTCCAGCAATCTCTCGCTTCCTTCTTCAAGCTCCTGAAATAAGTAAACAACAACAACATACAAACATAATAATAGACAAATTGCAATTCAACCTACTTAATGATTCAATAAACATTGAGGCATGAGTATGTAATATTACAAAACATGTAGGAAATCAATTGATAGTTGCATATATGAATATCAAAGAGAGATTACAACCATTCATGTTGACGTTGCCGTCTTCCTCTAAAAATACTAGGTTCCCACACACTTCTGCTAGCATTCCATGATGGCTTCAAACAACAATAGTTTTAAATTTCCTACCTTTTGGCTTCACTCCAAACCAAAACACACTTATTCCTCACACAACTCGATAGCTACAACTATTAATAGCTTGCTTGTCTACTCAAACCAAAATAGTATCAACACTCTGCAACTATAACACTCACACTCTAGTTTGTGCTTGGGAAGAAGGGAGGTTTATATAGGAAATATCGATGGGAGATGGATCCTCTTCTCATGGGAGAAGGACTTATCCCTTGAGGTAGTTCCATCATTATAGGGGAAAGGAGCCCAAACTGCCATCGTCGACCCCATCCAGCCAAATCATTTACCATACTTCCCTTACGGAGCTTCTAGAGCTCAAACCTTCAGCTCTAATTTAAAAAGCATTCCATAACATGATTGGCATGACTGAAACACGGCTTAGTCACTCTGGTCGATGCAAGGAGTAGTGCTAATCTCTGCACATCGGTTTTAGGGAGACAAAGGCCATTAGCGCTGATCTTATAAACTCGAAAAAATAGAAGTTTCAGGGGAAATGGTGCAAAAGGGAGATGATCTGCTCATGAAGAGGGACACAATGGGAGTTTCCTCATGAAGGAAAAGAATGTGGGGTTCACTGTTGAGGTCTTCCAGGATCAAGGAATGGGGAGTACAAGGACAATGAAAAAATGTTGTGTAACAGATGCCCCCTAAAGCGTGAAGGCCGAGCTAGAGTGAGGGATGAAATGCATTATAAATCAGTACGGGGAACACGTCCACCATTGGAAAACTTGCAAGCAAGTATAGATAAATATACATAAGTTGATATCTCTGTCAAATGATACATGAATTGTGGCATGGACACAGCCATCCAAAGAATGATCATGTAAATGGATCCAGGTATGGTTGCAGCCATCCAATAATGAGAAGGATCACATGTGATAACTCATGATCTGGTTGTAGCCAGCCATCTGAAAGAGACATGCATATTATTATAATCATGTCACGTCACTTCGCAACCTGGGATTTTGTGATCTGAGTCCACGGTCTTGCTCTCCAACATGACCCAATCAAAGTACACATTCTAGCATGCAAATAGATGTGTTGACATCGAACATGCTTGACAGTCACTTGATTACCAGTCAATGATGTAAATTTTTGACAAGTGTGAGAGAAACCACCAATAATGAAAATGGTCCTCAAGGTACTATTAGCACAATTCACTAAATGTGAATACAGGTGTGGAAGTTGAACATCTATGAAATCACTTGATCGAAAGCCAATGATGTGAGCTTGTCGTCGAGTGCAAAGAACTTGTCATTAAGGCATGCAAGCTCTAAGTTACTCGAAGAGAGTCTCTAGGTCAACTTCTCGGATAATGAGTCGAAGTCGACAGAAAGCGACCGTGTCAAAGGAGGGCCATAATGAATCCCACATCATCAACGTGAGACGAGAGGATGAAATATTATTTTGGATGATACAAAGAATTAGAGGTAAGTGTAACTGTAGAAGGAAAACTCTTGAACATATTGGCAACACAACTAGAATTTTGGCAGCTTTTGGACTCATAGGATTGGTGGTCAAGATGACGTGGCAAAGATCAGATGGAAGGAAAAAATGAACAGCCTAAACCCAGGAAGGTCAACGATACAAAGGAGGATTTCCCAAACCAACACGAAGCAAAGAGCGTCATGTTCAAGAGTGAGTTGTGGACATGACTGGTAGATTTCCAAATTTTCCCCCACCATTTCTGGCAAGTACCCCAGTTATTTTTTAATCACAAGCTTGAAGGGGATAGCATATGCTTGCACTGTAAGTTCATCCTTCGGACAAATCCAAGCTAGTAAGTTTAACGAGACCTAAGAAGGAGAAGTTCATGTTCATCATGGTGACAAATCTGATGTCGTTTGATAGTTTAATGAGTTCGAAAAAGGTGTAACTCGATATATTTTTCATGTTTAGAGAGTTTGAAAAAGACACGTAAAAGAAAACTTCACATGGTCGCTTTTCGTACATTTTTGTCTCTCGAGCCCGAAAAGGTATAAAATCATACTTGAGAGAACCATTTGACCATTTCAGTCAAGGAGTACCTTTTTCGTAAATAGTGCCTCCTAGCCCGAAAAAGGGGTAAACATATACTAGGCACCTGACGTTTTGCATCCATTAACGAGTTCGAAATGATGATGGCTCGACCATATTTTCTATTTTAAACAGTCAGAAAAGAGGTAAAAGAAAACCCCTGTTTTTATTTTCTTTCACGAGTCAAAAAGGGAAAAAATACTCAGTAATATTTTCATATGAGTTTAACGAGTTGAGAAAATAGTTGAAACATGACTCATCATCATCATCGAACATCCATCACCTGTCGCTGCACAAGTAAGGCAAAGTGTATTATCGAGTCCTTGAGGCAAAATAGGTCAAAATATTTACAAAACTTGATATTTTCATGAAAAAATGAATAAAAAGGGGAAAAGTAAATATATTTTTACCATTTACCATTTTACTTATGGTGTGAAGACTTTTTACCCACTTTTTCCCTAGTTGTTCTAGAGCAGTTTGCAGGAGATCCGAGATGTCAATCGATGAGCCGCCAGTTCCAGGTAACATTCGAATCGCTGAGCTCCATTTTCATGCTATTTATTTATGCTTTTAGTAATTTGTTTGGATTTTTAGGGAGGTTTTTGAAAATATTTTTCGCCCTCAGTCGGGCCGAGGGTGATTAGCATAGCCATCCCCACCGATCGACACAATTGTTTTTAAAACAGGTGAGCTGATGCCATGGATAGGGAAAAACCCTAGTTCTCAAAAATTGAACATTTAAATTTGAATTTTATGTGCCAAGGTTGATTATTGACTCAAATTAATGGCTTTTTCAAGAGAGAATCGCCAAAAATGGTGGATTGGAAGGAAAGAGAACATGAAGATGTTGACACCCAGGCAATGAATGACCCAAATTCCTTGGAGGCTTTGAGGGCTTGTGGGCTCCTCAAATTCTTCCTTACACCAGGGATGCAAGCCGAGCCCGAGTTGCTTCGATATATGATAAGCCTTTGGGACATTACTCGGGATATTTTCATCATTGGTGATGCGGAGATGGAGTTGACAACTTTAGATATTTACTTCATCACTATACTGTCTCGTAGAGGTGAGCCAATGAATTTGTATGGGTCACACCCAATCGAGTCAAGCATATCTTCCCTGCTTGTTGAACACTGACCTCAGGCCCTAAAATCCAAGAGTGGGAAGATAGAGATTTAAAGTGTGTGGGATCTGACAATGAGGGTGCTTATGTTGACTATCAACAGAGCGGCAAGGTCCTATGCAGAACATGAGATCAGCAAGTCGAAGTTCCTTTTTGCTATTGACTGCATAGCTCCTACGATCTTCAACTAGGCAGAGGCCATGAAGATGAACATCAAGCACCAATTGTCTAAGGCTAAGGCAGGTAATCTAAAGAAATTTGGCTTCAGATCTATAGTTGTGACCTTCTTCGATGAATGAGTACCACTGTTCCAGTATCAGTTGACTAAGGTGGATCCTCCCACGCCATGCTATTCGTGGATGGCCCGCTAGAGTCATTTGATGCCCATGATCACTCGGGGTCAGCATATGTCATACCGACCTACATTCTTTTCATGGCTACGATGACAGAAGATCTTTGTGGAGGACTGGCCATACAACAACACTAATTTCCATGGAGATCCATATATTCCCTTGCCAGATGGAGAGGACTTCGAGAACGAAGGTAAAAAATCAATTTTTTTAATTTTGAGATTTTTTAATTGTTTTCGGTATATGCATGCTTATAACATTTCTCTTGTTTATGCAAATGTTGGACCAGAGTGGCCAACCAGGATATCCTTGATAACCAGGTGCATCCCCCGTCGTATTGATGATATTGCCCCTTATAAGGAAGGGAGCGATAACGAGGAGGAGATTGTGACGAACCTTGAGGGGTCAACTCATGGTATCCTGAAGTATGCTCGGATAGGAGACATGCCCCGTCGGTACCAGAGACACACGGTGGGAGTCTCATATCAGATCCACTAATTGATGAGTCGTGTTGCATGAGCCATCTCATGCTACCATGACCACCATGTTGATTAGTTCCTAGGTTCAACACTTACATATTTTTTGAGGCCTGCGTGCCATGGACGTATGAAGCCTGTGAGCCACCGATGTTATTTTAGACACACATATTTATATTTTTGCGTTCTGATGTATCAAACATTCTCACCTTAGATATATATATATATATATATATATATATATATATATATATATATATGTTGTATTTTCCTCTCTATTATGGTACAAATGGTTTGTTTTATCTTTTACATGTTTCATAAATGTCTATCCACCACGTAATTAGCTAATGCATTTCTCAATGTATTCATGCATCGAGGAATATGATGATATGTAATATAATAAAAATTCCTTTCCAATAGATGGATATGGAGATACATTCTCAATATTTGAGGGTTCTTGATAGAATATTACCCGTTGAGTTCAAGGACAACAAGCTGCGAATCCAGGTTGGAAACCAATTCTCTAATGCCCAGAGCGATGGTTTCTGATAATAGTTTGATGACCACACTGTATTCAACAATGTTTTTGGTTGTATGACCTGGGCAGATACCTTGAAGGTTACCTGCTAAGTTCAAGGACAACAAGCTGCGAATCCAGGTTGGAAACCAATTCTCTAATGCCCAGAGCGATGGTTTCTGATAATAGTTCGATGACCACACTGTATTCAACAATGTTGTTGGTTGTATGACCTGGGCAGATACCTTGAAGGTCAATCAACTCACTGTTAGGGTCATATATATTGCATGTCGTGGATGATAGGTTCTAGGTACTATGACAATCACCATCATCGAAACCAATGTGAGGAGTCGCAAACATCTGCAAAACAAGTAAAGCATAGTAAACAAGAAATCTATTTTAATACTATCACACAAAACCATGCTGTACAAAAATGAATCACACAGTAATGTACATAAGTAACTATGCAAGATGACCTAGGCATAACACTTTTTGAGGTAGGAGTCCATGATGGGACTCAGGTAATCAATCAACTTAGGTGAACTCTGAAGTTTTGCCATTATCATGACAAGTAAGCACCGACTCGGCTAAATAATAGAGTAGAACTCATAAAATGCTTTGCCCCCATGCCCCCTAGGCGAGGGAGGGTTACGAGTCAAAGGACAATCAGTGAAAACTCAGGGAGGGTGAAAAATCCTAAATCCATGAAGGGATAAAGGTGCCCTTAGTTGAAATATCTTGACCATGTTAGGATAAAATGACATGTCAATGAGAGGACTCTTCCAAAGCCGTAGACATGACCTCCGGTGAGGTAGGAACGAGGAGCGATGATCAATATTGATCCATGGTGGTTCCTCGAGAGACATGATCTCCATGATACCTTCATCAGCAAGGACGGTCTCGGCTAAGGGATCAAATGATTCCAAATTGCCAAGCTAGGGGGATCAAGAGTATGTATCGAGAGATATCTTCAACATATGAGAAATAGAGGATGCAGAGTTCGAAGCCAAAACAATTCCCACATAATTATCTTCTGCGGGACTAAGCGGCATAACATCTACCCAGGTGTCAACAAGATCTGGTGCAGGTAGGACCCATGGATCAATTTTGACCGAGATCATGTTGACAGAGGCAACATGAGGAGGTAGGAATGGAACAATTCCCATTAAGGTAGAATATTTGAAGAGACCTACCCCCACACTCTCATAGGGAGCACCAGAATGCTTGACGTATGAAACATTTCTATCTGAGGAGGAAGAGGCAAAGAAAGATAGCTGATCGATAGTGAAAATCTTCCCTTGATGGGGAAAACGGATCACGCGAAATAGAGAGGAGGCCACAACATGCATTGCATGAGTCCAACTTTAGCCAAGTAGAAGATTATAATTGAGATTGGCATCGACAATTTCTACTTCAACTTGCAATGTCTTGCCTTCCAGGGTGATGGCAAGGTTAGGTAAGACACCGAAGGGTCATGAATCACGCCCATCAAAAGCTTCCAAAGCATTCAGAGACTGCTTCAATACAGGGGAACCAATAGCCTTCCAACACGCAGTTGACATGATGTAGGCGGAAGCCCCTTCATCAATGACAGTGCGGTGGATGGCCTTCTCATTGATGATTACTTGAATAAGAAAGGCAATATAATGAGGGAGTTGTGGAACATAGTTCTCCATATTGAAACATATCAAATTCAAATCAGTGAGATCAGTGCCCCTGATAGATGACAATAAATATTTCCACTGCAATGGGCAGCTTTGGAGTACCTCGAGAGCCAATATGGCTGACGACGCCTTAGCCAAATCCTCAACAAGATTGTAGTGCTGGGTGGCTCGAGCATTGGGATTATACGAGGATTTCCGTAGCACACCTCTAGAGGGTGGCTGCGTAGCGGAGTCAGGGTTAGGGTGCTCAATTTGCAAAGGGCTGGAACTTAGGTTAGAAGAAGAAGGTGCATCTTCTTTCTCTTTCCCAACTACTGGAGCTGGAGTTTGATAGTCTTTCGATTAGGTAGCCACATTAATGGGTGTGCTCATCAAGAACACTTGAGATATGGAGGAAGCAAATCAAGGTTGGTCTACCATTTGGGTCTGCTGAGACAGAAATGGCTCTTTGATGATAGCGGGGGTCCCTTTGAGTAGGTGACTAACTTAGGATCGTCAAGCAAAATCCTTAGTGTAGTGATCCTCCTCAGAAATGAGGTAGGGATATGCATGACCCACTAAGATGGGATGCACATGTGGCATTTTAGTTTTGCGATTGCGTGAATCAACATGAGTTTATTTTACAGTGATATATCTATGTTTAAATTAGTAGATTTATTATCTTCTATATTGATTGAAAAATTATGTTATTTAAACGTGATTCTGCTACTACAAGTTGAGTTGAGTTCTTATATAGGGTAAGGACCTTTGTGTGTGGAAGATTCATGACTTAGGGATCCAACAAATATTGTGAAAGTAACCCCAAGACTCGAACTAAGATTTTTCAATTAGTTGGATTTCTTTATAGCCAACATTATGCGATTTTCCGAAGTAGTTGTTTTAGCTACCGTATTATTTACCTGTTCCTTGTTATTTACATTTTCCTTTGGTGTTCATGCACTAGGTAATATTTGTTTTTAAATATTGAATATTTTCATGTGACATGTGAGGAAGGAGTTTCTGTTTTTGTTACTTTATACTAATATCAGAATGATGTTACCTTTAATCCATAGTTAACCAATTACATGTAGCTCTGTATATATTTTGTGTGTGCCTCATAAGTTTACCCTCCTAGGTTGACAATTTAATCTATCTTAATTTATGAAATTAAATTTCTCGTCAATAACATTTCCCATGGGAAATTAAAGTTGACATAGTTTTATATGATAACATTGTTAAAAAGCGATGTTTGAATTAATAAAAAACACCAACTGGTCAGCTCTATGATAGGGATTTTGAACCAGTAGAGTTTGGAACTGTAGAATGCTCTACATTGTCCATGTACATCACACATTGAATAACACACATGGTTTTAGGGAAGTTGGAACCATAACCTAAGAAATAGAAACTAATTCCTATCCTGAGGTACCGTGAACCAATTCACTATTCTAGGATATTCTCCATTATCTATAATACTCCCCGTTAATGGAGAAGGGGTTCACAAATATGCCTAACATCTCCCTAAACATTTCAAACTTAATTTTTACAAGAGGCTTAGTGAAAATGTCTGCTAAATTATCACATGTATTACAATATACAAGATGGATTTCTTTTGATTACACTTTCTCCCTGAGAATTGTGTATCAATGTGTTTAGTGTTCTTGTGAAACACTAGAATATTAGCAAGTTTGATTGAACTTTGATTGTCACATTTGATTGTTTTTGCATCTTTCTGTTCTTCCCCGATATCCTAGAGAAGTATCCGCAACCAAACTGCCTCACACGTTTCTGCACACATAGCTTGAGACTCTGCTTCCATTGAAGATAAGGAAATTGTATTCTGCTTCTTGATGCTCCATGTAATCACCCCGGATCCAATGCTAAATGCATAGCCTATTATGGATCTGCGATCATCTACATTTCCAGCCCAGCCTAAATATGCAAATCCTGTCAATCTAACATCAGAGGAATCAGTATAAATAATACCATAGTCTGCAGTACCTTGCATATACCTCAAAACACATTTTGCTACATTCCAATGACTCTCAAGTGGCTTGGACATGCATTGACTTAGCACACTAACTGCATAAGCCAAATATGGTCTAGTAGTGGTTAGGTAGATTAAGCTCCCAACCAGCTATCTGTAAAGTTTCGCATCTGCCTCTTTAGATCAATCCTTAACCTAAAGTTTGATGTTCTATTGTAGTGGTACTGTTGTAGCCTTACACTGATCCATACTGAATCTTTCCAGTAGAACTTTGACATACTTACCCTGGGACAAAAAAGTTTGTCTTGAATCTCTCCAGATCTCAAGACCCAAATAGTATCTTAATTCACCAAGGTCTTTCATTTCGAACACCTGTGACATTTTTTGCTTGATTTCTTTGATTAGATAAATAGCATCACCTGTAATAATTAAATCATATACATACAAAGAAATCAAAACTATGTGCTCCTATTCAGCTTTCATGGTATACAAATTAGGGTCATTTTTACTTTTGTTGTAGCCAAGTTGCATAAAAAATGAATCAATCTTTTCATAATAGGACTTGGGTGCTTGCTTTATTCCATAAAGAGCTTTCTCTAATCTACAGACTAAATGTTCTTTCCCTTTCTGGACAAACCCATTAGGTTGCTCTAAATAAACCTCCTCTTTCAATTCTCCATTTAAAAATGCAGACTTTACATCTAGTTGGTGAATCATCCAGTGTTTCTTAGTAGCTAAAGCACTTAACATTCTAATGATATTTAGTTTAGCTACAGGGGAAAAGGTTTCTTTATAGTCAATGCTTTCTTTTTGTGAATACCCCTTTGCTACCAAGAAGGCATTGACTATGAAGAGACTTTTTCCCCTTGAATGCTACAGGGGCAAAAGTTTCTTCATAGCCAATGCCTCCTTCATAGTCTATGGTTCCTTGCCATCTAACAGATCTCTAATATAACAGTTAGATATAAAAATTCAACTTTAAGATATTGGTTTGTAATCATGGATACATAAATCAAGTTCTTTGTTACACCAAGCACATACATGACATTATGAATTTGTCTTACAATACCATTAGGTAAAATGACAAAAAATTTCCCACACCATTTGATATGATGACTTCTATCATCACCAAGGTAAATTTGTGCTCCATCGTTGATTTCTTTAAAATATTCGAACCATTGCTTGTTCCCTGTCATATGTGTTGATTCTCCCGAATATACATACCATATGTCTGCATCAACATTCTCATCAAAGTCTTCCATGAACAATCTAAAGTTCTGCTCATGATTATCATTTGCGAGATGACCTGAATGTCGTTTCTGCTTCTACTGTTGTTCATGATATTTATTCTTCCTACTCTCCTTAGTTATATGACCAAGTTTTCTACAATAAAAACATTTAATTATAGATTTGTTTCTATTCAGATGCATACCTCGAGTCTGATTTGGTATTTTCAGTGAGTTTCCTCCATTTTGTTGTTGCGAATTTCCTTTTCCTTTGAAGAAGTTATTTTTCACCATCAACACAAGATCGACATTGTGGGGCTTCAGAGTCTATATTATTTCTTCTTCTTGCATTAATATTCCTTTCAGTTCTTCAAACTTTGGGATATTCACCCTTGCATTTATCCCAGTGATAAACATTTCGTAGTCATCGGTCACACCATTCAAGGTAATGGTTACTAGATCTGTATCTGCAATTATATCACCAATGTCTGCCAATTTGTACTTCAGATATTTGATCATCGCTATGAAGGAAAAAATTGTTTCATTTTCCTACATCTTCAAGGATAGGATCTTTCTCTTCAAGAATAGAAGACGATTTCTATTCCTGATCTCATACAAATCCTTCAAAATTCCCCAAATTTCCTGTGCCGATTTACATTCTCTGATATGAAATATGGTGTAGTCTTTTACTGAAATCTTCAACATTGTCCTTGCTTTACCTTCTCTCCTCTCCCAATCTGGGATCAATGTTGATCCAGCTGTTGGATTCTACTCATCCCCATTTGTAATCGTCCAAGCACTCTGCACTTCTAGCAGCATCTACATCTTGAATTTTCAATTCGCATAATTGGATCCATCGAGCTTCTTATGCTCATTCAAGTATGCTTCAATAATTTGATTATTCGTCTTGACGATTTCAAAAAAACTTGACAGGAAAAAAATAGATCAACCCCAAATCTATATCAAAGATAGAAATCGCTAATCTCTGCGAGTTTGATTTCTGGTATTTTCAACGACGTCTAGCACTCGTTGAGACCTTGCAGTCTATGCGCCCTCTCCACGCAGCCTCTAGGGAAGTATCTACCACACTGCGCTCTCCACGGAATTCGTGTGAGGAACCACGTATAGGGTCGTCGCAGCGTTTTTCCACGCAGCAACTGTGGACTTTTCCACACAGCCTCCTCTAGAACTGATAGTCCAGACTTGCAATGTTCAATTTCCTCTGGCTATTTCGTGGAATTCCACCTCAACCACGACAAATACCCATAGTTTTTCCTCCTCATCGGTCCGCAACAACTTGCTCGTGCTCCACACCAATCCACAACACAAGCACTCACACAGGCTTGTGGACAACTCAAGTACTCAGCCTTCAGACAAATCTTCCAAGCACGCAGCACGATAATATTTTCACATGACTTTTCTCTTCCTAAATGGAAACCACCTCACAACAATCCGCAGCAAACTAGGTCCAATCCATGCAGGCAACAAAGGAGCATCCCAGCACACGATTCTTCTGACCTCCACCACACAACCTTTGCTCAGAAGTCCTTGCTTTAGAGGATGGCATGAGGATGGAGGCTCTGTGGATGGCCTATGATAAGATAGGCTCAAGCGAACAATGAGATCAAGAAGGGTGACAACACCCAACCCTTCAAAGAGGTCACCCACAAGACCGATGGGAAGATGGATTATGATTACTCCCTCGACCAAGACAAGATTAACTCAGTCGAAAGCTGAGCTGAACCATGAAAGGGTAGGCTCAATGGCCGAACACGTGGCTATTGCACCACTTTGAGGGACACTCAACAGTCCTCACCATTGCGCACACTCACCATGACAGTCCTCCATGACAGATAAAAAATGACATTTCTCCACACAGATGTTCCTCCATGGTCACCGAAACAATGTCAGCCTCCATGCAGCCCTCTTCTTTATTTGCACAATTGCTAAAATTATCCAACACGGATAAATTCCTTGCTGATACACGGGCTGCTTTCAACTCAGGCGCATCGGGAAGATTCTTTACTCAGTGTACAGGTTCCTCAACCCTAACACTCTGATACCATGTTAAAAATCGATGTTTGAATTAATAAAAAACACCCACTGGTAAGCTCTACGATGGAGAGTGTGAAGCAGGAGAGTCTGGCACTGCAGAATGCTCTACATTGTGCATGTACATCATATATTAAATAGCACACATAGTTTTAAGGAAGTTAGAATGATACCCTAAGAAATAGAAACTAATTCATATCCTCAGGTACCGTGAACCAATTCACTATTCTAGGATATTCTCCATTATCTCTAACAAACATAGCAAAGAAAATAGTGTACTTCTATTAGTCTTTTGCCAAAAAAGTATTTATAAGGAAAATTTTGGGTACTTCAAGAATGGTTTCCAATTTAAATTAATTGGTGTTGGTTACAATCCTTTATTTTCTAGGGAGATTGAGTAAGTCATGCAACAATTGCAACTAATTTTGTGGATCAACCATAAGACATACTACATGAAACTCAAAACACTCAACCACTCAAGCTAGCCCATAAGATGCCCATGGATCTCACATGTGGCATCTTACATGCAATTACTTAGTCATCTTACTATATTTTGGCATATCCATTGAGGATAAAGTTGCTGAGACACTATCTAGAATTTCTTTATGTATATATTTAATTATTTCATGTATTTTTTCATGGCAAGCTCTAATCCTCCCTTGTCTCATTGGATTTTCCCTGTTAGAGATTTCCCATTCTTTTTTAAATGATTATGTTGATTTCATTTAATGTGGATCACTCCACATTCATCCATGTACTTGTTTTAGTTGGGAACCAAATGATTTAGATTTATGAAGGAACAAAATGAAATACATGTATAAAGATAAACAAAGAGCTACAGTGAGAACATAACTTCAATTCATTAATAACAAAGTATTGAAAACTATTACACGTGTTTTAGTTTGTGAGTCTTTTTGGGGTAAATTAGTACATCAATTTTCAAGTGTCGTAACTTTGGCATACGATCTCTGTTTGACTCGTAAAATACCTCGTTAGAAATATCTATAGGAGGACTACAAATTTTGACTACAAACCCTTATCAGATGGTTGAGATTTCCCATTTTCCAAAAAAAATCCTCTAAACTGCTCCTAAAGTTCATGACACTAAAAACTGTGAAAAATAGTAAATTAAGGAATTTAGACTTCTGTGATCCATAACATTGTTTAGATAATCTTTGGCAAAATCACATAATCAATCTTTTGTCGACGTGTTTCGAACTAACCAGTGTGGTTCATCGTCAGGACAAGTTGAAAGAAACAATGTTGGGGGTCCAAGTGGAATAGGCTTGTGGCCACCAATATCCACCAAAATATGGATTCTATACATGTTGTATCCCAATTTCTTTTTTTTATTCCATTTTTGTACAAATTTTCAAACAAAAAACAATTTCTCCAAATTCCTTACCTAGAATGCTTAGAATACCAAAACTTGTGTACTTGGTGAGCAAATTGGTCAATTTACCCTCCCTTAATTTTCTCCATTAATTGTCTCCATAACTCTAAGAAGTGTATGATGCAGTCATGTTTGGGATGTTTTTTGGAGGAAATGGGATCGAGGGCCTTAAAGACTACAACAACACAAATATGTGTGCATTCCTAAAAGCATGTGCACATTCCTAGGAACATGTTGTCACTTTTAGGACTAGACATGGATGAGGAATAACATGCATCTATGTTATTTTCTCTATTGGTAGTTACATGGTGTCCAAGTTGAAGGTTTGGGGGTTTCCAAAGGTGGGCCATTAGGAACACACACATGTTCTCAAGAATGCATGTCCATTCTTGTGGAGCACAATGGTGCTAGCCACATTGCTACTTTTGGGATCACCATCATAATGTTACTGCCTTATGATTTACCATTTATGCATACTAAATAAAACTGATAGGTTATCTAGAAAAAGTTGTCATCTGTTGCACTAGTAGTTTTATCCCATCCAATAATTCCCATTTGAAAATTTGAAACATGTTGGTTGTTATTTCAATGGTATGTTGTACCCAAATTTTACAGTGATCACTAACACCTTCTTTTTCTTGCCATCCAAACTCAAAATTAAATGTTTCGCATACCTTGGTGGATAATAACAAACTAATCAAACATATAGCATCTGCTATCCAATTTCCTGAACTTACTCCAACTGTGATTAAAGCCTTTTGATTTACTAAAAATTTTAAAATAGGATGCTTTCCTTGTGACTCAGTTAGTTTTTTGATAATATTAATTTTCTCAGCTAGCTTTTGTAGGGGAAATTCTTTTAACCATCCCAAAACTCTATTTACTTCATCTTTATTTTCTACAAAGGATGAACTTTCTGAAAACTGATTTGCAAAGACCCGTGAAAATGGATTTGGCTCAATACCATTTCTTATTTCTAGGCTTTGAAAGTCCCATGAAGTTGAAGAGATTTTAATATACTCTAGAGTTCTTTCCACACATTGAGATTGCCATTCAACCCTTTTCTTTCTGTGATATTGGTTGAAGGGAAAGTACCCCTAGGGTCCTTTGGGCTAAGACTCTACCAGACTGAAAATTTCTTATTCAAAGAAACACACACACAGCCATTATCTTTACTTTTAAGCAAATTCTAATGTTAAGGGTACGTACCTAAGGTCCTACGTTCGAGAAGGCCTTTAGGGTCCAAACCCTTCTTGGAGTTCCCTTCTTCTTCCTTTGACCTGCAAGACAAACAAATCAAAGAACACAACAGTACATGTATAAATACTTATGTATAAACCATCTTTATGCTATAAAGTTAGTTATAAAAATCTTTAAGCAACCACTTGCATAAGAATTCAAAACAAGAATCTCATAAGCATAAAGAAAGATTGCTTTGGGAACAAAGACGTGTTTCTTTATATATAAAGGCAAATAAAGTACATATAACAGAAAGATATCACCTGAACACCTTCAGCAGGCTCCAAGCAAAGCTTCCTCCCGGATTCGTTCCCGCCTCAAGCCTCCAACAAGAGCTCCTTCCAAGTCTTACTCAATGATGATATCAAGGATGAATGATCACCAATACACATGGAAACAAGGGTTTCCTATGAAAAATGGGGGAAGTGCAGAAAACACCAAGGACTTCAGACCTGGTCTATGGGGAAAATCTCAGCATAATAATCTTGCTCTCCTCTTCTCTCTCTCCCTTTGGCCTTCCCCTTGATGTCTTTTTATACCATCTCCAAAGTAGATTTCTAGTTAGGAGTTGGTTGGGAACAGTTGGGCCACGGGCACTAACAGGTGATCCAGCAGGTAAAACCCGCGATCTCCGCCTGAAAATAAGGAATTATATATATTTTTAAGTGTTTTAATACATACACGCGGGTTGGGTATACACAGACCCGCGTGTACACACGTTTAACTCAGGGCAATGTCGCGTATAGGGAATAAAACACAGTTTTTTAAATTTTGGACCAGGTCTCGAAGGAGGGGTTGCCCTAGGCCATGAGTGCAGCATCACAAACCATAAGAGTGAGATTTGGAGCTATAACAGATGCCCCCTAATGTATGAGGTCAGAAGGGGAACTTGATGGCCGAAATACATTATGTAAGTACAAGGAAAGGAACTCTGTCGAAAAACCGAGGAGGACTTCACTAGAATTCAGCCTGCCAAGCCACCGAAAGGAGATCAGAAAGAAACACTGTCTGAGGCGGGCATACCCATGCTCAGGAAAACTAAAGCATGTCCGCATAGCAAGTACAAGCGGATCCACTAAGTATACAAGTATACATGACGGGAAGATACAGAATGGATCATCTGATCATAATGAGTAAGTACATGTCTAAATATCACATATAAAACTGTCAATGATGCTGAAAGATGCAACGGATCACTGATATCAAAGACTGATCCCAAAAGGTACCAACTAAACATGATGGAATAGGATGGTACTACACTGCAAACTCAGGTGCCAGCATATAGAATGTCGCCATGACTGACTGCAACATATAAGGTGGAGTGGTATCAACTAGCAGCAACAGGAGCAACTGTCAAGTGAACCAATGAATGCTGATACAACCTGAGGTCTTCACCGACCACCGTGGTACATTTCTACACCATGGGAATGAATGATCTGAAGTCGACCATGTGAGAAATCGTTTGATTACCGGTCATTGATGTATACCGTTAACAAATGCGAGACTACTCACCGATAATGATAATGAGCGTCAAGGTACCCAGTACAATCTAACAAGTGTGAATAGATGAGCTGAAGTCGAACACCTGTAAGAATCTATCGATCAGGAGACAATGGTGGTTTCCCACTATCGATAGCGAAGGATCTGCCACTAATGACAGCAAATCCCAAGGTACTGCCAAATGGACTCTAGATCTTTGCCCCAGAGCAATGAGTCAGACTCGATAGGGAAAGATCCGCTAGAAGGAAGGCATTAAGGAATCCTCCATCAATCTAGCGCGAGTGTAACCCGTAGGCCAATAATGTGGAAGGAATCGGACGAAAAAGATGTAGTAACCCAACTGAAGTATGTTTCCGGCGTACACAAGATGTAGCTAGCGCACGGCAGAAACCCTCTGAACCAACCAATAATGAAAGCTGACACAGAGGCGAGGTATCCACCAATAGGGTCAAATGGAAACCAAGGTACTGCATGAATCCCAATGCGTGATAATGTATGCTGACGTCGAACACAAGGGAAACCACTCAGTCAAAGACCCATGATACTGATCGATGCTGAGCACAAGGTGACCTATCAATAATGAAAATAGGGCCAGGGTGCGGCTCTAGGCCTGTCCTCAGAGCAAGGTGTCGTCGTCGATAAGGACAAGACCCGCCAGCAAGAAGTCAATGGGGACCTTCTCAAACCGGCACGAGTAGAGGACCAATATAACTGATGTGATGATAGACATGACACTGACAACCAAGGATGGCCGACTGAAAAATGAGTCAAGAGACACCGCAGAAAGGCCGACTCAGGCTAACTTCCCTTGAACAAAAGCACGACTCAATGTGACTAGGTGGCAGCATATGATGAATCTGTATAAGTTCGTCATGCAGGAGGCACGAACGAACCCTCCATATGATTGGAAGAGATAACCAATCGGGGGAGAACTGACTCGATAACAAGGTTATGGCATACCTAAGTCAAACTAAATCCCACCCATGCGGAGGAGACTTTGCTTTGAGTGCTTTGTTCAAGGGCGACATGACTGACTCTAGCTGCCAACAATAAATGGAAATAATGTCCCTGTTCCCGCTCTTTTTTGGAATATTTAATTTTTTTGTCTTTTTCTGATAAGCCGGAAAAAGAATAAAAGAATGCTATGGTACAATGGAAAGAACGAGTGTCAGTGAAACAGATGATCTAGTTCCTGGGAAAGGAACGTTCCTATGCTCAATGCAAGGAGGTGAAAACTGGTCATTGACACTCAGAGGTATGTTCCTTCCACGGATCTGGGTATGTCAAGCTGCAGAAGTCAAAGGTATGCAAGGTTGATTTTGCAGACGTCATAGTCAAAAGTTGGCTTAAACACGAGTCCAAGTGAAGCCGGCTCTAGGCCAAAAGGTGCAAATGGTCAACATGCAATGCAAAAGTACAACTCGACACTCATAGGAGCCTCTAGGGTATAAGGCCAGAACGAAGAGAAGAAGCAAAGAGGAATGAGTCTTCAACGCATAAGTCATGGCGGGACTACAGAGGACTCCCGAGCCTAGTCAAAACGAAGCAGCATGGGCAACAAATGTCAGTGAGGTGCTAACTAGGATGCCCATGTAAAGGATGGCTCTACCATCGTGTCATGATTTAAAGAATCGGCGAGTGAAAATGGCTAACGAACCATAACACGATGGGGTCGACCCTATGGCAGATGTATCGGTCAAATGGAGGCTAGTATGCATAATGCAGCGGAAAAATGGTGTCCCTAACCTATATGCCAGTGAGAACACGATACCTGCCATGACGGGTCAGCAGTCATGGAACCGTCTCGAACCGTCGAAAAATGTCCAAAATGTCCTGAAAAACAACCCAATCTCGACATTCCAAGCTCCCAAGTTAAAAGTGACATGAAACCAAACAAAATAAAATTTTGAAAAAATTTTGCATTTTCAAAACTTATAAAAAGAAATTTTGGACTTACCATTTTCACCGTTTGACTTGGAGAGCAAAAATTGTGGAGCAAAAGGAGCAAACTTCCCTGTGACTTATTCAACCGTTCAAACTTGCCGAAAACTTCCAGGTAAGCACTAAACTTGTCTTGCAATTAATTGTGATAGTTTTTAGGAAGTTTAATTGATGTTTTACCGTTAGATTTTTGCAAAAAATTCCTTTGCGGCATACACGCGGGTTGCATATATAGAACTCACGTATACGACGACCCTACACGTGACTGTATACAAAGGAACCCGCGTGTGCGCAGCAAACTAATTTTATATACAAAACTAACGGATGAAAATGATTTTTTCTTCCAGGATGACTCTCACATGGCATGAAAGAGAGCACTCAGCTATGGATAATGAAGTTATGAACAATGATAAGGCATTAGATGCCCTACGGGGATGCGGGTTGCTAAAATTCTTCAAATTGCCAAATATGAAAGCCAACACGCATTTGCTCGAGAGACTCATTGATTAATGGGATGTCGATGAGGAAGCATTCACCATTGATCAGATGCCACTCAGGGTAGAAGTGGAAGATATATATTTTATCACGGGCCTTTCCCGAAGGGGAGAGGTAGTGCATTCCC
Organism: Pinus tabuliformis; assembly: GCA_031772625.1. NCBI lineage: Eukaryota > Viridiplantae > Streptophyta > Pinopsida > Pinales > Pinaceae > Pinus > Pinus tabuliformis. The sequence goes on from CM062813.1 coordinate 48,087,695, forward strand.
GGGGCAGGACACGGAATAGCCTCAGTGTAGATGACTATGTACAGATTTATTGCCCGGGTCATCGGAAGGTCGGGAGTCAGATCTCTATCCCACATGTGGCGAGTTTGTCACTCAGGATAATCTTGTTCACCATAGGTCGATTGAACGGATCATCCTCACTACATCAGGCATCACGGGTAGACATGAGCGTGGCAGTGGACTGTCTCACTACAGTGTTTGACTGGTGTACTCCTCTCCTTGCCAACATGAAGGAACAACTTACTTCTATTAGTAGGGGACAGACCAAGAAATTTGGGTTCGGAACCATCTTGTGCACTTTCTTCTTCGAGAAGGTTCCCGCACTCTGCCCCAGGGTAGCAGTTTCCATCAGTAGTCCACGTGATCCATGCATGGGCCGGTGGGCTGACTTGATGAAACGTCTGGGGGGTGGGGAAGTCCCTAGGAATGCATTCGACGATGATTTCTTTACCTGGTGGGAGCAACAAATCATCGCCGTGGATGATTACCCCTATGTCAGACTGGATTTCCGAGGAGATCCTGATCTAGTGTTACCACCGGATGCAGCATGGGGCGAGATTGGTAAGATTTTTGATTTTTATGATTTTATGATTTTTTTTTGGATTTTTCAAATATAATAATGAACTTTGAAAAATATTTTTTGATGAGATTCAAATGACTAATATGATGATCATGTTCCATACATTGGGCCTATACGACCAGATGGATTCCCGCGGCATGGACGGCGTGGCCGAGGAGCCGAAGAGGCGGCTGCAGATGCGGAATGGACCTTAAACAACGTCCAGCGACACTTGGCGAGACTGTGCTGCCAAGTACCGATGGCCGAGATAGAGGACCTTCCTCCAGATATGCAGCGTCATGTGGTTGGCATGCCACGTGACTGGGTTCGCATCTTTCGGCGCGTGGCCCACGCTATAGTGACATACTTAGATGCTCATCCTGAGCCAAGGCACTAGATATGCCTGACATGATTATGGGCATTTGAGTCCCAATTTTGTATATTTTTGGACACACATATGTACACTCGAGACGCTTTGCGATATATATATATATATATATATATATATATATATATATATATATATATATATATATATATATATACAGTTTGACTTTTTGATGCATTATTTTATGATGATGAATGATTGATATGCCAGTCTAATGCTTGATTAGCGATAGAATCAGCTAACCAATTTTGAGATCTTGGAATGTGCAAATAATTAATGTAAATAAATGATCTTTGCAACAACCTCACCCTTAAATATTGGCGATATAATAATGGATCTCTAACCCGATAAATGTTATTTAATTGAGACACTATCAATTGAGAATCAAGATATACTACCAACGAGTCGATCCCATAAGAGATTGCCTCGGATAATAAATTGATAACAGCTGTATACTTGGCCATATTGTTTGAAGCAGGACCGATACACACGCCTCTCGATATCATCAACTGACCAGTTGGGTAATAAAGTACCCAAGCTGCGGAAGCAAGATTCCGAGTGTGCCGACTAGCACCATCGGCGAATCCAAAATAGACCAAATCATCCATCAGCACCTGCCACAGCAGACCAAAAAGCACTGATATCAGAAAACGCTCGACAATATATGTATAAATATATACATAAAATACAAAGAAGTCATCGCCCAGCCTGAACTAAGCAAAGTGCTTCTTTAGGTAGAGCCCATTTCGGGGCTCCGCCAGCTTGTTTCCTTTGAAATCAATTAACTCATACGATCCTTTTTCTAAAACTCGTTTGATAATGAAAGGACCGTACCACATAGGCTTAAATTTGCCTGCCCCCAAGGCGTCCTTATCTTGGTCATAGACCAAGACAAGGTCACCTTCAGAAAAGACACGAGGATGGACAGACTTATCATACTCTGTTTTGACCCTTTTCTTATGGGCCTCATTCATCGTGGCGGCATCTCGACGCTGCTCATCGAGATGTTCCAAGTGAACAAGGCGCTCCTCGAGACTTGACGTCTCAGGAAGAATCTCAACAGCCAACTTTAGAGATGGGATTTCACATTCAACCGGAAAGATAGATTCCATCCCGTAAACCAACTGAAAAGGAGTAAAACCAGTAGCCGTTTTGACGGAGGTTCGGTATGCCCAAAGCGCCGAATACAACATAATGTGCCAATTGGACCAATTTTTATCGATTGTCCATTGGAGTATCGTCTTAAGAGTTTTATTGACCGCCTCGACCTGTCCATTGGCCTGAGGATAATAAGGGGACGAATGCTCCTGACGGAATCCTAATTTAAGGGCCAATTCGGACATTAGCTGATTTTGGAAATGACTGCCATGGTCAGTGACAATCTCCCTTGGGATACCGAATCTTGAGATAACCTGATTGAAAAGAAACAAAGCTGCCGTGTCACTGTCGTTCTTATAAGTAGGCATGGCTTCAGCCCACTTCGTGAAGTAGTCTACAGCCACTATAATATAATTGTGATTCGCCGCTGAAGGCGGATTACAAGACGTAAAATCAATACCCCACTTAGTGAAGGGACCGACGGTGACAACGGGAAAAAGGGGAGCTGGATGCGCGCGCATCTTGCGAGTAAAAATTTGACACGGGTGGCAGCGTTTGACCGCTTCCACACAGTCCTTAAAGAGTGAAGGCCAAAAGTAGCCGGCACGTAAGATGCGCTGGGCTGTAGCAAGCCCTGATAAATGACCACCACAAGCTCCACTGTGGCAATCATTAAGAACAGACTCTGCTTCCTCTAAGGTTAAACAACGTCGAAGAATTGAATCAACCCCTCGACGGTATAATGTGTCACCAATGATAACATAGTTTTTAGCCAGGTGACGTAACTTGCGTCGTTCATCCTTGGAGAAAGTAGAGGGAAACTTCGAAGTCTGGAGATAAACAATGATATCTCCATTCCAAGGGTCTTGTGAAGAGATGAGGAATATATGTTCGTCGGGTAAACTTTCCTCATAAACAATATCCTCTCCACAAGGACGCTCAGAAATTAGCTCCGCGAAGACCATAGATTTCTTAGACTTAGCGGACAAGAATTCGAGATCGAATTCTTGTAAAATGACTATCCATCTATTATATTTGCCCCCAATCACTCGCCTACTGAGGACAAATTGAAATGGATTGACCACCGCTAAGACAAAAGTTTTGCGTAGCAAAATATAATTACGGAGCCTCTGGACAGCATGGACAGCTGCCAAGGCCAATTTCTCAACCGGAGAATAGCGGAGTTCAGGACCTATTAAGCCTCGGCTCAGATAATAAATGACGTGCTCGACAAGAGCATCGTCTTCCTGAACTAGAACCATACCAATGGTAGATTCTGCTGCAGCGAGATATAAAAGGAAGTCTCTACCATAATCCGGTGGACTCAAAAGCGGGGCAGAGACTAATGCTTTTTTCAAAGCATCAAACGACCGCTGCGCAAAGTCGTCCCACACAAATGGAACTCCTTTCCGTAGCAAACGCATGAACCCTTTAGTGATCTCAGCATAGTTTGCTATAAACCGTCTTAAGAAATTAGCCTTCCCTTGAAGACTTTGAAGTTGACGAATTGAGGACGGGGGAGGCAACTGAACTATTGCCTCAACCTTGAAGGGATCAACCCGAATCCCTTCATTAGACACAATAAACCCTAACAGCCGACCGGATGTAACCGCGAAAACGCATTTATTGGGATTCAACCAGATTTTATAGAAACGACATCGCTCAAAGACTAATCGAAGATGACTCGGATGATCAGTTCTCTTTCGAGAGCGAGCAGCGAGATCATCTAAGTATGCCTCGATGACATGTTTGATGTCGTGGAAAGCGTATGACATGGCCCGCTGAAAAGTGGCTCCAACATTTTTAAGACCAAAAGGCATCTTTCGATATGCAAAGGTACCCCAGGGACATATGAAGGCTGTCTTATGTTGGTCTTCAGGACGGATAGAGATTTGATTATAACCCAAAAAACCATCCATGAAGGAAAAAATTTCATTACCCGCACACTCGTCGATAATCTGATCAATGAATGGCGTGGGGTAATTGTCTTTCGGACAAGCCTTGTTTAAGTCCCTAAAATCAATGCATACTCGGATTGTTCCTTGCTTTTTGTCCACAGGGACTGGATTAGAAACCCAATCCGTAAGAGGAACAGGGTATATAAAACCCGCCCTTAGCAGCTTCTCAACCTCAGCTTTGATAGCCGCTGCTTTCCTAGGGTTAACCGGCCGAAGCCTTTGACGAATCGGTTTTGCGTTTTCGTACGTCTTGATCTCATGTTGGACTATAGAAGGATCAATGCCGAGCATTTCCTCATAAGACCAAGCAAACACATCACGATATTCCTTGAATAGGTCAGTGTAAATTTGAATTTCTTCAGGGGAACACTCAATTCCGATGAAGATATTCTCGATGATGTTAGGATCCTTAGAGATGTTTATAGGTATCGTTTTTGAGATTACCGACATATTACCTTCGGCACGCACGTGTGTTGGAGCCAAAGGGTTCGACACCGTACAAACATCACTACCAACGAGCTCGGAGAATCTAGATTCTACTTCCTGCAATGGAGGAAGAAAATATGAACGATGGTGTAAGTCTTCCCAAGGTCGATCTATACCCATCATTACTTCGAGGATTGCTTCTTCAGAAGGTAGAACCGAATCTAAGTAGTCCAAGGCAGAGTTAGAATCAAAGCTCCAAGCGGGGGCCACATGACCATCTAACTCCTCTTCGGAGAAAGGAGTAGAATGGTTATCTGCAGAGTCTACAATAGACTGATATCTAAGCTCAGCTGCAGATATAGGAAATGCCATTCCATTAACTTGTCGTTCAACTAATGTGGTCGTAGGTGAAGGCAAGGTCCAAGGGTCGGAAAAATAATGAGTTCGGAAGAACTCTTCTCGAGGAGACTCCTTGGATGATGAAATAGCATTGATTCTTGCAAAAGGAGAGGGAAGATCAAATGTACCCATCAATGAGGAATACATCCCTACTCCTAAATTCTCAGTCAGCGGGCGAGGGTTATCCACCAAAGGAACAGTAGAGTCGGAGCTTGCTTGAGGATCGATTGGGGAATAGTCCAATTGATCAACCTTAACGATTTTCCCCTCATAAGGAAAGCAAATGACACGAAACAGAGTCGACACGACGGCTTCCATCTCGTACACCCAGTTCCTTCCTAACAGGAGATTATAGTCTAGGTTAGCATCTACGACTTCAACTTCAATATTAACGACCTTCCCTCCAACACATATAGGAAAGGCCGGGATAATCCCATGCGGCTTGTGAGAATGACCATCAAATGCAGTTAAGACGGTTGGTGAAGGAACAGCCGAAGGTGAACCAATAGCCTTCCAACATGACATGGACATGACACATGTGGAAGCTCCTTCATCTATAACGGTGCGAAAAATATTGATTTTCCGGTATGTAGACTTTATCTGAAAAGCCATATGATGAGGGAGTCTCTTTTTGACATTTGACATGTCAAAAGAGAGCACTAAAGAATTAGCTGGATCGACTGCTCCAATTGTGGAGAGTAAAGCACTTCTCTGGGACGGACACGACTGGAGAACCTCCAAAGCGGACATAGCACAGGGGCTTTGAGCCAAATCCTCCACAATGGAGTAATTTTGTGCGGCCCTAGCATTAGGGTTAATCGTTGCACGTTTGGCGGAACCTTTCGGTATCCTAGGTATAGTCTCAACAGGGGGCCACTCAATATGAAGGTCATTACCTCCGGGAACAGTTTTATCCTTAGATGTTTCAGCTTCACCATAATCACGTGACCGAGTAGTCACATGGACGTTTGAACCCATCATAAAAACATTTGATGCTTTTTCCCCTTCCTGGTTGCCCCCAAAGGAGTTTCCAGGATTCGAACTCGCGCCAGCAAGAAGTTGCTGCCCTTGGGGAAACGGGTTAGTTAACACAGCTTGCGAACTAGAAGTCCCTTGCTGTCCTAACAAGCGCTGAGCGTCTTCAATTCTAGGGCAGAGATGAGTTAGATGGTCCCCACTGCATAACTTGCAAGGAAACTTAACTTTCTTTCTCGACTCACCTTTACCACCACCAGCGTTGTTGCCGGATTTATTTGCATCGGGCTTCCCATCTGAGTTCTTCTTCTTACCACGTCCTTTCTTTTTCCCATTGGAATTTTGATTTCCTTTGGGGTTATCGGATTGGACAGCGTTAATTGAAGAAGATTGGGAAGCGGGAGGATTAGACAATGTGACTTGGTTGTTAGAAGCAGTTTGCAAAGACAACTGCTACAATTGATTCAACAAGTTCACTGTAGATGTGTCTACAGACCCAACGATACCGTCCGCGTGCGGACCTGGCTTCGGCTTAGCTAAATCAACCTTAGATCCAGGAGCATCTGGCAAGTACTTTTGGAGGATCCCAGACTGAGAGTAAATCAGTTCTAACTGCTGGGCCCTGAAAATGGCTTGCTCCTCAGAATAGACCCCAGACATGGAGACATCCTTAGAGATCTCAGGTTGCAAAGACTTCAAAAACCACTCTAGACGGTACTCCAGAGGGATTTCGGCTTTGATGAGCCTCTTTCTCCGTCTCCATTCCTGAATGTGATCAGAAATGTGGGTTGCCTTATCCTGACAAAAGGTGGCCAGAAGTTCAGTTCCGGCATCATAGCGGACAGGCAACTGGAAGTGATTTAAGAAGATATTGGCTAAGTCAGCGAACGATGTAAAGCTGCCCCCTGGCAACTCTATGTACCATTTAACCGCATTACCAGTCAAGGTGCGCTGAAAGAGTCTCAACCTAATCGAATCCTCGATGAGGGAGTTGGATGAGCACCACAAATGGAATGTGGTTACATGATCGCCCGGATCTTCACCACTCTTCCCTTCGAATTTTGGAATATCCGAAGAGAGTTTGGTTGGGACCGGAGGCCAGGCTGGATTATACCTGATTGGGTCGTTTGTTAACTTTGTGAGATCTGGCAGGTTTAGCGTTGCCAGAAACGGAAGCCTAGGAGGACCTAGGGGATTCCACCCAGACTGGGCAGAACTCCCTAAGTTCTGAAAAGATTGTCCTAGGATTTGGGAGGCACCAGGCTGCCCGAAGTGACCAGTAGAACCGGCTGAACCAAAAGGCAAGCCTTGTGGTCCAGCAAAATTCGGAGTTTGACCAACTCCTGCCGTATAACCTCCATAGCCTGCAAAGTTTCCTCCTAAAGAATGGTAAGGAGTTGATAACCCCTGATATGGGTTCCAAGCCGAAGCAAGGGGAGGAATACTTTGAAACGAACTAACCGTGGTGTACGGCCTATTCCCTTGTTGGCCGATAAATGGATTCCCAGTTCCTGCACTACTAACCCCAGGGTTATTCCAACCTTGGAAAGGATTGCTACTTTGTCCTATAGAAGAAAAAGGCATGGATCCTACCGTCGGGTTGGAATGTGGTATATGACCACTTCCGAAAGGAAAACCCTGGAATGAGCCGATCCGCCCATCATGGACGTAGCCGCACTAAATGGAACCGATGGAATACCCTGTGATTGGGAGCCAAAAGAGAAGAGTCTAGTACTAAAAGCATTGGTTTGGGCATTTCCACTCGTGGACGGAATGGTGGTAGACCGAAGTAGAGATGTGCTCGCGAAAGATCCAAACAAGGAAGTGGAGGGGATGGAAATGGTTCCTCCCCCTTGCACCGATGTAGGGGTTTGCATAGTCGCAGCACTCGTAGAAGCCATGCTTCCAGTAGTGATCATAAATGGTAAGCGCGTAGCGTAACCTGGACTTGCCGGTCTATGTGACGGAGTCCCAACGTATTGCAATACGTCTGGATGACTAAATGGTAAAGGAGAATTTGGAACCACTAATGATTCTGAAAGTTCTTCTACCTCTACGTTATTCTCCGCTTGAAAGCGAACTCGAGAAAGGACTGGAGTGTCCCTCTCTTGCTCAGAAGTACCAGGCCTTGCTTGGCCGCTAATATCCCCGAGGGGAGGATCAATCCCCGATGCATCAACCGGCGTGGGACGGACCCCACCGATAGTATCCCCTCCGCGCCTTCTAGGAGAAGGCTCTAAACTAGGTGACGAGAGACCACGAAGTCTTCCAGACCGTCTTGGAGACCGGTCAGCCACTTTGAATTTTTTGTTGTGATCTAACTAAAGACTCAAAAAATTAAAAGCTAGGCCAACTAGGAGCACAGAGCACACACTATAAAGTCCCTAAAGATTACAGCCAGTCAAACAACTTCCACGTATTTCCGCGCCGGGTGATTAGGACCGGACACCAAAATACGAGAAAGTGAATCAAGGGGCCTTCCGAAGATAGTCTGGGATGATGAGGGCCCAGTCCTATCAGCGAAGGTATCAGAGGAAGTTACGCTGACCTCCTAACAACAGCCTGCGCCGGTGCAAGCCCCCAAGCTTCGCAAGGGTGCCCTCCAGTAGTACTGTCGAGAGTGATACAACGTCGACCTCAGGTGCCACGGGATTCCCCTCCGCAGCCACCTATGCAGATCCCTAGGAGAGGCAACTATGGGTACCAACTCGTCGCAGAAGCCAGGCGGAACAGTCGTGAGGTAAGCTCGGACAAGTAGGAGAGGGGGTATCTCTCTTCCCTGTCTTCACAGACCCTTGTGCTTAACTCCCAGATCCGGAGCTTTCCTGGTCTTCCTAACGCTATTGGATTTACCCTCATTAATCAGACTCTTATGTTTGACGTTTTATGTGGCCTTGGAGAGTTAACTCTCCACTCGCCTAATCCAAGGCCCTAAAATCCTAAACTTGTTGGTGTAACTGACTAAAACAAAAAAGTTATAGTGGATTTTAATTTAGCGCTTGATTTTATTAGGCTGTTCTTTAAGTCACAAGGTAATGGAGATGAAACTTGTGGTGTTTTTATGGACGCAAAAGAAATTAATAAAACTTAGCTACATGCACATGCACTTTTTGTTTTCGATGAAGAGCAATTTCTATGAGGTTCAGAGGTACTTCTAATATAAACAAATTTTTCTTTTTCTTTTCAGACTCCACACTCACAAAAACTAACAAAACTAAATATGCCTAAAAAGAGATGCAAATCTATCCTAACGAAAGAACTATATGTGGATGCAAGATTTAAAGACTACTTCTAAAAACAAAGAAGGAAGTTGCTGCTTTACCAAATTTTGTCTTGCCACTAAAATGCTTAGATAGAAGATGAAGTGTTACCAATCATTTCGTCCAAACAATAAAAACAAGTTTTAAGATAAAAACAAAGCACTTTCACTTCGCAAAAAAGGAAATCAAATGAAAAGCATGTTTAAGAAAGCGAAACTCAAAACTTTCAAAAGATTTTCTTTCAATCAAACCAAAAAGTCTTTTTCAAAGGAAAGCTCTCAAAAACACTGACACCAATGATTGATAAATAGGCAACTAAACACTTTTGTGAATTGACACCTTCCAAATGATGAAAACTCAACAAAAATAAATGTGTTTGAAATCGCTTTTGACAATCAGAAGCAGCAATGAAAGTCCAAAAGATCAAAAGACAAGTTTCAAGAAAATGATAACAAACAACTTTCCCGAAACGAAGGAGAAAATGGTCACAAAAATGATTTCGTTAAGCAAACAAAAGTGTCATGAAAGAAAAATGGACACAAAGATTGAACCCAATCTTCCTACTCTGCCGAAACAGAGCAATCAAAATTTCTAAACAGAAATCTTGTGTGTCAAAAATCAATGACGCTTGCAATCAACGAAAACAAGATTAATACTCCTTATGACTAGAGAGAGTTCAGAACAAGATGCCCCCTGTTAAACAGAGGACTGTTACTGGAAAATGACTGCTTGAAACTGACCCAAACCACCAGACAAACAATCAGCAAAAAGAAAATTTATAAATCTTGAAAATTATGTAATATACACGCCTGCAATTATGTGCAGAATGCGTGTACACGCGACTGTAACTAAGGAAACCTGCGTATTCGTGGGTTCACTTAGTGCAACTTGCATATATACGCTTCTGTAATCCAGAAAAAGAGCGTATCTAAATTCTTTCAAGAAAAATAAAAAACACAGACTGAAAAACTGGAAAAGCTTGGAGTTCAAGAACAGATCAGACAGTCAGAGCCAACAAACAGAGGGGCTGAGCCTTGATTGGCTTGAAGACTACCCAAACTAGGAACAACAAGAGTGTTGTCCCCAGCGGAGTCGCCAATTCTGGTTGAAGGGAAAGTACCCCTAGGGTCCTTTGGGCTAAGACTCTACCAGACTGAAAATTGCTTATTCAAAGAAACACACACACAGCCATTATCTTTACTTTTAAGCAAATTCTAATGTTAAGGGTACGTACCTAAGGTCCTACGTTTGAGAAGGCCTTTAGGGTCCAAACCCTTCTTGGAGTTCCCTTCTTCTTCCTTTGACCTGCAAGACAAACAAATCAAAGAACACAACAGTACATGTACAAATACTTATGTATAAACCATCTTTATGCTATAAAGTTAGTTATAAAAATCTTTAAGCAACCACTTGCATAAGAATTCAAAACAAGAATCTCATAAGCATAAAGAAAGATTTTTTCAGGAACAAAGACGTGTTTCTTTATATATCAAGGCAAATAAAGTACATATAACGGAAAGATATCACCTGAACACCTTCAGCAGGCTCCAAGCAAAGCTTCCTCCCGGATTTGTTCCAGCCTCAAGCCTCCAACAAGAGCTCCTTCCAAGTCTTACTCAATGATGATATCAAGGATGAATGATCACCAATACACATGGAAACAAGGGTTTCCTATGCAAAATGGGGGAAGTGCAGAAAACACCAAGGACTTCAGACCTGGTCTATGGGGAAAATCTCAGCATAATAATCTTGCTCTCCTCTTCTCTCTCTCCCTTTGGCCTTCCCTTTGATGTCTTTTTATACCATCTCCAAAGTAGTTTTTTAGTTAGGAGTTGGTTGGGAACAGTTGGGCCACGGGCACTACCAGGTGATCCAGCAGGTAAAACCCGCGATCTCCGCCGAAAATAAGGAATTATATATGTTTTTAAGTGTTTTAATACATACACGCGGGTTGGGTATACACAGACCCGCGTGTACACGCGTTTAACTCAGGGCAATGTCGCGTATAGGGAATAAAACACTGTTTTTTAAATTTTGGACCAGGTCTGGAAGGAGGGGTTGCCCTAGGCCATGAGTGCAGCATCACAAACCATAAGAGTGAGATTTGGAGCTATAACAGATATCCATCCTTGATCTCCCAATCTGCAAATGGTTCGAAGATTTCATACTGAGGAAAAGTATCTGAATGCATATAATCTAGATCATTTCTTTGTAAGTATGACGCTTCCATTTCCTCGAACAGATCTGGGATTCTTAAAGTCTGTAAAAATTGAAAAACTTCAATTTTGATGTTATTCTCATCAAGGTCCATCATCTTGGCACTTGTAAATATTTCAAGTGCAAAATCAATACAACCAATCATCTGATAATAATTTAAAATTTGCAATACCCATATCATAGATTGACTATACTGTATGGACCATAAATCATCAAGAGTTCTAAAATATAATTTGGTAAAGAGTATACTTTTACCAATTCAGCATCTAAACCAAGAAGTGTGCCAATATTCTTTGATTGCGAGGCTTGACATTTTTGAATCCACTGATTTCTTCGAAGCCTGAATCCGACTACCTTTTTTATTTCAAGAAAAATATCTGCAACATGCTTCTCGAGAATTTTGAATCCTTTTGCCAAAGTGACAAGATTATCTGGCTGATCTGGAATATCAAAAATGCTTCCTTTAAAATGCTTCCTTCAACTTCTGATTGACTGCGGCCAATCCTATGGGCTTTATTCATTTCCCTGGTAAGAGCATAAGAAATATAGTTAGAATTTTCAGGAATCCATTCTACGTCAAAATCGTATTGCTGGAACTAAATTTTCCATGCTAATAATCTTCCTCTTGCCATTTGTCTTGATAATTTTGCTGACAAGAAATATTTAAAATTCCTTGAATCAGTTCTAATGAGGGATTTTCTTGGAGCAAGATATAGTTCAAATTTTTGAATGGCTTTAAAGATTGCAACAGTTTCATTTTCAACAGAAAAATAATTTCTCTGATTGGGGAGGAATTCTAAAAAGCACGACTGCCCAAAAGTTGTATGAAGCATCTGTTTGTAGAATTAATAATCCATCGCCTGGAGGCTACAATTTTGGCAGGGACTTGCAGTCTTCTTTAAGATTTTTTATTGCAGTAGTGGCTTGACTAGACCACCTCATTTTAAATGCTTTCTGATAGGAGCTGTTTTTTCAGATAGTGTGGGAATATATTTATAAATGTAATTTAAAACACCCAAAAATATCTAAATCATTTTAGTATCTTTGAGTTCATCATGGAACTCGGCAAGCTTTGTCAATACATGTCGCTGCATCTGTATATGTCCATCGATAACATGGATTCCAAGGAAATCAATATCACTTTGGAATAATACCATTTTCTTCTCTGAGAGGACAATACCATGAGCCCAAACATCTTGAAGGAATATTTCTAAATGAGCCAAATGAGTTTGTAAATCTGGACTATGGATGAAAATATCATCAATGTAAGTTATGATAAAATCATACTTACCAAAGATAAAATCCATTCTCTTCTGGAAGAAAATATGTGCATTATTTAATCCGAATGGAACAACTTTCCATTGGTAAAATCCTACAGGGCATGTGAATGTTGTCTTGTGTTTGTCTGCTTCTTCAATCTGAATCTAATAATATCCATATTTCATATCAAATTTGCTAAAATATTTACTCTTCTGATTTTTCTGCATTATTACTTCTTGACGAGGTAAAGGATAGTGAAAACTTTGAGTAATTGCATTCAAGGGTTTGTAATTAATCACCATTCTTGCTTTACCTTGAACTATTTCAGAATGATTGCGAACCAAAAATGCAGAACATGAATAATGGGAAACGCTTGGTTCAATCAATTTCATCTTCAACAATTATTCAATCTGCTTTTTGATTTCTTGTTCATCAGAAGGAGTACAAGGAATTAACTTACCTTTGACTCCATTATCATGCATGGTCACAATTTCTTGTTTGGGGCTCTCTTTTTCCCAAAATTTCTAAGGGTCTTCTAAGCAGCATTTAATTAACCGCTGGTATATGGAGATTTGTTCCTGAGTCCATTGAGGATCTATTACTACTTTTTGTTTTGTTTTCAGAGCTTCCTTTTCTTCATAAATCTTCAGTACTTGCTGCCAATCTTTAGAATCATCCTTTGGCTTTCGTGTACTGGTCTTCTTCTGGCTTTCTCTTCTAACTTCAGAGTCTGCAATTTTTAGTCTCAGAACAGAGATTGCCTATTTTTTGAAATTTAAAATAACTTTATCTTCACTAATGGTTACGGGAAAAACAGAATTGATAAACGACATACCCAAAATTAAACTGGCAGATGGGTCATAATGTTGTATAGTAGAAATTTTAACAATCTTCCCACCTACTTTTAAGGAAACATTATCCACATAGTGAGTAAGATTGACTGTACCACCTATCGTTTCTGAAATTAGGATATTCTGGAGAGGTTTCCATAATCCTTTAAACAATGATGGTCTAGCAAGATTGTTTGAACTGCAAGTATCAATAAATGCATCAAGATCTAACCAACTATTCTTAACCTATAGAGAGACTGGTATATACAAAAGATTATTTGTTTTTAGCATTTTCTTCAAAAGAATTTATTCTGCTGGTGGGTCGTATTCAAGAACTGGCATTAAAGATGTTTGTCCAATATTTTTCTGATATGGACAAAAAGAATTTAATTGGGGAAGAATAGAAATAACTTGTTTTCCTTTATCTTTCTCTGGTGGTAGAGACCAACATAAGGATTCTGATTCACTTGTTTCATCACTATCGATGTCAGTCTCAAATTCTTCATTGTAATGCAATTCTTCTTCTTCATCTTCAACTGAAAATTCATTAGTAGAACAATCATAACAAATATTCATCTTCTGAACAGAACTAACTAATTCTTCATCTTCTGAAAAAGAAGCATCACTTAACATATATACATCTGATAGTTGTTCTTCTAACTGCACAATAGACCAATCATCACAAAAATCTTCAATACCTACACATGATTTCAATTTTTCGGATGTGCTTTTCAGACAAATGTTACACAAAATATTGTCACCATGACTATTTGCAGTCAGTATGGGTCTATCATCATTCATATTGTCCTCCTTAGCAAGTCTCAAACCTCAGCTCTCCATGTCAAGCTTTAAAAATGAGAGAAAGTGCTTCAAAATCAATAAAGCTCTAGTTCCCCTTGGTCATGTTACTTGCGGACCTGCCCACTCTGTCTCTAAAGGAGTGGGTGCGGACCCCTGTGAAAGTCAAAAAGGTGCAAGTTTATTCTTAAAAACTCACTTGTGGTTAATTCTGGATGCTTCTAGAAGGAATCTTGACGTGGATGGTTCGCTCCTAGGTGGTTCATGCATCCCATAACTAAAGGAGCTAATCCCTTGATGAGAGGAGCTTATCCCTTTGAAGGAGGGCTTTATCCCTTTGAAGGAGGGCTTTATCCCTTTGAAGTTGGACCTAGTAACTTCCCTCCATTGCACTATAAATTAAGGCATTGGGCTGGTTGCTAGGGAGGTTAGAAGTTGAACATTTTTTAGGGTAAATGAGATTTGAATTAAGACTTCCTAGTTAAGCTTGAGAGGAGATATTACATAACTTTTGGCTTCTTTGGGAAGAGAGTGAAACTTGTAAAAGTAGAGGAGATTCTTGCTGGACCCTAGGAGGAGCTTGTACAGCATCAAGGCACCAAGGTTGTAAAGTTCTTCTTTGATTAAAGTTAATACAATCATATTCATTTTTCTCAATAAATTGTCTTATATGGTTTGTTTCATGAATTCCTTGATCATCATGATAAATATGCTTTGTTATATTGGCTTCTCAAGTGCTATTTAATGTGTGTGCTTGTTTGTATATGCATATTCTTTAAAAGGGAGTTCATTTGGATCAACGGAGTGTGGCTTCCACAAACTTGCACTGGACCTAAGGTAGGCCTAGAACACCTGTTTGCCTTTATTTATAAATTGCATATTTAGAGAAAGATAGAATTTGTTTGGTTTTCTTGTCACTAGATATCATTAGATACTAGGGAGGTCAGTCTTGTCTGCAGGAACGACTTATCCGGCCGACAAAATGGCGACTCCACTGGAGACTGGAATTTTTTATTTTTTCCTTTGCTTTTACTTTGACTTGAAAAACTGTCTCTTTGTTTCTTGTTTTTAACTTCATTTGTGTGGGATTGGGTAGGTTCAGTAGATCTTGGATTATTTATTGTTTTTCTTGCTTTTGGAAGAGGACCGCACCCTCTGCTTGTAACACAGTGCGGACATCCCCGCACTTTTTCTTTACACACAGAGCGGTACCGCACCTGGGTACACTGGGAGCCTGCGGACCCTGTCAAAATTTTGAAAAACTTGAAATTTTCTCATTCAGTCAACTTAGGATTTGTTTATGTGTTTTTAGCCTCTGCCCAAATCTGCAAGTGACTTGTCAAAAAAATTTCGTAGGTTAATTCCATTGGCATTAGGGTTTTAGGTGAAATTCCTAGAAGTTTTGTGTGTCGGACTTGATTTTCGTTTTGGTCTTTGTAGTAACTTAGAGCTTAGAAGCCTTAGAAACCTCAGATCACCTTGGTTTTTGCTGGCCTTCTTATGAGTCTGACCATTTTGTAAAATCTGCCTTTGTTGAGGAATCCATCTTGTTTTTCTCTTTGCGAAACTTCGAAAGAACTTGTGTTGAAATTTTTGGATTTCATTTTTAGAAAAGAAAACAAACACTGGTTGTTTTTTGATTAATTTGTGATTATGGACAAATTAGTCCTTAGTTTCATCATAACTAAGTAAAACATCCTTGAAAAGAAATCTTGTAAGCTTTTAGTTCAATTAGCTTTTTAGAATTTATAGATCTCAAGATTAGATTTTTCAATAGTTTTGAGTGTTTTATAAAATATAAAAAAATCTCTTTTGAAAAAGTTTGTTTTAGTAGTATTTGAGTGTTTGAAAAGAAAGGGAAATTTTAGTGAGCATAACTAGTTGTCTCATTTTTTAGTGTATTGGAAAAGACAAAAAGTTCTTCTTTTGATTTGATTGTTAAGGAAAGATTTGTTTTCTCAAAGCATTTGTATTCTCAACTCTTTCTTTAGCTAGAAATTCATTGAAGGGAAAGGATTGTTTTTCATCTTAAGTGCATTTTTAGTGATTTGGAGTCGAGTCTTCACACCATAAAGTTTTATCTCCGCACCTTTTGACTTAAGAAAAAACCAATAAAAATAACGCTTAAAGTAAAATCTATCTACTAATATTTTCATTTTGGGGCTCTTTATCACCAAAATAGCTTAGGCTAGTATCTTGGAGTAGGGAGTAATTAACTCTCCAAGATAGTAAAACAAACAAGTAGCTGTATCTTGCGGTAGGAGATAAATTCCAATTGTTACATCTATGCTCTGGGAAGCTCCTCTTATAGGAGTCAAGCACAGGATCGTGCCCGAACCAGTGGGGTAATCAATCCTTCCTCATTGGGAACGATACTAGATATACACGTATTAAAAACGATAAACCTCGGATTAACCATTATCAAGGAGCCTCGGGTCACTTGTTGGTAAACCTTGGATTATGTCAAGGAGCCTTCAAGGGGATTGAGCTTACTACTCTACCCTTGCGTGCGTATCGGATCACAAACTGTTCCCCCAGGTATATTTGTTTCTGTTGGTAACCATAGTGACCATGTTCTATAGGATTCTTTCCTAAGGTGACGATGGAGGGAAGATCCCACTGTACCTGGAGCAGACATCGGCTAGACTCACTTGGATTTTCTGGGGGGTTCTCTTCACTCGAGACGGTTTAGTGGAGAAACTTGTGCCAGTCTATTCATTAAGTAGGTTACCGGGGTAACTGTTCCAACCGCTGTTTCTGTATTGAATTCTGTGCCATTAGATTTCATCACCAACTAGTATTTTCGGTACGGAAAGCTTACTGTTTGTGTGTGGTTTGACCTCCTAGATTCTTTAGGCAGTGATTCAAAAATTTTTGGTTCATTAGAGACTTTAGGTGGTTTTCATTGAGATTTTTCTTTGTTTTGCGTGTGAAGTAGTTAAAACATTTAATCGTGGCTGAATTACGGAGGATGTCCCGTAGACTTCGTGGCCAACCTCCTGAGTTTTCACCGAGCTAGCTTGAAGGGCTTCGAGCCCTTGTAACTCCTAGTGACAGTAGAGTTGGGTCACCTGAAGAAGGAGAGTCTTCTTTGTTTGTACATCATGATTACCAAGTTCAAGCACCAGAGTATATTTTAGAACCTGTTTCTTTTTCTGAAGTTACTGGTAGTTTTTCTTCTATTAGTGAATTAGCCTAGGAACCTAAAATATCTGAACCTGAAACTGAACCTGCTGCTACTCCAACATCAGGATTTGCCTCTCCAAATTCTAGTGGTCCTGGTTCACCTAGGGTAGAAAGAGTCGTTACCCAAAATCTTCCTTCTGGACTTATTGCTATTGAAGAACTTGTTACTCTAGAAGAAGGTATACCTATCCCTGAAAATCAACCAGCTATAGAACTTAGGGAGCGTAAATCAATCTTTTACAATCCACCTAGGAGGGACGCTTGGTATCTTTCATTGACCAATTTTTTGGAAAACCCGGGACTAAGTTTTTCACCACCTCGCATTCCTTTTCATCCAACACCTAGGGGTTATTATCCTCCTTTGAATATGTCGAGACAATCGTCCATGTTTTCTCAATCTCCAGAAACATTTTTATGTGGCAGTCCTTCTGTTCCCTCTGGGTATCAGTCTCTTACTGGTACTTTTCCGGGAGCATCTCCTCAACCTATCGAACAAGGGTTATTAACTAGTAATAACATAACTAAGTTGTTGAGTGTAGAAGATATTCTTATGATGTCAGGTACCATTCCAAATCCACAACCTCAAGGTGGCCAGTTACCGCCTGGGGGCCAGCCTCAAAGTCCTCAATTATCGCCTGGGGGGTAATCTCAAGGTACCCAATTATCGCCTGGGGGGTAACCTCAAGGACAGTACATACCTACGGGATAGTACATTCCTCAAGGTCAACCCCAAACTCAGTATGTACCTCAAGGTCAACCCCAGTATCAATATGTACCTCAAGGTCAACCCTAGTATCAGTACGTGCCTCAAGGTTATCAACCTCAAGGTAAGTACCCAACCCAAGGTTTCCAACCACCTTCTAGTCAATCATTTGTCCAAGGAGCTGGAAATGTACCATTGAATTATCAACCCTACCCTCAACCTGGTTATGGTCCTCAATATGCTCAACCTGCTATGGGTCCACACCCCGGAATGAACTTAGTGTGGGATCCATCTCAATCACAACAGATCTTGCAACCGAACGTGGAGTTTTCATCTCAATCTGGACAACCCTTGGTTTCTAGTTCAACCCAGCAACCTGTCCAGCCTACTATTCAAACTTCTACACCTTCTGTAGTTTCTCAGCCTGGGCCTAGTTCGCCTCGAACTCCACCTCAAACGACTCCTGCAACATCTGTTCAATCTACCCCACCTACTTCTGGAGTATCGACGACTCTGGTTTCTACTGTTCCTGTATCAATTCCTCAAGCATCTTTACCTCAGTCTGGACCCACAATTCAGACCTCGGTTCAAATGCCTGTAGGACAACCTGGTCCAAGTACGGTTGTCACAAGTCAACCTCAATTTACTTATCAATCCTACCAGGGACAGTACCAATTCAGTCCTGTTGTGCAGCAGCCAGTCTATCAGTATCAACCGTACCCTGGATATAGTTATCAACAACCTCAACAATCCCACTACGGTCTAGTTAATCCTGGTTTTCTGGGAGGATATAATATACCAAATGCAATTCCAATTCCTAGTTATCCTAGATATCCTCCTCTGGGGCTGGTCTCATGACCTAGGGTTTTAGAGACCCTAATCGTCAATTACCATTCATTGCAACTTTGGACTTGCCTGACTTGTCGCACCTTACGAACGATCCAATTAATTATCTTCCGTTTTGGCCGCCAATGCCGAATAAGTTGCCTCGTGATATTCCTAAGTTTGAAGGTAAATCAAGAGAGGATCTGTCGAACCATGTGATGAATTATCACCTCTGGTGTGCGTCTAACTCTATTTCAAAAGATTCAATCCATTTAAGGCTTTTTTCAACGCACTCTAATTGGTCTTGCATCCAAGTGGTACATTGAGTTACCGCAAGCCACTTTTTATAATTTTAGTTAGTTAGCTACTTCTATTTTAAGTCATTTTCAGTTTCCAGTCAGATATGAAAATGGCACAGAATTATTAACTTCATTAAAACAGTCAACGTCCACTTACATTTCAAATCACATTCATGAATGGAGACGTCGATGGCGTTTAGTGAAAGTTTTTATTCCGGATCAGATCTTAGCTGAATGGTTTGTCAAATCTTTATTACTGAAAATCACTAAGGATGTAGCTAAGGTAGGAGTCGTTACTGAAGAGCAAGTAATTGCTCAAGCTCAGTACCTTGACCTAGTTTATATGCAGTCAGGTACATTACACGAGAAAATCCCCGAACTTCCTAAACAAAATCAAATAACTGCAGCTCCTTCAGGGTCTCATGTCACTGATGGTATGATTGGTATAGTTAATACCATAAGTAAGAAGAAATCTTCCAAGAATTCTTCTCCTATCATAACTTTACCAGATTCCCCGACAAGAGATTCTTCCACGGAAATTTCTGCTGATATTCATGTTGAAGAGTCATCTACAGCCAAATCAAAATCCAGTGGTAAAAAGAAAGGGAAGAAGAAAAATAAAACAGATAAAAATTCGAAAGAGAAACTAGAAAAAACAGAATCTACTGATGAGAAGCAAACCTCGTTATCCTTGTCTCATTTGTGATGAAGAGCATTTTACAAGAGACTTCCCTCATCGCGTTGAGGTTGCGAAAATCGTCAAAAGTTCCCAAACGCCTGTTGTTTTGAAGGATCCTTTTCCTAGTCATGACAGTAAGATGATAGGTTCTTCCTCCAATGCCTCCGAAGAACCCATAATGATGATGTCCCATGTTAGGATTGCGACACGATTGCATGATTATGAAAGTAAAAGTCCTGTTGGTGGTAAGGAAGTAGAATCTTCTAATTCGAACGCATCAACTTCAACTCCCGGTTCCGATCCACTACAGATCGAGAAACCTAACCCAGACTTAGTAATCAAACTGCCCACCAAGGGTATACTTCGAAAGTCAGATTTCAATCCACATGCAAGAGCTTCTCAGAACTATAACATTGTTGAAGATTTGGCTATTTCACCTTCAGCAATGTCGGCTTTGGAGGTGCTACAATCATGTCTAGCACAGTGTAAATTGCTATTGTCGGCTATAGGAGATGTTGACATTCAGGACTCGAACCTTATAATTTTTTATCTATAAAATAGTACACCTCGCTTACCTCATCAAATGGCTTTCCAGCTTCCAGTGTTAGTCAAAAGCAGACCTTGCTATAGGACTGTGATTGATGAGGGAGCCTCAATGTGTATTATTTCGATTCAATGTTGGAGATCGCTTGGTTCTCCTACACTTAATCAATCCTCGACGATTCTAAAGGCCTTTGATGGCTGTGGGTTCCATCATTTTGGCATTCTACAGGATTTACCTATAGGGGTTGAAGGAAAAACTGTTAATCTATATGTGGAGGTGGTTGATGCCCCTCTAGATTACAATCTTCTCTTGGGTCGTAGTTGGTCTTACGCTATGACAACTGTTGTTTCATCGGTCTTTCGGCTTATAAAGTTTCTTCATAATGGAAAGATCGTAACTATAGACCGGCTAACTTACTTTTCATCTGACCCAACCTCTTCTGAAAGTATCCAGCATGTTGGCAAAAAAAAAATCCCTTATAAGGATGTTGGAGTAGGATTAGTTAAAGATTATGGTTTACTAGGAAATTTTTACTTTCCTCCTCCCAACGTATTGCCTTCTACTGCAACCATTCATATGATTTCATCAGACACTATTGTTTATGATGATTCTTGGATCGTACCTTCCGAATTGGAGATAGATTCATTTGGTGATGCTATGCCTTTGAGTCCATATGAAATTGCGTATCAAGTCGTACAATCGTTTTCCGACCCTTCTTCAACCAAAATTGACTTAATGAATGTGGTCCATGAAGAATCACTTTCAACATCAAACTCAGATTCAACAACATTTTCCGAACTTGTTCACACTGATGAGCAAATTCGTGAAATCCTGTGTTGATGATTTACCATGGAAAGATCTTCATCATAGATCTTCATTTTTACCTGAGATTTATCGCTTTGAAAATGATTTTTCATCTATTTTTACGACTGATTATGTCAAGAAACCTTAGAATCCAATGAAAAATCTTGATTCTGAGTTAAATTTGGGAAATATTTCTCGAACTATTCCTATTGACATTTTGGTTAAGCCTGGAATTGTTGAAAACATTCATATAGGTGCCTCTTGTACGGAAGATGAAATTCAAACATATAAGGCCCTATTTCAAGAATTTTGTGATGTGTTTGCCTGGTCATATGAGGAAATTCCAGGAATTGACCCAACAATTGTTGTTCATGAAATCAAAACTTACCCGGATGCTAAACCCATCCAGCAACGTTTGCGTCAGATCCACCCGTGAAAAGCTGCTGCAATTAAAGCAGAATTTGAAAAATTACTTAAAGCAGGTTTCATTTATCCAATTTCCTTAACAGATTGGGTATTGAATATCGTTCCCGTTAATAAAAAGCAAGGAACAATAAGAATATGTATCGATTATAGGGATATTAATCGAGCCTGTCCAAAAGACAATTACCCAACTCCCTATATCGATCAAATCATTGATGATTTTGCTGGTAGTGAAATATTCTCCTTCATGGATGGTTTTTCTGGATACAATCAAATAAATATTCTACCTACTAATCAACCAAAAACGGCTTTCACTTGTCCATGGGGGACATTTGCTTATTGCAAATTACCTTTTGGGTTCAAGAACGCCGGGGCAACTTTTCAAAGGGCCATGTCTTACGCGTTTCATGACATCAAGCACATTGTGCAACTCTATCTCGATGATTTACCTGCTCATTCATTACATCGAGCCGATCATCTTATCCATTTACGAGCAATCTTTATGAGGTGTAGGCATTACCGAATTAGGTTGAATCCACACAAGTGTGTTTTCTATATAGAAACGGGTCAGTTACTGGCGTTTGTTATTTCGAAAGCCAGAATTCGTGTCGATCCCTCGAAGGTTGAAGCTATTGTTAAATTGCCTCCTCCTTCGAGTCTTCACCAACTCCAAAGTTTGCAAGGGAAAGCAAACTTTTTACGTCGATTCATTCCTAACTACGTCGAGATCACAAAGGGTTTTACCCAGTTGTTGAAACAGAATACTCCATTCTTTTGGGATGAGATAGCTAACAAATCTTTTGATGCACTAAACACGCCTCGACCCATGCACCGTTATTGCATCCTCCCAACTACAACCAGGACTACTTCTTATATCTCGCCGCCTCGCATTCCACCATCGGAATGGTGCTAGTTTAGGAAGATGAATTCGGTAGTGAACATGTGATATATTACCTTAGTCGAACCTTAAATCCGACTAAGCTAAAATATTCACATGTGGAGAAATTGGCATTGGCAGCTGTTCAAGCTATCCAACATTTTCGTCATTACATTTTACTATGCAAAACTATAGTAATTTCTGATTGCGACCCTATGATCTATATTTTGACCAAACAATTGCTAGGGGAAAAGTACTCCAAATGGATTGTGATCCTGCAGGAGTTTGACTTGGAATTTGAAAAGTCTAAGTCAAAGAAATCTTTAGTTTTTGCAATGTTGATGTGTGACTTCCCGCGTGCTGACACTGAAACTGTGGCGGAGGAGCCCATTGCAGACGAATCCTTGTTTCTAATCAGCACTTTAGATCCATGGTATGGGGATATCATAGTCTATCTCCAAACCCAATCATTTCGGCCAGAAATTTCAAGATCAGAGCGTCAGAAAATACCGAAGTTGTTTAACTCATGAGGAAGCTAAAAGGGTTCTAAATGACTGTCACTCTGGAGCGTGTAGCGGTCATATGTCTGGGTTTGCCATAGCCCAAAAGATATTGCGCGCTAGCTATTTCTGGCCATCTTTGTTTAAATATTGTATTAACGTGGTCCGAAAATGCCACAACTGCCAAACTTTTGATCGAAAGATGTGCACCCCACCTACTCCTCTCCACCCTATAATTTCCATCAGTCCTTTTGCAAAATGGGGTATCAATTTTGTTACATGTAACCCTCACTCGGCCGGGGGGCATGCGTATATCATCCTTGTGGTAGATTATTTTACCAAGTGGGCTGAGGCGATGCCTACATTTGAGGCAGACAACAAAACTGCTATTCTTTTCGTGTTCAATCATATAATTGCTAGGTTTGGTGTTCCACAAGTGATTATCACTGATCATGGGTGTCATTTTCGAAACATTATGATGAATGAACTTACAGACCAACTTGGTTTGCGTCACGATAGTTCAACTCCATATTATCCACACGCTAATGGTCTGGTTGAAGCCATCAACAAAGTTCTAGTCATCATGATCCGGCGAACCATTGGGATTCATAGGTCGAATTGGCATAACATGCTATTTTCAGCGCTTTAGGCGTATCGAACCTCAGTAAAAATGTCAACCGATTTCACTCCTTTCCAACTAGTTTACGATTTGGAAGCTGTGTTACCCATTGAATGTGAAATCCCGTCATTGCGAATGGCCATAGAATTACTTCCAACCACTTCTGAAGAAGAAAAACATTTGTTGTACTTGGCTCAGCTAGATGAGAATCAACATGATTCTGCACTAGCAATTGAAGCTCATGCCAAATGTATTAAAGCTCAGTATGATCGAAATGTTACACCTCGTAATTTTTCGAAAGGAGACCTAGTCTTACTGTACAACCAAGAAAATGATAAATTAGGCGCTGGAAAATTCGAACCCATGTGACATGGTCCTTATGTTGTTAAGCGGAAGCTAGTAAAAGGGGCCTATGAATTGGTAGACTTTGACGAAGTCTTTTTAGGTAAGCCCAGAAATGGTCTTTACTTGAAGAGATATTATGCTTAAATCAAGGTGTGGAGATTTTTAGTTAGGTTAGTTTTCTTTCTAGCTAGTATGTTTTAGATTAAAAAGTGTGTGTAGTTTAGAGAGTGTTTTTTTTCATTATTCCTGCTTATCTTGATTTTACTCTTGATATTACATATGTCGATGTCTCTCCAAACATATATTGGTTTTGCTGATGGTGCTTGTCGTAATACACGGAACATTTCTTCCACATCTTGGGTTATCTATTCGCCCTCTGATGAGTTGGTATCGATGCATGGGGTAAGCCTCAGTCAAACAAAGAAAAACATTGCAGAGTATAGTGCAGTGATTGAGTTATTATCTGAATCCATTTCATTTGGGATTCGGAGTTTGATTGTGAGGTTAGATTCTGAACTCGTTGTGTTACAACTTAATAGAGTATATGCCATTAGAAATCCCGTATTATTGAGATTATTTTTGAGAGTTCGTCTCTTGGAACGTGAATTTGACTATATTGAATATTAGATTTTTCTAAGATATTTAAATACATTAGCAGATGCAATTGCTTCTCGAATGTTAAGTAGACATTCTCAATAATCATACAAGTAAATTTAAAAACATTCCATAACATGTTTTACAAGATGAGCCGGTAATAGTATAGCATAGAAGTGTGTCAAATATACATCGTCTTCGATCATAGGTTGAAAAACACCTTATGATCGGCAAAAATGATAGTACAAAAAAGCAAAAATGTCATATGAGTCTACAACAGGCGATCATCCTATTACTGGTGATGATCACAATAAGAAACCATTGTACAGGCCACCCTACAAAGGAACCTCCTGAAAGGTCATGGGACCCCAATCACATAGCGTTGTAGCCTAAGAGGAATGTCATCTATGTTGGTCTCTGGAATGTCTGTTGTCAAATGCTCTAGATGGTTTCCCAATTCGGCTAGGGTCTCTATAGATTCGTCCTGTGGGGTTGGTGCTGCTGCAGTTGGTTGTTTCCTCTCATAGGGCTGGAGAGTGGCTGGTCACCGTGGACCTACATCTGCATTTGAAACTTTTACTATCAATTTTGGGATGATTTAAAAAAAAATATAAAAATTAAAAATTAAAAATTAAATTAGAAAATGTTGAAAATGATTTTACCTGAGTCATCCCATTGCTCTCCTGGTGGAAGAGCCATGTTTGGGTCACCAAGATAATCCATCCCAACATAAGGAAATCCTGAGAAAATACTTGGTTCTCCAACCAATCAAAATACTCAGGAGGAAATCAAATGACTTTTGTTCCCTCCTCAGGATGACAGGCCATAACTGCAACCCAACGCATCAGTTTGGGCTCTCGGGGAAGTCCAGCTCCAACGGTAAGATCCTGTGGGACCACCATTGGGACCCTCTCTAGACCAAATCTCACAACTAAGGCACTGTATCCAAAGTTATTCAGTTGTCTATTCTTTTCTCTAGTGAGTTGGCCTTTTACATTAGCCAACACAGCCTCGCACCAATTGAAGATGGTGCCTCGAAAGCAATCTACTTCCATCTAAATTTGGGATCCAATGGCCACATGTAGTGTTGCGCTTCTGTAGAACTTGGTAACAGTAAATGCAATCACTTTGAGTTCAGGACGGGAGATGGTTTTGATATTAATCCCTTTGTCTTTAGTTTGGTCATTACAAAACTCTAGCTTGAGGCTATCGACAGACTGGCCACCTGGCTTAGTCTCGAATAGAGTCAAATGTTCACCTCTCTTAGGAAAACTAGTCAAACATTAAATTTCATCCGACTCCATTTTGAGCTGGTGGCCACCAATAAAGAAACATTGGTCCCGTATATTCCACCTGTCTACCAGCCACTGCAAAATGTCCACCTGGGCCCTCATGCCAGGTATGGCCTAGAATTTGAATAAACCGCATGCCTTCAATGCAGCAATCAGAGGTTGATGATTAATCGCGGTGAGATCCACATCGTTGTGCTCCCGTTCCCGCCATTCAAGCATGATGTATACCCTACATTCGATAAAAAGGCAGATTAGAATATTTAAAATCAAAATTTTTGGGTGGAATTTGAAAAATTTAAGTTTAAAAACCTATGCTGCGGGGATCGCACCCTCTATGTTAGAGACACTGCATAGGTCCACACTCTGCCTTAACAACAGATGCGGGCCCCTGACAATTTCCTTTTACAAAAAGGTGGGGGTCCGCAGGTTTCCTATGCTATGGCTGCGGACCCCCGCGCGTGGGTTTTTAACCTAAAAATTTCCTAAAAAACAAAATAAAAGCCTAAAAACAAATTTCAAATGGATGAAATGCAAGAGTAAGATGATGTGGATTACCTAGAGGTGACGGTGTTCGATTCCAACGGACGGATTTTCCGCAATATTCACGGGAAGTTTCTGACCAAAAGCTCTCTTTTCTCACTCTGAAGTCAAACGGTAGAAATGAATTTACAAAAGCCCTTTTTATAAGCTTTTTTGAATAAATGAATTTTTAATTTGTTTATTTTTCACTTTAAAGAGGTAACTTTTGAAGCATTTTTATCTATTTTAAACAGGTATGAGTAATGTTTGAGTTTTTGTGCAGGATAACGGATTTTTCAGGAAAAATTGATCACTTTCGACAAAAAACATTAGAGTCACCTTTAAGCTCTCTTCTGACTCCTAAAATATGAAAAAATTACCGAGTTTTTCTTTTTAAGCTTGTTAAAACGGAACTAAAAATATGGTCCACTTACAGCCCTTTTCTGACCGTAAAAACATGAAAAGATTGTTGGATTTTTGTCGTTTCAAATTCGATATCGGTTATAAAACAACGTGTCATTGGTCGCTTTTTTACTTTTTTGGATCAGAGGCACTAATTATGAAAAGTACTCCTTGGTCGTAATGATCAAGCGGTTCTCTCAAGTATTATTTTATACTTTTTCGGGCTTGGGAGACACAAACTTACGAAAAAGGATAACCATGGAGTTTCCTTAAGTTTTTTCAGACTCCTTGAAATTGAAAAACGCTGAGTTTCTCCTATACTGGACTCATTAAAATTTAACAGTAAAGGACCTGTTCAATTACAAACAGGAACAGACCACTCCTTCTTAAGGTTCAAATTTAAACTAAGTTGGACTCATCGGAAGGATGAACTTATAATCAAGCAAATGTTATCCTCCTCAAGCTTGTTAAAAATAAAGAGGTACTTGCCAAAAATGGTGGTAGAAAAGAGAGAAAAATGAGCCTGTTTTTCATACTTTGTATCTCAGAAAAACATTTAACAGTTGAGCCTATTTTTCATAATACTTGAGAGAACTGCTTGGTCGTAATGATCAAGCAGTTCTCTCAAGTATTATTTTATACTTTTTCGGGCTTGGGAGACACAAACTTATGAAAAAGGACAACCGTGGAGTTTCCTTAAGTTTTTTCAGACTCCTTGAAATTGAAAAACGCCGAGTTTCTCCTATACTGGACTCGTTAAAATTTAACAGTAAAGGACCTATTTAATTACAAACAGGAACGGACCACTCCTTCTTAGGGTTCAAATTTAAACTAAGTTGGACTCATCGAAAGGATGAGCTTATAATCAAGCAAATGTTATCCTCCTCAAGCTTGTTAAAAATAAAGAGGTACTTGCTAGAAATGGTGGGGGAAAAGAGAGAAAAATGAGCCTGTTTTTCATACTTTGTGTCTCAGAAAAACATTTAACCACTCTTGAACATGACACTTTTTATTCACCTGGGTTGGGAAATCCTTTTCCTAACAGTTGATCAAACCATATTGAAAGTCTTCAGCCAGTTTCTGGGTATTAACTTTGGGTCAATTGTCACCAAACCATCTGCTGTGTCGTTATGTGTCCAAGAGGTTAGTGCAAATAAATCATTCATCTGCAAAATATCTGTCATCCATCTTGACCATCCCTGAGTCAGTACTTGCAACTATATTTCTTCAAACTTGATCTATGATTTCATGTTTTGGGCTTTCCTACGACGGATCACTTTCTATCGACTTTAGCGCATTATCTAGAAAGATGATCTAGAAATTGTCAGTACCTTGGGATCTGCATGCCTCAATGGAAGGTTTCTCGCCTTCGACGATAGGTTGCATCATTGACCTTCGATCAATGGATTCCGTGACATGTTCGACATCAACACATCTATTCACATTTCATGGATTGTACTGAGTACTTTCAGAGCCATTGACATTACTGGTGGTTTCTCTCACACTTGTTAATAGTTTAAATCATTGACTAGTAATCAAGTGGTTTCTACCATGTTCGACTTCGACACATTCATTCACATGGATAGAATCGTACTATTTCGGGAAGTAGAAATCAAGACCCTGGATCTAGTTTCCACCATCCAGGCTGCGAGGAATTTTGTATTCATTATACAGTGGACTATTCATAAACAGATGGCTGCGTCCATACTGTGTCTACATGTGTCTATACTTGTGATGTATTACAAGATCGTTCCTACATCAGAGCAGTTCAGTTAGTTTTCTAGTCAGTTTTGATCTGAGTATGGGAATGCCTACCTCAGCGATGATATGATCTCATATATATATATATATATATATATATATATATATATATATATATATATATATTGTATTGAATGTTTTTACAGGTTCCAAGCGGGCTCTCCACAAGATGATCCTCGAAATGATAAAGTACTTCACTCTTCTTAGCTGATAAATGAAATCCTCATCTACTACAGACTTCGCACTTTAGGGGGCAATCTGTTACACAAAATATTGTCACCATGACTATTTGCAGACAGTATGGGTCTATCATCTTTCATATTTTCCTCCTTAGCAAGTCTCAAACCTCAGCTCTTCATGTCAAGCTTTAAAAATGAGATAAAGTCCTTGAAAATCAATAAAGCTCTGGTTCTGCACTTTCTCTTACTGTTACCTGTGGTCCCACACCCCTTGGTCATGTTACCTATGGACCTGCCCGCTCTGTCTCTAAAGGAGTGGGTGCGGACCCCTGTGAAAGTAAAAAATGCGCAAGTTTATTCTTAAAAACTCACCTGTGGTTAATTCTGGATGTTTCTAGAAGGAATCTTGACGTGGATGGTTCGCTCCTAGGTGGTTTATGCATCCCATAACAAAAGTAGCTAATCCCTTCATGAGAGGAGCTTATCCCTTTGAAGGTGGACCTAGTAACTTCCCTCCATTGCACTATAAATTAAGCCATTGGGCTGGTTGCTAGGGAGGTTAGAAGCTGAACATTTTTAAGGGTAAATGCTGTTGGAATTAAGACTTCCTAGTTAAGCTTGAGAGGAGAGATTACATACCTTTTGGCTTCTTTGGGAAGAGAGTGAAACTTGTCAAAGTAGAGGAGATTCTTGCTGGACCCTGGGAGGAGCTTGTACAGCATCAAGGCACAAAGGTTGTAAAGTTATTCTTTGATTAACGTTAATACAATCAGATTCATTTTCGTCAATAAATTGTCTTATATGGTTTGTTTCATGAATTCCCTGATCATCATGATAAATATGCTTTGTTATATTGGCTTTTCAGGTGCTATTTAATGTGTGTGCTTGTTTGTGTATGCAGATTCTTTAAAAGGGAGCTCATTTGAATCAATGAAGCGTGGCTTCCACAAACTTGCACTGGACCTGAGGTAGGCCTAGAACACCTGTTTGCCTTTATTTATAAATTTCATATTTAGAGAAAGATAGAATTTGTTTGGTTTTCTTGTCGCTAGATATCATTAGATACTAGGGAGGTCGGTTTTGTCCGCAAGAACGACTTATCCGGCCGACAACAAGCATGAGCATAGTGTCCTTCCTATTTGCATATGAAACAACAATTGTTTTTGGTTCTCGGCTATTTCCTTTTCTTGAGAAACTTGTAATTTTTAAAAGGTCGTTTGGAATTTTCAATTTTCTTCGTCTTAAATTTCCCATACCTTTTATGCTTTCTCCTTTTCTTAAAAGGTGTCCATGGCAGAGTACCATGACAAACATTAGCACTGGGAGTTATATCATGTGCTTGTTTTTCCCAACATAGATATTTCACTTTCTCTTGACACCTGAATAAAATATCTGTCCAGTAAATATGATCTATTGTCTTGCTTTGAAGCTCAATATCCTTAGAAATTAGATCTGCTAGATTTCCTGGTAATTTTGACAAAAAAGAAATTTTCTGAACTGAATCATTAGAAAGATTTGCTTTGTAGGATTTGGCCATGAAATCTTGACCAAAAGCTTCAAGATATTTCAGATCTTTCAGTTCCATTCTAGCTAGGTCTGTAATAATTTGCTTATTTTCATCTATTGGCTCGGTAAAAACTACGTTTTTAATAGTAGCTCTAGAGTAGACAATTCGGCTGCAATGACTGCTTGTCGTTCTGACTCAGGAGGTCCAATCCACCAGTCATAAACTATTTCAGCCATTCTTTTCTCTGCTAGAACAAATATGGACATCTTATCAAGCTTTGTTGTTACTTGTACTTGGTATAATGACCCTATCCCTATTTGGATTGATTCAGCTGGATTTGTTGACTTGTCCAAATCTAAAATATATCCACTAGAATTAGAAGCAAATAGATCTTCTTCTATTCTACGATACTTTTGGACTTCTTTAACAAAGTTTTCCTTTTGGATTGAGGGCATAATAAAATATGGAATCTTAGAAGCTGCATTTTCGAGAGTCACTATTTCTGCTTTTGTTTTTCTTGGCTTTTCTAGAATGGACTCTATTTTCATTGGTATCACAGGTGTTTCAGACGTAGTAGCTTCTGTTTCTTCTAAATCCCAAAAATTGGGAGTCGGCATATCTATGGAGAACTTTGAGCTCTAAGTTGCTTTGGATTTTCTTCTTCTTTCCTTTTTCTACATTCTTGTGTCTTTCTCAGCTCTTTCTTCCTATTGCTCATCATGTAAGAGCTTGAGATTGGATAGAATAAGCTCATTCTGTGCACCCAAATCATCTATAGCATTTTCAGCATAAGAACACCACGTGGTAATATAATTACCGATTTGATACAATTGATATAAATCATTGGGATTTGATGAATTGTGTTCAACTAAAGGGGCACAATCAGCTCTTGTAGAGGGTTGCTTTGAGGAGGATGAAGTGGTACAAAATTTTGTCTTTGGTGGCCATTTGCCTCCTTTTACAAAGCGATGATTAGCATATTGCCATTATTCAACTGGGGCTATTTGGGAATTAGGAATTCTAAACATCTTATTTACAGCAAGAGAATGTTTAACTTCAGGTATGTACAATTCATTTGAAGACAGAATAGGCTGACTAGATGTACTGGCTTTTTGAGCAGGGGATTTTGTCGGTTCTCAGACTGGTAATGCATATTTTCTTGGATGAATGATGGGTCACGGAATAGAAGGCTTTTCTTGAAGTATTCTTATTTTACCTTCTTGTAATGAATCTCTTCTTGTTAGGCTTCCTGGTTTCTTTTCATCGGCTAAAGACTTGTATTGAAAATACCAGTCATTTGGTAGACCTATGGAATCATAAGATACTCCTCCTACTTGTGCATTGTTTAAACCGACTGACACACAATCTCTGAGCACTGGCTATTTCAATTTCGGATGGACTGTATTAGTCAACTGGAAGCATGTATGAATTATTATAGATAAGAATTCACTCTCATCAAAAATTTGTAAACCTTTAACTCCTACCATGAGTTTCCAACAACCCTTCAGATGAGGATCCGTGAGACTAATAGAATAATCAGGGAAAATAGTTCCATATTGACAACCAGTAGATATGTTTCCAACATTGGTACCTATTCTAGCATGATCATAGTTCTGGTGTCTAGTGTCAAAAACTTCAGATATGCATGGAGTATTTAAGCCATTTCTAAACAAAGGGGCCAAACCTATCCTTATTCCTCCAAAATGTAAATAGGCATATTTTTTATCTTTTTCATATTGACGAAATTTTTTGATTTCTTCAAAGGTAAACATAGAGAGAGAAACGATCTGTATAGAGGGACCTGAGATTTTGATTTTAACTTCCACTTCTTTTAGAAACATCCTTTTCTGAAAGATATTAGAGAGAGGAGTTTTATAAACATCTACTGCATGAAGAGCTGGGGGATTCCAACTTTCAAGGTTTCTACTATCTCTAATTCCTTTTCAGATTCAAGTTCTTTTTCAAGAGATCTAGAATCAACTTCGGTAACAACACGTCTTTCGAGAGTGGAAAAAGCCAGTACATCTAGTTAGCCCGTTCTTTCTTGAAATGAATTGTACATACCTGAAGTTAAACCTTTTCTTGCTGTAAATAATATGTTTAGAATTCCTAATTCCCAAATAGACCCAGTTGAAGAATGGAAATATGCTAATCGTCGCTTTGTAAAGGAGGCAAATGGCCACCAAAGACAAAATTTTGTACCACTTCATCCTGCTCAAAGAAACCCTCTATAAGAGCTGATTGTGCCCCTTTAGTTGAACACAATTCATCAAATCCCAATGATTTAGATCAATTGTATCAAATCGGTAATTATATTACCATGTGGTGTTCTTATGCTGAAAATGCTATAGATGATTTAGGTGCACAGAATGAGCTTATTCTAGCCAATCTCAAGCTCTTACATGATGAGAAACAGAAAGAAAGAGTTGAGAAAGATGCAAGGATGTAGAAAAAGGAAAGAAGAAGAAAATCCAAAGCATCTCAGAGCTCAAAGTTCTCCATAGATATGTTGACTCCCAATTTTTTGGATTTAGAAGAAACAAAATCTAGTACGTCTGAAACACCTGTCAAACCAATGAAAATAGAGTCCATTTCAGAAAAGCCAAGAAAAACAAAAGCAGAAATAGTGACTCTAGAAAATGTAGCTTCTAAGTTTCCATCTTTTATCATGCCCTCAATCCAAATGGCAAATTTTTTTAAAGAAGTCCAAAAGCATCCTAAAATAGAAGAAGATCTGTTTGCTTCTAATTCTAGTGGATATATTTTAGATTTGAACAAGTCAACAAATCCAGCTGAATCAATCCGAATATGGATAGAAGCATTATACCAAATGCAAGTAACAACAAAGCTTGATAAGATGTCCATATTTGTTCCAGCGGAGAAAAGAATGGCCGGAATAGTTTATGACTGGTGGATTGGACCTCCTGAGTCAGAACAACAAGTAGTCATTGCAGCCGAACTGTCTACTCTAGAGGTACGATTAAAAACACAGTTTGTTCCTGAGCCAATAGATGAAAAGAAGCAAATTATTACAGACCTCGCTAGAATGGAACTGAAAGATCTGAAATATCTTGAAGCTTTTGATGAAGATTTCATGGCCAAAGTCTACAAAGCAAATCTTTCAAATGATTCAGTTCAGAAAATTTCTTTTTTTGTGAAAATTACCAAGAAATCTAGGAGATCTGATTTCTAAGGATATTGAGCTTCAAAGCAAGACAATAGATTAGATTTACTGGATAGATCTTTTATTCAGGTGTCAAGAGAAAGTGAAATATCTATGTTGGGAAAAACAACCACATGATATAACTCCTAGTGCTAATGTTTTTTGTGCTGCTCTGCCATGGACACCTTTTAAGAAAAGGAGAAAGAATAAAATGTATGGGAAATTTAAGACCAAGAAAATTGAAAATCCCAAACGACCTTTTAAAAGTTACAGGTTTCTCAAGAAAAGGAAACGACCGAGAACCAAATTTTTTTTTTGTTTCATATGCAAACATGAAGGACATTATGCTCGTGATTTTCCTAAAAGCACATCCGAAAAATTGAAAGCATGTGTAGATATTGAAGATTTTTGTGATGATTGGTTTGTTGTGTAGTCAGAAGAAGAACCATCAGATGTATATATGTTAACTAATGCTTCTTTTTCAGAAGATGAAGAATTAGTTAGTTCTGTTCAGAAGATGAATATTTGTTATGATTGTTCTACTCATGAATTTTCAATTGAAGATGAAGAAGAAGAACTGCATTATAGTGAAGAATTTGAGACTGACACCGATAGTGATGAAACAAGTGAATTAGAATCCTTATGTTGGTCTCTACCACCAGAGAAAGATAAAGGAAAACAAGTTATTTCTATTCTTCCCCAGTTAAATTCTTTTTGTCCATATCAGAAAAATATTGGACAAACATCTTCAATGCCAGTTCCTGAATACGACCCACCAACAGAACAAAGTCTTTTGAAGAAAATGCTAAAAACAAATAATCTTTTGTATATACCAGTCTCTGTACAGGTTAAGAATAGTTGGTTAGATCTTGATGCATTTATTGATACCGGCGGTTCAAACAATCTTGCCAGACCATCATTGTTTAAAGGATTATGGAAACCTCTCCAGAATATCCTAATTTCAGAAACGATAGGCGGTACAGTCAATCTTACTCACTATGTGGATAATGTTTCCTTAAAAGTAGGTGGGAAGATTTTTAAAATTTGTGCTATACAGTATTATGACCCATCTGCCAGTTTAATTTTGGGTATGCCGTTTATCAATTTTGTTTTGCCCGTAACCATTAGTGAAGATAAAGTTATATTAAATTTCAAAAAATAGGAAATCTCTGTTTCGAGACTAAAAATTGTAGACTCTCAAGTTAGAAGAAAGCCAGAAGAAGACCAGTACACGAAAGCCAAAGGATGATTCTAAAGATTGGCAGCAAGTACTGAAGATTTATGAAGAAAAGGAAGCTCTCAAAACAAAACAAAAAGTAGTAATAGATTTGCAATGGACTTAGGAACAAATCTCCATATACCAGTGGTTAATTAAAAGCTGCTGAGAATACCCTCAGAAATTTTGGGAAAAAGAGAGCCCCAAGCAAGAAATTGTGACCATGCATGATAATGGTGTCAAAGGTAAGTTAATTCCTTGTACTCCTTCTGATGAATAAGAAATCAAAAAGCAGATTGAAGAATTGTTGAAGATGAAATTGGTTGAACCAAGTGTTTCCCATTATTCATGTTCTGCATTTTTGGTTCACAATCATTCTGAAATAGTTCGAAGTAAAGCAAGAATGGTGATTAATTACAAACCTTTGAATGCAATTACTAAAAGTTTTCACTATCCTTTACCTCATCAAGAAGTAATAATGCAGAAAATTCAGAAGAGTAAAATTTTTAGCAAATTTTATATGAAATCTGGATATTACCAGATTCAGATTGAAGAAGCAGACAGACACAAGACAACATTCACATGTCCTGCAGGATTTTACCAATGGAAAGTTGTTCCATTTGGATTAAAGAATGGACCTGCTTTCTTCCAAAATAGAATGGATTTTATCTTTGGTAAGTATGATTTTATCATAACTTACATTGATGATATTTTAATCCATAGTCTAGATTTACAAACGCATTTGGCTCATTTAGAAATATTCCTTCAAGAAGTTCATGCTCATGGTATTGTCCTCTTAGAGAAGAAAGTGGTATTATTCCAAAGTGATATTGATTTCCTTGGAATCCATGTCATCGATGGACATATACAGATGCAGCCACATGTATTGACAAAGCTTGCCAAGTTCCCTGATGAACTTAAAGATACTAAAATGATTCAGAGATTTTTGGGTGTTCCAAATTACATTCATAAATATATCCCCAGGCTATCTGAAAAAATAACTCCTATCATAAAGCATTTAAAATCAGGTTGGTCTAGTCCAGCCACTAAAAAATCTTAAAGAAGAATGCAAGTCCCTGCCAAAATTGCAGCCTCTCGGTGATGGATTATTAATTCTACAATCAGATGCTTCATACGACTTTTTGGCAGCTGTCCTTTTTGAAAGAAAGGAGGAAAACACAGGAGAAGAATTAGAAAACAGAGAAGAATTATGTGCTTATGCATCAGGAGAATTCCTCCCCAATCAGAAAAATTATTTTGCTGCTAAAAAGGAAACTCTTGCAATCTTTAATGGCATTCAAAAATTTGAATTGTATCTTGCTCCAAGAAAATTCCTGATTAGGACTGATTCAATGAATTTTAAATATTTCTTGTCAGCAAAATTATCAAGACAAATGGCAAGAGGAACATTATTAGCATGGCAAATTTGGTTCCAGCAATATGATTTTGATGTAGAATAGATTCTTGGAAATTCTAACTATATTGCTAATGCTCTTACCAGGGAAATTAATAAAGCCCATAGGATTGGCCGCAGCCGATCAAAAGTTAAAGGAAGCATTTTTGATATTCCAGATCAGCCAGATAATCTTGTCACTTTGGTAAAAAGATTCAAAATTCTTGATAAGCATGTTGCAGATCTTTGTCTTGAAATAAAAAAGGTAGTCAAATTCAGGCTTCAAAGAATTCAGTGGACTCAAAAATGTCAAGCCTGGCAATCGAAGAATATTGGCACACTTCTTGGTTTGGATGCTGAATTGGTAAAAGTATACTCTTTACCAAACATGAAGGTCAAATTATATTTCAGAACTCTTGATGATTTATGGTCCATACAGTATACTCAATCTATGATTTGGGTATTCCAAATTTTAAATTATTATCAGATGATTAGTTGTATTGATTTTTCACTTGAAATCTTTACAAGTGCCAAGATGATGGACCTTGATGAGATTTACATCAAAATTGAAGTTGGTCAATTTTTATAGAATTTAAGAATCCTGGATCTGTTTGAGGAAATGGAAGCGTCATACTTACAAAGAAATGATCTAGATTATATGCATTCATATACTTTTCCTCAGTATGAAATCTTCGAACCATTTGCAGATTGGGAGATCAAGGGTGGATATCGCAGAAAGAAAAGGTTGAAAGGCAATCTCAATGCATGGAAAAATCTCCGCAGTATATTAAAATCTTTCAACTTCATGGGACTTTCAAAGCCCAGAAATAAGAAATGCTATTGAGCCATATCCCTGTGCTCTTTCTGAAATATATCATCATTGTGGGCTTGAGGTTCGGTGTTTACGTTTTGTTGTTCGATGTTTGCATAAATACGCAAAACTTATTTTGTGAATTGGTGGGAATTATTAAAGCTCCAAATTTTCTCATTTCAAAACTTACTATTTTGAGTTAAATATTATTATGTTATTACTTTTAACTTTTGGGTAATGTAGATCCAGATTAAATATTGTTTTTGTAATATTTTGAATAATTTTTTATATCTATTTTTTAATTTCTTTTTCTTTTTAAGCTTTGAAGATCTTAGGTCAAACATTGTTTGGCACTGCTAGTATTAATTTTAGCTCTGACGGCATGGATGTTGGAGCTTTAAAAATACATATAAATGTGCTAAAAGTGTATTTTAACGTTTTTACGATATAAGTGCTGAATATGGATATTGAGGCAAGAAGTTATGAGAGAAGATTTTAAGGTTAAAAGAAAGGATAATATTAAAATTATAACAAGTGAAATGTAATATATTAAAAGCAATTCCCCAATGGGGGTGCCAACATAGTTTGTTTACGGCCTTTGGAGACCGCAACGTCACATGAAGACTTGGTTAATTCTCATGTGGGCATGCGATGGTAGGATGTGGTTAATGATGATACATTAGTAAGTGCACTATTGCCAGAATCTAAATGTGGGTGTAAGGTCATGGAAGGACGAGGCTTGAAGTTTAATGTTTGTGTAGGCAAGGATCATTCATACGCGTTTATTAGAGGTTTCTTACTTCTCGTAATTGGTGTTCCCTAATGCTTTCTCTCGTGTATAC
Organism: Pinus tabuliformis; assembly: GCA_031772625.1. Classification (NCBI taxonomy): domain Eukaryota; kingdom Viridiplantae; phylum Streptophyta; class Pinopsida; order Pinales; family Pinaceae; genus Pinus; species Pinus tabuliformis. Next base: position 48,125,364 of record CM062813.1, read on the forward strand.
TTTGGTTATCCATTACAGTGTCTAAGAATCGAGGTTGGAAATTTTGCCATTCATGGTTTCTTTGAGTGATTCTTTTTGTTTTGGAGTGTGGGCGTCTAAATATTTGAGCATTCATGGTTTGTTTGAGTGATTCTTTTTGTTTTGGAGTGTGGGCGTTTGCGAATCATGTATTCGGTGGCAAGTACTTAGCTGGTAGTCGCCCATGGTTTTTTTTGTCTTGGTGAGTCTCCATTTGTATGGTTCGATCTCACTCTCTTAATTATTGTTATTGTTAGGTATATTTGGTTTATGGGTTCTATGCTTTAACTTTGTGTTTGGGATTTTGAGGATATTATATAAGTTTCCTAGTTTAAGGGTGTTTCTGGTGTTGTATACTCATTTATTATGGTTAATTGTGATAATTTCGGCATTCTGCAATTAGTATTACAGCTTGGTATTGTTGGTCTGTGTGATCCATATTTGGAATTGTTTTACTTAGTTATATAAGTTTCTTGTGGCATTGTTTATTCAATGGTGGTGGTCCATTGTGATAGTTCACACATTTCATTACTCGTCTTTGGGTGTTGTTCATTTAGTGTTTGTAGATTATAATTATAATTTAATTGTAACATCCCAAAATAAATATCTACTTAACTTTTCTAGTTAACATTAAATTTAAATCAACGTGGCACTTACCTAGCCAAATAAACATGTAATTAATAAACTAAATTCAATTAAGAATAGTGCTTACCTATGGTAGAAGTAGGATTACTGCAACAAGGTTTTAGGGACGACTCTCCACCCAACCGTAGGCTCAATTGTGCAAGGATTTGCTACAACTGGCCACCCCCGAGCCCTCAATCAACGTACTACTGCCAGTGACTCCTATGTCTTAGAACACCGTTCTCCCAAAGAGAACGAAAGATAGAATCTCGGAAAGATGGAATGCAAGAATGCCTCTCATCTTCCTCACCATCTATTAAATAGAGCAAACATTGGATGGGAACCACATGCGCACACTCCATGTGTCTACATGCGACTTTGATTTTTAGCTTTCTTGTTTTATTTCTTTACTTTTCTTTTGATTTTTGGCTTTCTTGTTTTATTTTCTTCTTTTTCATAGCTTTACTGATTTTTTTTATTGTTTTCTTTGTTTTATTTCTTTTTATTCTTATTTAGAGATTTAGTATAGTTATTACTATTTTTATTTATTTTCTTGTATTTTTAAATATCATTTATTATTTAACATTTATGATTTATTGTTTTTTTATTATTTATTATTAAGTGATTTATTATTTATTATTTTTATTATTTATTATTTTATTTACTTCATGTTTCCAACACCCTCTGTTGAACTAGTATAACCAGCAGGCATCGAAAGTCCCCAACACCCCGGGAAATCTCAAGGAATCTTTGTTCTTTTTCCCACTTTCGGCACCAAGCTAAGCCTGACCCGGTCTGTATCCTAGTCCAAGGCTGGCCCCAACACCCGCGCTTGACTCAGACCTCATCTGCCCCAAGGCAGGCATCCGGTATGGTACTCAATGACCCCGGGCATCTCGCAAGGCTGGCCCACTCCCTCCACAACAACTAAGGCGCATAGCGCCATGTATCGAAGTCCTTTACATCCCTTCCAGACTTCGGCATCCCAATCCAATAACAGGCACCTAGCCTAGAACATCAGGCATCAAGAGCTATACACAAGACAAAGCAACCACTAGCATATGTAGTGTTGATTGAGTTTTGTCCCCAGCCCATATGGCGTTACTTATTCTCCCTTGTGTGTATGGGCCCACACGAGATCATCAAATAAACCGGCCCTCTTGGCCCATTTGTGGAGTCTTGTGAATCATCACATCTCAACATGCATCAAATGCATTAACCATACCATCATAGTATCATAGGAAATAATCCACATGCCAACTCTTGCATGAGAACGTTCATCTTTGTTAATCGCAACATTATGAATAATAAGGAACCGCATGCTCCTGCATGTCATATATTTGTAGGGAACTATCGTATGCTTCAGTTATGCCATCAGCACAATTATATCTAAGACATATCATGACTTCACATAAATGAACCACATGTCAATAATCCTCATATTATATCATCATAATTCCTATGCCACGTTATGCATATCATATCCATCATGAGTATTGAACATTAAATACCTATCATCGCGTAGTAAATGAATATGTCAATATATGTCAATATACCTTGACATAATGTCATAATACCTATGCATATCGCTATTATCAGATGGATACATCATTATCTTCCTACCATGATATCATGAAACATCGTCAATATGTTTTCATCAAGTTGTCAATCACTTTTCAATAATCATTTCGACTTCTTTCTACTAGGTAGTGGATCATTTACACCAAGAGTGTAATGTTCTAAGTATATCGTTAAATTTCACATGAGCATCATCATCTTGAGTCTTAATCTCTTGTCATATATTCTTCCTTCCCCAAGGAAATTTTAGTGAATTTCATTGTTTAAGATATTACTAGTGATACCATCATTATTTAAATCATCTATCTCAAAATTAAAATCCCTTGATTTTACATCCATTTACCCTTTGGGCTTACTGATTCCAATATTTCTATATGCAATTGCATTATTTCATCATGATTTAACTTTATGAGGATTTGTTGATCCATGTTGACTTATTTAACAATTATCACTTCATCCACAAAAATATGTTCTTATCTCGTTGAGTTCGTAAAGTTTGTACCTTAATACCACTTGATTGCTTTATCATAAATTCAGTTTCCTCAAGTTGGGCAAAAGACTTTCTTATTAAATAATATCAATATTTTAGGTTTTGGAACAGTTGGAAACACTACTACCATCTCATCATGCAACTTCATACCTTCATATATTTTTTAAATATGTAGATCATCATTATGACCATTACCAATCATGTTTCTTGCTCTACTCATCAATACCTTTAAAAGAACTTTCTTCTTGATAGAACATCCCTTCATTTCCTTCTACCCGATATTCATAGATATATTTTTATTTTTCTCCCTGTCTTGATTTCCTAATATTCCATGCTTCAAAATGGAAGTTTCTTCACTTCATTCTATTTTATTAAATTCACTTGAGTTTCTCACTTCCAGTCATTGTGGTTTCTTCTCCTCCTCTCCTATAGCACTGATATACCTTGGAAATGTTGTTAATATTTCCCAATTCATTAAGATAGCTACCAAGTGTAATCTGCTTATCTGTTCTATCATAATAAAATCTCCTGATCATACGTCTTGTTATCCATAATTCATTCATATAGTTAGTCATCTATGTAAAATTTTACAATGTGACTCTCTCATTGTTATAGATGTTGTAATGCACACAACTTATCTTCTCCAATCATTCTATTTAACATGCCATACAGTTTCCTTAAAATAACCTTCATTATTACCTTGATTTTTCAACTTCATTAGTTGATTGTCAATATTTTCTTCTTTATGTGCATCCTCCTTAGATAGACCTTATGGTGATAACTTTAGGGTACCAAGTTATGATTATACCAAACTCTTCCATTATTTTCTAAAATAGGTTGTTTCTTCTTACTGATTTCTTACCCCTGTTGTGACACTTCTTCTCTACCACCTTAAACATCTAATCCAAGTTGGCCATAATCACATGAACTATCATTAGTTATCATCCTTTTTAAAAAATTTAGTTTCTCCTTTCCACTTCCCCATAGACAACTTTATCCAATATATGCATTTAACCTTGAATTACGAAACCCCATGTAACATTATACTCAACATCTGAACTGAAATCCAAATTTGTATGATTTGCCTCGCAGACTAAAATATACCATCCTGTGGTTTACTCAAGAATGAAGGGGACTTCAATGGTAGCTTGATGATTTTTAACATACAAATGATATGAGTAGTAAATGAGTAGATACATGTAATCTGAATGGCAATTGCAATGCAAAGTTAAATTTATTAGAACATCATATTGAGAGAGTCGTGTTCTTGCAATAATAGACTAGAGAAATGCCAAGCAACTGCTATCGCTAAAGGACAATGAGAACAACAATCCAACCCAATTAGTGAATATTATGATCAACATTCAAGGAATGTCATCTCTGTGTTTTTAGATCAGATTGAACAGTAAAATAATGAACAGATGCTAGTGAACAATGATCATCTAAAGGTAATAAGATATCAGAGTTTATCCATTGTGAATTGGAACATATTTTACTACTTTAATTGGTGAAAACTTTCAACTTAAATTATCCAAATACTTCAAGTGTTATGTAAACTATGTTGTAAAATGAACTAGTGGTGAGTAGTTACACCAACATTAAAGATTTGTTACCAAAAAAACATGCCAATATACCATATCAATAGTGCAATCCTTGAGAGATTTTTACATCTTCAATTATGGGCAGATTATCACCATCCAACATTACAAGATTATATACTTTTCCAATGAATCAATGAGTCACAACAAAACTATATACTTTTAATTAGGTGACTCATTTAGAATTTCGCTTTGTTATATGTCACTCCTATATTAATTATACAGATTCATGATTTTTAAGGATAAAGATAAAGTGAAAGTTTGTGCTGTAGCGTGAAATATTTAAGTATCTATTTAAGCAATCATAACTTATGTTAGAAGAATTGAATGGATTTCTTTTAAAAAAATAAATCGTTAAACAAAGTTATTGAATGTGTCTTGAGATTCTTATGGCTATTAAATGATTACTCTAAGGAAATTTAAGAAATCAAACCCCAAAGAAATATTCCACACCATAAGCAAGAAGAGACACCGCCACCGGACCCAGAATCAGATCAGATGACTGGGAAGGTTATTCCTCCCCAACACAAAATAAAATCATTTTATTAATTATATGGCCTACCTACAAGTGCACCCTCGAAGGCAATACCATATCAAATCCCTTAAATTACAATACATTTAGCTATAATAATTTTCTAGATAAGACATAAAATTGCCTGCATGTGTACAGGAACCCAATACATCATATTAAACACAGGCAAGGGTGTAACATATTTGTTGCTATAATTGATAAACCTGTTAAACGAACATGATGCTCGCCTGAAGAAGAAATGCTTGATTGAAAGCGTAGAAATAGCAAAAATCTGTACTTGGTTATAGTGGCATTGTAGGTTACAGTGTTTGCACATATTGATGCTGCTAGCACCATTGAATCTTGACTGCAGCTCATTACTTCTTCGTCGCTAAACGATACACAAAAATTTCTCGTCTTCTAACTGTACTGCAAAAACAATCTCAACTGAGGAAACGGTTCTGTCTCATTGCAAGGATTTGAAACCTAATTTCCGCCCTCCTAAACAACTCTGCATATCTCTGCAAGGAACCTCTATCTATCGACAAATCCTAGCCCATAGATTAGTACACCTTATAAATGCAAACTCAGAAAATAAATGATCAGAATGCTCATTCAGTATAGGACTTAGATCAAGGACATTCAATCTATGCATATATCCATACACAATTGACTAACATCACCACACATCCATGAAACTGGAAATCTAGCTCAGAATTTGTTCTATGTGTAATCGATCCAAGCGAGAAGCAAATAAAACTTGTACACCACAGAAAACACAACCTTAAACTTTCTTTGGATCACTCATTGTATAAAATAGCTCAAACCTCTATGTACATTGTGTGATCTAAGTAAACTAGATGTGCCATAATCTTTAGAACCATACTAGCACACACTCTATTATGTTCAGAAAATACACCACTAATTCCCTCTTTCAGATAAATGATCCATTCGTGTTTCCCTTCTCTGTTCAAAAAATTATATATATGGTGCATAGATATACTAGTGATAGACAGATAGACCAGTAATTAACAAAATAAGTCTCAGTGTTGATCAAATAAACTTACTCTGGACCGATGCATATTCAGATCTGCAGTCTACAAGGTGTTCAACTCTCTGAAAAAGACTACAATAACATAGTGTGCATACAAAAGGATATCATTGGGCTCTATGTATAGATCCCTGGGAAAAACTTCAAGGCACAGAGCTCCTCAATCACTTCAGCTTCAAAGACAATTATATGGTGCATATAAACCCATGAGCCATCAGGATCTTTTCTTAAGGAATTATCTGGTGCGCACAAAAGAAGGAACATGCAGAACATACAAAGAACCTCAAACAAGCATAGAATTTGGTTGATCGATCTTTTAATGACCAAGATAAAAAATAGAAAATAAGCATCTAATCTCTGTGTGAATTAACAAGCTCTGCAAGACACATTGCTCGTGATCATACCAGCCTTATCAAAACCCAGTTATCACACTATCAAAACATGCACAACCTGCCATGCGGACTTACAGAACTCCTATGTATCAAATTTCTCACCCATGCAAACTTAAAATAATTTCCGAAATCATATCGCACTCCATTCTAGATCTCTGCATAAAAATACGAAGATTCCTGGTGTCAGAGACAAGGCACAATTCTTTCATGTGCACAACAACTTACCCCTACGCTGATCTTTTCCAGAACAAGAGATACATCATAATAAAACTCAGATCAATCAACCGTACCTAAAAATGCTAATAAAACAAGGATATTTAAAATTTTTCCAATTGTTTTTCATTATTAAGTTTTCTCTCGCCCGCCCCACCACAGAAGGTCATTTTACTCAATGAGATTTGAACTTCGGTAACCCCAGGCTTCGCCCATGTGACCTACCATAAAACCACACATCACTGTACTGAAAAAACTTAAATATTACACCTTCGAAAAACATAATTAGCGTTCTGTCCGTCTCCTTTACTTTCTATAAATGTTGACAGAAACATTAGACAAACGGAGAATCCTTCATGCCACATTTGGCTTGCGCCGGATAAATTATGCCCTTGGGGCTCAGAAAACTCCAACGGTAGTGCCGACTAAATAAATGAAGGAAAATCGATCCCCTAGGACTCTGGAATTTAATGTAATGCACCGGAAGGCATTAAATACAATTTATTCTTCTTCTAAATCTGAATATGCAGAGCTTGAAGAAACTAAAACGGAACTGAAGCTGAAAATGCCGCCACTGCCGTTCTTTCTTCTCCTCTTCCAGAGTCTAGTGATCTCTAGATTCATCTTTGTGAAAATATCCATTTTAGCGACTTCGACTCGGCTATAAACCTTTGAAATTGCCACCAAAGCATCTGCTATAGCCTGGATGCAGTTATTATTAGTGAGTCCAGTTTTCTTCAGTGTAGAATCCAACACCAATGAGTCAACTGAAAAATCAAGAAAAAGAGGAATTCACTCCCTAGGACTGTAATCTAATGTAAGCCATTCGATAGGACCACCTGCCAAAGTTCTAGTGGCCACCTTGACAGACATTTAATTCAAGTAAATGATGTGCACAGGTCAGTCGAATGCCGATTGTTGGATGTCAGATTGTTTTACTACAATTAATCGGATTAAATATTTCTGTCACGAAATAGAAAACACAAAAATATCTGTCCAATGACGGAACACGAAGTTTCCTTTTGAAAGGAGCAGAAACCCTAGTTCAGTGTTCTTGTTGTAGAGGGATCAATCTGCTGGCCAGACTTGACCCACATTTTCACAAGGAATGCATCAAATGCTGAAAATTTTCCCTAAAAAAGTGTGTTGTGCAAGAATATGTTTCCCCGTGGGATCCTCTCTCATAATAACTCATGGCTTGGTGTTTGGTTTCGGCCTGGGAACCCGCTTTGGTGCTCGGACTATGAAACGTCCTCAGGAGTAAAGCATGGAAGATATTGTGATGACTGCACTTGAGCTACGACGGAGAATTCAAGGAAACATAGTGACATGTATTAAGGCCTACGCAACTCAGATTTTACTCCATTGTTGGTCAAATATATTATCTGATTTTATTCTGACGCCCAGCGTCACTCTCCAAAATTTAGAACAATGTTGGAATAGATGGTAGTATATGGCAAGAAACCTTACTTACCAAGTCGTGACAAACCCACCACATGGAATGCTCCCCGCAACAATGATGCATTCGTCAAATGCATAGAATGATTCATTCCAAGAATTATTTATTATTATTGCTACAGAGGATTTGGGTAAAATGAGATGAGAGAATGACCACTAGGATGTCCATTTTAATAAAACCTTTTGAACATTCACAAAATTATGAATATTTATCAAACTTTTCCATGAATACCAAATACAAATAAAAAAAATTCTGGACAAAATGATCACAGAACAAAATTATCCTTCAGAACCGCAACATATAAATTTATGATAAACGAACTTTATCTGATACCTATCATAAAAATACACACCAATCAGTTTTTGGTAGAGCCTGCAAACAATTGTTAGAGATGGCTAATGAATTAATGAAAATAAATTAGAATTGTGGAATCTAGAAACCCTGATTCCAAAGTTCAATTGCCATGGAAATTACTTGTACGAAAGTAAGCATCTTGTGACTTTTAAAAACAAGTCAAGTTAAATATCCCGACAAAATAAAAAAATTTAGATGCTCATAGGCCCTAAGGGTTGAAACTTGCTCTGATACCATATGTAACAGCCCAAAATAAATATTTACTTAACTTTTCTAGTCAACATTAATTTAAATCAACGTGGCACTTACCTAGCCAATTAAACATGTAATTAATAAACTAAATTCAACTAAGAATAGTGCTTACCTGTGGTAGAAGTAGGCTTACCGCAACAAGGTTTTGGGGACGACTCTCCACCCAACCGTAGGCTCAATTGTGCAAGGATTTTTTACAATTGGCCACCCCCGAGCCCTCAATCAACGTACTACTGCCAGTGACTCCTATGTCTTAGAACACCATTCTCCCAAGAGAATGAAAGATAGAATCTTGGAAAGATGGAATGCAGGAATGCCTCTTATCTTCGTTACCATCTATCAAATAGAACAAACATTGCATGGGAACCACATGCACACACTCCATGTGTCTACATGCGACTTTGATTTTTAGCTTTCTTGTTTTATTTCTTTACTTTTCTTTTGATTTTTAGTTTTCTTGTTTTATTTTCTTCTTTTTCATAGCTTTACTGATTTTATTTTTTATTTTTTATTTTTGTTTTATTTCTTTTTATTCTTATTTAGAGCTTTATTATAGTTATTACTATTTTTATTTATTTTGTATTTTGTATTATTTATTATTTATTATTATATTATTATTTATTATTTATTATTAAGGGGAGGGATATGACATTAATGAGTCAAATATTAGTGGATATTGGTGTGTGGCCCTTCTTGGTTAATTGGTTGTTTTAGGGGTTGAAACCTTTTTTAATTCATTTGAGTTTTGTCTAAGCCTTCAAGGGTTTCAGAAGTTTTTATGTTGGGTTATGAGTATGCTTGTAGTGAATTGGACAATGTTCTAGGATTTGGGCCTTTGTAGTGGTCTTTTGGTGACAACTTACTTTCTTTTAGGTCTAGATTTTAAGCTGTCCATTACCATTCATTGTCTTTCTTTACTAGTAGAGGTTTGCCTAGTCATTGCCCTTTGTGTTTATTTGTAATAGTTGGCATGACTCTAAGGGAGAGGATAAGTTGTGGAAGAGGGGGTGGATGTAACATAGGGCACAAAATGTTTCCACCCTTTTTCCTATGATTATGTGGCTACAACCTTTGATTTCATTCCTCTAGAAGTGAGGAAGGAGATATTGATTCTAGAAAATAGCCAGTGGAGGATCCTTATTAGTCATATTTGGAATTGGCTAAGGAGGAGGTGAAATGGCTCCCACTCCCTAGTAGATATAAAAGAAGGAGGTTGCATTTTACTATTTCTTTGGCTTTGGCTTTGAATCAAAATATGATAACCCTATAAAGTCTCATTTTCAAATAGAGGAAAGTAGAAAAATACAATGTGTTTTCTTTGTTAGAAGATATCAAACAAATTCTTCCTAGCTTGAGGTTATGTTCGGATAATGTTGATTCTCTTCTACTGCAAATAGAAAACTTCTTTGTGAGTGATTATGCTTCTGGAGATATCACTAACCCTTTGGCAAATATTGTCCAAACTCCTTATTTAATTTAGTTAAATAATGACCAGCTGATAGTACTAGGTAATTAGGGAATTCAATCTTGACAATGCTATTGTGGGCTAGTTTTATTTATGAAATTCAATCTTCACAATGTTATTATGGACTAGTTTTATTTGGTCCAACTTTTAGGGTGTTCTTTTGTTGCATTCTATCTCAGGCATAGTGGATTGCGGAGTTATACCTTGGTTTTTTTCTAGAAATATTTGTCATTTCTAGTTGGTGATCTCGCTGTGGTGGTCTCATAGTGCAATGAGTTTCATTCATTTCATGATATGAAAATGCTATTAGTGCATTTTCAGGTGACAAGTTCCTACTTTCTCATGCAAATTTTTCCTGCCATACCTTTGTACATGTCTCATCTCAGAGATTTAGCTTTCCCATTATAGAAAGGTTTCTCAATGATTATTCCATGCAATTGTTTCTTGTTTTGATGGGAGCAGATAATCGTATCTATTTTGTGCTTGAACATTTTTTTGTTTTCCTCTCATGCATTGACTAGTGTCAGATATAGTTTCGCTTATGCCATGGTATATTCCAGTGATGTTATTTATATGTTGGTCTTGTCATTTTGAGTCTACATGACGGTTGGATAAGGGGTTCATATGGCTATATACAAGTCTCCTCGTCTCATGTATTACTCACATTTTTGAAATGCAATGCAAAGCATATATATATATATATATATATATATATATATATATATATATATATATATATATATATATATATATATATATATAAAGTCTACTGGATGTGGAGAAATTGGTTAATGGATACATTTTTAATACACTATTTATGTAATAGTCATTAGCTTGAAATTTCTACCTTGTTTAGCAATATAGTTTATGGTGGTTATGGTTGGAATCCACCATATATGATAAGGTCAATTAAAAGTTATAGAAATGGTGGTATGAATCCACTCCATGTTATACACTGGGAGAAATATATATTAAGAGTAGAAAATAAAGTGAAAGAATGATTGTGATCACCCATAATTGGTTTTCAAACCTAAAACTTTAGTTAATTACCTTGATTTCTAATGTTCCTTTTGTGAATAGATAATTTGCATTTGATTTTTATGGGTTAAAACAAGATCATCTTTATTAAGAATACTTTGAAAGTTACTCTTTTCTAAGTTGAAAGAGAAAATATTGGATGATTTGGTTTTTTGTTTTTATGGGTTCAAAACAAGTTATAGAAGACACTTTTATTACAAATATTGTGAATGTTGGTCATTTTTAGGTAGAAGTGACTTTCTTCTTGGAATTTATTTGTTTTACACATTTTACAAATTGTTTTAAGATGTTTTAGGTCTTGTCCAATGACCCTTTTTTTTCAATGTACATAACAATTTTTTGAGTTATTTTCCTTCTTGTATCAACCACTCTAGTGTTCCACATTTTATTATTTTAACATAATTGTGATAGTCCTTTTAAGAGAAATCATATTTTAGCAGGAATCTTCCACCACTATCCTAAAATGACTAAAGAACAACCTACATTTTTAGGTCAACCTCTTTGAGCCTTACTTGATGAAAAGTCTTATGTTCTTCATCCTAATTATATTTTTGTAACATAATATGAATACATCAACAACTAGGAAACTATTCTAAGAAGGAACACTACCTCTTGATATTGTATTAATCAAGAAAGCCAATAGAGCTTGTTAGATTACATTTTTCGGCCTACCTATTTGTGCCTTGCATGAATTTTCATGATAATTGAAGAAATCATAGAAATACTTTTATTCTTCATCTTGATTATATTTTCTCTATGGAACATGAGTTTTCCCTCATCTAACATACTCTACTAGTAAGGTGCATCACCTATTGATATTGTATTCATCATGAAATCCAAAAATGCTTGTTATACTAGTTACAACTGATTATGCTTAAGCTTCATTCATTGCATTCTTAACATTTCTTTCAACCTCTAGGATACATGCATTTTCATCATTTACCATTTTATTTCAATGGTGTTCATTTAGCTTGATATTTCTTTTTTCTAGGAAGTTAGCTTTTGGATGTTCTATGAAGTTATAAAATATGCCTTTGGCTAAATGAATAAAGTATGCCACCTATTATTATCTCTTATACATTTTAGATTATGATTCTTATAATTACATTTCATTTTAGCTCAAATATAATATTCCTCTCTTTTTCTTTGTGGGCAATTCTCAAGCATATTTATGTATCCTCATTTAATATTAGTGTAGTCTATCCAATAGTGCAGTCTAGCTTGACATTCTCCCTTCCTTCTCCCTCGGGGTTGTTTGGAAAGCCACCCTACTACCCCCATGCCCCCTTAACTCCCTTAAGGATTCTAAATCCTTTGAGGTTTGTAGCTTGTCGGTATTATGGAAATTGGCATGCCCCCTTAAACTCGCTTAAGGATTTTAAATCCTTTGAGGTTTGTCCCTTGTTGGTATTATGGAAATTGGCTTCCCCTAGTGCGATCATCATCAAACACTATAGATATCTGGTTCTCAATCTAGTACACACTCATATCTACAAATTATTTTGAGTTTTTATATGTGGTTATTTTGGAATGAACAAAATTAAATGAAAATAAAATAATGACTTGAAAATAAAATGGATTACTTAGAAAACACTAGTCTTCTTAGAAAATCTTTTTATTGTGGGAAGGAAACATCCACATGGCAAGATAAGGTGTTTTATTGATTAAGAAAAAAAGAAAGCTTACAACTAGTAGAATGCATATATCGATATATATACCTTGGTATTGTAAAAAGAATTACATTAACTATTGTTTTTTTTTTTCTAAATAAGACTATTCTATTATTCACATTAAAGGTATATAATTACAGAACGACTAGCGTCAAAAACAACTGCCCAGAAGGAAAGGTAGCATGAAACAGAAAATTGTCTAGAACAGAGAGTTTGGACGAGGCCATGTTATGCAATCCCACACAGAGGATCCAGTGTTGACCATCTTGGCCTTATTGAGCTTACAAGAATTATAGAGAACATGCGTATTTAACCTTGACGTAATAGCAATTACAAAAATTAACAACTGTGGCAAAAAGCCCTCTATACTGGGCTGCATAACCTGAGACAGAGTTGCAGAGCATGAATTAGGCGCCTGGAGGCTCCTCCACGATCTTGCACCAACCACCGTCAGACAGATCCTGAGCTCGAGCATCATCATTCACAGATGGACCTAGGGTTGTTGGCTCCATCACTATGTCATTAACATTGCTTGCAGGAATCTCCATAGCTCGCGGGGAGCCAGAATTCGGCACAGAAACTAAGCCTGGGTCCTCTTGATGAGCACTGGACTCTCCCTCTTCCTGGGCTTCCTCGAGAAAGAGCACCAAGACATGGGCGGTAATCCTTGGACGATTCAGGGTGCAATTAAAAGTGAATATTGCAGAGCCGAAGGAGGGAAAGGACGCGAAACCTGGAGAACTGGGCTCAAGGAATTGACTGGGCCACAGAAAGCGCCCTCTCCCACTACGAGTGTGAGGGTAATGGCTGGAAGTGAAGTCACTAGAGGGAGAGAGGGAAGGGCGAGAAGGCGCCCTCCGAGAGGTGCCTCTGCAGCTTAACATCCTTTGGAGAAGACGAGGCATGTCGACAGCGACAGTGCCTTTGTGGATACCAGAACGAGCAACCAGAGAAGTAGGGTGCTAGCCAAACAAATAAACAATTAGACGGGAGCCCAAAGCTTTAGAGAGAATCAAGGAAATTGACAGAGGCACCTTCTCCGAACTAACAGAGCGTGGGCCTAGCTTCGTTGTATCCAACCAACATAACATAATAAACACCTGAACAAACCCATGGCGAAGGCTGGTTTTATTACCCTTTCCCCTGCCTCGAGACGCTCTCGCTATTACTATGGCATTCATGGGAGCCGACAGCCAGAACATAACTGAGCGTGCGGAGGTGAAAGATAATACAAGGTCGCCTACACTAATTCCCTTAAATAGAGAAATGCCCACCTGCCTATGATCATTCGTCCACTGGTAAATAACTTCACTGTACAAGGCTGGCAGGTGGCGGCCGTTCTCAGCCCACTCTAGTCCCATCGAATTTAAGGCCATCTTAAACACCTGCATCCGGGGATTACATTAACTATTGTTAGTTTGGTAAACCAACAACATTATACAAACTACTCAAAATGTGCAAGAAGTAATTTTTATTTTTTATTATATATTAATTTATTAATTGTTTCCACAATTGCGGACATTGTCCTTGACAATTTGCTACCTTGTCCCAATCCCATTGATCATCTCTTCTATAAGACAATATCGGATAAAGGTCCTTGCAACATTTGGAACAATATTGGCTTTGTAAATATAACTACATAAATTTCTTCAATGTAGAACTTTTTAGGATCTATTCCACCTCTATCAATTACATATTTTACAAAATTGTCTTTAATATTAATATTATTAGTATTACTATGATAAGTTAGATTTCCATATAAATGGATATAACTTTGACTATCAAAAAATATACTTACATTATGTGTGTTCTCCCAAGCTGATCCAAATGACACTTCAACCAAATTACCTCTTTGTAGGTATGTGATACAATGATATATATTTCCTCATCATTTATAAACAAATTATGTCTTAAATCTTCGAAATCCAACTAATTTATACTTTTGTAAGAGTAATGACAGAACCTGAAGTAGATATCCTCCTCTCCAAATCACCTACACAATATGAATCACCATAACCATAAGTATAATATAAAGGTGATGGAAAGCTCAATTATGCCTCTAACATAGTAAAACCCCCATTTCACTACATTCTCATGTTCCCTTCACGAATTTTCCATGTACCTACTAACAACAATGAGTGCATGTGAGATATGTGGTCTACTACATATATTTTCATGCATCAAACTTCCTACTATATTAGAATATAATACATGAGACATATAATTCATAAAAGTGGAGAAGAACTAAAATGGGATTCTAAAGATATATTTATAAGTTTAAGATTATTCAATCAAAATTTCATAAGTCTTTTTTCAACATAATTCTATTTTGAAAACTTGAGCTTAAGTTTTTCTTGTCTCTATGTAATTCTATGTCAAAAAATTGTTTTAAGATTTTATATCCTTGATATCAAATGTCCTAGCAACTTAAGCCTTCTATATGTTAATATTGTTAATGCGTGTCAATTCATGTCAGTCACCTATTATCACTCATATTTTCCTTAGAAGTTATCCAAAAGAAGGAAAGGATCCAAGGTAACTACAAACCAATCTTTTAAGTACAGATCCTAGCCAGTCCATACTCAAAGAGGGCTCTCTCTTTATAATTTATCATTGTTTTGAGGTGATGTTAGGTTAGTTATTAACGTTCAAGGGATTTGTTTTAATTTGTTTGGTGGAATTAAAGGAAATAGATGGGCAGAGAATATATTCAGGCCATTGGGCTATGGAGTCGAGTAGGAAAGGTTTATCAAGGTTAGATTAATCACCGAGGTAAGAGTTCACAACACAAAATAGCATAGAAGGGACAAATATGAAAGTTTCTATGGATGGAAAACTCAACCAGGGCCAATGAAAATGAAAAATCCTTAGTAGGGATCAAGCTAAAGAATGGGGGTTTGGCAAATAGCAAGGGAAATCAAGAGTCCTATACCAAGGGCCAATAAAGGGAATGAATCATAGAAATAAGGGAGCAACTAAGAATTCCCAAACTTAAGCATTTTTGTAGAAAACATTAAATGAGCAAACAGTTAAAACAGAGAGCATTTAAGCTAAGTATGATAGTATTTTTCCTTGTTTTCTTTTAAGAATTTCTAAGAAAACACATATGATATTTCATAACATGAAGGAAAACAATATTCAAACTTAAAGAAATGATACTTATTTTTTTTCCACAGTGCACATGAATCAAGTGAAATGTCCTCAGCTTTATTCAATCCAGTAAACTAGTCCAACCTTGATTACAGTAGCTCCTTTAGCTCAAAACAAAAGTCTACCGAAATTATTTCTAATCCACACTAATTACTTCAATTTATGAAGTATTTATAAAAAAAATATTACAAAATATCTCATAACTATACGAGATTCATTATAGGAAATAAAAGCTATTTTCCCAAGAAGGTAGAGACAGATGGAAAACAGAATGTTTGCTATCCCTCTTTTTGTGAATGTGCTGGATGCTGGAACTCGAATTTGTCTCATGTAGTTGTCGTGGTAATTCTGTGCTGGATTTCACTCTTTTATTTACCTACTGATACTCTTTACCCGTGCTGATACTCTTTACCTATATTTACTAGACTTTATCGTAGTAAATATTTTTACTCCATGGATTTACTATAGTAACTTTATAGTATATCAGTCATACTGGTCCACCATTCATCATTTGGTATCTCCATTTTGATCATTTTCCTGTACACTTCATCAGCTTCTGTATATTTAACAAAATTAGGCCTATTGGTGAAAAGGTGTTTCACTTCATGTTCTATGTAAAAGAGGTTTTCCAAGCCATCATAAAGTACCTTTCTTGTAGGTAGTGCTTTTACTGCTGAAGAGCTAGCTTGGCTCCTGGCTTGTTTGTTTAGTCTCTCGATGTAGTCATCTTGTGTCATCAACTTGTCATTTATGACCAATGGGCTTGGAAGAACTTTCTCTCTCAAGATTCCATAATTCAACATGAAGTCATCTATATTTGCTTGAATACTTTGACACCTTTTCTCCAATTTGAGCATCAAGTTTGTCTTGGTAAGAACTTTCATAATTTCAAGAATGGTGGTTGTTCTATCTTCAATTTCTAAAACATCCAATTGGTACTTGTTCCTGTTGTTCAAGAAGTCAATCAACTGATTTTCTTCTTCAAGCTTATCTCCTAATTCTTCCTTGGTCTTATGTATAGCTTCCATAGCTATCTTGACTAGTTCAGTCTGTTAAAAAATTATCTTGATAGAAGGCCAAATATCATTGATGGAATCAATGATATTGGCCCACAATATATTTCTCATATCTCCTTGTGGCTTTTATAGTGTTAAGTCCTTTTCCAGGACTCTGATTCTCTCCTCCATTCTTTTGTTCCTCCATTCTTCTTCTTTTTTTTGAATTTGTGCCAGTTCATAATCTATTTCTATACCTGATATTTTTTCTTTGAGCTTCCTTAATTCAGTAGCCTGGATACTCATCTGTTCCATGGCTTTGCTCGCTTCATCTATTTTTTCTATTGTTGTCCCTGCATTGGTTGATGTACTTGTAGTTGGAATAGCTTCCGCTACTGGTAGTGTTGTTATTGGTGGAGCCAAAGATGCTACCAGAGTGGATGGGTCTGTTGTAGAAACTATGGGTATGACAGTTGGAGGAGTAGTGGCTAGCTCACTCTGCCTAGAATGTATTGCATTTTCCAATTCCCTCTCAGTTTCCTTTAGCTGTTCATTTAACTTAAGGACTAAGTCCATAAGTTATTCTTCCTTATGTTTCTCTATAACCTCTGCAGTTTGGGGATGGTGGAGAGGAGGGATATTAAGCTGCTTCTTCAATGCAACTATATCATCATTTTTCTTTTCAATCAATTGTTCAACTACTTTGACATCCTTGGGATCATGTCCCAGCTCTATCACAAAGTATTACAAGGTTTTTATTCTAATGTATTTAGCCTGAGAGTAGGCTTTTTCTAGTTGCAACTGTGTTGTTGTGTTGTGCAAAGAATTCTGCAATTGGTGTGCTGTGATGGCTTTACTAGTCAAGGTAGAGTAGACCATCTCACCAGTCTACTTGTGTAGTTCTATTTGGTCAATTGGATGAATATCCTTGGCCAAAACTTCAAAATCAATTTTCAAATAGTTACCCATTGACTTCAACTGCTGTACGGTTGGTTTTAGGAAATTCATTTGCATTTTTTATTCTTTTATGTCAAAAGTTGACATAAGCCTGGTCTGATTAGTTGGAGCCATTTTGAGGTAGTTAGCATAGGTTTTAGCTTCTAATTTCTCATTACTTGCTTTGATTTCCTTTTATTTCCATTTAATGTCTAGGCTTGGTTCAGAGAAAGCTCCGAAAGAAGATACTTCTGTGCTTTGTTGTCTCTCCAATGCTTGTATGTGGGAGGTGGATGTTGTACCACCTGCTGGGATAGTCTGCAAACTATCTATCATTTCAGCCACTGTGTTACTTGTGGTCTCCTCAGTTTATTCTTCTTTGGAATAGGGATTCAACCTTTGCCTTCTAGCAAAACTTTGATCAATAGGCCTGCTAGAAGGAGTGGCCTCTTCTCTATCTCTTTTGAGATTTCTTTCCTCGTTGAGAGGAGTCTGCAACACAGTAGGATTGCCCATGATTTGTTGAGGTTGAGCCAGTTCCTCTGAGATTTTGGGTTGCTCAGATTCTTGTTGTTGTTATGAATCTTCTACTCTTTCTGAGGTCCCTTGTTGCTCTGATGGCTATGTACTGGTTTCCTATGACTGCTTCCTGGATGAAGTTTCTCCAAACACCTGTACAAATGAATCCTCATTAAATCTTCTTTCTATGTCCTCCATTACATTATCAACTTCAATTTGAGTGCTATATTAATCTATCAGTGTGCCTTCCACCCATTCTGATTGGTTGGCATATTGTTCAATCTCTTGGATCGGATGGTGGATATATGGTGATAGCTTATGTTTCTGCCTTCTATCACAAATGAATCCACGAGGGTCATAGGGCCAGATGAAACTCTTTTTTAATTTCAATCGCTCAAGGATTTCATCTGCCACCTTTTCGACTTCTCTGTTATTGCAAATAAATGGGCCTAGATGATCCTTTATCCTCAGTTGGGCCTTCTTCTTGGTCTTGACAAAGTGAATTTCATCAAAATTAATCATTTTCCTGTAGTACTCCAGGGAAAATAATCGAATGGGGAGATATCTAGGTAATTTATATGGAGGTAGCTCACACCCATAAATCCTGATTTTGGTATGGTTTTGGTATAAATACCAATCCCCAACTTTGTATTATTTGGACAGCTGAAGAATCCTCTTAATATCTGCACTAATTTTGGGAGGGGGATTGCCTATCAACATTGTAGTCACTGGATGCACAAATTTGTCAACAAAATCTATATATGAATAGGGAGAACCAAAAGACATGTGGAAAAGAGAAGTCCAGAAAATGACACATCTAGGATCCCCTTTGGTATCAAGATTTTGTACAGAGAAGGGAAACCTATCAGTTTGGTAATAAAGAAACAAATGATACATCATTGATGAATACTTGAACACCCTCTCATTTTCGAGTCTCATAAACTGATCATACATTTTACCTGCTATGAATTTGGCATAATCAAACTTGACTGGAGGAGGCCGACCAGGAGTAAATATAGAAATACCAGGAAAAATAGTTTCATCTATATACTCATTAGTGGTGGAACCCAGAATGCATGATAGAATTTTTGTGATGTCTCTGCCTAGATCATAAAGGAAGGCTAACATGTAAGGAGGGCGATCCTTTGGCATGTATTTTTCTTAAAAAATGAAGGTCTGGAGGATCTGAGTACATCTAGAACTAGACAGTTTTGTGAACCTTTCAAGCAAAACGGGGATGGAAAGGGGGGTGAGGTCTTGACCGGGTTGTAACTGTAACATCTTGTTTATGGACTCAGCTGTAATGGTGAAAAGGATTTTCTGGTCTGACGACATTACAGATTTCAAAACAGGGTCATAATTCGCATGGCAATAATGAATAATTTCAGGAAAGACGTGAATTCTTGGGAATTGATATTTGGGTACGTTCGACTCCCAGAGACCTAACTTATCTGCATGGTTTAAGTAATTATCTCTGTATCTGCAATGCAATTTCAAAGGGGTTTCATTAAAGGTGAGGTCCTTTATCTGGAAATACTTGTCAGTGAGGGGAAGATGGTCTAAATCTCTGTGGGGAGTGGTAATGTGCATGGCATCCAAAGCAACTGGAAGATCCATTCTTGGTTCTTGTGGATTCAATGATGAGGGTAGGGAATTTCAAGGAATTTGTGAAGAATGGGGTCATTTCAAAGAGATTCTAGACTATAGAACGACTTTCTATCATTAAATTTACTTGATTTTCGCAAAAATTCAGTCCAGGTTGAATATGAAAGTAGGGTTTTCTTAGTAAAGAAGGTAAATACCTGGTTAAGGTTGTATGAAAGAACAAATGGCTCAGGTTCCCCATTTGCATGGAGTGCATGGGTCTGCAATGGAAATCTAGAATTCAGTAGCTTTTGAAAGTTGACGGTTGGAAGCAGGGTGGCAGTTCAAACGTACTCTGAGTGTGCATGGAGAATAAAAGTTTCTTTTCTTGGTAGGATAAAATAATGAGTATTTTTGTTTCTATTTGGCAAAGTCATTGTTTTGGTGGGTATGATGAAAATGACAGTTGGTGCCAGTTAATGGATGGGACATTTTGTCATTTAGCGAAGGTGGTAAGCAAGGGTGGTAAGTGGATTCTATCGCACAACTTATGAGGGTGTAGTGTGTGGAGCGATAAAAAGGTGTCTTTTTAACTCCTAATTACCTTCACATTAATTATCAACCCAGAGACGACTTTTTATTTCAAGAGTGTACTCAGTCTGAGGCGGCTATTTACTCAAGAGTAATGTTTTGTAGTATAGTGCTTAAAAGCTACAAAAGTAAATGGCTGCATGTCTATAACTTAACTACTTCAAAAGGCTAAATCACACCAAGCATTGCATCAGTCGAAGGTTCGGTAGCAATAACCCATCCTTTTCATAACTGATGAGAACAAATCCGAGGTCTGGGAGCTAGGTAGCAGATGCTGGGGCTCACTACAGCCTGAGATCGTCCTTGATGAATATAAATGAAACGGCAAGTAAAGGAAATAACGATGAAATAAAACAGCACATCAGCCAAGGGTTTGGTGGCAATAACCTATCCCTTTCATAACTGATGGGAGCAGATCAAAGGTCTGGGAGCCAAATAGCAGAAGCTGACACTCACTACAGCCTGAGTCTGTCCTTAAGAAATGGAAAGTAAATGAAACAACAAATCAACAATCTTGAAATAGACCAGCAATTGAAATGGAATAGCAATGCTAAAATACTAGAATTAAACAACAATCTTAAAACTGAACAACAAAACTAAGGAATTAGAAAGACACAGTAACTATAAATGTAATTGAATCAGCAACCTATCAGCATGAACATTAATTGCAATTATTGAAGCAATAGCAATCGTAGTTATAATTGAACAGCCATTGCAATTATAAATGAGCAGCAATTAAATGAACCATAGTCTTAATTAGATAGTGCAGCATTAGATCAGAATTATCAGCAGGACATTTCAAGTTATAATTAATAATTCTATCACTGACGCAATCCAATTATGATTTCAACGAAATGTTCATAAACAAAATATTACTGAACAAAACAATTTAAAGAAATGAAAAGGAAATCAAACCATCACACAGCAGCTGCAGCGTACTCCACTAGAGGCTGGGCCCTTAGCCGCCAGCGGATGCTACTGGGTTAGTTCAGAATGAAAAGAATGAACAGCAACTCCAAATCATGTATTAATCAACCAATTGTGGAATCATTAAAACAGAAAAAGCTTGGGAATTACAGCATGCAACAATCCTTATCCTATCATGAATAATCCACCATCATTCTTCATCATTTTCCATCATTTTTCATCATTCGAATCCCCCCATCTCTAATCTCTGCTCTGATTTAAATAAAGAGAGATCAGAGAGAAGTTACAATAAAGATAAGAATAAAATGATTTCTATTACAAAATTGGTTTGCTTCTAACCAATTGATCAACAAGAAGATGTATTTTCATCCAGCTTTCAACAAGAGCAAGACAAATTTGGCTTTGCAGGTGAGATTTGGAGGACAGTCGCAACAACAAATCTGAAAAAATCATGCTCAAAGAACCCTGCGTTTCTCTCAGTACAAGCCGAATTTGGGCAAACCGTTCTTTGCCAAAGTTAATTGGGTCCATTCTGGACAAAACCCATGTTCCGGATTTTCCAGATTCTGCTTCATTTGCTTAGAATCTCAACCGCAAAACCGTCACTTCTTATTCCAGCGAATTTCTGAGTTGGCACTTTTAATGATCAAATCTTCAATCTGAAAATTATCTTGGACGCTAAAAATGGTGAATAATGTTACAACTGATTTATTAAAACTATCATTGATAAAATCATGCATAATCATTAATTTATTATAAATAAAGGAGAATAAATAATATTCATCCATAGAAGCATAAATCATCATAAAATGGATTTATATAATAAATTATAATAAATGACATGATGAAGAATAATAGAAATGGGTGGAATAAGTATTCAAAAGTGATAATAATAATGGCATATTAACGGCCCAACATACCTCCACACTCAATATGTTGCATGTCCTCATGCAACGAAAACTGAATATATTGCATGTCCTCATGCAACCCAAAGACAAAAACCCATGTGTTAACCAAGCAATAAAAAATATGTTCATCTCAGCTCATGAAATGGATAGAACAAATGAATTCTTCCTTAATTAATGAATATTCACTTCTAGTGAACTTGATGAAGGCATAACAATTTTTACATCGACATTCAACTATATGTATATATGAAGTTGCAACAAAATATGATATAAGTAACATCAAACTTCATTAACCATTCTCTCAAAAACTACAAACCAGCTTTTGTTGAAATTTGGCAAGTAGATTTATAATATATGAACGCCTTTATGATCCAAAAATCGGACTGTTTTGATGCACGGATCATGAGATATAAACAAAATGGCTGTAGGTGAGAGTGCATGATTTCCGAAATTTTATGAACCAATTTATCTTGAAATTGTCTGGGTTTTATTAATGATACGTCTGTGTTTTCCAAAAATCACAAGAATTGAGTTCATAGTTTTAAAAATATTATGGAAATCAATTTCTACACTGAAATTGTATGCCTTACATGAGAAAGAAAATAGAAAATATCCATCATGCGTAGCAATTCCTCCCCCTCTTTGAAAAATTAGCATGCCCTCATGCGATGCTAGAAAACAAATAGAGGTGGTTGCTACTATCTGTTGAATTCTATGCTTGGTGTAAAACAACATGGAATAAGGGAGGTGTTGAGAATGAATAAGAATAGCAATGGATGATAAAGAATATGAATGGCATGGTCATAAGAAAGAAATGAATGAAAGCAACACTCCCCCAAACTGAAAGATGATATGTCGTTGAAAAAGGGGAAGTGGTAAAGATGTGGAATGAAGGATGATAAATAATGCTCAAAATGGATTTCTATGAAATTCTCCTAAATTTGTAATAGATCAGAAAATTATGCGATTTTACCTCAAGTTTTACCTCCGAAAATGTGGAATGACGTATATGGACTGGCATGTGTTGAAGCTGATGTAGGCAGAGTTGGTGCTGAAAGTGATACAAAAGGTGGAATCCAGGTAAGCACATCATGTCTGCAGAATTGTTCACGTTCGCGAGCCTCTTCTGTTAAGTGCAATAGTGTGGTCATGCTATGAATAAAATTCTGCCCATACTTGTTGTTTTCCTGCCAACAAATCATTATTTTGCATACAATGTTCTTGAATCCATAGTGTTAGTTTTGAATAGCAACAGATAAGATGCATGCAAAAATTTCAATCAGAAAAACTTATGTATACATGCAATACTAATATTTTGGCAAATCAACAAGTGATGGCAGAGTGCAGTAATCATATCGCATGCAATCCCATAATGCATACATTCCCCCCCTCCAATTAGAAAATGAATTCCATGACCATAAAGTGTATGAGAGGGGTTATGTTGACGGCAAGGTACAAGAATGAACAATATAGCAGTAGAGTAGACATATCAAGGATAGGACAGTGATAGTTATGGTTATAATGAGAGCAAAGTGTGTAAAGATAGTTATGAATAAGAGATAGGACGCTTTGAATTGATGATAAGAGATGAAAAGGATAAAAAGAACAACAATATGCCAAAAAGATGCTTTACTGATAGGATGCTAGCTGAAAATGATGCGATTGATCATAAAACAATTTCCCATGCATAAAGGTTCAAAACAGGGAAAAAGTTAAGGAAATAACTTCTCTGATAAAAAGAAAAAAAATAAGGAAAGGGTATTATAATAATAATTGACGATAAGATATAACTTCAATACCATAAGCAGAGCCGTTGCTGCCAGCAGGCATCCATAGCCTCGGCAGGGTTGCTTTTTAACCGATATGAGCCAGGATCCTCAATTTATAAATGGAGAGTTATAGTGCTGTTCTACAGAAGAGATCAGTGTGCTGGCGTGGTAACCAGATAACCACACTACCATTCACTGGGATGTAGCAAAAGTGATTAGGCCGGCTCGTGATGAGACCTCCTGTTCCAAGGATAATTTGGCTATCCAATGGATCATAACCCTGGTGTGGTGGCCATAATGGGAATGTCACTTTCTTACAACCTTATGAACATGGTAGGCTGGCTCGTAATGAGACCCCCTATCCTCTATCTGCGAACAAAATTTTGTTGTTATTACACATTTTTATGATAAAAAGAGGGAGGCTCAGTACTCCTTAAGAGCAAGGATGGTGGAAGAAGTTGAACATGTCAATAGAAAAAAATATACCCATAATCTCATTTATTACAGACAGAGAAGATTATAACCAGGAAGGGTGGAACCAGCATGGTATTAAGATGATCAATCAGTATCATGTATAGCAGAAAACAATGCAGTAAAGTAGTATATAAATAATTATGTCCATTTTTGAAAAGAATCTATCATCAAGGAGCTGTTTTGTTAAA
Organism: Pinus tabuliformis; assembly: GCA_031772625.1. Lineage (NCBI taxonomy): Eukaryota > Viridiplantae > Streptophyta > Pinopsida > Pinales > Pinaceae > Pinus > Pinus tabuliformis. The sequence continues at coordinate 48,150,118 of CM062813.1, forward strand.
GATCATAACGTAAATGATAATAACTCGCTTCAAAAGAATCCATAATTCTTGTCCTCATAAAAGTAGTGTACTTCATGCGATGAAAGAGAATCAGGAAAATGTGGTTGAGATGAACTACGAATAATCCCACAAGAGGAAGGAAGGGTTGCTCTCGAAAATAATCTCAAAGTGTTGCTTTTTTGAAGGAACAACAGAAACGTGTAGGGAACAGCAAAGGAAATGCACACCAAAAAGCAAAAATACACACAAAAAAAGGTGTGAGAATGCGAATGTCGTTCCTTTGGAAAAAGGAACAACAAAAACTTAAAGTGTCGTTCCTTTAGAAAAGGAACAAAAAAAATGAAAAGTGTCGTTCCTTTGGAAAAGGAACAGCAAAAACGCAAGTGTCGTTCCTTTGGAAAAGGAACAGCAAAAATGAAAAGTGTCGTTCCTTTAGAAAAGGAACAACAAAAACGCAAGTGCCGTTCCTTTGGAAAAGGAACAACAAAAATCAAAATTTTCGTTCCTTTGGAAAAGGAACAACAAAAACGCAAGTGTCGTTCCTTTGGAAAAGGAACAACAAAAATGAAAAGTGTCGTTCCTTTGGAAAATGAACAACAAAAATGCAAGTGCCGTTCCTTTGGAAAAGGAACAGCAAAAAGAAAAGTGTTGTTCCTTTGGAAAAGGAATAGCAAAAACGCAAGTGTTGTTCCTTTGGAAAAGGAATAGCAAAAATCAAAAGTGTCGTTCCTTCGGAAAAGGAACAGAAAAAATGAAAAGTGTCGTTCCTTTGGAAAAGGAACAGCAAAAATGCAAGTGTCGTTCCTTTGGAAAAGGAATAACAAAAATGAAAAGTGCAGAAGTGATGTTCCATTAGAAAAGGAACAGCAAAACGTGAAAGTGCAGAAGTGTTGTTCCATTCAAAAAGGAACAACAAAACGTGAAAGTGCAGAAGTGCTGTTCCATTCGGAAAGGAACAACAAAACGTGAAAGTGCAGAAGTGTTGTTCCATTCGGAAAGAAACAGCAAAACGTGAAAGTGCAGAAGTGTTGTTCCATTCGAAAAGGAACAGCAAAACGTGAAAGTGCAGAAGTGTTGTTCCATTCGAAAAGGAACAGCAAAATGTGAAAGTGCAGAAGTGCTGTTCCATTCGAAAAGGAACAACAAAACGTGAAAGTGCAGAAGTGCTGTTCCATTCGAAAAGGAACAGCGAAACGTGAAAGTGCAGAAGTGTTGTTCCATTCGGAAAGGAACAGCAAAACCTGAAAGTGCAGAAGTGATGTTCCATTCGAAAAGGAACAGCAAAACGTGAAAGTGCAGAAGTGTTGTTCCATTCAGAAAGGAATAGCAAAACGTGAAAGTACATAAGTGTTGTTCCATTCGGAAAAGAACAGCAAAACGTGAAAAAGGAACAGAAAAATGAGTCATGGAAAAGGAATGACAAAATGAACCATGAAAAAGGAACAGAAAAATGAATTGCTGACCAAAAAGGTGCTTTTCCTTTGGAAAAGGAACAGTAAAACGAAATTGTTGTCCCTTTGAAAAAGGAACAGCAGAAACGACAAAAGTGCACACAAACGCTGTCCCTTCAGAAAAGGAACAGCAAAATGCACAAGCATGAAATGCAAACACGCAAAGAATGAATTAGTTGTTCACTGTATTGAAGCTGAGGATGGGTCATAGTTTGAATGAAGCAACACCTGAAACACAAAATATAAAAGAAATTAGAAAAGAAACAACATTTTATTTAAAAACAATATGTAAATTAAGTTACAACAGCTATGATATTATGTAAAAAAAATGATCTTTTTGAAAAATGTTTTGGCAGCAGTGACAAGACATGAATCTTCAAATCGAAATCAATTCTTCATTTCTTCTATTATGAATCCATTGGGTAATGACTTGGATGAAATTCCTTTGTTTCATTAAAATTTCTTTCAAAAATCACTCGTCCATAAATTGACCTTCTTTATTTTCCCAAGACCTGCAAAAAACGAGTGTCTACCTGCAATAAAACATTAAATCATGGAGAAAGAGAGGTGATCAGGCTCCCCTAATCCAAGAATTATGCAAAAAAATAACAAGTAGTTACTCTTTATAACAAATTCATTGAGAAAATAACAAAGTAAAATTTATTTGTCACCTGCGGGAGAGCAGTGGTCGACCATACTATCCAGCAGTGTTTTAATCACAACTTTTTTTTTCATCAAAATTGAGTGATTCCAAAGCAAAATGAGAGCTAATTCAAAGTTTTATCTCCAGTAGAAACAGGTTTTAGAAATTCAATGATATGATATGTCAATTTTAGTTAGAACAACCTGCATAACAGAGTCATTTTCGATTACCCAACTCAGACCAACGATTGATATTTCAAGCATAGATTCTTCGTTTGATGTCAGATTCAAATGATTCAAACTGGAAATGAAAGTAGATTCATTTATTTATCTCCAATAGAAATAGGTTTTGAATAAAAGAAGAATTGATAGGTCAAATACTATAAGGAACAACCAGAAAGACATAGTTTTAAGAGTGCTGATTTACGATAGACAGTCAGTATTTTGATCATAACTTCCCCATACGATATCAAAAATGAGTGATTCCAATTGAATTGTAAACTATATTCATAGGGGAATCTACCATAGAAACAAGTTTTAAAAATTCATTCATTTAAGCCTCCAAAAACTGACTGTCCCAACTCTGTTCCTGCGTTGCCCGCTAGACATCCGGTCAATGTTTTGGTTCTGACATTTTCATTTCAAATCCAAATTAAGTGATTCAAATTGGGTTAGAAAGTAGACATCAAGGGCCACCTAGGGTAGAAACATGTTTTTAAAATATTCACTTTTGGTCCCTCAAAACATGACTGTCCCGACTGTTTTTCCAGAAAGTTCATCAAGCCCGCAAGACAAAAAAAATGATATTCAAGCATTTTTTCAAATTGGTGATAAAAATGAATATAAGTGTTTGTAGAATTTTTATTCCCATTTTAAATCATCTACATACACAAATGAATTAAAAAATTATCACCGATGTTGATTTCCATAGCATGTTGCAACAAAAAACAACTAGCTTTACAAAAAAACAAAATGCATTTATTTATGTCCTTATTTTATTTTATTTTATTTTCTCCACTATCCTACTCTTCTTTGAGAATCGAATATGTTTATGTATAAGAGTATTTCCAGTGGAACCATTTTAGAAATAGGGCTTCATGTATGCACATACCCAAATTTGAAAAATGCATGTTAATGGATATTAGGGTATGAGAAGCCAACTTCCCTTCAAAAAATGGTATCAAAAATTGTTGAAGCATAGAGTGATGTTGCAAACAAATGATGGAGTGAAACCAATTTTCATTGTATCCGTTACTTTCTTGATTTCTCATATCCATCAGATCATGAAGTTCTTGAGCTTTTAAAATAGCTTGTTGATACATACTATAAGAAACCTCATTTTCTTCCATAGCTTCTACAATTTTTGAATTTGAAACATTCTGAATCTCATTATAAGTTTTCTCTAATGGCGCATGTGAGATAGAATGGGTGGGAAGGGTGGGTTAATTTGGCAGTTCAACATTGTAAGCATGTTGTATTGGTTTATTATGGTGAGGGTGTGGAATTAGTTGAGCAGGAAAATGTGTAAGGAATGGAGCATTGTGATGATGTGGTCGATTGGGTTGAGTGGATGAATTTAGTATGCAAGTAGGATGTTGTGGAAGAGCTGGTGAAAAATATGGAGAAAATGTTTGTGCTACAAGATGAGGGAGAGTAGTCATGCCATCATAAGATGAACCATGCCCAACTTGTAAACAATATTGGTGGTTATATTGAAATTGACATGGCTGCCCTAACACATTAGTATTCCATAATGGATTATGCAAGTAAGAGAATGAAGAGGAAGTGTTTTGAACCATACCTGTAGGCCATGATTTCCATGGTTTTGACTTTGCTGCATCTTCCTCATCTCTTTGATATGCTACTTCCATCCTAGATAAGGAAGAACAACTATCTATGGATTGCTCCTTTCGGTCATGAGTGGAAAACACTTCATCAAATTCTTGATTTTTCTAAACTTGCAAAGCATCCAATTTTGAACTTAGAGAGCTAATAAAATCAACTTTAAAATTTTCAAATAAAGTATTGATTTCAGCTCTTATGTCTCCTATTCTTGTAGCAGATTTGGAAAAGAAAGAACAAACATCTCTAGAATTCTTACCAGCCTTGGAGATTCCTCTTGAATACCTTATGCACAATTCACAAACATCATGATATGATAACTGAAAAACATCACCTTTTCCTATCAGATTTAAGAGTTCTAAAAATTCATCTTTGATTCCTTTAAGGAGGAGTGTTTTTAAGATCTCTTTTTCCAAATGCTTATGCTTTGATTTTTGAAGGTTATAATGAAATCGATCTACATAATCCTCCAAACTTTCATCTTGCCCTTGTATCATACCGAAAATATCTTCATTGGATTTGCAATAGTCTTGGTACTTCTTCAAGAATATGTTCTTCATGTCCTCCCATGTTTGGATGCAATTCCCACCTAGGCTCATGAACCATCGGAGAGCTGCTCCTTTTAGAGTAAGAGGAAACACTTTCAATCTTTGATCATTAGTACAATAATCATATCCTCTACAAAGTATTTCAAACTCAAATAAGAATGTATCTGGATCTTCATTTGTCAAGCCATGAAAATTTGGTAGAGACAATGGGGGAATTATATGCATTTGTGTCACTCCTCTTAGATCTTTGATAGGAAATTCAAAAGTAAAAATTTTGATCCATTTCTTACCATAATAGAAGATGTTCTTCATGTGTTTCTTTGAGGCCCTTTCTTCAAATGTTCCTGTCAATCGGTTAGTGAAATGAGTGGTGCTTACATCACCACTTGAGAAAAATCATGAGATTTGTTTTTCAAAATTTCTATTTTTTTTTCTTTTAATTCATTCACACAAAAATTCAAACATCTATTTCTACCCAACAAAGCAACAGCAAATCTGTTAGGAAAGCGGACAGTGGAGTAGGGCTTTTACATGCTCTGCACGCAGGTTCTTACCTTCTGTTTTTAAGATCCAACTCTTCCCTAGCAGGCACTCATCAGATTCACACTACTAGTTAGAAATGGCTACACTCTCCCCGGCAACGGCGCAAAAATGTGGAGCGATAAAAAGCTGTCTTTTTAACTCCTAATTACCTTCACATTAGTTATCAACCCAGGGACGACTTTGTATTTCAAGAGTGTACTCAGTCTGAGGCGGCTATTTACTCAAGAGTAATGTTTTGTAGTATAGTTCTTAAAAGCTACAAAAGTAAATGGCTGCATGTCTATAACTTAACTACATCAAAAGGCTAAATCGCACCAAGCATTGCATCAGTCGAAGGTTCGGTAGCAATAACCCATCCTTTTCATATCTGATGAGAACAAATCCGAGGTCTGGGAGATAGGTAGCAGATGCTGGGGCTCACTACAGCCTGAGATCGTCCTTGACGAATATAAATGAAATGGCAAGTAAAGGAAATAACGATGAAATAGAACAGCACATCAGCCAAGGGTTTGGTGGCAATAACCTATCCCTTTCATAACTGATGGGAGCAGATCAGAGGTCTGGGAGCCAAATAGCAGAAGCTGACACTCACTACAGCCTGAGTCTGTCCTTAAGAAATGGCAAGTAAATGAAACAACAAATCAACAATCTTGAAATAGACCAGCAATTGAAATGGAATAGCAATGCTAAAATAATAGAATTAAACAACAATCTTAAATGGAACTGAACAACAAAACTAAGTAATTAGAAAGACACAACAACTATAAATGTAATTGAATGAGCAACCTATCAGCATGAACATTAATCGCAGTTATTGAAGCAACAACAATTGTAGTTATAATTGAACAGCCATTGCAATTATAAATGAGCAGCAATTAAATGAACCATAGTCTTAATTAGATAGTGCAGCATTAGATCAAAATTATCAGCAGGACATTTCAAGTTATAATTAATAATTCTATCACTGACGCAATCCAATTATGATTTCAACGAAATGTTCATAAACAAAAGATTACTGAACAAAACAATTTAAAGAAATGAAAAGGAAATCAAACCATCACACAGTAGCAGCAGCGTACTCCACCAGAGGCTAGGCCCTTAGCCGCCAGCGGATGCTGCTGGGTTACTTCAGAATGAAAATAATGAACAGCAACTCCAAATCATGTATTAATCAACCAATTGTGGAATCATTACAACAGAAAAAGCTTGGGAATTACAGCATGCAACAATCCCTATCCTATCATGAATAATCCACCATCATTCTTCATCATTTTTCCATCATTTTTCATCATTTGAATACCCCCATCTCTGATCTCTGTTCTGATTTAAATAAAGAGAGATCAGAGAGCAGTTACAATAAAGATAAGTATAAAATGATTTCTATTACAAAATTGGTTTGATTCTAACCAATTGATCAACAAGAAGATGTATTTCCATCCAGCTTTCAACAAGAGCAAGACGAATTTGGCTTTGCAGCTGAGATTTGGAGGACTACCGCAACAACAAATATGAGAAAATCGTGCTCAAAGAACCCTGCGTTTCTCTCAGTACAAGCCGAATTTGGGCAAACCGTTCTTTCATAAAGTTAGTTGGGTCCATTCTGGACAAAACCCATGTTCTGGATTTTCCAGATTCTGCTTCATTTTCTCAGAATCTCAACCGCAAAACCATCACTTCTTATTCCAGCGAATTTCTGAGTTGGCACTTTTAATGATCAAATCTTCAATCTGAAAATTATCTTGGAGGCTAAAAATGGTGAATAATGTTACAACTAATTTATTAAAACTATCATTGATAAAATCATGCATACTCATCAATTTATTAGAAATAAAGGAGAATAAATAATATTCATCCATAGAGGCATAAATCATCATAAAATGGATTTATATAATAAATTATAATAAATGGCATGATGAAGAATAATAGAAATGGGTGGAATAAGTGTTCAAAAGTAATAATAATAATGACATATTAACGACCCAACATAGTGTTATTCGGAGAGGTCTTCCCAATGCCATTCATCAGGTGACACGTAACGACAGGGGAACAGTGAAACTTCTTGAATCAAGCGGGTAAAGTTCGGCATCAGGGGCCGCCTGATATGAGTGTAGGTCATTAGATCTGAAGATGTCAGATCATATGGTCGTCGGGGAAGGGACTTGATTGGGGTTTAATGGAGGGGCCCGACACTATAGTAACTGCATATTAGGGAGGTTAATTACATCGAGGGTGATGCGATTCGCAAAAGGTTCTTAATTAATCACAAGTTGATTAATTAATTCCTTTTTAATGCAATAGAGAGGTTATATGGCTTAATTTCATCGTGGATAGATTAATTAATCTATCGATTAATCTATCTATCGAATTATTCTTTTATTTATGGTTTATATTTCAAACTAGGGTTGGATATTAGAATAAGGGATTTTAGTAATATATAGTGGATGGGGTGTATTTTGCGGGAGCTAACTATAGTAAATTATGTTAATATGAAATAGATGTGGAAATGAGAATACGCTAAGTAAAATGTTTTGAAAAATATTATATTTCTGCATATAAACATTCATAACTTAGGCTTAGATGCATGTTGTGGGTTTTTTTTTGTGGAAAAAGGGTTTTAAATGAGGTTAATTACTTTCCCTAGGCAAATAATGATTTTACCTTAGGAAAATGGATTTTTTTAGATGAAATGGATGAGTTATGGAGGAATGAATGTTGATGATTTAGCACTTGGAACCTGTAAATCATTAGGCCGAGGGTCCAGTCCCTCCAAAAGTCAGAGAAATTCTCTGAGCCCCTTTGGTTTAAGGTTTTTGGTGCCTTGATTGTTATTTGTGGGAAATTAGTGATATTAGGGGTAAAAGAAAATGAGAAAATTAATAACACGACTTTGTAAATGTCTCCATTATCCATACTTTCAAAGTAATATGATGATGAAAGTAAATGATATGAGCTTCAAATAATCATCCTTCACACACTATTCTGGAACCATCCATCTACTTACCCACCTACACATCCTACCATTTTTTCTACTCTTTATTAGGATGCACTTAAATAGGAAAACCCTTATGAAACTTTTCTTTTCTTTTACAATGGAAATCTATCTAAGTCTATCCTTATTACATCCACAGGCTCAGATTAAACTACTGAGTTCCTTTATTTACTCTACCTATCTACTTATCTACCAAGATTAGACAATTTGGTCAGATTTTATTCTCTATGTCTAAGCATGAAATTGAAAACATGGAATAACCAAGATTAAACTGTTTGGTTACCATGGATTGTGCCATAAGAACACTTTGCACACAATCATTATTGTATAGAAAGTAAAACAGTATTGGCATTTGGGCTTGCACACTTTCATGGTATTTCTTTCTTTAGGGTTCATATTTTTCATCTTTTTTGACCTTTTCTTTATTTCCTTTTTCATCCTTTGATCTTTATTTTAATACATACCCTCTTTACATTTTTATTTTTATTTTTTACAAATATGGAAAACATTTGCAGAAAGGAAAGGTATGTACATATTTCAGAGTTAAACTAAATCAATCATAAATTATGACACCTATTGGTATAGGAACATAATAGTGGTTCCGCTTGGGGATGGCTTTCCCTCATGGAAAGTCAAGAAATTTAGACCAATGGCCCTCTTAGAGACAGTGTTTTCACTCTGCAATTTCCTTTGATTCTGTTGTTTTATCAATATCTATGATAGTGATAATCTTGAAGCTTAGGGCCTTCTCCTTGGGCTTTAACTCCGAAACCTAACCATCCAATCAACACTTAAACATTTTAAAGGATATATTATGTTCAACTGAAATGAGTAGAATTAGTAGCTTGGATCGATGTAATGTTTCAACATTCGACCATTAACTGGTCCTCATTCTATCTCTGCACCATTTAACTCTTTGAGAAAATAAGAATTATTCCCTCTAAAGGCATATATAATGTATGGACCTTTCCATAGGAATTCAAACTTCCCATGTTTCCCTTTGTCTTCTCTTTTGGAGTCCCACTTCAAAACTTTGTCACCAAGATAGAAGTCTTCTACTTTGGTCCTTTTATCAGAAACTTTCTTGATTTTTTCCTGCAATATTTGGGCTCTGATGTATACTTCTTCTCTGGTTTGCTGCAAATGAATGGTATGATTGATTCTACTCTAAATATCATTTGGCTCAACTTGAGATTCTTGGAGTAGTTTCATTACTGGAATTCCTAATGATGAAGGGAAAACAACTTCCATCCCATAGACTAACTGATAGGGACTGGTCCTAATAGATTTATTAGTTGTAAGCATGTCTGCGCACAAAGAATTGATCAGTTTTTTGTTCCATGTTTTCATATTATCTTCCAACAATTTTTCAATTATATTCATTAAGCTTTTATTGGAGGATTCTGCAAGTCCATTTCCTTGGGGATAGTAGGCTGTGGAGTGACCAAGGGTTATATGGTATTTATGGCATAAATCAATCATCCTTTTTTATTTAAATGTTGCAGCATTGTCTGTGATAATTTTGTCTAGACAGCGGAATCTAGACAAAATATTGGCCTCTATAAAACCTATGATGACAGTATCAGTGGCTTGTCTGGAGGAAATGGCTTCTATCCACTTTGTAAAGTAATTTGTGGCAGTCAGTATCCATCTATGCTAAGCAGAATAAGGGGGGTGAATTTCACTAATGAAGTCTAGATCCCCATTGTTGAAATGGCTTCTTAGTAGAAATGGGTTTCAAAGGTAAAGGCAGAAGATTTCTTTTTCCTTCAAAGATTTGACACTTGTGGTAGGACGTTACAAACTTTTTTACATCAGTAAACAAGGTTGGCCAGTAGAATCCTGCTCTTAGGATTTTATCAGTTGTCGTCTTCCAATAGAGGTGTCCTCCACAATCACCTGCATGAAATTCTTAGAGTACTTTGTCAGATTCTTCCTTTAATAAGCAATTTAACAAAATGCCTTCATGATTTTTCCAAAATAAAGTATTATCCATTATGCAGAATTTCAAAGATTTCATTTTCAAGAACCTACTTTTAGTTCTGGACAACTCTGGAGGAGCTTGTAAATTTTTTAGGACTTATATTATGTCAGCATACCAGGGTGAATATAAAAAGGCTTCGCTAATATGTGGAGTCGCCATCTCCTCTTGGTTGTCCAGTTCTGCTATAAAATTTATGCCTAGAGCTTGACAATTGGTTTCAACCATAAGTTTAGCTAGCCCTTGGCCTTTGATTAACTTTTTAGGTTTAACCTCTATGTCATACTCTAATATGGTAGCTATCCACTTTCCTCTTTTTCCATCAACTCCATTCTGTGTTAGAATGTCTTTGACTACAACACTAGGAACATAAGCTCCAATGTGAGAATAGAAGATATAGACTCTGAAATATTTGATGGATTATATCAAAGCAAAAGCCTGCTTTTCCATTATGTTATAATTTAAGGATGCATCTCTTAGAGCTTTACTAAAGAAGCCTATTGGTTGTTTGAATCCATGATCATTCTTCTGTAGTAAAACTGCATCAATACTATGTTCTGATGCAAAATAAAAAATGATAAATTCTCTATCAAACATTCGACTGATGAGGACTGGTGTTTGATTCAAGGCTAGTTTTATGTCTTTGAATGATTTTTTAGCCTCTACTATCCATTTAATAGCCGAATCTTTTTTAAACATGTTATTTAAGAGTCTGATCAGTTCAGCTAGATTCGAGATAAATCTTCTTAAGGAATTTATTTTTCCTAAAAATGCCTGAAGTTCTTTAATGTTCCTGGGGTGAGGTATTTGCAAAATAGCTTCAATCCTGGTTGGATCAATCCGGATTCCATCCTTGGAGATGATGTGGCCCAATAGTTTTCCTTCTTCCAAACCAAATAAATACTTTTTAGGATTCAGTGAGATACCATATTTCCTGCACTTAATAAAGACCTATCTAAGATCATCCAAATGCTACTGATCCGATTTGGAAAACGATGTGATATCATCAAGGTATATAACTAGGAAATCATGGATTTCTTTGGCAAGGGCAATATCCATTGCCCTTTGAAAGGTGGCTCCTGGGTTTCTCAATCTGAAAGGCATTTTAACATACATAAAGGTACCCTATGGGGTTGTGAATGTAGTTTTTGATTGATCATTAGGATGGACTAGGATTTGGTTGTAACCAGAGAAACCATCTAACAATGAGATCCTTGTGGAACCTACTACCCTTTGCAATATGTGATCCATTTTAGGTAGGGGATAGTTATCTTTGCATGAAACTTTGTTTAAATTCCTTAGGTTGACACATAGTCTTATTTCTCTTGTTTTCTTTCTTGTAGGGACAATATTAGATACCGAATCTGAAAACCTAATGGGTGCAATAATTCCTACTTCGTACATCCATTTGATTTCCTTTTCAATAGATGGTAGTAGAACATGGTTAATTCTTCTAAGCTTCTGCCTAAAGTGCTTATGATCTTCCTTTAAAGGGATAGTGTGTTCTAGAATGCTAGTATCACATGATTTCAAATCCTCATAACTCCAGGAAAAAACATTCTAGAATTCCTTCATAAGTTCCATATATTTCAGTTTTTCATTGGGTGGCAATGATTTAGATAGTTTTATAAGCTTGGGATTCTCTTCAGACCCTATGCTACATTCCTCAATGTCTATTTTCAAAGGTTCCATTTTAGGCTTTTTAGTAATATCATTTGAGTCGAATAAGTCCTCCAAAGGAGTTAATCCTTTGGGTAAGAAATTGTCTTTAAGGTTTATGACTTCAGTTTCATCATCAATTATTTCATCGATTTCCATTTGTTTCAAATCTCAAATATCTGTTTTTGTGAATTCTGTAGAATAAAGTATGTTTTTTATTTGATATTATTCTAGTTCATTTATTTCTACTTCATTAGAGAAATTAAGATCTAATGCTATGTCAGTATCTATGTTGGTATTTACAAATTCACTATCTAAAGTTAAGAAATTGTTAATCTGTTTATCATTTTTGAAAACTTGCTAGTTCTTTAGGTTGTTCAGAACAACTGCTTTATTCCTAACCTCAGCAGTATACTGATGGTTGGGTTGGAAAGGAAACTTACAGGTACTAGCAAACATAGCCAGACCGTCAGCTTGCATGTTATGTTTTCTGGGGATAGTGGCAAGCTTAGTTTCCAAAAAAGTGTTAAGCATTTCTACAACTATTCCTCTGTAAAATCCTAATCTGGGATCTCTAGTTAAATAAGCACCATTGATTTGTTTAACTATCAATTCAGAATCTCCCATAATCGATACCCTTATAGCTCCTAATCCTTTGACCAATTTAAGACCTAACAAGGGTGCTTCATATTCTGCCATATTGTTTACGCATTTAAAATTTAACCTATAGGCATGACCTTCTACATGATCATTCTCTAAGTTATAAATCAATACACCTACTCCTATGCCTAGGTTGTTTACTGAACCATCGAATTCTAGATGCCATAATATTTCATGTTCATAATTTTCATCTGGGGTGGTGGAAACTTTCTTAACTAGGGCATCCAGATTTTCTTTGTCATCTGATATTTCACGAATCTGGACATTTCAATTTTCTTTTGCAATTTCTTTTGCTTCTACTGTTATATCACTTGGAGTATCTTCTTGATTAATTTCAGCATTATGAAGAATAAAAGAATCCATGTCTGAATGTACTAAGTATATAGGGAAGTTTTGAGGCCTCTCCTGACTATTCACTACATACTTCATCAAAGTTTATATAATTTCTTGGGATGTCCAAATACTGAAATGGTTGTGTAAGACATATCTAATTGCAAATATCCTTGGAGTTTGGCACCTCGGGATCTAGACAACAACATACCGTACTTGGGTGGTATATCAGCAACAACAATATCCATGAGTATGGTTTTGGCAGGGTACTGAACTAGAGAGACACAAAAATATTTTATAAGCCCCAAGGATTTAACATGGCTTGAATCAAAGGAGAATAGGTCTTTATAAGGTCTAGTGATAAGATTTTCCATTACCGACTTAGGCATAAGATTGTGTGAGGCTCTAGAATCTAGCATGGCATTGTGTAGGATTTTGTTGTGAATGTTAAGGCTGATGTAGAAAGGTGGTATCCCTCCTTCTACTAGCTTTCCATTGACATCTAGTCCGAAAATTAACTCAGGTTGGTCGTCAAAGAGATTCACAGAATCTTCATTTTCAACATAGTTCAGAGACTTACTAATTTGAGATCTGTACGTTTCATGTTTTACCAATTCTGTCAAAGGTACTGAAATTTTGAGCTTGGCCACCTTTGCTCCAAAATTGAAAGGGAGAGGAGATTTATCGGTTTGAATATTTGGAATTTTAGAACCAAAGCTTTGGGCAGTGTGTTTTTATTTTTCATTACTTGGAATATTTTCAATTGGATCTTCTGGAGGCTATTCCATTGTTCCTTTGAGGGGAACTAAAGTGGAAGGGTGCTCATCATAAGGTTGGTCATCTATTATATCTCCAATTGTGGGGTTAGGAGGATCTTGAGATGGTCTTGAAAGGATTTGTAAAGTTTTTGTAACTTGAGGAGTTGTTTTCTTGTTTTGCTCTGGGGCATCGGTATTCCTTCTGCTTCTTAAGTTTTATTGCTTATGTACTTCAAAAATAACAGAGTCATACCCCTGTTTGAAATCAAATGATTCCCCTGTTTGGGTTTGGAACTGTTGGAGCATGTGTGACTCTTCGTCATCTTGAGTTAGGAAAATATCTTCACCAACGTCTAAACCCATCAAGTTTATCTGAGTGTCTTGTTCAGGGTCTTCTAAGTGTGAGGTCTGTGCATAATTTTCTTGGAGAGGTTGTTTGATATTCAGGTCAGGAATATTTTTTCCGGTATTCTCCTTCTAGTTTTTCCTAAAATTAGGATTTTCCCCTGGATTAGCCTGTTGGTTATCCCAGTGAGGTTTCCTTTCAATAGTTTCAACTCTGTCTAATAGCCTTTCCATCCCTTTAGCTAAAGCATCAATTTTTTGTTCAAAGGGGGTAGTTTCCTCTTTCAATGGTATCCTTCTCTCACTCCTAGCTCTGGCTCTTTTGGCAAGAAGGTTAGCTTCAACGCTTATCGCTACGCTCTGCATTTCTTCCAGAGTGGGGGGATTTCTTTCTCTTAATTGAAAAGCCATATCTGAATCATATCCATCTAGAAATTTGATCAGGGCTAAACCTAGTGGAGGTCTAAGGTCAAGAGCGATGGCATTGTACATAGTATTAAACTTGGTACAATAGTCCTGAATAGTTTCATGGGGACCCCTTTTAAGGTTTTAATATTCAGATAAAATTTGAAGGGGGTCTTTCTTGTTTTCCCACCTATTCAAGAATTGTTGGTAAAGGACTCTTAGACTATCTATGCTCTCAGGGGTCAAGGATCTAAACCACGTTCTCACTTCTCCAGCTAGACATTGAACAAAAATTCTCATTTGGACATCAGCCACATCAATCTCATAAATTTCAAAGTAATCTGTCATTTTCCTAGTGTGTTGTAGGGCTGTATATGTTCCAGTGTCATCAAAGGTAGCAATTTTACTCTGGTAGTCCTGTGGCATTGCACCTTGGGGGGTAGGCATCACGAGGGGCGCATATCTATTTTCCATGATTCTAGGTTGGGTAGTAGTGTGAATGGGAGTTGGGGTAACAGGAGATGTTTGGGATGTGGAGGAAGAACTAGAAGTAGTGGTGGGTGGTTGGGTGATGATTGGCTGGAGAGGAAGTGAAGGGATGAATGGAGGGGTGGAATGGACTTCAGAAAAGTGAGGAGATAATGATGAACTGGCAGAATGTGGTGTTGTTTTACAAATTTCAGGGGTTCTATTAGTGGTAAGGGATGACTGAATGGAGTTCTACAAATATCAATCAATTGACAAATTGGCTCATTGGATTTCGAGTTCTTTGAGGAATTTTGGGTCTTGGACTAGGTCCAATAGTTCACTATCAGATGTGGTTCTAAACAGAGAAAGTTCAAAATTTTTGTCAAAAGGGAGGTCTTCCAAGAACAGCCACTGAACAGGGCAAGAATGTGATCTGAACAAAGGTCTAGGAATGACTGAACTCTCTTGTCTTCTAATGATTCTTGGAATTTGGTTGGGATTCTCAAACACAGGGGAAGGATTTGGATTAGGGTTAGCCCTGGTGTAATGAGTTCTCCCTGAAGCCAGATTTCAAGTCGTTTAAATGCTTTTCTTTTATGAATTTTCGTGATAACTTCCAACAATCCTTCAAGATGCTTTTAAAGTAAACTTATAGGTTTCTTAAAGGTTTATTTAACATAGGATTCGTTCTTCCAGAGTATGGTCACCACTATGTTATCACTAAGACTTTCCTTGGAAGTCATCCAAAAGAAGTAAAGGATCCAAGGTAACTACAAACCAATCTTTTATGTATAGATCCTAGCCAATCAATACTTAGAGAGGGCTCTCTCTTTATGATTTAACATTGTTTTGAGGTGATGTTAGGATAGTTATTAACGTTAAAGGGATTTTTTTTTATTTTTTTGGTGGAATTAAAGGAAACAGATGGGCATAACAGATATTCAGGCCATTGGGCTATGGATTCGAGTAGGAAAGGTTTATAAGGATCAGATTAATCACTGAGGTAAGTGTTATAGACATTTTTGTGCCTTATAGCACGGAGCATGAAATGTCCATAATCTAAGGGATACAAAGTCCCTAAACATGTTGTTCCTACCCCTAAAGGAATAAGGCAAACCAACCACAGCAATTCACAGAAGTTCTCCACCTGAAACCACTCAAAAACAAGTCAATTCAGGGTCATGTCAACTGCTCCACTGAGCATTTGCGCTGAATGTCAACTGCTCCACTGTCTACCTGCGTTGAATGTCAACTCCAACAAAGGCTACCTGCGCTGAGCGAGTTTGGACAAGTGGCAGGCTCATTCCTCAATGTGTCAATGCCCAGGAAGCTTCCAAAATGACACTTGCCTCAGGGAATTCGACTGGTGATGAGTAAGAGGTTCCAAATCTCCAAGTGGAAGCTAGAACCTCCAGGTGGACTCAAGAACTGAGAGAGGGAGAGGATACTAGTCAGATCTCAAGCTGACTCATCCTCTCTCCAAAATAACTATATATAGATCTCTCCTCCATGAGATCTAGAGGCTGGAATTTTGTTATTGCAAAGAATTGTTGTTGGTTTGAGACTGGAAACATTGGGTGCTTAATGCTTTGAAGGGAGCTGAAGAAGGAATTCCATTCTGCTGGGAAGGAGATGCTAGATTGGAGCCCTTTGGGTTGTATCTCTTCCTGAACCCTGTTATCAATCAATAAAGTTATCTTGGTTCTTTCCTATATGCTGGTGTATTTTTTATGATTGCATTAGTGTATTTGATTTACTTCTAATCCTGAATCATTTATGAATATGAATATTTGCCTTTGTGTTGTGTTCTTCTCTTGTCGCAAGTAGTTGTTCTCTTGTCACAGGTAGCTGTTCTCTTGTGATCTCGTGGAAATCAAGTAGTTGTTCTCTTGAGCAAGAGAGGAGGCAAGTAGCTGTGAACGCCCAAAGAGAAGATGATTTAGATTGAGGGACAAACGGAAGACAACGGTAAGTCTATCGATCTCCCCTCTTTCACATTTCATAAAGGAAGAAACCATAATAGATGTATCTGTTTGTTGCTAAGGCACTGTCACACCTTAGGTGGATAGGATCGTCCTACATAGGCATTTTTCCCCACAACAAATTGGCGACTCCACTGGGAAAAAATTTGTTTATTCATTTCATTGGTGTTTCTGTCATTTGTTTACTTCATAGACTTGATAGCAACAATCGAACTGCATCTTTCCCGGATGCAAAGTAGAAAGTTGATGCTTTGATCCAGTTGTTGGACTTGTCTATGATCTAAACAATAGATCCACAAATGATTTGATGATCCTTTGTGATAGTCTTTAGTACCCTCTCAAAGCATCCCTCTGTTTATACCTTGCTTGTGTTTCTGATTTGGCCTGAAACAGTTGATTTTTGAGGATTTTATGACCCAGAACCCAGGGGAAATGAGAGTTTCTCCTTCAGCGCAACTGCTGTGAAGGCAGTCTACATTTCAACGCAGGTCCCGTGAGGGCTACCTGCGCTGAATTTCAAATCCTCAGTGTTGAGGTTGCGCTGAACCAGTTTAGCCTTGTGCAGCTGGGGTTCTCTGCTGTCTGTTGCCCTGTTTTGATCTCTGTTTTTTGCAGCCTTTAACCAGCATAAGTACCAGTCAGATAAATCCTTTTCTTTGCTTAGATTCCACCTCCTTTTGTACAAAAAGACTGTGAATGTTTTTATGTGTTTGTGGCGTCATTTACAGTTTTCCTTTGCATGAGTAAAGTAGTCATCCTGTAGCCTTTGATTCAGATCTGATTGATAGTGATCTTAGAAGAGAGTTCATTGGCTGGTTTCAGATTGATTATAGATTTACTTTTGCTTATTGGTTTGAATTTGTCTCTTTTGAAGTGTCAAAACAAGTCTTTATTTCGAAAATCGTTAAGTAGTATAATCTCTTCTATCTTCTCTGATTTCGGAAAAAGTGAACTTTTTTGTATTGATCATTTTAAAAGCAAATTCAAAGTTATGCAAAAAGATTTCTTTGTAGGCATTAATACTAAGAAAGTGGAAAACAAACACCTGCATTGTGCATTTTGCATTTGATAGTTTGCATGTTGGATTTAGGAAAAGTGCATTAGAGTGTGCTGATTGCTCTTTGAGAAAAGATAGTGTTTTTCTTTTCCCTTAGTAGCTAGGATTTTCAAAGTTGAAAAGATAATAAAGCTTGCTTATCATCTTTAGACTGCATTTAGGAATTTGTATCATACATCTCGTGGTGAACCTTGAAAGGAAAAATTTAAAAAGATCAACCTAAAATAAACTGAATGAACCTAACAACGCTTTGTAACATAACGCACAACATAGAGGTCTAGGCTAGAGACATGTTCCGGCGTCGTTAAGCCTAGTGACTGTCGAACTCGTGGAAGGTGGGTGATTCCTCTTGAGGGACGATAGCGCTAGTATGGATTGTGCTCCCACGTACCGTCGCGTATATATTGGGAGACCCCTATAGGCATATATCTTTTATCCTTAGGAAGCCGTGTCGGCCGCCCTACTGATCGCAATGCAGTGAACACAGCATTCACTAAGATCGACCGCCCGTACCCTAAAAAGTATTCTGCGGTTTTGCGAAAGGTTTGGCACACCCTCTGCCTAGAACTCCAGAGCAGTTTCTTTTGGCCTTTTTCAGACTCTATAATAGAAAAAGTCCATCCGAGCATTTGTCACTTCGGGCTCGTTAAAACATCGAAGGAGACTAGAGTCATCTTTAGCTTTTTCTCGACTCTTTAAAAGTGAAAAAGAAAGTTTTGTCTAAAGCGTCTAATAAAATTCATTCAATTCGGAAACACCAATTTCCCCTTTTTTGTATTTTGGTTGATCGAGTAATCCGCAATCCTGGAAGAAAGTCAATTGAAACCCCGTCATTCGCGGAGGCTTACGAGTCAACCGTCTTTGTCTCCAGAATCGAAAACAGTACGGACAAAGCGAACTCGTTTAACTGGTTCGAAATATCCTATCAAAGTTAGAACAAGTATTCCAACTACATCCGAGATTCCGGTTACTCCAAACATTTCTGGAAACCCTGCCTCTATAGAAGAAGTTCAACAGCCACAGAGGGACAGTAATACTGATCCTAGTCTGGGGGCAAATACTTGCGTTACTGAACCAGTTACATCTGTAACCGGTTTAGAGAATCTTGCTCCCCAAACAACTGTCGCTGTCGATTCAACCCCTTCTTTGGCACCATAAATATGTTACGGACCTGACGGTCTTCCTCTTCCACCTGGTTTGATTGCGATAGAGGAAATTGTAGAGGATCTGCAAGCAAGTACTCCAACCCATTTTGGAGTCGGGGTCACTCTATTTCCTTCATCAGAAGTTAATCCACCACAAGTGGAAGTTCCTGTAGAATCGCTAGGCAATCTATTGGATAGACTTAAAATGTCTGAACAACCGTCAACATCTAGGACTGTGTCGAACGACACAGCGATAGCAGAAGCCCCTGCCGTCACTCCGACAATGTTTGCCGGCATACCATCTGTCCCGACTAGCTCACAACCGCTAGAAGGAGTCCACCAAGGGACTATTTCGACAATGTGGTCTGTTCCAGTTTGTTCACCCGGAATAATATCCGGCAATTCTTATGTTGAGACTCGCCAGATTGATCCTTTTGGAGGTTAGTTTGGGCAATCCAGTCCCCAAGGACAATCAATCCCCTTGAGTTCCGGATTGCTACCGTATGGGGGGCAGTATGCCCTTTCATTACCCCCTCCGGGAGGGTATCCATACGGGAGTTCACAACAGTATTCAGGTTATACTGGAATTACATCAAGTGATTGGGTACCTATGCTACCTCAACAGCCAAGGGTTGTATATTCCATCCAACAGTGTGTACCTATGACGAACATCCCAACCACACCGGCTATTGTAACAGTGTCACAAGTTCAAGCGATGCCTGTTGCATGTCAACCTCAGATTTCTCAGGTTGTAATGCAACAGCCCCTTGACCATGGGTCACAACCACAATCGCCAACTGGTGGGGCGACACAGGTCCAAACGGGTACAATTACCCAGCACCTTGGTCCAATGGTTAGCATAGCGCAACAGAACATGGCTTCACAACCGTGGCTGGTGCAATACCAACAACCACAATTCCAGCAAGTGTACCAAGGTTCTGAGCAGCAGATCTTTGCGAACAGTGGACAACCTTATATTCAAAACGGTCAAAACCAGCTGCTTTACAGTGGTCAAGTCGACCAACCGTATCAGTCATACCAACATCAATTACATTATGCTGGTATGCAAAGGCCTACCACTCAGGCGATTCCATCGTATCCTGGGTACGCCTCGCCTAACCTGAATCAACAGTTACCATTCGTGGCAACTTTAGAATTACCCGATTTACACCGGTTAACCAACGATCCGATTGCTTATGCCCCTTGGTGGCCAGCGATTCCTCACAAACTTCCATCCGACATTCCTAAATTCAATGGAAATCCAGGTGAAGACCCATCGAATCACGTGATGACTTTTCATCTGTGGTGTTCATCGAACACCCTAAATGATGATTCGATAAGGCTTCGCCTTTTCCAGAGGACGTTAACGGGTCTAGCGGCAAAATGGTATATTGAATTACCTAGAGCCTCGTTCGACAATTTTAGCTCCCTAGCCACGACTTTCTTAACCCATTTTCAATTACCGATAAGGTATGAAACGGGAATCGAAATCTTGACCAACTTCAAGCAGACGACAGCCACACATATATCCGATCATATACATGAGTGGCGTCGTCGACGTAGGATGGTGAAAACATACGTTCCCGATCAGCTGTTAGCTGAATGGTTTATAAAGTCTTTGCTTCCTGCTATAACGGAAGATGTGGAAAAGGGGGGAGTCGTAACAGAGGAGCAATTTATTGCTCGTGCACAATATCTAGACTTAGTATATACTCAGTCTGGCACGCTCTACGACAAGATACCTGACGCCCCTAGACCGGAATTTTCAATTCCTCCTCCTCCTAAATCGAATAGTGACTCTCATGCCGGCGATGGCGTGATTGGCACGGCAAACGCGAAATCGACAAAGGCTTCGTCTAAGAAAGCATGTAAGAAT
This sequence comes from Pinus tabuliformis, assembly GCA_031772625.1. NCBI lineage: Eukaryota > Viridiplantae > Streptophyta > Pinopsida > Pinales > Pinaceae > Pinus > Pinus tabuliformis. Next base: position 48,170,799 of record CM062813.1, read on the forward strand.
TTGGATCAAAATGCAAAAGATGAAATTCTTGCTTCGGAAGTAAATGCCGTATCAGCAGATAAAGGCAAAGAAACCAATCAACCAGGAAGCAAGAAGAAACAAAACAAAGGGAAGAAGAAGAAACAGGGTGAGTCATCTCCTGGAAAAACTTCTTCAAACCCTCCTGGGAAAGGGAAACAAAATTATCCATGTCAAATATGTGATGAGGAGGATCATTGGACAAAGAATTGTCCCTACAAAGCTGAGCTTAAAAGGTTCTTTAAAAGTTCGCAAACCTCAGTAGTGTTAACTGATCCATTTCCCAACCCAGGTGAAAATCTGGTTGATAGTGGAAATGCTTCCCCGTCGCAAGTGCTTATGTTGTCGGTTTCAAAACAGCAGAATGATGCTTTGATTTCGACAAGGAACAAAGATTACGGAAATCCGCAGCTGTCGAACGACAAAGGTAAAGATCAACCAAGTAGTTCAACAACAACTTCGACAGAAGTTGTACCGCCCATCATTCCTGAATTAACAATAAAACCGCCAAAGGGAGCAGTACACAAGTCGACATTTAATCCTCGCGCCAGGGCGGTGCAGCATTATAACATAGTGGAAGATTTGGCCCAATCACCATCCGCTATGTCGACTCTTGAGGTACTACAGAATTGCCCATCCCAAAGGCAGGCTTTGTTATCGGCTATTGGTGGGGTTGATCCCAAGGATTCCAATCTTGTATCCTTTGATCACAAAGGATACGATCCTCAGTTACCAGCTCAACTAGCTTTCCTTATTCAAGTGAAAGCCCTCAACAAAACTGTTCATCGAACAATTATTGATGAGGGGGCATCTACATGTATTATGTCGATGAGTTGCTGGAAAACTTTAGGATCTCCAACCTTGTCGCGATCTTCGACGACATTAAAAGCTTTCGACGGAAGGACTTATACCCCGTACGGTATCCTTAATAACTTGAGGGTTGAACTGGGAGGAAAAACAGTAGAAATAGATGTTGAAGTCATCGATGGGAATCTTGACTACAACATCCTACTGGGAAGACCATGGATCTATGCCATGGCAGCTGTTGTGTCGACTTATTTTAGGAAGATCGCATTCCCGTTTGAAGGAGGGATTACGGTCGTCGACCAACAGAACTTCCTCCCTAATGGTTCACAAGTTACAGGAAGCATTCCCATGATCCATGAGAGCAACCATTCGTTTCAAGATATCGGAGTAGGCCTACTGAAAGACTCCGTAATGATGGGAACTTTCGCGCTTCCTCCTCCTATATACATAGGAAATATAGCGTTGGTAGCAACCTGCAACATGATATCTTCCACGAAGGTCGCAGAAGATGATATCGTCATGGATCATGCCATGGTTTTGCCCCCGAGCCCAATAGAAATATTGTAGCAATCAATGTTTCGAGCATGGGAGGCGAACCCAAATCAACGCTCGTCAAGCGTTTGGGTAGATAGGTCTAGAGAATATGGTACCCCATTAGATCCTTGGTCGAAAGTGCATGGGACTGACGAAGGAATCTTACAATCAATGTTGATTGAGGGGGAACCATGGAATGATCACCACCATCGTTCCCTTCTTCCAGAATATGAAGAAGATACTCAACATGATCTTTATCACCCTTCAGTTTTTGAATTCCTATCAAATACTGTAAATACAGTGGATTCCGAGCGAAACTTATCCAATATTGAAGAGACTATAGCCATAAATATCTCGACTAAAACAAATGTTGTAGAGAATATTTATGTCGGCAAAGGTTGTTCCCCTTCAGAACTGGAAATATATAACGCTCTTTTTCGCGAGTTCAGAGATGTCTTTGCTTGGTCATATGATGAAATGCCAGGCATTGACTCGAATATTGTTGAACATGAAATTAAAATGTATCCTGATGTCAAACCAGTAAGACAACGACTTCAGCAGGTGCACCCCAAGAAAGCCACTGCCATTAAGGCGGAAGTTGAAAAACTCCTCCATGCTGGATTCATCTACCCGGTTCCTCTAACCGATTGGGTATCGAATATTCTCCCTGTTATGAAGAAACAAGGGACAATTAGAGTGTGTGTCGATTATAGGGATGTAAATCAAGCTTGTCCGAAGGACAACTACCCTACACCCTCCATCGACCAGATAATTGATGAATGCACCGGATGTGAAATCTTTTCATTTATGGATGGATTTTCCGGGTATAATCAAATAAATATCCACCCACAGGACCAGTCAAAGACTGCATTTATTTGTCTGTGGGGCACATTCGCTTATCGAAAACTACCCTTTGGTTTAAAGAACGAAGGGGCGACGTTTCAGAGGGCAATGAATTATGCCTTCCATGACATCAAGAACATCGTTCAACCTTATCTCGATGACCTTCCAGCTCATTCGCGAAAGCGGACTGATCATTCGCAGCATTTAAGAGCGATATGTCTACATTGCCGACACTACAAGATAAGACTCAATCCGCACAAATGTGTGTTTTGCGTCGGTTCTGGTCGTTTAATTGGCTTTGTAGTCTCTAAGGATGGGATTCGTCTCGACCCTTTCAAGGTTCAGGCAATCATTAATTTGCCTCCACCTTCAAATTTGCTTCAGATTCAGAAACTCCAAGGGAAAGCAAACTTTCTGAGGAGGTTCATTGCAAATTACGCAGAACTTGCTAAAGGTTATACTCGTCTTTTGAAAAAGGATGTACCTTTTCTGTGGGATCAGGTGGCGCAAGCTTCCTTTGATGCTCTGAAAGATTCTCTAGTAAGAGCATCATTAATGTATGCCCCAGACTATCAAAGAGATTTTAACATGTATCTGGCTGCAGCGGATACGAACATTGTGATGGTTTTAGTTCAAGAAGTCGATGGAATTGAACATCCTATATATTATTTAAGTAAAAACTTAAATGATACAGAAAGTAAATATTCTTATGTTGAAAAACTAGCGCTTGTAGCTGTTCAAGCGATTCAAAGATTTCGACATTATGTCCTCTTTCGGAAAACTACCATTTTATCAGATTGCAACCCCATGACTTATATACTGTCGTGACAGTTGCTGGGGGGAAAATATTCAAAATGGATAGCGATCCTTCAAGAGTTTGATCTGGAATTTGTAAAATCCAAATCAAAGAAAGCCCTAGTTTTCGCAGAATTATTGTGCGATCTCCCATCGTCGTCCAACGATGAAACATCCGAAGAATCAATCGTGGACGAGAATTTGTTTCTGATATCTACAAGCGATGAGTGGTATGGAGATATCATAATTTATCTCCAAACCCAAAAGTTTAGGCCTAACACTTCTCACTCTGAACAAAAACGTATATGATACCAAGCTAAAGACTACAGGATCGTCGGTGATACGCTTTACCGTCGTGGTATCGATACAGTTCTGAGGAGGTGCCTTACCCATGAGGAGGCCGAAAAAGCCCTGAATGACTGTCATTCAGGCGCATGTGGGGGGCATCAATCTGGATATGCAACAGCACAAAAAATCTTACGAGCAGGATACTTCTGGCCAACCATGTTCAAAGATTGCATAATCGCAGTCAGAAGTTGCCATGCTTGTCAAATTTTTGATAGCAAAACCAGAAGACCACCTGCACCATTGCAGCCAATAGTTGTTGTCGGGCCTTTCGCCAAATGGGGCATCGATTACATGCAATTTAACCCCACCTCGACCGGGGGGCATGGGTATATTATAGTCGCCGTTGACTATTTTACCAAATGGGCCGAGGCGATGCCTACATTGGATAACACTGGTGAAACAACTGCCCTTTTCTTTTTCAATCATGTAGTCGCCAGGTTCGGCATACCACATGCTATAGTTACAGATCATGTGTCGCATTTTTGCAATCACATGATGGTTGAATTAGCTACCAAGCTAGGGCTATCTCATGACAGCTCTACCCCGTATTATCCGCAAGCCAACGGACAAGTTGAAGCAATCAACAAAGTCCTGAAGCGTATGTTGCAAAGGATGATTGGGGTTCATAAAAGAAGGTGGCACCTAATCCTGTACTCAGCCTTGTGGGCTTACCAAACATCGGTAAAGAATGCGACCGTGTTCACACCTTTCCAACTGGTGTATGGCCTGGAAGCAGTCTTGCCAATCCAGTGCGAAATTTCGTCGCTTAAACTCGCAATTGATCTCCTCCCCGGAACTTCGGAAGAAGAGGCTCGTTTCTTGGAATTAATCCTATTGGATGAAACCTGTCGTGATGCCGCTTTGGCTAACGAAGCCCATAAGAAACGAGTCAAGGCGCAGTTCGACAAAAATGTCAAACCCCGTGTCTTCTCAGAAGGTGACTTGGTCTTGCTTTATGACCAAGAATCCGATAAATTGGGAGCAGGTAAATTTAATTCTTTATGGATGGGCGCCTATATTGTTAAACGAGTGTTAGCAAAAGGAACCTACGAGTTAATGGATTATGACGGAATTCCACTGGCGCAACCCCGTAACGGGTTGTACCTCAAGCGTTACTATGCTTAAATAGTAACCTGTATGCTTTTGTTGTATTTTGTTTTCGCTAAAATGTTTGTTTTGGTCGAGTGATCCACCTTTTTACATTTATTGTAGATGTCAAACCTTCTGGAGACATGTGTTGGATATGCCGACGGAGCGAGTCGTAGTTCGCGGAACCTATCCTCCGCAGCCTGGGCCATTTTTTATCCAAGCGGCGAGTTAGTAAGTTTCAAAGGTGTGTGTATTGGGCAATCAACGAATAACATCGCTGAGTATAGTGCGTTGATAGAACTACTCTCTGATGCTATCACCCATGGTATACGCCGACTAATTGTCAGGCTAGACTCACAACTCGTAATACTACAACTCAATGGTATATATTCTGTTCGCAATCCAGCTATTTATCGCATGTTCCTAAGGGTTAAGATTTTGGAAAGACAGTTTGATTTAATTCAATACCAACATATTTCCAGGAACTTAAACACATTAACCGACTCATTAGCAAACTATGTGTTAGATAGACATTTGCGACATTTATAAAAAGAGACACATCATCAATGATTGTACATATGGATCATTTAACTCAACCAGAATAAAACTCGAAAATCAAAATATATATAAGTTGTTTATCGTTCGTACATAATGTTCCGTAACCAAGAAAAAATCGGTCATATGACCCAAAAACTCAAAAGTCATAGGGGGCACCCTAGCCTAGTGATGCTCATGATAGCACGTCACGGCCTGTGCAATCATGCGCAAGAGATGAGCCCATCGTCTAGGCACGCCAGTAGTATGCCGCTGCAACTGTAAAGGTAACTCATCAATCCTCGCATCGGGAATGTCGAGAGTAAGGCTCTCAACCTGCTCCTGCATAGCTGTAAGGATCTCGGCTACATCAAGGTCGCGGAGAATAACTCTCCCAGCAGTCTCCCCTGCTGGGGTAGCAACTGGCGCTCTCGGGCGAACTGCTGGACGAACAGGACCAACATCTGCATGCACACACGAGTTTGATTAAAGTCTTGAGAGAATGAAGCACAAGGACATTATAAATAAGAACAGTAAACAGAAATATAGTCGAAGATTTTACCAATAGCGCCCCACTGTTCGCCATCCGGCAGTACCAAGTCCGGATCGCCTCGAAAATCCATACCAACATATGGATACTCAGAATAGACCATCTCCTGGCGCTCGAACCACCTGAAGAAGGTATCAGTGAAAGTAATCTGAGATTGACCAGCATGCCTAGATATGTGGTCGACACATCTCTCCATGCGTGGCTCGGTAGGAGAAGGCAGGTCGAGTGCAATATACTGAGGCTGCATCAGTGGTATTTTCTCCAAGGCAAAGGCAGTCAAAATTGAACCAAATCCAAATTTCTTCAGCTTCCCGTCCTTTACCTTGGTCAATTGACTTTTCATCTGAACAAGTACTGCATCACACCAGTTGAATACTTTCGGTTGGAGACACTCCAAGGCATGTTGTACATAAGACCTGTTGGCAACACAAAGAGATGCGCTACTGGCCATCCTACCAATAGTATACAGAATGGACCAGAGAGACCTGTCAGTAATCTCACGGATAACAACCTTGCCGTCTCTGCTCGGCTGGGAACCTTCCCTGCAATACTGGCGGACATAATCTCTCACGGAGTCATTCCCCCGGGCCGAACCTGACAAAGAAATGGGGGCACCCCGCCTTGACAACCCAGTCAAGAAGTAAATGTCCACTATGGTCAAGGGGATGGATTTTCCCCTAATCTGGAATACTTGGTTAATAGGATCCCAAGCATCAAGCATATACTGCAGTAAAGAGATTTGTGCTCTCATACTAGGGATACGGAAGAACTTCAGCAGGCCACAGTTCCGTAGCGCGTTCACTGTGACAGGGTCATGGAGGGCAATCATGTCCTCCTCTTCATGTTCTCGTTCTTGCCATGTAAGGGACATTTTGCTCAAAGATCCCTGCAAAACAAACAAGAGAAGGAGTAAGTTCCTAGATTTGATGAGAAACTGGCGAAATTTCATCAAAAACTGTGCCAAAAAATCAGTTTTCTAGTCCCAACGCAGGTAGACAGTGTTCCACCTGTGTTGAAGGTCAAGCTGCCTCAAGGCAGCTTGACATTCAACGCAGGTTTCGAGTGGACAACCTGCGTTGATGACAGGGCGCCGTGCCAAAACCCCAGGTGCTCAGAAAGACAAGGAAACAGGCACAGAATGGAAAAATGAAACCATGAAAAGAAAGAGCTAGGGTTTAGCTCCTACCTGGTCCAGACGGCGCCGAGAATCATCCACAGAATCTCCAAAAATCAGCTGGTGAAAATCAAGGGGGAAAAGGCACCTCCAAAGCTCCAACAAACCAAGTTCAAACGAAATGGTAAAATGAGAGGTAAAAACACTTTTTAATTTCTTTTTACGTAGTTCGAAGCGAAATATTAGGTTTTTTATCGCATGTTATGTATTTCTAACTAAGTCTGATGCAGCAATTGAGAATGCAGTACTGTCCTTGAAAAGTGAAAAGCTAGTTATGGTAAAAAATCAAAATTTGAGTATATAATCGAGCAGTTTTAGCATAAAGTTCATGCTCGTTAAAAAATAAACGCAAGATTCGAGCAGTTTTAGCATAAAGTTCATGCTCGTTAAAAAATAAACGCAAGATCCGAGCAATTTTAACGCGGTCTTCATGCTCGTTAAAAAATAAATATAAGCAGTGAGCAAATGTTTCCTCCAGTGTTTTAGCCCATTTTTAACTAAAAAATGAACCTACCCGGTAAATAACCACCGTGAATGTAATATCATCAGCCATTAAAGCCTTGGTCGTGTTTGCACCTGCCACCTCCACCTTTCATTTGGCCGATCGTTCACCTCCATATGATTGTTTACCCATTTTGAGGAACAGCTACGAAGAGTGATTTCACCTAGCCATCCTTGTGACACTGCCGTGATTGGAAAATTCCAACCTGTACCTGGAATCAACTACTATCCCTGTTTATCACTCATTCCTCAAAAGACGAGTCTTCTTTAAGCTCTTTTCAATTGACTCGTAAAATGTGAAAAGATTGCCGAGTTTTGGCCTTCCAGCTCGTTAAAGGACAGGAAGAGCTATCCCTCCTCTAGATTTTAATCTTTTTGGACCTGAGGGATTATTTCACAAAAAGATCGAGTGCTTGTTTTGTTTGGCTCGTTAAAGCTATCGAAAACCCATCCCTTCTGTATTGTTTTATACTTTTTCGGACTTAAGGGATTAGATGACGAAAAATGAATTTTGGAGTTAACTTTATGTACCTTTTCAGACTCTCTAAAAATGAAAAGGACCGAGTTATCCTTGTCGTTAGACTCGTTAAAATTATTAAATAGCGACAAACTTGTCTTTAGACGAGAACGAGTTTCACTATCGCTAAGCTCGTTAAAACATAGCAATGGGCTTGCCCGAAGGGCAGGTTATAGAACAAGCATATGTTATCCTCCTCAAGCTTGACAAAAATAAAGAGGTACTGGTCAGCAATGACTGGGGAAAAATTGGGAGAAAATCAAGAAAACTTTGATGGTAGCAGGTCGCTCTTGAACATGACACTTTTCTTTCGTACCACAATCGGGTTGGGTTGTTTCATTCACCGGCCACATCACCATGGTCTCGCCATACCATCCATATTTGGGGTAATGCTACCGATCCATCGCATCAGTGTCGCCATATGTTCAAGAGAAGTCGTTCAGAAAGAGTCAACCGGGTCCCATCCACTGCCATACATTATCCTTCATCCATTCATGACCGCCACCCTAAATCATATGTCACAGATCGTTTTCACCTCCATTAAAATCATTAGCTCCGTTCTGTGTCACTGGTGTGGGATTCATCAAGGCCCTCCTTTGACAGATCACTTCTTGTCGACATCAGCTCATTATCCAAGAAGTTGATCTAGGAACAACCCCCCCAGTACTTTGAAGCTTGCATGCCTCAATGGCAAGTTTCTCACTTCCGGCGACAGGTATACATCAATGACCTTCGACCAGAAGATTTTGTGTGGTGTTCGACGCCAAGTCCTTTATTCACACCGCGTGAATTGTACTGTAGTACCTTGAGGGTCATTATCATTATCAGTGATTCCTCTCGCGCTTGTTAACGGTTTACATCATTGACCGGTAATCAAGCGATGTCTTTCCATGTTCGACTTCAGCGCAATTCTCACATGGATCGACTTGTACTTAGAGTGAAGATCGAACGAGTTTGAAGACCCCAGATCTAGTTTCATCCATCCGGGTTACGATATATATTCAGGAAAGATAAAGACATTTGACATGTACATCATTGCAGCAGATGATCATCCTACTCAAAGGATGATAATTTCGCCAAAATTATCAGTCTACCATCAGACGATTGTCTGTTCTATGTACAAAAATGAATTTATAAAGCTGAGCATGGGAATGCCCGCCTCAGCTAGATCATGAAAGCAGTATGAATCATAATGTATTGTATTGTATCTTATTACAGGTCTCCTCCCAGCAGATGGATGAACTTCGGACCCTCCTGGATAAAGCATTTCACCCGATAAACGGCCTCATACTTTAGGGGGCAACTGTTATAGACATTTTTGTGCCTTACAGCACGGAGCATGAAATGTCCATAATCTAAGGGATCCAAAGTCCATAAACATGTTGTTCCTACCCCTAGAGGAACAAGGCAAACCAACCACAGCAAATCACAGAAGTTCTCCACCTCAAACCACTCAAAAACAAGTCAATTCAGGGTCATGTCAACTGCTCCACTGAGCATCTGCGCTGAATGTCAACTGCTCCACTGTCTACCTGCATTGAATGTCAACTCCAACAAAGGCTACCTGCGCTGAGCGAGTTTGGACAAGTGGCAGGCTCATTCCTCAATGTGTCAATGCCCAGGAAGCTTCCAAAATGACACTTGCCTCAGGGAATTCGACTGGTGATGAGTAAGAGGTTCCAAATCTCCAAGTGGAAGCAAGAACCTCCAAGTGGACTCAAGAACTGAGAGAGGGAGAGGACACTAGTCAGATCTCAAGCTGACTCATCCTCTCTCCAAAATAACTATATATAGATCTCTCCTCCATGAGATCTAGAGGTTGGAGTTTTGTTATTGCAAAGAATTGCTGTTGGTTTGAGACTGGAAACATTGGGTGCTTAATGCTTTGAAGGGAGCTGAAGAAGGAATTCCATTCTGCTGGGAAGGAGATGCTAGATTGGAGCCCTTTGGGTTGTATCTCTTCCTGAACCCTGTTATCAATCAATAAAGTTATATTGGTTCTTTCCTATATGCTAGTGTATTTTGTATGATTGCATTAGTGTATTTGATTTACTTCTAATCCTGAATCATTTATGAATATGAATATTTGCCTTTGTGTTGTGTTCTTCTCTTGTCGCAAGTAGTTGTTCTCTTGTCACAGGTAGCTGTTCTCTTGTGATCTCGTGGAAATCAAGTAGCTGTTCTCTTGAGCAAGCGAGGAGGCAAGTAGCTGTGAACACCCAAAGAGAAGAGGATTTAGATCGAGGGACAAATGGAAGACAACGGTAAGTCTATCGATCTCCCCTCTTTCACATTTCATAAAGGAAGAAACCATAATAGCTGTATTTGTTTGTTGCTAAGGCACTGTCACACCTTAGGTGGATAGGATCGTCCTACATATGCATTTTTCCCCACAACAGTAAGAGTTCACAAGGCAAGATAGAACAACAAGGACAAATATGAAAGTATCTATGGATGGAGAACTCAACGAGGGCCATGGGCAATGAATAACCCTTAGCAAGGATCAAGCTAAAGAAGGGAGGTTTGGCAAATAGCAAGGGCAATATAGAATCCTATACCAAGGGCTAATAAAGGGAATGGATCACAAAAATAAGGGAGAAACTAAGGATTCCCAAACTTAAGCAATTTCGTAGACAAATTAAATGAGCAAACAGTTAAAACAGAGAGCATTTAAACTAATTCTGATAGTATTTTTCCTTGTTGTTTTAAGCATTTATAAGAAAACACATATGATATTTCATAACATGAAGGAAAACAATATTCAAACTTAAAGAAATGATACTTATTTGTTTCCTATAGTGCACATGAATCAAGTGAAATGTACTAAGCTTTATTCAATCCAGTAAACCAGTCCAACCTTGATTACAGTAGCTCCTTTAGCTCAAAACAAAAGTCTACAGAAATTCTTTTTAATCCACAGTAATTACTTCAATTTCTGAAGTATTTATACAAAAAATATTACAAAATATCTCATAACTATACGAGATTCATTATAGGAAATAAAATTTATTTTACCAAGATGGTAGAGACAGATGGAAAACAGATTGTTTGCTGTCCCTCTTTTTGTGAATGCGTTGGATGATGGAACTTGAATTTGTGTCATGTAGTTGTCTTCGTAATTCTGTGTTGGATTTAACTCTTATCTTTACCTACTAATACTCTTTACCTATATTTACTAGACTTTACCATAGTAGATATTTTTACTCCATGGATTTACTATAGTAACTTTATAGTATATTGATCATACTGGTCCACCATTCATCATTCGGTATCTTCATTCTAATCATTTTCCTATACACTTCATCAGCTTCTTTATATTTAACAAAATTGGGCCTGTTGGTGAGGTGTTTCACTTCATGTTCTATGTAAAAGAGGTTTTCCAAGCCCTCATAAAGTACCTTTCTTGTAGGTAGTGCTTTCACTGCTGAAGAGCTAGCTTGGCTACTCACTTGTTTGTTTAGTCTCTTGATGTAGTCATCCTGTGTCATCAACTTGTCATTTATGACCAATGAGCTTGGAAGACCTTTCTCTCTCAAGATGCCATACTTCAACATGAAGTCATCTATATCTACTTGAATACTTTGACACCTTTTCTCCAAGTTGAGCATCAAGTTCCTCTTAGTAAGAACTCTCTTAATTTCAAGAATGGTGGTTGTTCTATCTTCAATTTCTAATGCATCCAATTGGTACCTGTTCTTGCTATTCAAGAAGTCAATCAATTGATTTTCTTCTTCGGGCTTATCTCCTAATTCTTCTTTGGTCTTTTGTATAGCTTCCATAGCTATCTTGACTAGCTTAGTTTGTTTAAAAATTATCTGGATAGAAAGCCAAATATCATTGATGGAATTAATGATATTGGCCCACAATATATTTCTCATATCTCCTAGTGGATTTTCTAGTGTTAAGTCCTTTTCCAGGACTTTGATAATCTCCTCCATTCTTTTGTTCTTCCTTTCTTATTCTTTGTTTTGAATTTGTGCTAGTTCATAAATTGTTTCCAAACTTGATATTTTTTCTTTGAGCTTCTTTATTTTAGTAGCCTGGATACTCATCTATTTCATGGATTTGATCACTTCATCTATTTTTTCTGTTGTTGTCCCTACGTTGTTTGATGTACCTTTAGGTGGAATAGCTTCTACTACTGGCAGTGTTGTTACGAATGGAAGTGTTGGTGCCAAAGATGCTGCCAGAGTGGAGGGTATTGTTATAGAAATTGTGGGTATGACAGTTGGAGGAGCGGTGGCTAGCTCACTCTGCCTAGACTGTATTTTATTTTCCAATTCCCTCTCAGTTTCCTTTAGCTATCCATTTAACTTAAGGAATAAGTACATAAGTTCTTCTTCCTTCTGTTTCTCTATAACCTTTGCAGTTTGGGGATGGTGGAGAGGAGGGATCTTAAGCTACTTCTTCAATGCAGCTATATCATCATTTTTCTTTTTAATCAATTGTTCAGCTGCTTTGACATACTTGGGATCATGTCCTAGCTCTATCACCAAGTCTTATAAGGTTTTTATTATGATTTCTTTAGCCTGAGAGGAGGCTTTTTCCAGTTGCAGTTGTGTTGTTGTGTTGTGCAAAGAATTTTGCAATTGGTGTGCTGTGATGGCTTTACTAGTCTAGGTAGAGTAGATGATCTCACCAGTTTGCTTGTGTAGTTCTATTTGGTCAATTGGATGGATATCCTTGGCCAAAACTTCAAAATTAGTTTTCAAATAGTCAGCCATTGACTTCAGCTACTGTAAAGTTGGATTTAGGAAACTCATTCGAATTTTTCCTTATTTTATGTCAAAAGCTGACATAAGCCTGGTCTGATTAGTTGGAGCCATTTTGACGTAATGAGCATAGGTTTGAGCTTTTAATTTCTCATTCCTTTCTTTTATTTCTTTGTATTTCCATTTATTGTCTAGGCTTGGTTTAGAGAAAGCTCTGAAAGAAGATACTTATGTGCTTTATTGTCTCTCCAATGTTTGTATGTGGCATGTGGATGGTGTACCACCTGCTGGGATAGTTTGCAAACTATCTGCCTTTTAAGCCATTGTGTTACATGTGGTCTCCTCAGTATATTCTTCTTTGGAATATGGATTCAACCTTTGCCTTTTAGCAAAAGTTTGATCAATAGGACTGCTGGAAGGAGTGGCCTCTTCTCTATCTCTTTTGAGATTTCTTTCCTCATTGAGAGGAGTCTGCAACACAACAGGATTGCCCATGATTTGTTGAGGTTGAGCCAATTCCTCTGAGATTTTGGGCTGCTGAGATTCTTCTTGTTGTTCTAAATCTTCTGCTCACACAAACTATTTACCCACTTGAAGGAAGACCTAGACCTCTGAGGTCCGTTGTCGCTTTGATGGCTATGTACTAGTTTCCTGTGACTTCTTCTTGGATGAATTTTCTCCAAACACCTGTACAAATGAATCCTCATTAAATCTTCTTTCTATGTCCTCCATTACATTGTCAACTTCAACTTGAGTGCTATCTTGATCTATCAGTGTGCCTTCCACCCATTCTAATTTGTTGGCATATTGTTCAATCTCTGGGATCCTGTGGTGGATATATGGTGATAGATTATGTTTTTTCCTTCTGTCACAAATGAATCTCTGAGGGTCATCAGGCCAGATGAAACTCTTTTTTAATTTCAATTTCTCAAGGACTTCATCTGCCACCTTTCCGGATTCTCCATTATTGCAAATAAATGGGCCTAGATGATCCTTTATCCTCAGTTGGGCCTTCTTCTTGGTCTTGACAAAGTGAATTTCATCAGAATTAATCATTTACCTATAGTACTCCAGGGAAAATAATCGAATGGGGAGATATCTAGGTAATTTGTATGGAGGTAGCTCACACCCATAAGTCCTGATTTGGGTATGGTTTTGGTATAATTACCAATCCCAAACTTTGTATTGTTTAGACAGTTGAAGAACCCTATTAATATCCACACTAATTCTGGGAGGGGGATTGCCTATCAACATTGTAGTCACTAGATGCACAAATTGGTCAACAAATTCTATATATGAATAGGGAGAATCAAAAGACATGTGGAAAAGAGAAGTCCAGAAAGTGACAGATCTAGGATCCCCTTTGGTATCAAGCTTTTGTACAGAGAAGGGAAACCTATCAGTTTGGTAATAAAGAAACAAATGATAGAGGACTAATGAATACTTGAACACCCTCTCATTTTCGAGTCTCATAAAGTGATCATGCATTTTATCTGCTATGAATTTGGCATAATCAAACTTGACTGTAGGAGGTTGACTAGGGGTAAATATAGACATACCAGCAAAAATAGTTTCATCTATATACTCATTAGTGGTGGAACCTAGAATGCATGATAGCATTGTTGTGATGTCCCTGCCTAGATTAGAAAAGAAGGTTGACATGTAAGGAGGGGGGATCCTTTGGCATGTATTTTTCTTCAGAAATGAAGGTCTAGAGGATCTGAGTACATCTGGAACTAGACAGTTTGGTAAACCTTTCAAGCAAATTGGGGATGGACAGGGGGTGAGGTATTGACTAGGATGTAACTGTAACATCTCGTTTATGGACTCAGTTATAGTGGTAAAAAGGATTTTCTAGTCTGAGGACATTACAACTTTCAAAACGGGGTCATAATTTGCATGGCAGTAATGAATAATTTCAGGAAAGACATGAACACTTGGGAATTTATATGTGGGCAAGTTTGACTCGCAGAGAGCTATCTTATCTACATGGTTTAAGTAATTATCTCTGTATTTTCAATGGAATTTCAAAGGGGTTTCATTAAAGGTGAGGTCCTTTATCTGGAAATCCTTGTCAGCAAGGGGAAGATGGTCTAAATCTCTGTGGGGAGTGGTAATGGGCCTGGCATCCAAATCAACTAGAACATCCATCCTTGGTTCTTGCGGATTCAAGGACGAGGGTAGGGAATTTCAGGGAATTTGTGAAGAATGGTGTCATTTCAGAGAGATTCTAGACTGTAGAATGGCTCGCTATCATTAAATTTACTTGATTTTCACAACAATTCAGCCCAGGTTGAATATGAAAGTAGGGTTTTCTCAGTAAAGTGGGTAAATACATTGTTAAGGTTCAATGAAAGAATGAATGGCTTTGGTGCCTTATTTGCATGGAGTGCACGGGTCTGCAATGGCAATCTAGAATTCAACATCTTCTGAAAGTTGAGGGTTAGAACCAGGGTGATGGCTCAAATGTACTCTGAGTGTGCATGGAGAACAGAAGTTTCTTTCTCAATAGGACAAAATAATGAGTATTTTTGTTTTTATTTGGAAAAGTCAATGTTTTGGTGGGTATGATGAAAATGATAGTTGGTGCCAGTTAACAGATGGGACATTTTTTCATTTAGCGAAGGTGGTAAACGGGGGTGGTAAGTGGATTCTATCACACCGCTTACGAGGGTGTAGTGGTATTGGGAGAGGTCCACCCAATGCCATTCATCATGACACGTAGCGGTGGGGGAATAGTGAAACCACTCGTATCGAGCGGGTAAAGTTCGGCATCGGGGGCCACCCGATATGAGCATAGGCTGTTAGATCTGAAGGTGTCAGATCATATGGTGGTCGTGGAAGGGACTTGATTGGGATTTAATGCAGGGGCCCGATGGGGAAGTAACTGCAGATTAGGGAGGTTAATTATGTCGAGGATGATGCGATTGGCGAAAAGTTCTTAATTAATCACAAGTTGATTAATTAATTCCTTTTTAATGCAGCGGAGAGGTTATATGGCTTAATTTGATCATGGATAGATTAACTAATCTACTGATTAATCAATCTATAGAATTATTCTTTAATTGATGGTTTATATTTCAAACCTGGGTGGGATATTAGAATAAGGGATTTAATAATATATAGGGGATGGGGTGTATTCTTCGGGAGGTAAATATAGTAAATTATGTAAATATGAAATAGATGTGGAAATGAGAATACGCTAAGTAAAATGTTTCGAAAAATATTATATTTCCGCATATAAACATTCATAAATTAGGCTTAGATGCATGTTGTGGGTTTTTTTGTGGAAAAAGGGGTTTTAAATGAGGTTAATTACTTTCCCTAGGCAAATAATGATTTTACCTTAGGAAAAGGGATTTTTTAGATGAAATGGACGAGTTATGGAGGAATGAATGTTGATGATTTAGCACTTGGAACCTATAAATCATTGGGCTGAGGGTCCGGTCCCTCCAAAAGTCAAAGAAATGCTCTGAGCCCCTTTGGTTTAAGGTTTTTGGTGCCTTGATTGTTATTTGTGGGAAAAGTGATATTAGGGGTAAAAGAAAATGAGGAAATTAATAACCTGACTTTATAAATGTCTCTATTATCCATACTTTCAAAGTAATATGATGATGAAAGTAAATGATATGAGCTTCAAATAATCATCCATCACACACGATTCTACAACCATCCATCTACTTACCCACCTACACATCCTACCATTTTTTCTACTCTTTATTAGGGTGCACTTAAACTGGAAAACGCTTATGAAACTTTCTTTTCTTTTACAATGGAAATCTATCTAAGTCTATCCTTATTACATTCAAGGGCTCAGATTAAACTGTTGAGCTCCTTTATTTACTCTACCTATCTACTTATCTGCCAAGATTAAAAAGTTTGGTTAGATTTTATTCTCTATCTCTAAGCATGAAATTGGAAACATGGAATAACCAAGATTAAACTGTTTGGTTACCAAGGATTGTGGCATAACAACACTTTGCACACAATCATTATTGTACAGAAAGTAAAATAGTAGTGGCATTTGGGCTTGCACACTTTCATGGTCTTTCTTTCTTTGGGGTTCATATTTTTCATCCTTTTTTACCTTTTCTTTATTTCTTTTTTCGTCCTTTGATATTTCTTTTAGGACATACCCTCTTTACATTTTTTATTTTATTTTTATTTTTTACAAATATGGAAAACATTTGTAGAAAGGAAAGGTATGTACATATTTCAGAGATAAACTAACTCAATCATAAATTATGAAACCTATTGGTATAGGAACATAACATCACCCATGATCAAATGTGCTTTTACATAGCTATTTTTAGGGTTTCTAGTCAAATTTTTATTGAAAAATGTTTTTCAATAAAAATTTGTTCACGCGTTAGGAAGACGAGTCTCTAATATTCCTTTTAGTCTCATGGTCATAGGACACTATCTAGGTCAACTCAAATCATTATTAGTAGAGTCCCATATTCATTTTGTTTATACTGCACCTAATAAGCCTATATTAGGTCATCACTAGCTCACTAAAGATAATTCCTGAAAATTGGTCTTTTTACCATTTAATTTCTTGTTATGAGGAATAGTAGAGATTAGTTTGGTAACTAGGGTTTATAGGTCATATTTTTTATTTCATTTTCTCAAATGAAACATCATCATAATAACATAAAACTATAATGGCAAATCCAAGTATAACTCTTTTGGTGGTTCCACTATCATTTTGCAAAGGAAAATTTGGTTTTCTCCACTTACTAAGGCTCATCACTCACTCTCATTCACTCCCCATTTTCCCATTGCACTTTATAACACTCCATCTCATCCAATCAAGGTTATTTTTTCATGCTAAGAGAGTTTGTTGCATCCATAAATAGAATTCTCAAATTGTGCTACACAAATAACCCTTTTTCTCCTATGCATAGACCACGCAGATGTTCATCGTCTCTCCAAGATTGTGAGTCATCTGCAGTGGTTTCCTCCATCATGGTGACATTTTTCTACTGCTAAGACAGGTTGGTGATCTATCCTAAGGTTCAATTTCCTCTCATTTCTCTTAGTTATGCGTATTATGTCTCATGTCTACCTCCTAGGGTTTTGAATGCACTTAGCAAGGATTTCACCCTTTTTTTGTTAAAAATCTACTAAAACTCATATCCATTTTCCTCCGCACCATCATTTATCCTAAATACACCCCCTAAACATCCTCTACCAAACCCACTCCCAAAATTCATCAATTCTACCTAAACCCTAGACAAACGACACCTTTTTTAACTATAGGACGTTGTTTTCCTTGTTTGGAAACCCTCCACTTCCCCAAATCCTATGACTCCACCTTCCCTAGCTTCATAAAATCCCTCACTATCCCACCAAATTTTTTTGGAATATTTCCATATCCCTATCCCCCTCATTTCCCCCAAACTCCCTCATAGATATTGAAAATCCACTTTTTTCCGAGATTCAAAACCCTAGTTTCTATCCTAAGAGCTAAGTGCTAAGATGGAATATGAAACCTCAGAACAAAGGAAGCATAGAGGAGGACATGTCATGAGACATGAACTTACATCAACCCATGAGGTCTTATCATCTCCCTTTATTAGGAAATCATTTGAAGATGGAGGGTCCCTTACATTTTGTGAGAGGGTTGATGAATTGAAGCATCATGACCAATTGACTAGTGATTTTTCCACCAAAACAGAAAATGAAAAAGTGAACATAGCAGGAGTTAAATTCACTATTTCAAGGAAACTTATCTCAATAGCTACAGGGATTCCAGACACTCGAGAAATCTGGTTCAAAATGGAAGACCTTGACCTTCAAAACTACAAGATGTACCTAAAGGCACACAAGACATCTCCAACATATACCTTTCCATTCAAACATTTGTTGGAAAGGTATACCCCTCTCATGAAAATGGTCATGAAGTATTTCACATGTGAAGGAAGGTATTCAAGGATATATAAGAATCACATGAAACTTTTGATACATTTCACCAGTGTACAGAAAATCAATTTTTCCTATTACTTGTACAAAATTCTGGTTAAAATGGCAGAAAAGGTACAAAAGCAAGGGGAGAATCACTATACTAGTTTCTTTTAGTCATAGCGCTAGTTTGTCATCAATTATCACAAGCAAATCTATCTTGGGACCATTTTTCAAGTTCATATTTTCCTCCATCTTCTTCAACTAGGTCTAGTGATGAAACAACATCTTCAAGTTCACTAGTGCAGTAAGAGATTTCTTCTTCAAGCAAACCAACCAAGAGGAAATATAGGGAAGAAGTATCTGAGACATATTCGAGAGCTGATAGGCTTGTGTTTTCTCAAGGGAATATTGAAAGGGCCATGCCTACAATAGGTAAACATACAATTTTCTCACTAATGTGTCAGCTATGGAGAAAGGATATCAGGGAAGAATTGAAGATCAGATCATATGGGATAAGGAGGAAGAAATCAAGAGTTTTGAATGAAAATTGGTAGAGAGAAATGCTCTAATAGCATTCCCGCAACAAGAAAATATGCAATTGAAAGTGAATCAAATGATTCAAGATAAACAAGCAGCTATTTCAAAGAAGGAAGATGTAAAGAGAAAATAAGTGGCTGAAATGAAGGTGTTAAAAGGAAAAGAAAAACAAAGTACAACATGGAGACCAAGAAATAGAGCAGCTAAGAGAGCCCTTGAGATACAAAGAGAGGCTTCTCCACCAAAATAATAGACTATGGTAGATGACCTAATCACTAGAGAAATCAATGAAGATAGGTTTTATTGTCTTGATATAAATGGACTCTTTGAGAAGCTCCTCAAGAAGGCAAACAGGGACAACAACTTACAAAGGCATATGGCTATGCACTACTACACAAGAAACAAGGTATCTCAAGTGAGAATCAAGCATTTGAAGAGAAAACTCAAAGAAAACCTAACTAGTCAAAAGGACAAGGAGAAGCTTGATTTAATTTCTGAGGCATACCTCCTTGAATAACATATCTTATTATACCTTCAGTCAACAAGTTTTAGAAGATTTGGAGAAACTTTTTTCATTTTCAAAGTTTTGGTGATTTTTGACTATTTGAAAAACACATGAAAAGCTATAAGTGCAGTGCCTTGGCGCTACGCTTTCATCTCAAAGCTCCAAATACCAAAAACTTTATATCCCTTGATAGGTATTTCCCTAAGGATCTCATATATCCACTTTCTGAAGCATTTCAACAAACTCGTAAGGAGAAAAAGTCAAAAAAAGAGGTGAAAAAGTCACTTTCTGCCACTATTCTGAATCTATTATGAAACGAGCTCACAAAAAGATAGAAAAGATAGATAAACGCTTTCAAAATAAGCCTCTTCAAGGGGGCAACCTCCTTTACATTACACAAATGAATAATTCTTGGATGATACAAATCACTAAACCTCCTTTCTATATATAGGAGTCTATGGGGTCACAGTATAATCAAAGCCGACATAACAGTAATAACATAAGGGAACAACAATAAAAATAGTGCGTTTCAATGGGGCACACTAATAATAATATGGGGACAATAGGGGCACAACAATAACAATAAGGGCTAAAATGACAATAGTAATGGGGGAATCACTAGTATTATAGGGACCTAACATGACCCTCTCCTTCAAAAAAGCATTGTCCTCAACGCTTGAGTAGTTGTGGATGCTTCTGTATAAAATTGTCATCATCCCATGTGGAATCTTCAACGGATAAGTTCTTTCACTTGATGAGATACTCCAAAATTGACTGATTTCGTAGTTGTCGAGTTCTTATTTATGTGACTACTTCAAGTTCCAATATGATTTTTCCTTCCTCTTCATGTTCTGGAAATATTGTTTGAACTAGGAGCTTGTCACCTATAACCTTCTTTAAACATGAAACATGGAAAATTGGGTGCACTCGGGAAGTTGTAGGAAGCTCCAATTTGTATGCCATAGTACTAACCTTTTGTAACACGTTGTACAAACCATAATACTTTGGTGATAATTTATTATCCTTCTTAGCTTGCTTGAGGGACATTTGTTTATATGGTTGTAGCCATAGGAATACCCAATCACCTATATCAAAACTTCTTTCACTGCAATGTGGATGTGCCTATTGTTTCATTCTATTCTGCTCCAACATGAGGTTATCCTTTAAGAGTTGGAGAACTTGTTGTTGATGCTCGATGTGATGTTCCATTGCTTGAACCTTAGAATTTTCTCTTAAATATGATGTGATGGATGGTGGATGATATCCATAAAGTGCTATAAATGGGGTCATTTTTGTTGTAGTATGGAAGGAAGTTTTATACCACCATTCAGCCAGAGGCAACCATTTGACCCATTGTGTATGTTTATCAGATACAAAGCAACACATATATCCTTCCAAAAATTTGTTTAATATCTCAGTTTTCCCATCAGATTGAAGATGATAAGATGAACTATGAGCTAAGTGAGTATCGAGACAAGAAAATAATTTTGTCCAAAAATTTCCATTGAAAATGGGATCTCTGTCGCTTACAACAATATTTGGGTTTCCATGTAACTTTTGAATTGTTTCCATAAATGCAGTAGAAATTGTACTAGCTTTAAATGGATGCGATAATGCACAAAATTGTGCATACCTGGTAAGTCTATCAACTACCACCATGATGAAACTCTTTCCTTTGGACTTGGGTAAACCTGTGATAAAATCCATTGAAACGTCATCCCAATGTTGGCTTGGAATGGATAAAGGTTGCAATAGACCCCGGGTCTTAATTGTTTCAACTTTATTTTGTTGGCAAACCAAACATTCCACCACAAACTTTTGAATATCCGATTTAAGGCCATCCCAAAAAAATTCCTTCTTAACTATGGGGTAAGTCTTTAAAAATATTGAGTGCCCTCCTAAGGGAGAAGTGTGCAATTCCATATGAATCTTTTGTTTGAGTTGGGAATTCTTACATAAGTATAAGCAATATTTGTACCATAACGAATCATTTTTCCAACTAAATATATCAGATGTATTAGGATCTTGTAGTAACTTTTGAATGAGTTCCCACACTTCTTCATCATTATTCCATTCATCCATTGCTTCGTTTATCCAATATGGTTGGATAATAGAAATGGTGCACACCAATGCTTCCACATCTTCATCCTTTCTTGAGAGTTCATCTACCACAACATTTTGCTTCCCTTTTTTGTAGATGATTTCAAAGTCATAACCTAGCATCTTGGTGACCCATTTTTTCTCCTCTTCAAAGGATAATCTTTGTTCTAAAATGTATTTAAGACTCTTGTGATATATTTTTACCCTGAAGTGTCTTCCCATTAGGTAGGGTTGCCATTTCTTAAGTGCATGTAGTATTGCCAATATTTCCTTCTCATAAATAGCTTTGTGTAAATACTTTCCTTTGATTGGAAGACTTTCGAAAGCAATGGGACTTTCATCTTGCATTAGAACAACACCAATTCCATTTACTGAAGCATCGCATTCCACAATAAAGGTTTTTGTGAAGTTCGGCATAGCTAAGACCGGTGCTTGGCACATTACCTCTTTAAGATATTCGAAGGCCTTTTTTTTTCTAGAGTACATGAAAATGCATCTTTCTTCAATAATGTTTTTAGAGCTGCTGCTATTCTCCCATAATTGTTAACAAACTTACAATAATACCGTGTGAACCCAAGAAATGCTCGCAGATTCTTTATGGATGTGGGTATTTTCCATTACTTAATGGCTTTAATTTTGCTAGGGTCTACTTTAACACCTTCATGAGAAACAATATGACCCAGGTATTCCACCTGTTGTACTCCAAAGAAACATTTGGCGCTTTTTGCATATAATTTTTTCTCCTCCAATAGTTTGAGCACCCTCTCAACATGTTGAACATGATGATTCCAAGACTTGATGTAGTTTAGTATATCATCAAAAAAATACTAACACAAATTTTCTAAGGAAGGGTTTGAAAATGGAATTCATCAAACCTTGAAATGCAGAAGGTGCATTGGTAAGGCCAAAAGGCATGACGAAAAATTCATAATGACCCTCATGAGTTCTAAATGTTGTTTTCAGAATGTCTTTAGTCTTCACTCTGATTTGATGATATCCTGAACGAAGATCCAACTTGGTGAAGTAAATTGATCCATGCAATTCATCAAATAATTCATCAATGACATGAATGGGAAATTTATCTTTTATAGTGAGCTTGTTGAGCTCCCTATAATCTAGACACATGTGCCAGGATCCATCCTTCTTGTGCACCAAACTACTCGAGGAGAGAAAGAACTTCGACTAGGTTGAATTATATGAGCCTCTAGCATTTCTGCAACCATACGTTCAATTTCACTCTTTTGGGCATAGGGATTGTACAGCCTAATGTTTGGAGGAGCACTTCCTGGAATCAAATGAATAGCATGATCATGATCACAAATAGGTGGGAGTCCTTTGGGAGTTTTAGGTACCTTGGAATGATTGTCCAAGACTTTTTGGAGATCTGGAGAAATAGATGATGTGGATGTGGGAACCTCTAGCAAACATATTGTGCAATTATGCCTCGTTGTTCCTTCTTTAAAAGCTTTGTCATATCATTAGAGTTTATTATCTTTCCCGGTTTCCCAGACATACCCCTTAATTAAACTTCCTTTCCTTCCGCACAAAATTTCATGAAAATTTCTTGAGAATTAAAAGCCATTGTACCCAAGGATTCTAGCCGTTTGACTCCTAGTACAACATGAGCACCACCCATTGGAATGAAAATAATTGGGCTATTCAATACATATTCTCCCATGGATAGCTCAATATTATGGCACTTTCGAGAGGAATTTATGGTTCCTCCACTTGAAACCATCACTTGACACTCTAGTGGTGGATATAGGAAGCAATTCAATTCCTTGGCTATCTTACAATGAATAAAATTCTGGGTACTTCCCGAATCAATCAACACTATTACCTTTTTCTTCTTGATAGTTTGAGGAGTGGTAGTTCCAACCAATGCATTACAATATATGGTTGGATTCATTTCTTCTTTATCTAGGGTTTGTTCCTGGTGTATATCCTCTTCTTTTGACATTTCTCGTTCATTTTCTTCCCCCTCTTCAAAATCTATGTAAAATAATTTCTTCTGAGCACACTTATGACCTTTAGTGTATTTTCTATCACAACTGTAACAAAGCCCTTTTTCTCTTCTTTCTTCCAATTGTTATGGTGTCAACCTTGTAGGTTGTGGAATTCTAGGGGCAAAAACACTTCCATCTTTATAGTTGTGAGCGGTAGGCTTCCTAGTTTCCATAATTTTGCTTTCCATTTTTCTTGCTAACCTGAATGCCTTCTCCAATGAATCAGGTTCCCAAAGGTGAACCTTTGTTGGATGTTATCATTTAAAGTCCCTATGAGCACATCAATCTTATGCTCCTCTGGAATATATTTTACCCTTATGTTCAATTTTTGGAAGTCCTCAATGTGCTCCATCATTGAACCCTTTTGTTTGAGATTTATCAATTGGCTAAAAAAGGTGTTGCTTTTTGTATCTTCATAATGTTCTATCATTTCTTCCCTAAAAATTGTCCAAGTGAATTTTTTTTTATGAGAGAAAAACCATCGATACCACACAAATTGATTTGGTTCCAAATATAAAGTTGCAATATGTACCTTTTGTGTGGTTTCCACATTATGGAGATCGAAAAATTGCTCCATATGTAGTATCCATGTTCCAGGATCCTTGCCATCAAACTTCCTTATATCTATCTTTGGAACAGGGTGGGTCTTCAATCCAACGTTAGAGTCTATGAAATCATGATTAACATTTATTTTGTTCTCATCATGAGTTTCCTTTACTACTTTTTCTCTATTCGTAAACATTTCTTGTAGAAACTTTGTCAAATATGTCTTCAAATCGTCTATTTTGCCTTCCATTTTAGCTTCCAAACCATCCATCTTAGCTTCCACAACATTCATCTTAGCTTCCATGCCTTCCTTTAAACGATCCATTTTATCTTCCATGCCTTTCCTTAAACCATCCATCTTAGCTTCCGTTACTTTTTGTAAGAGTGAATTTTGTTGCACTTGGTCTCGTAACTTTGATATATCATGTTGCATTTCTTCCTATTTTTCATGAGTCATGCTAGAGCTTCCAAGTTGCTTACTAGGTGTTTCCATTTTATTTCTTCAGGGCATAAATTAATGCTAATAATTCTTTACTATGCCCTTTGAATTCCTTCAAACTAAGTTTTCAAACCAATCTTATGCAAAAATTTAAAAAAACTACACATTGTTTTTCACTTTGTAAGAGCTCAATATTGAATCTGATGTATCTCTATAACTATTGATTTCCAAGATATGAAATTGTGTCCTATAGTATAGCTCTGAGTCCTCTTCCTAACCTCGCAATTCTAATCAATATTGGATTATACAAGAAAGTGTTATGCCAAGTCTCCCACGGTGACTTGATTATAGACTAGTTCTGTAGAGCAAAATTTTACGAAGTGCCACGTGTCACTGTTTCGACCTTAGTACCTAAATCTGATATACTGAAAAATACAGGTTGTCCTTGTTCTGAAACTTCTTACAAAATTTCAATTGGATTCTTAGAACAAACGTTATGAGGATTTTCCCGAGGCCACCTGTTTGAGATAAAATTAGGGATTGTGAAAAAACCCTAACTTCCTCAGATCATATCTCCGAAAATATAGCGATACAAGATTTGAAATTTGGACCCAAGGTTCAGAGCTAATTCATCTCAAATGGATTTTTTTTTAGCTTCTGAAACTTCACAGAAACAAACTTATAGCGAAAATGTCATGATGACCTATTTGGAGCAGTGAAACCCTAGAATCCAAAGCTTTGATACCAAATGTTATGAAACCAACTCACAAAAAAATAGAAAATATAGATAAATGCCTTCAAAACAAGCCTCTTCGAGGGGGAAACCTCCTTTACATTACACAAATGAACATTTATTGGATGATGCAAATGACTAAACTGCCTTTCTATATATAAGAGTCTAAGAGGTCACAATATAATCAAAGCCGACATAATAGTGATAACATAAGGGCACGACAATAACAATAGTGGGTTTCTATGGGGCACACTAATAACAATATGGGGACAATAGGGTCACAATAATAACAATAAGGGCTACAATGACAATAGTAATGGGGGAATCAATAGTATTATAGGGACCTAAACGCTTATAGAGTCACCTCGGGAGAATCAATTTTTGAAGGCCTTCCCATGGCTCATTTCTAAAAATTGAAGTTGATCTGGAAACTAGACATAAAATGATAGTTGAACGTTATCTAAGTTTTCATTTTTTTATTCTAGAACGCTTCCAAAATCTTCTTGCAAGGTAGCACTACAACTATAGTTGAATGTGTTATGCTTATAGCCAAATGTGCTACACTTATAACTGTAGCTGTCTTTTTCACTTCATTTTCACTAGATCTTGGTATTATGATGTAATTTGGATATTTTAAAGACTTGATGATGTAATTATTGAGTTAATTAACATGGTAGGTTGTTTTTGTGCTTAATTAGGCCTCATAAATGAAGAAAAACTCAAATCAAAGTCTAAGAGAAGAGTTTGTGTTTGACCTTCTCACCCTCTCTTGTTGGTTGAGAGATTCTTGGGAACTATTCCACCACTTAGGGATTAGACCCCTAAAGTTGGTTAAATGGTTGGTTTTAGTCTATATGTATGATTTCTCATTTAGTGAGAAGAGTTAGACTTCAAAGGAGAGACTTGTATTTTTATGCTTTCATATAGTTAATCAAGGAGCAGATGCAACTATTTTTCAGGAATACTTGTCTAGTTAGTTTGTGGTGTTGTTTTCGTTCTATATTACTTTCTTATTGATCAATTCGTCTCACTTAACATGGTTTTCATTATTCTTGTGATTTTCCTTACAATCATTTTCATAGAATTCTTTAATTCAAAGCTTATTTATGTGGAAAATCATGTTTATGTATCTTTTCTTCTAGATTAATGAATTCATGCTAAAACATGCTCATTATAATTTCTTAAGATTTTAGACTGTATACTACATTGAACAAAGCCTTCATTCCACCACAAAACATTGTTATCTTGATCCTTTTTATGCCCGCTACTGCAAATCTTTAACACCTTAACCTAATTGCTTGCTCTTATTCGTGGTCTAGCAACCTAAAAACCCTAAATTTTCAAACACTCAAACAAAACCTATACATATAGCATAAAATCCATTTATTTTCCCATCATTGACTGAGAAATCCTTACAGGGATCCCTCTCTTGTTTAGCAGGGCTAGCTTCTGAACTGAAAGTAGTTTGAGGTTACCTCTTTGGATCTCCTCCTCAGCCTGGGACATTGTAGGGGATAAGAGATATCATCTATGTTTTTGCTTACAACAAGCACATTTGTAGCACAAAACACCAAGATGATGAATATATCATTCAAACATTTGAAGTAAACATAATGGTCATACTCACTTCTAGTATAATTCTATCTTATTATAAATAAAAGAATCTTCTATGGCATTCGCTGGAAGATTGTTTCAAGGCACACAATGGATTTTGTTTCCTTGCAAACTAACCTTCTTTTGTGATTTTAAACAACTCCTTTTGGATGTTCCATGTATATCTCCTTGTCCAAATTTCTGTGTAACTGTAAATCAAGTAAAAACACTAACGACAATATAATATGAATAGAAATAAGCTTAATGACTAGAAAAATATTGCATGGAAATATATAGCTCCCAAAGTTCCTGCTTGTGATATATCATTTTACCATTGAACATTACCATCAATAAATTTCTTCAATTTTTAGACTCATTTATACCTAACAAACTTTCCATGTTTAGGAATTTCTACCAAGTGCTAGTTTTGTTTCTCTCTAAGGAATCAATCTCTTCTTTGATTTTCCTCCATAATGTATTTGTTCTTGATTATAAGAAGTTTCTCCATTTTTAGTAATAAAAGAAATAGATGAGACAAAATAATTACACATTTTACCATTCTATCATTTGTATATCTTATTAGTTTTTCTTGTCGAATTTCTACATTTTCCTAAATATCTTCAATAATCACATATTCTTTATCATCAAAAACTTTTTCCTTCTTCCTAGTATCTGAGATGGTTGAGTCTCCATTTGAATTTATTAATTTGTTGACACTTGTTACTATTTAAAACAAACATTTACAATATTTTATCTAATGAGAGGAGATTCATGAAATCTACATCTATGTTATTGATTTTTTGTGGCCATTAAGATCTCATAATCTACAATGCTTAGTCACATTGTCATAACAAAGAATTACATACTTATTTAATGTAGGACCTAAGGTAGAAAATCATTTTTTATTTGTAAGGGCATATGATTCACGATTGGAGATTATTAGATTTGAGTAATCACAAGGATGACATAGCAATGTGTCCTTAGGAATTTTACAATCTATTGCAACTTATTGTGATCCAGTTATGTAATAGATCTAGGTTAAAAGTTCATGTAATAAAGTTAATATAGGAAAAATAAGACCAAGGTAATGGACACTTATTCCAAGCTAAATGTTGGGAAAAACATCCTAGTGGGCATCACTTGGGTATTATGGCAAAGGGGAAATTAGCAAAGGAAATGGAAAAGGTATTGAAAAGGAAGAAAGGCATTATTGCTATTTCATTTATGAAAATAAATGAAAATAGGAGAAAAGGAAGGTGAAAGGTCACATGTTGCATGTGAGAAGGAAATTGAAGGAAAATATAGGAAAATGAAGAAATTAGAGGAATCAATTATAAAAAGGATTCAGTGAGGGCCAGTCCAGAGCTTTTGTCATCATTTTGTTAGTTCGATATTGGAATTAGTCTCAGAGAGGAGAAGAGAACCAAGAGGAGAAGGAAAGAAATAAACAAAGGAAGGACAAGGAAAGAAAAGGAAGAATAAGAAAATCAAAGAAAAGAAAGGATCAAGGAAAGGTTGGATCAAGCAGCTTCAACGTGAATACTTGCAGGTAACAGGTTGCGTGTATTATTTCCTAGCTAGTTTTGGCATGCATAGTATATGCATGTGTGTACTTGGTTTCTTTTTTTTCATTGGCATGGGTTTTATCGGATTTTGAAAATGGTTTTAGCCTTTCATTTCCATTTCTCGATAGTCATGGTGTGATGGGATTCTTTCTTGGCTAGGCTTTAGATTGCCTTAAGGTTTTGGATCCGAGTATGGTGGTATCAAGAAAATCCCAAGGCTTGGGGGTGGAGATGGTTTTCTCGAGGAAGCTCTCAACAGGTGGGTGGAGACAGGAGAATTCCTCAAGAGATGGTGAAGGAATTATGAGGCATCCAAGCTCGATTTGGTTTTGTGATATCAGGACTAGTTTCAGTGAGATGATGTATAGTGAAGGTGGAGGTGGTTTGACCTTTGGACTACCTTGGTTGTTTATGGATTGGTTTATCCCATGAGATCCCACATTCACGCCTTGAATATGGTATGGGGATGATTGCCTGAAAGAAAGATTTGGTTCAACCAATCTATGGTGAGGTGGTACATGGAATTCCCTGACTTGGTTGGCTTTTTCATATTGTTAGTAAGAGCTAAGATTATTTTTTCTTCAATAAGTAATTGTAATTTTCATTATGTGGCTTTAATGGTTGCTATGTCATTGTTATATATCTTATTATATGTTGGTTATATGCATGGTTATATGACAGATTTAAGTATGGCTCTTATCACATTTTAATTAATGAATTTCTGGTTAATGAATGTATAAAATAATTGGTGTTATGGTAGCTATTTTGAGAAGGAATTGGTCCTCATTATTAAACCTCAGATAACGTTCAGATTCCTATGTTCATATATGCATTCATGATCTATAGATTTCATATTTACCATGTGTTTGAAGGAATTCATATCCTAGTTGGGAGCGATCAGGACAATTCCCTATTCGAGTTTCTATTTTAGAAGCTTTGGTTATATATTATTTATCATTTACGGAAGTTTCACTGAGTCCTCGGCAGAGGCCTAGGTCCTAGCACAGAAAAAGTGGCTTAGAATTCCAGTTTCCTAGCATAAAACTGACTGGAAAAGTCCACAATCACTAGGGAGCAGGCCTATGGGAGAAAATGGAACCTTACAGCCACTTGGAGGCATTGTCAAGGGAGCGACTAAGGCTTTAGTTCAATGAAAAAGAGATTTAACTAAGGGGTTTTGACACCTGGAGGGATTGGGTAGCTCCTGGAGGTCCTATAACACCTGAGGGAAGTCAATAAGGTCTTAAGTTATCGAATCCATTTCCTTAAGGTCATATGGGAGGTCGAGTCTTATTATATTGACCCTTATCTCATGTTTACCCTAGGAAAACTAGTGAAAGTGGGTAAATATGGGAGGAGGCGGGTACCGAGTCATATCAAATCAAGTTTGCACTCTCTTTGGGTAAAATACGATGTTTTCAAGGTTATGGTTGTCATCCATGGGGTCATGGTATATAGTTGGTATGGTCATGCATGATGTTATTATATTGACATGATTATGATTATATATATCATGCTAATGTGGACTGATTTTTGTAGATGAGATAAGCCTCCCCTGAACGTGATGAGGTGTGGTTTTGATTTTGGTATCTATTTGGTTTATATGACATGGCCTACTTAAGGAAAGAAGAGAATCAAATATGACGAGCGAAATGGTAGACTGCACTTCATGTGAGTCTCCCTACAGATCATTTGGTCAATGATGAGATGAGTATTCTCCTGATATAGTAAATACATTAAGCAGTTTGATGGCAAAGATCAAAAGCTGCAAAGAAGAAAATTATAGGCTAATTGAGGCTTGGGAAAAACTTGCAAGGGCTCAAGAAAAGCTAGCAGAAGTCAATTTGGTTATTCTTCAGAGCTTGTCAAATTTGCAGATACAGGGAAAGTTGAGGATCAGTCAAGAGGAGGATGACAAAATTAATGGAGCCACCAGTAGAGGATCTTCGTTCGGATAAATGTTGGATAAAGGGGATACAATCATAGGTGGTAGATCACTAGATACATCTAGCAGGAGGACTAGCATGTACGGACAACATACTAGTTCCTCATCTACGAGACACCATCATAGTCATCACCACCATCATCCTTGTGGGAGGAGTGAATACTTGTCTAAGGAGTTCAAGAAAGTCAAGCCTCCTACATTCGATGGATATATGAAGAAGTTAGAACATGTAGAGGCATGGTTACTTCGGATGAAGAAATTCTTTAGATTGTATAACTATTTAGCGAACATGAAATCCAAAATAGCCACCTTGAGTCTTAGAGGGAAAGCAAATATCTGGTGATAATACGTGAATAATATCAAGGGTATTTGAGAAGAGGAGTTGATTTGGGATGAATTCAAGAGAATCTTAAAGAAGGAGTACTTATCGGAGAGGTACTATGACGATAGAGCTAAGGATTTGTATGACCTACAGATGGGTTCTATGATAGATGTTGAGTATACTAGCAGGTTCCTAGAGCTACTAAGGTATTTTCCTTACCTCAAGGATGAGAATCCCAAGATTCAAAGATTCATCTTTGGGTTTCCAGCAACATATAGAGACTAGATTGAGTTTGATGAGCCTAGATCACTGGAGGATGCCATCTAGAAGTTGAAGCATTGTTATGAGTAGTCAAAGTGTCAAGTTGATCCTAAGATTATTTCAAGCCAAATGAGAAAGTTAAAGGGAAATGGCCATCGTAGCAGGGAACACCTCAGGATGCAAATGAAAAAGAAAATGTTTCTCCTTACAAGAATTTCAATGCAATTGAGAAGTTTGACAGGCTGAAATGTATCGCCAACAACTAAGGGGGTCTCCCATGTGTGAAGTCCCAATTATACCTCACACCATTTGTGCTAGGAGCCCCATCCATTATGTGGACCTAACTGCCACCATGAATGTTTCCACTCTTGGTTACCAAATGAGAAGGTGTTAAAGTGGGGACAAGAACAAAATGACTAGACAATGAAAACAATTCATCCAAGGATTGATAAAGTGCAGAAAGAGCTACAAACAAGTCTCAACGGGAATAAGAAGAGGTATTCCATGAGAGGGATTAGTGAGCTAAAACTAAATGAGACATACATTAAATAGGAACATTCTAGAAGTTAATTTCAAAATAGTTGACAATAGATCACTGACATGGAAAGAAATAAGTAAACACAGATTCAAAATAAAAACATATATGCAACAACTATGAATCAATCGATAAAATATTGCGTATATGAAAGCACACATACATATATAGTGAAAATACGTGACAACCAATAAAACAACCATGAGTAAGAATGGGAATCAATGCCAAAGATGAATCACATGTTATTAACATTGTTGCAAATTAGAGTACATATCTTGCACTTGGTCAAAACCCAAGAGTGGAAAATGGGTTGCTCATACCATTTCCCAATTCCAAAACCCTAGCCTCGCTACAACTCTACTCTGCTAGCGGCCAAGAGTTGAATGACTCTAGTTCTCAAGCATAAGTCAACTATCTAATCCTAGTCTCAACTCAAGTGTTAATGGCCCCCTTTTAACAATGAGCGAGGAGGGCACATTATATAGAGGTCAAGTGACCACTCACCTACTGTGACCTTTAGACTTCCCGCATGAATCTTGAACTTCTATATTTCTCTCTCATGCCTATTACTAGGTGTATGCTGAACTCATCTCAATAATGACTAATATTATGATGAGAACATTTGTACATTGGTAGAAGAGAGAATGTGAGGAGAAAAGAGGAGTTTAAAGAAACCTGGGGTTGGTTCATTTTTTCCGACATTGTTGTGATATCATAAAGGCCTGCAGGAATGGTTGGAATTCTTATCAGTGTGCCTTACTTACATATAATCACCTCTTGCTCTCGTGTTATTCATTGAAACCCTAATTGTGTGTCTTGTGTGGAAACCCTCGTTCCCTTCACCTAGGTCACATTCCTACTTTCTCTCTTGATCTAATTTAAACTACTTTTCAACCTCCTCGACAGATAACACAGTGGGCACAATTAGTGCATATAACACAGTGGGCACAATTAGTGCATATAGGTCTATTGGCTGGGATCTGATGAAAATTATAATCAAAGTCTTAATTCTTTCAAATTCCATATTGGAGCATAGGTAAGTGCATAAAGCTAACATTTTCTGCCTAATTCACTTGCTCTTCCCTCAAAAAATAAAATATTTTGGTCATTTCTCTATGCTCTTTAGCCTTACAAATGCCTTGGTCATCCTTGTGCTTTGTAGTGAATGATCTCAAAAAATAAAATATTTTGGTCATTTCTCTATGCTCTTTAGCCTTACAAATGCCTTGGTCATCCTTGTGCTTTGTAGTGAATGATCTCCATAATTCTCGATGGCTTTGAGCTTTGTTATATCGAAATACCTTTCAAAAGTTACAAGTGGACACACTTGCGACTTGTGAACAACCACATAAATCAAGTCACATTCCCTAGAAGCTGAATTGACGTGCGACCTAACGACCTAGGTGGAAGTGTGACTTATTGGAGACCACAAAGTCGTAGATCAAACAACTCACATTCCTTGGAGGCTGACTTGAGGTGCAATCTATCGACTTGGATTGAAGTGCGACTCACTATTGTTCACACAGTCACAGATTGGAGAGGTCGCATTCCGTGGAGGCTAACTTGAGGTGTGACCCAGCGACCTAGGTTGAAGTGCCACTCACTGGAGGTCACAAAACAAATAGGAGAGGTGGCATTCCCTTGAATCTAAATTGAGCTTTACAATCGCGACCTTTACGACCTCGATGATGATGCTACTTTCTGGGAGAGGGAAAATGGGAGCTTGATTATATTTTGATACTGCATGGATGGATGCCTCCTGGATTTGCGATGAATATTTACATTGAGAACTTCAATGTGATGTCCCCCATCCGAACAAATATCAATGTGCGTATTCCAATTTGTAAACTCCATAGTCGTGCGGATTAACTATTACAAGTAGAAAAAATAAGGGGAGGTTTTGGTGCTTGGATCCTGTATAGAATCTCCATGGATGATGAAACTTGTATTGCACTACCAAATACCCAAATTATACCATCATGACAACCAGCGACTAGTAATGGTGAAATTTTCATATCGCTTTCCAAAATTAATGTGTAACATGATTTATTTCTTTCATTGTGAACATATGCCTATGGAGCAGGAATAAAACTTCCTTTTCCTACACGGTAAGTGGTCACCTTAGTTACAAAAAATTAGATACACGTTCTCCCAAGGTAATGCCTTTTCCGAAAAGATCATCCATATGATTTATGCGCAACTATTGTGTTGGATTTTCACAACGTC
Source organism: Pinus tabuliformis (assembly GCA_031772625.1). Taxonomy (NCBI): domain Eukaryota; kingdom Viridiplantae; phylum Streptophyta; class Pinopsida; order Pinales; family Pinaceae; genus Pinus; species Pinus tabuliformis. The sequence continues at coordinate 48,204,441 of CM062813.1, forward strand.
ACCTGTGTTTTTCTGACCTACGACGTGTGTGCCACTTTACGGTGTTCGTGTAAGCAATTGGAAAGGGACTTGGAGTATGATTATTCTATGGGTTGATCTTACAAGTTCTTGATGTCAAGGATAATTTGATTTTCATGAGAAGCAACTCTCCATAATGCAGCTACAATAGAAATAACAACGTAGCACTCTTTGGTATCCTTTTGGGTTATAATTATATATAGCACCATTATAACAAATGTTCATCAAGCCTTTGAGTGCCGTTTGGTGATCTTGTTCAAAGATGAATTTTGAATATGTCTTTTGCCTTTAAATAAACCCAAAAGGAAAGCACTGCCTGTTCTCTTGTCACGACCATCACTCACCAACGCCCTTTACCATTTATATTTCATGCTTCACTTTGGAGCGTGTATTGGTTTTATGGTGGCTTCATGGCCCTAACTTATTCCTAGCAATGGTTCTGATTAGAACATAAAAGGATAAATCATGTTCATTTTAAAAGCAATACCCACCATGTCATGTACCAATAATATGCATTGTTGTGTGGCATGATGTTCTTCAAAAGGCCTCATGAAGTGGATATTTTATATTATTAGATAATCCTTCCTCCATAAGTGATGTCTTTCATCATATTGTTCAATATCATCCTTCTTCATTTGATATGTTTCCAAAGAAGCTCCATTTAAATTCCAGCAAATAAAATGGAATAAATAATTAAAGCACTAAAATAAATCCATTTAAGACGATTGGAGGTGATAATATAATTATAAATCATTCTATGTGTAGGGTAAGAGATGATTGAATTTGAAACCAACTCAAAATTTGAGAACTTTAATGGGCCTACTTAGTGTAAGGAACTTTGACATCATGTGCTTCTCGGGGTGATGAGGAAATTATAATGTGAGTGCCTCGAAGTGAAGATAGGTTCTGGAGAGTGAGGGTTATCCCAAAGCAAGGTTCGATCCTTGATCATGATAACGTAGGGTTCTAAAGATGCATGAAAGGGGTGGTAGCTTCATAAACCCTAGCATGATTGAGAGATTCCCTAGTGACAACGCAAGAAGTCTTTGTTCCATTACGATGCACATGGTAGAGGAATAAAGCTGGAGGCCACCTATGACTTTTAATGCATTACTAAAAAAACACACCCCTCCCAACCTAGTGCAGTCATAGAAATATGACCTAACAATGCCAAGATGATGTTATGGTGCATTTTGAGTGCCATAACATGTTTGTAGTGATGCATCTAGAGGATAATATAACATTAAACAAGGTTTTTTCTTTATTCAATCATCTAGGGTTTTAGGCACACATATTGAGGATAATCAATATATAAACCGTAATGAAGCAAGATCATCGACAAAAGGTATTCCCATAAACCTTATTGCTACTGATGTGATCATGTTTCGAGATAAGATGAGAAGGGTGAATATGATAAGCACCCTAGATAGTGAGGATTAATTCAAATCATGGTTATACCTTCAATCACATGTGTCTAAGGTTATAGAGATGCAAGGGGAATATATAATTCTCACAAACACTAATGTGAATGCTGAGGGGTAGGACTAGTCAAGAACATAGGTAATATGACATACAATGATTCTTATCATAAATCCAAGGAGCGTCGATGAGAATGCAACCCCAGAGGTATATGAATTAGGTTAACTCATTGAACTAAACCTTCATTTTTAAAATCTCTGGTTGCTCCCAAACCTTGATACGGTCAACCACAGGGAAAGAAAAATTAAAACTACACTCATCCACACAGAGGTTCCTCGACTAATTAGAAATGTACACTATAGGAGGAAAGGTTTCAAATTCAGAGGGCTCTCAATGCTCCTTGAAGCAACAAACCTCCAAACCCTAATGTAGTCATAAGGTTTATATTTGAGATAAAACATGATGCGTGGATGTAATGTGAGTGAGGACATCTAAAGGGTTCGATGAGAAGGGTCACAGGGAGGGTAACCAGATGAGAACACAGACAAAACTTGAAAGGTTTGGGGTGAGGAGAGGGGGAACCCAAAATTTGAATATACCCAAAATTTTGGGTGTTGTTGTAGTGGCTAGAACAATTGGCGAATCACTAGTAGAATCCAACATCTCTACCAACATCCCTACAATAGTTCGATTCTGGATAATGATGGAAGGGAATATTGAACAATCACTATGGGTACCTCTTGTGTTACCTTGATGTTTACAAATATGCCTTTCCTTTGTGTCTCACCTAGGTCCTACTAGTCAGTAAACACCTAATTAGAAGCTCACACATGCCAAAAGTTGATGATGATTCAAAGGGAAAGGAAGAGGGTGTATTGTATTAAAAAAAATAAAAAATCTAGTGTTTCTCTGCTTCAACAAGATTGGACAATACTGCGACAGAGTCACTTCAAGAAATCACAGATGTTGCTTCGCTGCCAGTGAGCCTCGTCAATACGCCGATGTATTCATTGCATTACCTCTTTGTGCAAGAAACCTTTCTCTATCCTTTACCCTTTATTTAATTTTGTTTTATTTCATGTGTGCATTTTCACTTATTATTGGGCATTCATTGCACCAGGGAAGATGAGGGAATCTGACTTATTTTATGTGCATGAGAGGTTGCTTCTTGTTTAATAGAAACTAAAAGATATTCAAGTTTTGGTTCGTCCTCATGCCAAGCTTTCACATCTCATCTCCAGTTAACAAGTGAATAATGAAAATAAGTCAATGAAATGTTCAATACCATGTTGAGCATAAGGTTCAAGTTAAGGGTATAGGTCATCCCAACTGATTATGGTTCCCCACTAGAAATTGGTTCCTATTTTCCTTGTTAATAAATTAGATTCGTAGGAGAGAGATCCAGGATTTCACTTTGATGACTGGTTCTAAGATAATCTACCTCTTGGAGTAACCATCACAACCACACAAAAACATTCAGGTTAGGGATTCCATATTAGGGCAAGGTTATCAGGAAATCATTTGAGGGTGTTACCATGTGTGAGGATGTTGGGAAAAATACTAAGAGCGGGGGTGAATCAGTATTTAAACTTCTATAATAATCATTTTTTTTTCAAACTATATACGTTATTTTACATAAACCAAACAGTGTATATCTGTGACAATGATGAATGAAACCAACGTATAGATAATAAATTTTTAAAACAACTAATTCATTTCCTGATGAAATTAAATCAGAGTTTGATGCATTTACTAAGTAGTAAAAATATGTATTAAGAACAAAATAAATCAACACACATAAGCATCAGACATGAACACTAGGAATTTTCAAGTGGAAACCCAATGCGGGAAAAAACCATTGTTGTTTTTGTCTCAATCTTCTTATTATTAAAAGTGTTTACAAGTTTTGTACTGGTGCAGACTCTTTCCATTATGTAGGCATCCACATGCTCCTATTGGAAGGGAGATCCAACCCCCTAGTTCTTGCACTGGCTGATATGATTACCGGTATGTAGGCGCCAACCTAGAGAAGGATACTGCCTTCACTCATTCTCTAGGGACCACATTTCATAAACTTTCAGACTCGATGCTCTTGGTACACATCAACACAATATGTAGGCCACATTTCATAAAATTTTCAGACTCGGCCCATCGATCACCACTATAATACAGCTGTCAAACACAACTGTATCAACCAATCACTCAAACCCATCAATTATGAAGAAAAACACAATCAATCAATCTGAAGAGTTAGATCATTGTCACCAGAACACAGAGCTGAATCTAGGACACTGCATCAACAACCAGAGATAATTGCAACCTTAAAAATCATATGTCATAATGTATATGCTACTTCAATGAGGAAAACCTACATGTATACGGTACTTTCTGTAACTCAACCTGCATATACCTCTAAAGATACTGAATCATAAAACTTTTGAACCTCAAAATCTACTATCATATTACATAGTTCTAAAAATATAGCAGCAAAATATTACCCTTCTTACCTAATCAATCACTAAGCCAAACTCAATCTTCTTATACAGTTGGTTTAAATTTAGATGTAATGAAGACATCATTGACAAACAGTAGTAAAATAGAAACATTGATCGGATATATCAATCATTTTTTAACAAAAAACCCTTCCTCTGTATACAGTACATGGAAGTGTCGAATCTGTGTGTATACGCGCCTTCACTAATGCGAACCTGCGTATAGATATGCAAATAATGACTTATATCATTGCAATTTTCAAGACATCAGATATACCTAGATCATAACATTTAAAGGATAAAACATGCATTAGCACTGAGATCTAGCCTATCCATTATCAGATCATATAATGATAAGTCATTTCAGGTCTCATGATCCTAATCCAACATTGTATCCAAGGGTGCACAAGATGTTTGATATCTATATCATAGCCATAGTCCTTACAAAACAAAATATAATTCAGATAGAAGTATTCACGAAAAAACCTTTTCACTTCACTTTAGTTGTTTGATCTTCTCCTCCTCATATACTTAGAGCCTTTGTCAATACCATGAACCAAAACAACACTTAGAACCTATGGTATTCTTAGATGGGATCAAGTAACCGTTATTATGCTCAATATGGTGGACTAATACCATGGTATGAACCCTTCATATTCTTTAACCTTAATTTTACATCCCATACACACTTTTCTTTCTGTAAAACTGCGTGTATACACTTGGACTAGGTTAAACAACATATACAACTTAAAACATTATCTTTCCTCAATTGCTTGATTATGATCTGTAATCATTTGTCCCATCATCATGTTCTTTTGTGCCATTGCTATGTTACCTCTGAAATGACCTGTTATAATGTGAGTTGCATCATACATCACTTTATCATTTTTGAACTGACTTGTGACCTATGGATACATCTCGTTATCATAAATGTGAATTTCCATCAAGGACAACACATGTACCATAATACCAACAATCAGACCCTTTGGACTTGATGGCAACCATATTGGTGATTATCATTTCAAGATATGGAACCTGTTAGATATATCAAACAACACCAAGATACTCTCTTCCTTTGACATCAAGGGAAAATGGAAGTCCTCCCCCTTAGTGCATGATGAGATGCACTATAATTTCCATGCTCCCCTTGAGCACATGCAAATTCTGAAAAAACATGTTTAAAGAATAACATGACTCTATAACTCAACTATGTGAGTATGACCTTCATATCACCAGTGACTCGTACATACAATGATCACCCAACCAAGTCGGGATACATCAAAAGTTCATACATTACTGAAAAATGCAATTATTACATCATCCTTCCCATGCATAGTCGGGGTACAAATTACATCATGTGTCCAAAAGGACTCATCCATCATAGACTATGACAGAAAGAGACATATTATTACACCATAGGTCTTTACATTACCTTTTCATCAAATGACATTAATAATTGAGACCATAGCTAAATTCAACAACCATGATGCCAACAATGCATAATATTTTGGAGGCTAATTCTCCCCCTGAACCTGTGCCACTTGTGAATTGTCAACAATTCATTCATCAAGGCATCTTCATCAATCAAATAAACATCAATTAGAAAATCATATCAGCAGACTGTATCCATCAACATCAGAGTAAACATGCATGTCAGAAATTGATTTTGAGTCAGACCCACTTTTTTCTATCAAAAAAACACATACACTACTATCGGCACATAAACTTGCGTATATATGCGACACTACTTCATGAAATATGGGGATAGAAAACAATCCTTTGATTTCGAACATGTAGACTGAACAAATTGGTTTTAACAACAATATGAGACAGAAACAACTCCCAGCTTTTGTCTGAGATATTCAAATTCTTCTCTAGGAAGAGGTTTGGTAAATATATCAACAACCTGATCTTTGAGGGTAATATAATCTAATTTAACCTCTTGTTCAAGAACTTGGTGCCGTAGAAAGTGGTACTTAATGGGTATATGCTTGGTCTTGGAGCGCATAACAGGATTTTTTGAAATACCAATCGCACTTATATTTTCAAATAGGATGGAGATGTGTGGGGAACATTTAATTTGAATATCTTGTAATGTTTGCATCATCTAGATAAGTTGTGTGCAACAACCACATATTCTGCTTGTGTTGTAGATAAGGAAATCAAACTTTGTTTCTTGATTAACCATGATACTAATCGTGATCCCATATAAAATGCACCTCCACTAGTGCTTTTTTTTTCAACAACATTCCCATCCCAATCCACATATGCATATGCATGAAGGGTGAGATTTGTATCTTTAGGATACCATAGAACAATGTGTTGAGTTCCTTGGAGATATTTGAATATTATCTTTAGTACCTAAAGATGTGATTCCTTCAGATTCGATTGGAATCTTCCAAAAATTCCTACCGCATGCACAATATATGGTCTGGTACCTGTTAGATAAAGTAGACTTCCAATCATAGATTTGTACTCTGTTTGATTCACTATATGAGAATCATCATTAGAACTGAGACTACATCTTGTTACCATTGGAGTACATACTTGTTTGGAATCTTCCATTCCATACATCTTCAGAATTTTCTTGAGATATTTGATTTGGGAGAGAAAGATGTTTTGTTTTGTTTGTTGCACTTGTAGACAAAGAAAATAGGTTAGTTCTCCAAGTAAAGACATTTGAAATTATTTCTATATAACAGAAGCAAATTTTTGGCTCATAGATTCTTCATTACTTCCAAAGATGATATGATCAACATAAACAACAATAATTAGTAGTTTATCATTCTCAATTTTTGTAAAGAAGTTGTTGCCCGCGGATCCTTTTGTGAAACCTTATTGTTGAATATATTTGTCAAGACAATAATACCATTCCCTCGAAGCTTATTTCATTCCATATAAAGGCTTTTTGAGTTTGCATACAAGTTTTGCATCATTTCCCATAATGAATCCTTTTGGTTGTTCAACGTATACTTCTTCTTCTAGATCTCCATTAAGAAATGCAGATTTTACATCCATTTGATAAAATTTGAATTTTCAAAAGCTTGAAAGAGCAAGAAACATTCTTATGGCTTCAAGTCTAGCCATAGGTGCAAAAGTTTCTTCAAAGTCTATACCTTCTTGTTGTGCATAACCTTTACAAAAAATCATTGCTTTATTCCTAATAACCTCTCCATTTTAATTTGACTTATTCTTAAATATCCATTTTGTCCGTATAACATTTTTATCATGAGGTCTAGGAACTAATTCCCAAGTATCATTCTTTTCAATTTGGTCAAGTTATTCATTCATGGCCTTAATCCAACATTCATCTTTGCTATATTCATTTACATTTTGTGGTTCTATTAAGGATAATAAGGCTATATAACTAGGAGATCCTACAAGAGTTCCTGTTTGTACTCTAGACCCTTTTTCTCCCAGAATTTTAGATTCTGGAAGATTCTTTTGATCATACCTAGATGGAGCCTTTTCTCTATCATATGTACCTTCTCCTATTGCTTCATTGGTTTTGTCCTCTATATCATTTCGATTTGATAGGGGAAGTATTCACCATCTTCATTATTAACATCTTCTTTTTTTGATGTCACCTGTTTCAAATTTATGCATGCTTCATTGATTACAACATCAAAGCATTCAAAAACATTTCGAAGTCTCTTATTATAAGGTTTGTATCCTTTACTTTTAGATGAATAACCAAGAAATATTCGTTCGTCTTCTCTAGGTTCAAACCTACAAATTTTTTCATCAGTCTTTTTGATGAAACATTTGCTTCCAAAAACTTTGAAGTGTTTTACAGTGACAAGCTTACCATACCAAAGTTCATATGGAGTTTTATCACTATTTACACGTACATGAGATTTGTTGATAATATTTACTACAGTATGTCCATCTTCACTCCAGAAGGTGTCAGAAGGTCCAGACTCATCAAACATAGCTCGAGCCATTTGTTGAAGTATTCCATTCATTCTTTCTGCCACACCATTTTGCTCAAGAATTATGGCAACAAAGAACTATCTCTTTATTCCATGTTGTTCGCAAAATTAAAAAAAATCATCTGATATGAATTCTCCTCCCTGATCAAATCTGAGACATTTGATTTTTAGATCTAGTTCTTTTTCAACTAAATCTTTGGAGACCTTAAACTTTTCAAATGCTTCATTTTTATGTTTTAGTAAACCAATACAACACATTCTAGAAAAATCATCAGTGAATAAAATGTTGTATTCTTCTCCACAAGGTGATGCTTTCCTTGTTGGTCCACATAAATTAGTATGAATGAGCTCAAGAGGCTTAATTGTTGATCCTTCTTTGGCATTGAATTGAAATCTGGTTTTCTTACCGAATTGACATGGTTTGCAGAGGGTACTTTCTCTGATTATGATATATGGAAGATCACGAACAACCTTGAGCCTGCATGATTTTCTCATTTGAGAAAATATTACATGCCCCAATATATTGTTCCATAACCAATTCTCTTCTGTTTTTCTTAGATAACATTGTTCTCGACCTCCTTCTAGCATATATAGATTTCTTGGAGTTCTTGTACCTTTGATTATGGTATTTCCTGTGTCAAGCTCACAGACCACACATTCTTTTGACGAAACACAACTTAATTTCCTTGATCACAAATTTGACTAACACTCAATAAGCTATGCTTTAATCCATCAACATACATAAAATTTCCAGCTTTAACCTTTTATATTAGATAAAAATAACCTTTGCCCTTAATGATAGCTCGTGAGTCATTTCCAAAAGAGACATTCTCTTCTTTTTCTAAAGCATTGTAAGAAATGAGTTTATCTTTATCATCTGTCATGTCTTTTGAGCATATGATATTAATGTGCCACTGGTTTTCTTTTCCTTCTACAAACAGATATACACCACATCTTTTTTATTGTAATTCCTTCTTTTTCCATATCTTGGAGTTTGATGATGTTTTCTCCTTTTGAAATGGTGGCCGAAATTTTCTCTTACATTCAAATTCTTCATGACAAAATTTATTGCAAAAGGAACATTCAATTTCATCTTCAAGAGGTGAAAAGTTATTATAAGATATCTTCTTGATTCCTGTCTCGCTCCTTTGTTTTCTTACTTCTCTAGTCATGATAGTTTTGTAAGCAACACATTGAGCAACCTTATGACCAAAGTTATGGCATGAAAAGCATTGTCCATTATAGAAGAAGTTTATGTGACCATAAATAATTTTGGTATTGTTCACCTTTTGATTAGTGCTTCTATTTATGTTCACCCTTGGAGTAAAATGAGCATGATTTACCTGGGGAGTACCTTTCGACTTTCGTTGAGGATTGATGCATTGTTGACTGGTTTTTGCTGCATTAAGATAAATTTTGGTGATGGATGGAGACTTTTCTGGTTGGGATTTTTCTCCAGTGTATCCAATACAATTCTTTATAAGAGGAGAACGTTGAACCTTGATGATATCATCTTAGGTTCTTGATCCTTTATGAAATCTAAGATTTAGAGTTTTTTTTCTTCTCAACTTCCTTTCTTAGACTTACTACTTCACACTCATTTTTCATTGTGTTTTTCCCTTTCCATGAGTTGATGTGTCAAAGTGTCTATGACTATATTATTTTCTTCCAAGAATATTTTGAGTTGAGTGATTCTTCAAGAAAACCTTCTTCTAAAGCATCCATAAACCTATCATTTTCATAAGCCATGAGAAGTTTAATATCTTGATCACATTCACCTTCATCACTAGACAAGCCATCACTATCTTCATAAGTATAATAACTTCTTCCTTTAACAAATTGTTTCCTATTACCTTTTTCGGAATTCCTTCCTTTGTCATGGTTATATTTACGAGAACATTTAATAGCATAATGACCAACTCTACCACAACAACTTCTTTTGAAGGGAAGCTTACCTCTGAATCATTCAGAACCCAGTTGAAGTTTCTTCACAAAGTTTACCTCATCTTTTTCTAATATATATCCTGATTCGTTGAGATCTTCCTTTTATTTTCACTTTCCAAAGGCTTTGAAAGCGGCTTCTTTAATTTCTGATGGACCTCCTTTCCTCATTTCAAAGGCAGTTAAAATTCCATGAAGTTGAACAATAGTAATAGATTGTAGATCTTGATTCTCTTTAATGGCATATACTTTTGACTCAAATTTAGAAGATAGAGATCTCAAAATTTTCTCTACTATAGTAGCCTCCTTTATTCCTTCACCCAAACTCTTCATACGATTTACAATCTCATCTACTCATAAAAAGTAACTAGCAATAATTTCATCACTATGCATCTTGAGAGTTTCATATTGAATTCTGAGAGTTTGGAGTTTAGCACGTTTTACTTGGGAATCTCCTTCGTAGCTCTGAATGATTTTGTCCCATATTTCTTTGGCTATGATGAGTTGAATGGCTTTGACAAATTCATATTCTAATAGACTTCCCATTATTGCATTGATGACTTTGGCATTGGTTTCATATGATTTATTTTTTTCTACATCTGTGGGGACTGTTACTAGATATTGGTATCCCCCTTCCACCATTTCCCAAATATCATCTCCAAGTGACTGAAGATATGCTCTGGTTCTTAACTTCCAATATGCTAAGTTATTTCCATTGAAGAGTGGTGGTCTGATAGATGCCATTCCATCTTGAGAGATATTCCTTCAAGTGATCAAGATTCTGCTTAAGGACCTACTCTCATGCCAATTGTTGGGAAAAATACCGAGATGGGGGGGTGAATTAGTATTTAAACTTTCACAATAATAATTTTCTTTATCAAACTGTAAACATTATTTTACAGAAACCAAACAATGTATGTCTGCGACTATGTTGAATGAAACTAGCATATAGATAATAAACTTGTAAAACAACTAATTCATTGTCTGTTGAACTTAAATCATGGTGTGATGCATTTACTAAGCAGTAAATAGATCCAGTAAGAACAAAATAAATCAACACACATAAGCATCACACATGAACACTAGGATTTTTCAGGTGGAAACCAAATGTTGGAAAAAACCATTGTTTATGTAATCTTAGTCTTCAGTCTTCTTATCATTAAAAGTGTTTACAAATTTTGTACTGGTGCAAACTTTTTCTAGTACGCAGGCATCCACCTACTGAATGCTATAACCTTCACTCTTTTTCCAGCTTCTACTAGAAGGCAGATCCACCTCCCTATTTCTTGTATTGGATGATACGATTACCATTATGTAGGCACCGACCTATAGAAGGCTACCACCTTCACTCATTCTCCAAGGACCACGTTTCAGAAATCTTTAGACTGGATACTCCTCGTACACATCAAAACAATATGTAGGACATGTTTCATCAAATTTTCAGACTAGACCAATCAATCACGACTACAATATAACCATCATACACAACTGTATAAACCAATCACTGAAACCCATCAACTCAGAAGAAAATATAATCAATCGATATGAACAGTCAGATCACTCTCACCAGAACATAGATCTTAACCAAGAACACTGCATCAACAACCAGAACCAACTGAAACCTTAAAAATCATATGTCAGAATGTATACACTACTTCAATGAGGACAACTTGCATGTATACACTACTTTATGTAACTCAACATGCATGTACCTCTAAAGATATTGAATCATAAAAATTTTGAACCAAATACTGTACTAACCAAAGACATTCTGAAGATCTATTGTCATATTATAGAGTTCTAAATAGATAGCAGCAAAATATCACCCTTCTTACTCAATCAATCAGTCATCCAAACTCAATCTCCTTATACAATTACTTTAACTTTATATATAATGAAGACATCATTAACAAACATCAGTAAGACAACAACACTGATCAGATAGAACAATCATTTTTTAAAACAATCCCTTCCTCTACATACGCTACCTAGAAGTGTCGAATTTGTGTGTATACATGCCTTCACTGAGGAAAACATGCATATAGATCTAGAAATAATGACTTATAACTTCGCATATTTTCAAGACTTCATATATACCTAGATCATATCATTTAAATAATAAAGCATGCATTAGCACTTAGATCTACCCTATCCATTACGAAGGGTGCACAAGATGTTTTAGATCTGTATCATAATCGTAGCCATTACAACACAAAATATACTTCATATATAAATATTCATGAAAAACTATTTTCTCTTCACTTTAGCCCTTTGATCTTCTCCTCCTTATATACTTAGAGCCTTTACCAATATCACGAACCAAAACAACACTTAGAACCCATGGTATTCTTAGACGGGATCAAGTAACCATTATTCACTCAATATTGTGGGCTAATACCCTGGTATGGACCCTTGGTATTCTTTAACCTTGATTTTCCATCCAATATGCACTTTTCTTTCTGTGAAACTGCATGTATAAACGACTTGGACTAGGTTAAACAATGTATACAACTTAAAGCATTCTCTTTACTCAATTGCTTGATTTTGATCTGTAGTCCTTTGTCCCATAATCATGTTCTTCTGCGCCATTGCTCTGTTACCTCTGAAATGGACCTGTTACAATGTGAGTTTCCATCATACATCACTTTATCATTTTCGAACCGACCTTTGACCTATGGATACATATGGTTATCATATATGTGAGTTTCCATCAAGGACAACACATGTACCATAATGCCAATACAGGAGGCCAAGAGAATTTCCTTTAGGTTTGAGTATGTAAAAACATGTGTGAGGAAGTTATGCACAAAACCAAATGTTCGAAAGCTCTAGGTTTGTGAAGGCCCATGCAGTGGCATGCGACATGGATGAAAGTGAAAGGATGGGTCAGTGACCAGTGTATGCCATGCAAGAAGACAAATGCATGATGCAATGAAGAAGGCATGGCTAACGATGGAATGCGATGTTATGTGGAGAAGAGATAAGCTAATCTTAGATAAAATGATCATGCAAAGATGTTATACAAGATATGAAGCAACGAGCAGTGAAAGAATGTGAATGCAAACTAATGGAAAATCGAAATGCAAGAAACTATACTACCTACAGTAAGGAAAGCCAAACATGAAAAATTAAAACCTAAAGCAAATGATAAGGATCAAACATTAACTAGCAAATTAATAAGAAAAACTTAAAACCTAACAAGTCTAAACCCTAAACCCTAATTTAACAAGGGAGGAGGTCATGTCATGTGAAATCAAACTTCCAATATAGCCACCACAATAGTTCTCGCCCTAAGAAAACAAAAATGTCAGCGACTAGAATATGTAAAAAACATTGTGCCAAAACCAAAATTCTCACTTGTGAAACATGCACAATAAGAAGAAGGTCAAGTCTACATACCAGAATGCATACAGGAAAATACCATTCAAGCCAAACTGCAATCCAATCTTGATAAATAGAATAACAAACTTTTAGCCCCAAAACTGTCCTTGGGGGATCCCGTTCCCAACAGGCCCCCAACACAAAAATCGTGACTCACCCTAAAGTCAATAGACAGGTGTGAATATCTTAGTGTGAAGACCTCCCACCTTGACCCGTATGACTGCAACCTCAGCAGTGCATTGTGCGGCCACTTGCTTTGCGTCTTCAACCATCTGCTTGGTCACTACTCCTGAATTGTCGGCCCGAAGATTTTGCTAAGTTTCTTGCAGAGTCGCAAGCCTTCCTTCAATAGAGGTTGCTTTTGTGTAAGCCTCATCCAACCAGGCCTTTAGTCGTGCCTTCATCACTACTTCCTTATGCAGCGTTGCATCCACCTGTTCCTTCAACTACTTGGCCTCTTGCAGCTTTGCGACTCTCTGTATGAGCGTGACAATTCACGTTGTTCCTTTGAATTCATCATAGCACTCCTGTAGCTCACAAATTTTTTTATTTAGTCACTGTACATTGGGGTGCTCCTGCAAGCTCATTAGGACCTCAAACGACTGCTCAAAAAGTTGTGTGCAGTTTGCTACTGCATTGTCAACCGCTACCACTGATTCTGTGATAGCGGTCGCCCGCTGCTCCTTTACTTCTGGAGGACTTGAAGGTTAGGCATTCAATCGTAACTCTGTTATCTACAGGTTCAACTCTAACTAAACCCTCGCCATTTCTATACGAGCATCACACACCCCTGTGGCCAGCTTGCGGGCATGCACCTTGACTGGTTCTTCCTTAGGAATGGCCAACTCTGGGACCATTTGACATGCCTCCTTGACCACCTACATTATGCGCTTGTTTTGGTGGGTCACCTCGGTCATAGCAGTGATGCTAGAGTCTCGTTGTAGTGCCATCTACTCATTGTTAATCCGTTGCTCACTAATCACCTGGACGACGCAATGCTCATGGGCCCTTAACTCTGCAATCACTCCATCCTGCAATAGGTGCAACACTTCACTAGGGAGAGCTTCAAGATTCAATCCTACTCCATTTATGGTGCTAACAGTGGGCCTGCCAGCTTCGTTCTCTGTGTTCAGTGCTCCATCATGCAACACTATCGCATTGGACGCCTTGGTGCACAGTATCTTGGCAACTTCTAAAGTGTCAATATCGAGGATGGTAGACACCATGCCAGTCTATGATGCATGGGTCTATAGATCCTGCAAACCTGTCTAGATAGCCCCCAAGATTAATTGATGCTACTTCTCAAACTGTTGTAGGGCCTCTGAGGTGACATCCTGCACCATGTCACCGATGTCGTGCAAATGTCCCTCTGTTAGCTTGATTAGGTCCAGTGATGTCTTAGTAGCCTTTGATTTCTTGTTGGACCCTCCTTTCTCTTGCTCCCTTTAATGCTTGATGTGGGTAGATGTCGCCTATGGGTCTGCGCCATTCTGGTCTATCTACTCGTCCATCTCCTCCTCTCTCCCATGTGAAGGTGACCTCATGCCTTTGTCAGAGCCTCGCTGTGTTCCACCTGTTTGCTTCTTTGTCTGCTGAGCAGCATCGTGCTCCACCTAGGCCTTTTGAGAGGCCTCCTTCTTTCACTTTTTGGCTAGCTACATCATCTTTATCTTGGCGTCCTCCTTATTTCTCTACACAGTGGACTTGCTTCCTCCCACTGCCAAGTCTGCTATAGAGAACCACTCCACCAACCATCAATCAAGTACTGCATTAAGGGCATCATCCATTGCCAGGTAAGGCAAGTCATACCATTTTTGCACAGGGTCCTTCCACGCCTTGATGTCCACATGGTGAAACTCTTCTTTGAACTCTGCATAGCCCTGTAGGTTAGTGTACACCATAGGTGACAATCGTGGTTTGCGATTAATGGCCATGCGAATGTTCATCTCCACCAAGATCCATCAGATATTACTGTCCTTGATTCGCTGCGCATCCTTGGTCACCTAGAGCGACATGTACTTCACTGCTTTTGGTAGGTCTGGTGCGATCGAAGGGAATTAGCTGTCCTCTCGTAGCTTCCATTCAATTTAACCGACTGAAACCCTCCTCCATCCGTAATATCCTTAATGACATAGGACCCTAACAAGTGCATTCTAAATTTTCCTAGAAATTTATCAAACTTGCTGTCATATAACAAAACCAAGTCATTTACCTTAAAGGTGCGTAGCTTGATGTGTTGATCATGCCATTCTTTTTCGCATTGCTTTTGGACCTGTTGGTGAAATCCAACTAGAAATCTTTCTTCCTCAAGCTCAGCCAGCTGCACAAGCCTCTCTTCCAAGGATTTTCAATCCATCATACCCATGAGTATTGCTATGCACAGACTAGGTACAATGTATTCCATGGGCATTACTACTTCAACACCATAGACAAGCCTAAAGGGTGTTTGTCTAGTCAACTTCTTGCATGTCGTCCAATAGGCCCATAGTACTGTGGGTATGCGTAGGTCCCAATCACTTCACTAAGCATTGCAAACTTTGGTTAGCACATTCTCCAACACTTTATTGAATGCTTCCACCATCACATTAAACTGCAGATGATAAGGCATACTCTTCTGGTGATAGACATGAAATTCCTCTGTTAGCGCACTGATCATCTCATTCAGAAAGTGCATACCGCGATCACTCATCAAAATTTTTGGACACCTGAATCGCGTCAGTACATACTCAAGGAGGAACTTTGCAATAGTCACACCTGTGCAATCATTCACAAGTTGTGCCTCCACCCATCAAGTCAAATAATCCGTTACGGTGATAATGTACCTCACTTCCGTCTTTCCTTGGGGCTAAATGGGTCCCAAAAAATCTATTGCCCATTTCTCAAAGGGTTGCAACGTCATTTGTGGATTCAGAGGAAACTCATCACTTTGTTATGGCCTGCTAGTCCTTTGACACACATCACATGCTTTGCAATACTCTTTCGAATCCTGATGGAGGGTTGGCCACCACCACCCTGTGTGCAGAATCTTCTGTGCGGTCACTCTTCCTGCATAATGCCCTCCCGTGGCACCCCCATGAGTGTCCGGGAGGATATTGCTTCTTTCAAACTCTGGTACATATCGTCGCAATATTTCATCAGACCCCATTTTGTATAAATGCCCAGCAATCACAGAAAAATATATCACGCACACCACTAACTCCTTCTTCTCCTAGACGATGTATCCTTCTAGGGTAGATCCTGTCATTAGGAAGTGTATGATATCCTCAAAATGACCATCCGCGACGCACACTACAAAGAGTTGCACGTCAGGCAATCCCTCCTCCAAATTAGTGGGCTCCTCTCCTATTTTGATGCGCCATAGATGGTCTAGTCCCACGTTCAGTCATCCAAGTTTCACAATAACTTCAAAATCATACTCCTGGAACAATAACAACCACCTGCAAAGTCTCCCCCATGAGCACAAGCTTATTGACCAAGTACCTCAACACGGAATGGTTTGTATACATCTTAAAATGGCTACCTAGCAGGTAGTATCTAAACTTCTGGAGCGCGTATACCATGGCTAACCCTTCATGCTTAGTGGTGGAATAGTTATTCTCCGCCTTGGATAACCTTCTACATGAAAATTCCATAGGATGGTCCAAGTCTCCTCCACTAGCCTGTGTCAGTATTACTCCCAGCATTATACATGATGTGTCGACTTGTACATGAAACTCCTTCCACTCCGGGAAGACTAGGATTGCCGCAATGACCATCTTTTCTTTCAATATATCAATGATATTCTTATAGTCCTCATTCCAACAGAATGTGACGTCCTTTTTCAACAACTTCTCCATAGGCACGGTGATCTGGGCATATCCTTTGATGAACTTTCAGTAATATCCTGTATGTCCTAGGGTAGTGTGCAACCGTTTCACACTCCTCAGTGCTTCCAAGTTAAGTATCACTACAATCATCACTGGATCAACCATCAGTCCCTATCTACAAACCACATGACCTAGTAGGGTCCCAAAAGGAACACAAAGCAGGCACTTCTTCAGATTGAGCACGATCTGGTATCTTCGACAGGTATCTAGCATTAGGCGCAAACTTGTGACATGGCGTTTCACCAGCCCAAACATAGTCCAATAATCAAAATACACTTCTAGGAACTTATGAATAAATTCCTTGAATGCCGCAATGACTACGTGTGAAAAAATTGCAGGCGCATTCTTCAATCCGAAAGGCATTAGAGTGTACCAAAAACACCCCCACTCAATCACGAAGGTTGTCTTTCTCCTATCCTCTGGCGTGATTTTGCTCTGATGGTACCCAGAGAACCCATGAGTGAAGGAATATGCTTCTTGGCCACCTACATCGTCCAACACCTCATCAGTGAATGGAGTCAGGAAAGGATCATGTACATAAGCATCATTCAACTTCTTGAGATCTACGCATATCCTTATTTCATCCTTCTACTTCTTTTCTTGTACCGCCACTGTGCTTACCTAATCATATTCTTCCACAGGCTCAATGATGCCTGCCACAAGCATCTTATCTAGCTCTAAGTGGACCTTCTCCTTATACTTTGGATTGAGATGGTAAGGTATTTTCTTAACCGTCTTCGCTTCGGGCTTCAACGTGATCTTCATAACACCTAGGTCTTTGATTATCCCCTTTAGATCTGAAAACTTGGTAGGGAATAAATCCTGGTATTCATGGAGAAATTCAATGACCTTATCCACCATCAAATCATCCAAGTAATCTCCAATCTTCACGAATTTTGGCTCTCCCTCCATACCAATGTTTGCTTGTTTTTTTTCAATGGCGCGGTTATATCAGGATTCTCAATCTACAGTCCTTCAACATTGTGGTGACCTTCTATTTCAGGGATGTTAATCTTTCATGGATACTTATCTTCTTCTTTAGTGATTACATTATAACATTCCAACACATGAATCAACGGAGTAGTCCAGTCAGGCTGAATTAGGTCCAAAGGATCTTGCTCTATCCTAAAGATCGTTTCTTTTACTACTTGTAGTGCTTCGTCAATAGAGTCAAACCCGTCTTCAAAGCTGAATGTCATTATGAATCCTTCACACAGAATATCTGATTGACCTGTACCATGGTGAAGCTTTGTTTCTATTACTTCAAAGTCATCCAACGCGCTCGTGCTTTCAATATCTATAGTCACCCTTTACAGCAGCCCCATGGGGATGATATTCTATTGATTCACCATTCGTAGCTGAATCAAAGACCATTGTCGCACAGGCCTCCCCATCCATTCCCAAGTATACTTTGTTAGGACATTCGCATCTGACCCCATGTCAAAAATAACCTGATCCATTTCATAATCTCATATCTGCCCAGTCGGACTCACCTCTCATGCTCTCCTTGTTTTATGCTTACCAATATTTTGTACCATGCGTAGCTCACTCATAGTCTTTCTGGTGTATCTATTTATAAGTTATTGTAATCCCTTTACAGCCTTGCTATCACATAGCAACTTCATGCAGGTATCTAGGAAGGTCGTCATAATAGAATGGTCCATCTCCTAATCCAGCTTATCCTTGCTTCCTGAGGTGGAGGCCTCATCGAAGCTCTTCTTTGCTTCCATGAATGTTTCATGTGTGTGCTCCAAATTAAATGCAGACTCTTTAGCCTAAGCTTTGTGAACCCATGTGTTGTCTTGGGGTTTTTTGCCCTTATCATCCCCTGTCACAATTCCACTTCAAAGCATTATATTCACATTCGGATTCTCTTTGCAATGCTCAAACCTCATCATCCGTAGGTTCTGAGTCGGCTAAGGTGGTAGTGTCACTTTGTCACGCATACTAGCTATTAGCATAGGACAGTCTTCTGTCTCATGATCAAACAGAGTGTAATACTTACATGAAGGACACGTTGGGTTAGTGCAATCATGGGCTTAGTGTCCTAGTCCTCTACAATTGTAAGAGATTAGTTGTCCCCAAACTCTGCCAGGTCCTCCTCCACCTCGGCCTTGTCTACGCCCCTGAAAGCCTATTCACACCATCGCCATGCTCTGTTCATGGGGCTATGTCTCTACTCGAACCCTATAGGTAGGTGTTCTATCCATCATCAATTCATAGCTTCTGCAATTGCACTCATCATGTCCTACCAACCTATAGAAGTTGTAGAACAGTTGCTGCAGTGTTTGTACAAACTTTTATAGCAAATGACCATTATTCGTGGCATGTTTTCCTGCTACCTGACATATAACGCACCATAATGTAGGCCCCACACTTGGTCCTACTTGAGCTTCCAGCCTCAAAGGCATGAGCCCCCCCCTGCCATGTAGTTCGCAAAGACTGGGCAATGGCCTTTGTCATGCCCTTGACCCTTACATTTTAGGCACCATAGCTCTTCGCATACCTCTGATAAAAATTTTCTATTCTGCTTCAGACTTTGCATCTCAAGGATAATATTGTGAAACTAAGCATGGATCTGCTGAACCCCTAGATTTAGATCCTACACTGGTGTTTGATGTAGTCTCATCACAATCTCCAAGGCCTCCGTCATTATCTTCTATTGGGATAGCGCAACCCTTAGATATGGCAAGAGTGAAACCACGAACCACCTGTGATGTTTTCCATCTGTTAAGTTCTTGTTAGCTTCACGAATTTTACACTTCAACCTCTGATCTAATTCCCAAGGTGTCTCGCCTGGCTTCATCGCAATTTCTTTGAATCCTACAATCGATTGTGCCTTCGATTTAGGCCTAATGAATTCTGTATTCAGTGTGGTCTGGATGTCTGCCACTCCAGCATTTTGGTTATCATTAGAGTACTTGAAGTAACAGGTTAGTGCGCTATCCTATGAAGCACTAACCAATGTCGCCTTCTTCATGTGATCATCTATAATGCCCTGAGCTTCCCATACAACTTTCACGATGAACCAGAACTAGTTTGTCCTCATTCCCAAGCTTTTGAACAAATGCAGCTTCATTGAATTTTCCATACTAAACTGCGGTGGAGGTGGAGGCAGTATGGGTGAAGTCGTACGTGATGGTGGTGAAGTTGGAGGTGGTGTGGGTGAAGGTGGCAGTTGTTGGAATCCTTGTCTTATTAATTGAATAGTACTTCGCAGAGAAGCCTGCGCTACTCCCTCTTCATCACCCAATCGAGGTGAAATTAATGAACTATATTT
Source organism: Pinus tabuliformis (assembly GCA_031772625.1). Classification (NCBI taxonomy): domain Eukaryota; kingdom Viridiplantae; phylum Streptophyta; class Pinopsida; order Pinales; family Pinaceae; genus Pinus; species Pinus tabuliformis. The sequence continues at coordinate 48,224,770 of CM062813.1, forward strand.
AGGACCCTTTCTTCCTTCACTCCTATAAGTTTTTCCGCTTCGTACGGCTCCGAACATTAAGGTAGCTGCATAACACATTTTTCACACAATAACATCTTAATCCAGTTATTCAAAGACTTCAAGTACTCACCTCGTGGACCTTTAAAAAGCATTGATCTACCTCGTTGTAGCTGACTAAGGTATCAACCGTAAATCTAGTCACAAATCCTCCTATGATATATCGAGCCAAGGATCGACAATGCAGGTGATCTTGTCCTTAGAGTCTTCGAGTCTTTGTACTAACCCCGGAGTCCAAACAATAGGAATGTCAAGTTTCCACCTTCCTTGGCTATCTGCTAGCTTCGTAATCCACTCGTATAGCTCAATCGAAAAGAAACAAAAGAAGATCTCATGTATTTATGTATATAGGTACCTTTCCAGCCACTTTTCCTTTGTGAGTCATGGATTTTGGTTCTCCTGTGTTGCGAATTCATGGATCTTCCTATCCAACTAGTCTCTGATCTCTTTCTTAGTTGGATTCTAGTGATATGACATCACACATCTTTTATTCAGGTTTTGTTCCTAGAAACGGAACCACTTGTTGGCTTCGTGGGGCCTAACCCAGGTTTAGCATTAATTAGCCAAACATATCCCTACACTACTAGCCCTTTCAGCATCAACCCATGGAGCACGGACTGAAGTCTCACCCGAAGCAGTATGGGGCGATGCTGGAACAAAGTTTCTACACCCTGAGATGGTTGTGATGTCGATTTGTTCCTTCTATTCCTACCTTTGCGCAGGTCATAGAGTTATAGGTCTCAGTCTTTCTAGCCCTTTACTCCAACCTTCGATACCTCCGTGAAGGGGTATGATCGGTCTTCGCACAGACCTAACCTGTGGTTAAGGTCCTTTCGTGCTATTAGGGTAGCGTATCGTGCAAATTCCCAAACTATCTTAAGTGTCTTACTTATCTTATCAATAAATGACATTTAGCACCGCGTAAACAGATATCTTTATTTGTGTTCAATTATTCAATGTAATTACATACATTCACATATCACATAAGCATTATAAATAAAATTCATACATAGTATGACAAGATGCACTAACTGGAAACAAAGACATAGAATTTGCAGAATACTTCTCTTTATTGATATCTTCAAGTGATTACAGACTCTATCCGCCCTGCACACATAGCTGCAGGGGTCCTCACACTCAGCTGTGGACTTCTACCCTAAGCCTCTTCACACTCAGCTGGATAGACTCTACCTATGCTATGACCCAAAACATAGAATTTTCTCCTTATCCTCAAGAATTCATCTACAATTCATGACTCAACTAACTACTTAGAGCTTACTTAGCTCTTTTTATACAATCCCATGGTCTGCGAACCATGGACAGATCTTTATAGTTGACTTTACTTTAAAAAGTTAGGGCAGACAACCCTTTATGACTCATTATATCTTCGCACTCCATGACCACAAAATATGGAGACTTTACATCTTTATTACAAAATTTGACCCAAAACATGGCCTTTTAACCCAAAACTATCCTCGGGCGATCGCTTTTCCAACAATCGCCAAACATTTTACATATTACATATTATGGATTAGTGGGATTTTCCTAGGTTTCTAAACTTTAAGATACATTTCCATCCTTAAAATTTTCCTTGCTTGTAGTGAAAGAAGAAGGCTACATTAGTTAAGATGGTCATAGCTATGTAGGCTAAGCTCAGTTGTAGGAAAGGGTGTGTAATGTTTGTAGTTCATATTTCCAATGAGAAGGGTAAGGATGTTGAGGATGCAAAAATATTCAAAAGATACCCTATATTATAGCAGTTTTAGGATGTGTTTCCAGCAAAGATTCCAAAGTTTCCTCCCCATAGTGAAGTGGAATTTTCTATTGAGTTTATACCAGGAGCAACACCAACATCAAAGGCACCTTACAGGATGTGCACTCCAGTGTTTGTGGAATTTAAGTTGTACGTGAGGGAAATGCTTGATGAATAATACATTAGGCCAATTGTATTGCCTTGTGGTGCACTCATGTTGTTTGTAATGAAGAAGGATGGTACTCTTGGATTGTGCATCGATTAGAAGTAGTTGAACAAGGTGATGATTAAGAATAGGTACCCTTTTCTGAGGATTGATGACTTGTTTGACGAGTTCAAGGGAGAAACAATGTTATTAAAGATTGATCTGGGATTAGGATACTATTAGGTACACATCAAAAAAAAGGACATCTAGAAGACTGCTTTCAGGACCATGTATGGCCATTATGAGTTTGTTATGGTTTGTTTTGGTTTGAATAATTCTCTAGCAACTTTTATGTGCTTGATGAATGATTTATTGCATCATTACCTACACGAGTTTGTGATTGTATTCAATGATGATATATTGATACATTGTATGAATAAGGAAGAACATGTTGTACATTTACCAGTAGTGTTAAGATTGTGTTAGCGGCTACATCCACCCTCCAAAATTTTTCCTTAGATTCATTTTGTAGCCTCCCTATAAACCTTTCATAGCACCATGTCTTGCTACATCAAGTACATAAGATCCAGTGATTTTCTTGTAGAACGACAGCCTATTGATGAAACCTTGATGCATTCCCCTCATAGTTTGTTCATCTGGACTTGGTCCAGCAGCAGGCTGAGCAGCTCCTTCACGAATTTGTGCAAATATAGAGAGAAACCATCCTTCCCTCCATAAATTGCACAATCCTAACTTGTAACCTACTGGGCCCCAGAATTGTGCAATTCTGTTTAGCAAGCTTCACCCAAAAAATTGTGCAATCCTTCCCAGCTGGGCTTCTCAGCCCAGAATTTGTGCAAATATGGGTAGTACTCAATTTCTCTACCTAGAAATTATGTAAATCTTTTGAGAAGATAGCCCAACTCCCAGCTAGAAATACGCATTTTCTCCCAACAGTTCAACAAGCTCTTGCATGTGCAGCGCAGTTGGTTGGTTCCCTCTGTGATCGAGCAAAATGGACTTGCATGCATCGGCATGCAAAGGTATCCCTTGCTCAGGGATCTATTTTTGGAATTTTGGGGGTACATGCAAGGATCATTTTAGAAACCTCCCATGAAGTGTCTCTTTCCCTATATTTGTGGCATGCACGTCACAACCTCCATTTTATCAAAATTCATCAACCAAACAGTGCATATCTCATTCCTCACATCATCCTTGTGGTTATGACATCCCACATTGCATCTAGGAGTTGTCAGCACATTCAACTCAATTGTTTTTGGGTAAGCCCACTTTCCATGTCCTGTGTTGCATTTTTGGCGCTTTTTGTGTTTTGCTTTGTATGAACATTGTCTACTTCATTTCAGCGAGTTCTTATTGTTGTTTTGATACATACTAGCTTGTACTAGCACCATTTTACTTTTCATTAACATCTCACTGTTGTCGCATGCATGAAACTGTTTTTCACGATTGGTTGACGATTTGACGACTTGCCTCACCCACAAGCTTGTTGTTCCGTTTTCTGAATCTTTCATTCACTATTTTCATGCATTATCATTCACTTATGCTTACACTTAGAATCACCATGCATTCGCATTCACATTCACCTTCAGTTTCCCATCGACGAGTTTGGGTAGTCTTGACTCGGACTTTGCCTCATTGAGAATGCATTGCACAATCACGAGAGGGAAGGCTCTGCCTTCCTCTCTAGAGATGTGCATTTCTGCCCAGGAGATGTTCTCTAGTCTTGGATTGCGCAATTCTAAGGGACAGTTACTACTCATCCAGAAAATTATGCAATGCAGTCACTGAGCCTGCAACCATTGCCAACTGAGATTGTGCATTGCGTAATTCTAGCAGTCGGCATCCAGACAAGAATGTGCATTGTACAGTTCCAGTAGTTAGTCAGCCTCCCAATAGCCCAGATTGTGCCTTGCGTAGTATTTTCAGTTAGTCTCTCGACCTCCTAGTGGAAATTGCACAACCTTCAGGATGAGTCACACAGGTATGTTACAAGTCAGTTCACAAGTTCATTCTGGTTTTTGACTGACAAATTGTTTGCCATGAGTGTTTCCATGTCTCTAGCTATCGCAGTTGTTCATCTTCCTCTTAGCAGCATCGGTACAATGGTTTCCAAGAGATTAGAGTCGAATACACCATTCAGAGCACACTTGGGGATGCAATCAATAAAGTGTCTATGAGCTTGCCTACTCACGAAGACATCAAGTTTCTCATAGACAAGGACATCAAGATATTATGGTTGCAACATCACAACGAGCAACATCATCAACGGCAGCCAAAGGTAGCATACCAGATGCAACAAATGCAAGAGGAAGTTTTTTGGCAACATGGAGGTGAAACAAAGTTGTAAGCTAAAGAAGATCCACTGATGATGAAAGCAACGTTGGAGACTTAAGCTATGAGGTGATTGTGCAATCACGCGAAGACAGAGAATGGAACAAAGAAGGAGTTGCACACATTAAAGAAACAACTCAAGGAAGAACATTAGCTGCACAGACAAGTGAATGAGTTGCAATAGGAACATGAGTAAGAGGGGGCCCAACATGCACTCATGGATGAAACTACGACCGTACAAGTTATAGATCCATCCCAACAGCTAGAACGGAGTAGAAATTGTGAGCATCGCTGTTCATCGCATGAAAGGGATTCAGTAGCATGCATGTCATTGTGTGCACACATGTAATCCAACCCATTAAACACACTCACCAAGGCGAAGACAAGAAGCAAGTCCAACTCGAACTGAGCATGTAGTTGACAGTTGATGCACATGACCACTAGCACACACTCGAATATCAGCACAGACACTATGCATCAATGTGTTTCCGATTCGGTTGCACCAAGAAGACCATGCACATGCTAGCAAATGAGTTGGATGAAGGAGCCATACCAATGCACCTGGATGCAATGGAGGTAAGAGTTCACTTCAGCAAGATGTCACCATGGGGTGTATGCACACCATCACAGATGACCAAGCTCGGCATCATCTCACTAGCTTCACCATCACAAGCATGTCAAAGAATTGGTCTCACCACAACATACCAAGTGTCATTAATATATTGCATGGATCTCTCAAGCCATTTCGTCTCACATGATCACATGTGCATTGTAATGTAAGGTCGTGTCAAGTGGAAGTTCAAGTGTCAATAGTCAGATGTAACAGTCATAGAGTAGATGAAGAGTCATGAGGGTAGATGAATTTTCACAAAGGGGAATGTTAAGGGCCAACCCATCCTTTTCTATAAATATAACCTCATAACTCATTGTAAAGGCTTTTGGTTAGCCAAGCTTCTAATAAGACTATCTTGGAGAGAGATTGGATAGTATTATAACAAGCCTTGGATTCTCCGCTGCACAGAGCTAGTACATCTCTTTGTTTGAACAGGTGGTTGTGGATGTAAGTTTCCAATACTGGAACTAGTGGTTGGGCATGTATGTATTGTATGACTGGAACTTACACTTCTTAATATAACAAGAGCCAACATGTTCCATGCATATGTTGTATTATATTCTATCCTATTTGGTTTACTCTAAATGATATATATATTAGTTTTCTTACGCATGCATGTATAGACTATTCTGTATAGGTATGTATGAATCTTTCTAAAATGTGTTGTTGGTTTAACCATCACTTTGGATTGCTCGCTAACTTGCCTTCCATGTTGTGATGCATCTGTTCCCTTCCAAGTTGTGTACTATTATAGGTTTCCAAGGGGTGAAATCACCTCACCTTTAGTATTTTAAAGCCTCTCATTCACCTTCCTTGGCTCACTGTAGTTGTCACACCCTTGCTACCAATAGAGTTATCATACTTGCCTCTATGTGAAATCGTGGTCAAGGAATTACCATACGACCCACTGTTGGGACTCCTACACCAAACAGTTTGAGGTCTAACTGGGACTTCTAACCAGGGCATCCCCTTACATTTTGGTAGATCCAGCACGATCAATAGATTGCTAAGAGAGCATCAATTGTATCTTAATATTAGCAAGTTCAGTTTCTTTCAGATAGAGTTACATTACTTGGGACATGTTGTTTCCAAGGAAAACATTGTCATGGATCCAGAAAAGGTAAGTGCTATCATGGAGTGGGAAAATCCTAAGAATTTTGATGAGGTGAGATCATTTATGGGGTTAGCAAGTTACTACAGGAGGTTCATCAGGAACTTCTCATGCATTACATATCCTATTACATCATTGCAAAGAAAAGGTAATAAATTTTAATGTAAAGAGGAATGTGAAGCCAGTTTGGGGTAGTTGAAGCAGTTGTTGACAAATGCCCCAATTCTTAAGATTAAAAATCTAGATAAAGAGTTCGTGGTGTGTACAAATTCGTGCAAGAGAGGACTTGGTGGAATCCTTATACAGGAGCGGAAGGTGATGTACTATGAGTCCAGAAAATTGAATGACAATGAGCAGAACTATGTAAGTCATGATCTTGAGTTGGTAACTATTAGTCACGCCTTAAAGATGTGGATTCATTATATTCTTTGCAAGAGATTTGTATTGATGAGAAATCATAGTTGGTTGAGATATATTTTTTACCAACCAAATATGAATGATAGGAAAGCTAGGTGGCTGGAAATGATCAATGATTTTGAATTCAAGTTGAGATACATTAAGGGTAAGTAGAGCTTGGTTGTAGATGCCCTCAGTAGGAGAGTACAGATGAAACATGTTGCAGTGGTGAGATTGATGGGATAAATTTACAGGATCATATATTAGAGGCAATGCAATAGGATGAGAAGTACAAGGAGATTAGGCACAAGTTACAATAGGGTATAGGTGATGAGGATGTGGGCTATCATCTCACAACAGATGGTTTGGTGAGATTCAGATACAAGATCTAAGTGTTGGATGATAGTGGGCTCAAGAAGCCTATCTTGAGGGAGGTTCATGCTAATCCATATTCATGTCACCCAGGATATCAGAAGGTGTTTACAATAGTGAAGAAGTTCTACTACTAGTTGAATCTAAAGAAGGAAGTGGTAGAGTTTGCGGCATGATGTTTGGACTATCATTTAGCGAAAATAGAGTGTGAGCATCAAGGTGGGTTGCTTCAGCCTATTCTAATTCCAAAATGGAAATGGGAGGTCATTTCCATGGATTTCATTATAGGTCTTAAAAGGACATCGAGACAACATGATTCTATCATGGTTGTTGTCAATAGGTTTAGTAAGATATCTCACTTCATTCCAGTCAAGACTACTTATTCAACTAGTGAGGTGGCATAGGTCTCAATTAGGCAGATTGTGATATTGCATGGTGTTGTGAGGAAGTTTGTGTCAAACAGGGATGCTAATTTCACTTCAAAGTTTTGGAAGGAGTTGTTTGCAGGTTTGGGGACATAGTTGGCCTTCAATACAACTTATCATATGCAAATAGTTGGAAAAACAGAAAGCGTCATCAAGATTCCGGAGGATATCTTGACAATGTATGTAATGCGCCAACAAAGGAGATGGGATGAGTACCTTCCATTGGTCGAGTGTTCATACAACAGTGGTTACCAAGAGTCACTGAGGATGAGTTTGTTTGAGGCACTTTATGTGAAGAGTTGTAATACTCCCATCAGTTGGAGTGTTCTAGTGAACAAGGTGTTTATGGGACCAGACATGTTGGCAGAAATTGAACAAGAAATGAAAGTTATAAAGAAGAATCTAAAGGCAACATAGGATAGACAAAATATTTATGCATACCAACAAAAGGAATTTATGGAATTTTGGGTTGGGGAGCATGTGTATTTGCTCCTTAAACCTGAGAAGATCAACTTAAGGATTGGATCATGTGCCAAGTTAGCACCATGGTATTGCGAGCCTTTGGAGAACCTTTAGATGATTGGACCAGTGGCCTACAAAGTTGCGCTACCTCTGACAGTGAAAGTGCATGAAAATTTCCATGTTTCATTGCTTAAAAGATATGTAAAGGATGTTGATCATGTTATTGATTGGTCTGTATTGTAGGTGAAACCAGAAGGAGAATTCCATCCAAAACCTTAGTGCATATTGTAGCAGAAATGGCTCATGCTCCATAACAGAGAAATTGAGTAGGTTAAAGTGCAGTCAAAGAACTCTGGGCCTGATGAGGCTACCTAGGAGATGTCAAATTAGAAGCATGCTATGTATCCTTCATTGTTTTCTAATGGAGGAGAATGTGTTTTTTGTATTTATACATATTTATGTATGTTCGTTATTGTAAATTCGATAATGAAAAGTGTTATGAAGCTCCAAAAGGAGTATGGTCTTTTTGTTGTCATGTTTTTCGTAATCGTTTTTGTTTTGAGCAGGTTGTTCATTGTAAATACTGCAACAAGCTAGGTTATAAATATCCATGGGTAGTATGTTCTAGTTTTCAAGGGTTTTGTTGGTTGTAGGTGTCATAGAACACTAAGGATGGTATTTCGTAAGGGGGAGGGTCTATAACAACCCTGAGTTGAAAGTTCATGTAATAAGTTAATAAAGGAAAAATAAGACCAATGTCATGGGACACTTGTTCCAAGATGAATGTTGGGAAAAACATCATAGTGGGAATCACTTGTTGTGCATTATGTCTAAGGGGAAATTGGAAAAGACAACGAAAAACGAATTGAAAAGGAAAAAAAAAAAACATTATTGGTATTTTATTTATGAAGATAAAGGAAAATAGTAGACAAGGGAGGTGAAAGGTCATAATTTGCATGTGAGAAGGAAATTGAAGGAAATTAGAGGAAAATGAAGAAATTAGAGGCATCAATTATAAAAATGATTCTGAAGATCAGTTCACGACTTTTGTTAAACATTTTTTAGTTCAATTTTGGAATTAGTATCAGACAGGATAAGAGAAACAAGAGGAGAAGGAAAGAAAGCAAGAAAAGGAAGGACAAGGAAATAAACGTAAGGGCATTAGAATAAAAGGAAAGCAAGGATCTAGAAATGAAAGGTTGGATCAAGAAGCTTCAGCGAGAGTACTTACAGGTAACATGTCACATGTATGATTTCTTAGCTAGTTTTGGAAAGCATGGTATATGAATATGTGTAGTTTGTTTCTTTGTTGTCATTAGCATGGTTTTTACCAAGTTTGGACAGGGGTTTTAGCCCTGACTTGACATCTTTGGATAGACATTGTATGATGGGATTATTTCTTTGTTGAGATTTGGATTCATGGAATGTTTTAGATCCAGATGGGGTGGTCTCAGGAAAATCCCAAGGGTTTGGGGTGGAGATGGTTTTCTTGGGGAAGCCCTCAATAGGTGTGCGGAGATAGGAAAATTACTAAAGGGATGGTGGAGGAATTCTAAGGCATCCAAGCTTGGTTTTGTCTTTTGATCTCACAAAAGATTTAGGTGAGATCACAGTATGGTGAGGATAGTGGTGGTTTAACGTATGGATTCCCTTGGTTTCTTATGGATTGTTTTATCCCATGAAATCCCACATTCATGCTTGGAATATGGAACGGGGGTGATTGGCTAAAAGAAATATTTGGTTCAACTCTATGGTCGGGTGGTACGTGGAAGTCCCTGACTTGGTTGGCTTTCAAATATGTTTAATAAGAGATAAGTTTCTCTCATCTTTGATGAGTAATTTTACATGTTATTATGTGGCTTTAATGGTTGTTCTATCATTGTTATCTATATCATTATATGTTGGTTATAAGTATTATTATATGATAGATTTAAGTATGGCTCTTATCACATTTTAATTAATGAATGTTTGGTTAATGAATGCATGACCTGATTAGTGTTATGGAAGCTATTGTGAGCAGGCATTGGTCCTTCTTGTTAAACCTTAGATAAGTTTTAGATCCGTATGTTCAGATATGCATTCATGACTTGTAGATTTCATGTTTACCATGTATTTTGATGGAATTCCTATCCTGGTTGGGAGGGTTTAGGACAATTCCTTGTTCAAATTTCTAGTTTAGAAGCTTTGTTTCTAAATTATTTACCATTTCTAGAAGTTTCACTAAGTTTTGGGTAGAGGCCTGAGTCCTAGGCCTAGAAACATGGCTCAAAATTCATGGTCACTCGCACAAACGTAACTTGAAAAGTCCAACGTTACTGGGAAGTAGGCCTATAGGAGTGTCTGGAGGTTTACAATGGCTTGGAGGCCTTGTTAAGGGAGTGACTGAGACTCTAGTTCAGTGAAAAAAATAGCTAACTTAGGGGTTGGACACCTAGAGGTGTTGGGTAGCTCATGGAGGTTTTATAACACCTTAGGGAAGTCAATAAGGTTTTAAGTTGTCGACTTCATTCCCTTAAGGTCATATAGGAGGTTTAGTCTAATCATAGTGACCCTCAGCTGATGCTTACCCCAGGTAAACCAGTCAAATTAGGTAAATGTGGGAGGAGGCAATGTTGGCTTGAGGGGGCCTGATCCAGGTTCGATGTTAGTTATCGAAACAAATCCCTACACTACTGGCCCTTTCGACATCAGCTCGTAGAGCATAGACTAAAGTCTCACCACAAGCAGTATGGGGGGATGCTGGAACCAATTTTCCACACCCTTGATATGGATATGATGTCGGTTTATTCTGGCTATACCTGCCTTCGCGCATGTTGCTTAGCCCTCTATTCCACCCTTCAGTACCTTCGCAAAAGGGTACAATTATCTTTCACGTAGCCCAAACCTACGGCTCAGGGACTTTCGTATTGCTAGGGTAGCGAAATTTGACCTAAATATGGGCTTTTAGCCCTAAATCTACCCTTGGGGGATCCTGCTCCCAATAGGCCCCCAACACAAACATCATGACTCTCCCTCGAGTCACTCGGCAGTCACAGAGATCTTAGCGCGAAGACCTCCTAGCTCTGTTTGGATAACGCAAACTTGGAAGCACACTAAGCGGTCACTTGCTGGACTTCTTCCACTCTTTGCTCAATGATTTCCACTGAACTGCCACCCTAAATCTTCTACTATGTTTCCTGCAGTGTCGTGATATTTCCTTCAATGGAAGCTATGATCGTATATGCCTTGTCTATCCATGACTATAGGTGTGCTTTTAGGACCGCTTCTTTGTGCCGAGCGACATGTACATGTTCCTTAAGTGCCTTTGCCTCCTACATCCATGCAAGCCTCTATGTAAGGGAGACCATCTGTGCGGTCCCTTTAACATCATCATATTTTTATTGTAGCTCACATGCCTCCATCTCCAGGCGCTCTACATTCAGGTCCTCTTGCAGGGTGTTCAGGACCTCGAATGACTATTCAAAAAGTCACGTGCAGTCTGCTACTACACTGTCGATGGTCACTATTGCTATTGCAATAGTGGTGGCACGTTGTTCCATGACTTTTGGCGAGGTTGAAGGATGAGCCCTCAACTGAGATTCTGTGATCTACAGGTTCAGCTCCAGCTGAATCCTGGCCATCTCTGTCCAAGCATCGCACACCCCTATGGCCAACTTGCGAATGCGTGCCTCACCTGGTTCTTCTGCCTGAATGTCCAACTTTTGGACCATTCGCTAGGCTTCCTCCACTACTTGCATGATTTTCCTATTCTGTTCCATTGCCTTGTTGCACTGCAAGTGCAACTACTTGATGTTGATGCACTAATCGCTCATCACCTATAGAGCATGACTCTCCTGGGCCCTAAGTTCCGTAGTGACTCCATCCTCCAAGAGATGGAGCATCTCTCAAGGTAGCACAACCATATTCAATCCCACCCCTTTCAAGCTGTTGACCATGGGCCTGTGTGTCTCATTTTTTGTAGTAAGTGCCCTATCTACTATCACTATCTTGTTGGTCACCTTTGGGCACAACATCTCCACGGTAGTTGAAGTGCCAATCTCGAGGCTAGTGGACATTGTGCCAGCCTGTGCAGTGTGAGCCTGAAACTCCTCTAACTCTGTTCGGAGAACCCCTAAGACCAATTTATGCTACTATTCGAACTGTTAGAGGACCTTCATGGTGACATCCTTCACGGTTTCTCCAATATCATGCAAATCCTCCTCAGTGAGGATGATTTAGTCGAAGGATGTCTTTGACGCCTTGGTTTTCCTTCATGGCCCTGCCTTCTCTTGCGGTCACTGATGGTTCAGTTGAGTTGATGTCATTTGTAGGTCTACACCACCTTGTTCTACTGGCTCCTCTATTTTTTCCTCAGCCCCGACCAAAGGTGACTTATTTCCTTCACACTCTTCTACTCCCATCTTCTATTGCTCTACCAATTTCAGGGTGTCGTGCGCTGCCTGGGTCTTAGCCACTGCTTCCTCTTTTCTGCGCTTCTCAACCAGCTACACCATTCTGAGCTTTGTTTCTTCCTTCTTACGCTGCATGGCAGACCTATCCATTTCCACCACGGAGCCTGTTGCAGTGCGCCACTCTGATGGCCAAGACTCGAGGACTACAAAGATAGCATCATCAGTTGCTTGATGTGGTAAGTTATGCCATGTCTTCATAGGGTCCTTCCACACCCTGATAAAGATATGGTGGAAATCCACTTTGAACTCTGCAAAGCTCTCCAAACTAGTGTATATTGTAGGTGATAACCGCGGCTTACAATTGATCCCCATCCGGATACTCATCTCCATCAAGATCCAAAAGATCTTTCTTTATTTTACGCACTGCGCATCCTTGGTCACCCATAGAAAAGCGTACTTCACTGCCTCTGGAAGGTCTGGCATGATCAAAGGGAATTAGGTGTCTTCTGGTAGCTCCCATGCCACCAGTATCATTGACAGCAAGAGCCACACATAGTGGAACATCTTTCCCTGCTCCTGTGCCTCGCGATAATTCGCAAGGAACTCGTCGTTTAGATAGTTCACCTAGTTGAACAGGACTCCTTCAGCGCATTATGCTGCTAGTGTGATCATAGTCACGGGCACCTCATCCATGTGGCACTTCTGCATCAACTTCCCCGCAAATATTTTCTTTGATACCTTGACTGCAAGGTTGTTAATGCTGCATATGGAATATCCCCTCTTATTCTTCCCAAACTCAAATTTCTTCCTCATAGCTTCCACGAGGGCCAACTCGCCGCCTTTTCCTTTTGATATATTGGTTGGATTCTCCCCTAAGTAAGGCAGCCGTGTGATCTGATGAATCAAGTGGTGTATGATGGGAATGGGCTCCTCTAGCCATAAACACCCATCATGCACCAAGAAGAGAAGCTGCCTTATGACGAAGATGGTTACTTGGGCGCGGTTGTAATGCAGTACCCAAAGAAGGTTGAGCATACCGACTTTCTCTACACCCTTAAGCCATCTCTGCAGCTCTAATTCGATCGTTCTAGTAGTCGTATCAATCTGTCCGAGCATTAACCTCTCAGTCACTAAATGCGGGAATTTCTCGAGATCTGCGAGGTCCTAATCTTTGAACTTTAGTACAAGAACCCTCCCTAAGCGTAGCCCCTCAAAAACAATGTCATCCAGGAGCAATGGATTTTGTAGGGATCTCATGCTCTCGTTTATGTCCTTTGGCACCTTAGCCTTGCCCTTTTACGGAGGAACATATTCTGGTAACCTGGCAATAGGGTCCACACCATGGGTTTCAAATTCCATTTCCAAATCCCCCTCATCCACCAGGATTGCTTTAGATTCTTCCTCATCTGCCTCCAAATTAATGGCCTTCCCCTTTTCCTGCAAAGTGATATTGGCCCTCTATGGTTTCTTGGTGAGATGTGCATTGGTAGCATAGTCTACTTATCCTTATTTGGTCTCGGTGTCCTGGATGATTTAGGGACTTCAACTACCACTTTGGCACTCTCTGGGGTAGCTTCTACTACCTCAATTTCCTACACAACTTCCTCGGCTATCACCGCTCCTGTGTCCATGGCTTCTACGGGTGTTGTAATAATGCTATTCCACAATTCTTGTAGTGTCTCTAGTAGTTGCTCAAACAATGATTTCACTTTCAGAGTCTCGAATCGGTCTCGGTTCATGTATACCTAAGCGCGCAACAACTCAGTTCTCAAAATTCCAAGTGTTTTCTGCCAGATAGCCACCTGTAATTTATAGGGCCTTTTGAATTCAAATCTGACTATTCCCCCCATATCTGGCCCATTAATGATAGATTGGCGACAGATTTTCAACAATCTAATCCATAAATTTCACCTTATTGTTGCCTACTCCATTTCACCATAATCCGACCATCAAATTGTGAACAATGACTTTAATAGTCACTTTCTGGTGGATCTGTACGTCATTTCCATGAGTAGCGTAGCTGCCTTCACTCTGTTGAGGACGCTGTGACACTTCCCTGCTTCGCGCAGTCCTAAAATCACACAACTCTCCAACCCGGGTAGTGTATTTTATACTCCTTCACCTCCTTTCAATTTCCTGGAGAGTGTTGAAGCCCCAAAAATCGGGTCAACAACAAGGGGGATACCCGCCCAGTCCAGACCTTGGTTGGCAGCTCCTTATCCATTTGGTATAGTGGGTCCGACTGGGGATAATGGGACCAATTTCCCAATCTATGAGTGTGTGTGTGTAGAATTTGATGTTGCTGATCTAACAATTCCTATTTACAATATTCTAATTCTATCTTTAATCTAATTCTATGCTATTGTAATCTAATAAGCAGTAACATCTAAGTCTATACTAACCCGGGATGTAATTCTTCTATTATACAATCTAAAGAGATTTCAAATAACAAATGGTAATAAAGATCATTCAGCGATTATAAGAAAGGAAATCAATCAAGATGAACCACTTCGCATAAAAAGTTATAAGAAACAGTTGTGAAAAACATATCACATAATGAGTTATTCATACATTAAACATAAATAAATAGCTATCACTATACAAAAGTGCCAAATGATAACTCAGGCATTCATGCAATAATACATAAACAACTAAAAAATGTATATCACTTTAACATATAAGTAGAAATGGTCAAGAGATAAAAGTACCATTTATGACTAGTCCTACTCATAAGCTTCAAGCGATAATGATTTATCTCTCCTTGCTCTAACATTGTTGTGGGGAAAAATGCCTATGCAGGACGATCCTATCCACCTAAGGTGTGACAGTGCCTTAGCAACAAACAGAAACAGCTATTCTAGTATTCTTCCTTTATGAATTAAGAATGAAGAGAGATGGATGGACTAACCAGTGTCTTCCGTTTGTCCCTCGATCCGGTTTCTCTTCTCTTTGAGAGTTCCCAGCTACTTGCCTTCTCGCTCGCCTAGCTTCAACAGGTTCCAGCAAGATCACAAGAAGGGAACACTACACAAAGACATAGATTCATATTCATAACTAGTTCAGGATTAGAAATAAACTAAACATACTAATGCAATCATACATCAAAGATACATCAGTATATAGGAGAAACCAAGATAGCTTTATTGATGAATAACAAGGTTCAGGAGGAGATACAACCAAGAGAGTTCCAATCCAGCATCTACCTCCTAGCGAATGAAATCCTTTCCCCACCTCCCTTAAAAGCATTAAGCACCCAACGATTCCAATCTCAAACCAACAGCAATTCTTTGCAATAACAAAATTCCAGCCTCCTCGATCTCATGGAGGAGAGATCCATATATAGATGTTTGGAGAGGGGATGAGTTAGATTGAGATCTGACTAGTGTCCTCTCCCTCTGTCAGTTCTTGCTTCCACTTGGAGACTAAGAGCCTCTTACTCATCACTTAGTCGAACTCATCAAGGCAAGTGTCATGGAGGAAGATTCTAGAAGCTTCCACAGTCTTTACACCTCGCACAAAGGACCCTGCCATTTGTCATTTCCCGCTCAGCGCACCTTGGTAGTGCTTCCACCTGCGTTGAAATGCAACTAGCCAGTGTAGCCTCTGCATTTCAACGCAGGAAGCTAGTGGAGCTTCTGAATTGATCCTGAATTGACTTGTTTTTGAGCAGTTTCTGGTGGAGAACTTCTGTGAATTGCTGTGGTCTGTCGGCTTTGTTCCTCTAGGGGTAGGAACAACATGTTTAGGGACTTTGGATCCCTTGGATTATGGACATTTCATGCTTATAGCTGTAAGGCACAAAAATGTCTATAACAGTTGCCCCCTAAAGTATGAGGCCATTTATCGGGTGAAATGCTTTATTAGGAGGATCCGAAGTTCTTTCAATGCTGGGAGGAGACCTGTAGTACAATACAATACAATACATTATTTTCATACTTTTTTCACGATCTAGCTGAGGCGGGCATTCCCATGCTCAGCTTTATAAATTCATTTTTATGTACATATAACAAACAATCGTCTGATGATAGACTGATGATTCTGATAGAGCCATCATCCTTTTGGTAGGATGATTCTCTGTGCTGTAAAGCTGTACATTTCTATGTCTTTATTTTCTGAATATATATCACAGCCCAGATGGATGAAACTAGATCCGGGGTCTTCAATCTCGTCTAATCTTCACTCTAAGTACAAGTCGATCCATGTGAGAATTGCTCTGAAGTCGAACACGGAAAGACATCGCTTGATTACCAGTCAATGATGTAAACTGTTAACACGCGCGAGAGGAATCATCGATAATGAAGATGACCCTCAAGGTACTGCAGTACAATTCACGTGGTGTGAATAGAGGACTTAGCGTCGAACACCACGCAAAATCTTTCGGTCGAAGGTCATTGATGTGTACCTGTCACCGGAAGTGAGAAACTTGCCATTGAGGCATGCAAGCTTCAAAGTACTGAAGGGGGTGTTCCTAGATCAACTTCTTGGATAATGAGCTGATGTCGACAAGAAGTGATCCGTCAAAGGAGGGCCTTAATGAATCCCACATCAATGAAACAGAACAGAGCTAATGATTTTGATGGAGGTGAAAACGATCTGATGACATATGATTCAGGGTGGCGTTCATGAAAGAGTATAATGTATGGTAGTGGATGGGACACAGTTGACTTCTCTGAACGACTTCTCTTGAACATATGGTGACACTTATGCGATGGATCGGTAGCATTACCCCAAATATGGATGGTATGGCGAGACCATGGCGATGTGACCGGTGAGTGAAACAACCCAACCCGATTGTGGTACGGAGGAAAAGTGTCATGTTCAAGAGCGACTTGCTACCATCAAAGTTTTCTTGAGTTTCTCCCAATTTTTCCCCAGTCATTGCTGACCAGTACCTCTTTATTTTTGTCAAGCTTGAGGAGGATAACATATGCTTTTTCTATAACTTGCCCTTCGGGCAAGCCCATCGCTATGTTTTAACGAGCCTAGCGATAGTGAAACTCGTTCTCGTCTAAAGACAAGTTTGTCGCTATTTCATGCATTTAACGAGTCTAACGACAAGGATAACTCGGTCCTTTTCATCTTTAGAGAGTTTGAAAAGGTACGTAAAGTTAACTCCAAAAGTCCTTTTTCGTCATCTAATCCCTTCAGTCAGGAAAAGTATAAAACAATACAGAAGGGATGGATTTTCGATATCTTTAACGAGCCGAATAAAACAAGCGCTCGATCTTTTTGTGCAATAATCCCTCAGGTCCAAAAAGATTAAAATCTAGAGGAGGGATAGCTCTTCCGGTCACTTTATCGAGCTGGAAGGCCAAAACTCGGCAATCTTTTCATATTTCACGAGTCAGATGAAAAGAGCTTAAAGAAGACTCGTCTTTTGAGGAACGAGTGATAAAAAGGGTTAGCAGCTGATTCCAGGGAAGGATTGGAATTTCCAAATCACGGCAGTGTCACAACGATGGCTAGTGAAATCACTCTTCGCAGCTGTTCCTCAAAATGGGTAAACAATCATATGGAGGTGAATGATCGGCCAATGGAAAAGTGGAGGTGATGGGCAAACACGACCAAGGCTTTAATGGCTGATGATATTACATTCACGATGGTTATTTACCGGAATAGTTCATTTTTTAATGAGCTTAAACGCGGGTGGAAACATTTGCTAGATCTTATGTTTATTTTTTAACGAGCATGAACTATGCGCTAAAACTGCTCGGATCTTGCGTTTATTTTTTAACGAGCATGAATTGTGTGCTAAAACTGCTCGAATCTTGCATTTATTTTTCAACGAGCATGAACTGTGTGCTAAAACTGCTCGATTAATCCAGTCATATGATAAGAATGTCTCATTAAGATTCTATTTTTTATGGAGCTTCATCTTACAAAGCTTTGCTCTGCATCCTTTCTTTATGCAAGTTAGGAAACGACTAATCCAAAAAACAGATAAATAACCGCTCTTTGCTTGCACTCCAAAAGGTTTGCATGCCCCCAGGCATAAAACAGAGTTTCAAGGTTACCCCTACTTCATCTTCCGCCAAAACATTTGTTTTACCGAGAGAGGCCTACCTCTTACAGGTTACCCAAAGATTGTTCTATTTGCACCCCAAACAAAACACTTCTTCGGCGATGTCTACCGAAATAGACAAAGGTGAGCGCCAAACACATAACTTTGACAAGAGAATCTTATTCTAGAATAACCCCTCTTCCAACCACGGACGGGGTATAGACTAGTCATATTCTCCCGCGGAAACCTACTCTATACCCAAAGTTTTCCTGCCGAAGCAGACCAGGACGCATGCTCCCTGGGTTCCAGTCATATCCTTCTGGATTACTCGCGCTCATCGGGAGGACGGACCGTGGGTTGAGACATTTCTTGAGCGAAGAGACCATTTAGGGATGGTATATGACTATTTGCGATGCGTGATCCGGGGAATGAAAGTTGATCCATGAGCTTGACCATTCTTCCTTCGTGTGGAAAACACATTACTCTAAAGAGTGAGGAGACGATGGCTCCCATGCAATATATATAGTCTCGTCCAAGGAGTAGGTTATAATCCAAGGGTCCTTGAACGACCATCACGTTCATTTGAACGGTCTTCCCTTTCAATGTGATAGGCACATTGGGGAGGATCCCTAAAGGTCGACTAGTTCCTTTATCGAAGCTGTTAGATTTCTCATTTCAGGCAAAAGCGCTGGCAAACCAAGCGCTTTCCAAGCAATAGAGGAAAGGATACTCACAGATGCCCCCTCATCAATGATGGTGCCAGCGATTACCATTCTGTATATTTGAACGATAATTCTGAATGGTATTCTTGCTGGTAAGCGGGGTCTGCCTAGTTGATTCCAGTCAAAGGATACAACTAGGTTGCTTGGTGGTGGGACCGAATATACAGCCGGGTATGATTTTGACAAAGTTCCTTCCTGCGATAAAGGAATGGGAAAATTGCCTCCTTGGTCGTCGGAGTCTGTGTTGATGAAGAGAATTTCGACGGTGTCGTCTTTATTCTCTTCTGTGATGGTATCATTCGAAGATAGAGCCTCTGAAGGCAAGACCGGGTCAACTTCCGCCTCGACCTTTTGACTTTCGTCAGGTATGGATTCGGACGGTTCATCCTCAATGATAGGTGCTTCGGCTCACCACCTGAGCGGGCCAGCCGGGTTCTCAATTGGTGAAGGACTTGGCAGGAGTTTTTGATATCCAGGAGGAAGTCGCGCTGGTAAAACCGGGCGATCTTCCAAAACTCTTTTAGCCTCATCTAAGAAGGGACAATGGTGGATGGCATGGTCGCCTTCACATAGTTTGTAGGGAAATCTAGCTTTCCCTCTCTGTCCTGTGGCTTCACTTTCACTAGTTGACGATGTGCTGTCGACATGGCTATCAAAGGTTGACGCCACCGAATTGTGCAAGCGGGGAGACCAGTCCCTTAGTATCCGAGGGATGCAAGGACAATCTCTGTGAAAGTGGTCTCCCTTGCATATGACACATGGCGATTTAGGCCTGGTCAGTGCAGTGTGTGGATTTTCGTTAGATGCCATTCGTTTGCCCCCAGTCGCTTTTGGCTCCTTCTTCTTTTTCTCTTTCTTCTTCTTTTCCTTCTTCTCCTTAGGAGCTTGGCTTTTAGCTTTTCCAGCTCCATCACGCGAAGAGGAAGGAGGAGAGGAAGAGTTAGAGGAAGTGGAAGGCTGGTGGGCAGCTCTGGACTGGTCTAACTACTGATTCGATTGTTCAGGAGTAGTGGTGTTTCGAACAACATTAGTTGAGAAGAGCTAGACAGGCAAGCCGATTGTCAGTCCTGGAAGCGATAATGTGGCCATATGGGGCGCTCCAACATCTCCCCAAGAGGAGAAGGGACTAGGACTTCCACCAAGGGGAATTCCTTGGTTGGAGGGCTCCATTTTCCCAACTGAAAGATCAACGCGGGAATAAGGGTGATTTATTATTCTGTTAAAATAAATTTTAATGACGCTTTAGACACAACTTGTTTTTTCAATTTTAAAGAGTCGAGAAAAAAAAAAAGATGACTCTAGTCGCCTTCGATGTTTTAACAAGCCCGAAGTGACAAATGCTCGGATGGACTTTTTCTGTTATAGACTCTGAAAAAGGCCAAAAGGAACTGCTCTGGAGATCTAGGTAGAGGGTGTGCCAAACCAATCACAAAACTGCAGAATACGTTTTACGGTATGACAGTCAATCTTCCCGAATGCTGTGTTCGGTGCATTGCGATCAGTAGGCGGTCGACACGGCTTCCTAAGGATAAAGGTTTTAAACCTATAGGGGTCTCCCAATATATACGCGATGGTACGTGGGAGCACAATCCGTACTGGCACTTTTGGTCCCTCAGGAGGAATCACCCAACCATCAGCGAGGCCAATAGATACCAGGTTTTACGACGCCGGAACACGTCTCTAGCCTAGACCTCTATGTTGTGCGTTATGTTACAAAGTGTTATTAAGTTCATTCATTTTATTTTATGTTGATCTTTCTTAGAAGTTTGCCTTTTGAGGTTCACCACGAGATGTAGATACAACTCCTAAATGCAATCTAAAAGATGATAAGAAAATTTTATCTCTTTTTCAACAATGAAAATCCTAGCTACAAAGGGAAAAGAAAGACACCATCTTTTCTCAAAGAGCAATCAACACACTCTAAATGCACTTTTCCTAAATCAAGCATGCAAACTATCAAGATGCAAATGCACAATGCAGGTGTTTGTTTTCCGCTCTCTTAATATTGATGCCTAAAAAGAAAGCTTTTTGTACAACTTTGAATTTTCTTTTAAATGACAAATACAAACAAGTTTACTTTTTCGAAATCAGAAAGGGTAGAAGAGAATACAACACTTTACGACTTTTGAAATGAACACTTGTTTCGACACTTAAAAGAGACAAACTCAAACCAAAAGCAAAAGTAAACATATAATCAACTGTAAACAGCCAATGAACTCTCTCCTAAGATCACAATCAACAGATCTGAATCAAGGGCTACACGATGACTATTTCACTCTTGCAAAGGAAAACTGTAAATGACGCCACAAACACATAAAAACACTCACAGTCTTTTTGTACAAAAGGAGACGGAATTAAAGCAGAGAAAAGGAGTTATCAGACAGGTACCTATGCTGGTTACAGGCTGTAGAAATCAGAGATCAAAACAAGGCAAAACAGAGTAGAGAACCCCAGCTGCACAAGGCCTAAGCTGGATCAGCGCACCTGTATAACAGAGAAACTGAATTGCAACGCAGGTAGCCTTCACGGGAACTGCGTTGAAATGCAGAGTCTCTTCACAGAGCCTGCGCTGGAGCAGAAACGAGAGTTCTTCTCTGGGTTCTGGGTCACGGTTTGCTGATTAATCTACGGCTTCAGGCCAAATAAAAGCAACAAGCAAGGTACAATCAAAGGGATGATTTGAAGGAGGGCTAAGATCTATCACAAAGGATCATCAAATCATTTGTGAGTCCATTGTTCAGATCATAGATAAATCCAGTGATTGGATCAAAGCAGCAGCTGTCTACATTGCATCTGAAAATAGCAGATGCAGTTCGATTGCTGCTCTTGAGTCTATGAAACAAACAATGATAGAGACACAAATAAAATTACTAAACAGATCTCCCCAGCAGAGTCGCCAATTTTTTGTGGGGAAAAATGCCTATGCAGGACGATCCTATCCACCTAAGGTGTGACAGTGCCTTAGCAACAAACATAAATAGCTATTCTAGTATTCTTCCTTTATGAATTAAGAATGAAGAGAGATGGATGGACTAACCAGTGTCTTCCGTTTGTCCCTCGATCCGGTTTCTCTTCTCTTTGAGAGTTCACAGCTACTTGCCTTCTCGCTCGCCCAGCTTCAACAGGTTCCTGCAAGATCACAAGAAGGGAACACTACACAAAGACATAGATTCATATTCATAACTAGTTCAGGATTAGAAATAAACTAAACATACTAATGCAATCATACATCAAAGATACATCAGTATATAGGAGAAACCAAGATAGCTTTATTGATGAATAACAAGGTTCAGGAGGAGATACAACCAAGAGAGTTCCAATCCAGCATCTACCTCCCAGCGAATGAAATCCTTTCTTCACCTCCCTTCAAAGCATTAAGCACCCAATGATTCCAATCTCAAACCAACATCAATTCTTTGCAATAACAAAATTCCAGCCTCCTGGATCTCATGGAGGAGAGATCCATATATAGATCTTTGGAGAGGGGATGAGTCAGCTTGAGATTTGACTAGTGTCCTCTCCCTCTGTCAGTTCTTGCTTCCACTTGGAGACTAAGAGCCTCTTACTCATCATTTAGTCGAACTCATCAAGGCAAGTGTCATGGAGGAAGATTCTGGAAGCTTCCACAGTCTTTACAACTCGCACAAAGGACCCTGCCATTTGTCATTTCCCACTCAGTGCACCTTGGTAGTGCTTCCACCTACGTTGCAATGCAAATAGCTAGTGTAGCCTCAGCATTTCAACGCAGGAAGCTAGTGGAGCTTCTGAATTGATCCTGAATTGACTTGTTTTTGAGCAGTTTCTAGTGGAGAACTTCCGTGAATTGATGTGGTCTGTCGGCTTTGTTCCTCTAGGGGTAGGAACAACATGTTTAGGGACTTTGGATCCCTTAGATTATGGACATTTCATGCTTATAGCTGTAAGGCACAAAAATGTCTATAACAAACATCCACTAAGAGTACAAAAGTGCAACATCAGTAGCAGATATGAAATGCAAACATGAACAAATCTTGATCCATTTATTCACCAAAACCTCTTCTGAGGGTGCAAAAGTGCATGTTCTGAGGACAAGTTTTTGATAAATTTTTGGACCCTTCTCTAAATGCATGAGAAGGGTTTAAATAGTACTAACTAAATAACTTAATTACAGAGATTCAGGATACGGTTTAAATGACCACCCTTTTTCTAAGAAAAAATAAAACAAATCTATTTCTAAAAATTAAATCTAATATCTAACTATTTCTACATTTGCTCCTTAATGTTGCAAGCATTCAGTATTTGCCTGGGTAGAGTCAGATGATTGTCTTCCGCTTTTGGTTGAACTAAGAAAATAGAAATGGTAAGAGCTGGCACCATCTTTTCAGCAAAATCGATGATATACTCGAGAGTCATCCTCTGACTATGTGGATTTACTGTGTATGTCCAGTAATAATCCAAGTTCAACTTGGTTAACCCTTGAATTGCTTCTGCCCTTTTTCTTTAGCTTTCTATTTCTAGTTTGTTCTTTACCATTGCTTTATTTCATTTCTCAGGCTTACATGTGACTAAGTAGTTAGAGGCTTTCCTTCTCGCACAATTTTCTCAGTGATGCGTGATTAGCGCACTAATCGCGCATCGAAAACTTCCTCCGTTCTTTGATCTGGGCCTCTCTGATGCGTTTTTTGCCTTTTGCGCCTTTTTCTTTACTGGGTATAAAGCTTCAAAATTTGAAAAAGTAATTCTTTCGTGAGCTCTTGACCTTGAGTCATTAAACTGCCTGTTGATATCAGCATCATTCAATACTCATTCAACCATGGCTGTAAATGAAAGATATGTAATGGATGGCCGAGCAGCGTTCTGTGAATCTGTGGCTCTGTTGCATGTAGTATCTGTTTATGAGGGCATCTTTTCTCTGTCTTTGAACATTGGAGCATTACCCTTTTTCCTCATAGCTTCCTGCACATCGCTTTGTGTAACTTCTGTTTTTCGTTCCTGTAGTTCACAAGTGAGGAAAGAGTAATGACAATAAAAATCAACAGGAAAGCTTTAAACTCTACGGATGTACAAAAAACATGCCACCTGACGTGAACTGACTCTTTGAACAACACAAAACCATATTTCCTAACAACTGGAATATAATTCATTAATTATCATTAAAGCGCATATCCAGTTCTTGGTTTATGGAAAACTTTTCTTGAATATTGAGCCAGCAAAATTTGCGATGGAATGTTTCTGCGATTTGTATCGCAGTATCATATTATCGTAATTTCATTATGCTATGCTATCGCAAGATCGCGGATTGCAGTATCGCAGTATCGCAAAATCGCAAATCGTTGTAATCGTTAAATCGTTATGTATTTTTCATGCAATTTTGGGATATGTGATATCGCATAACGCATATCGGAATTTTTTTTTTTAAGGTTTTCCAACATGAGCATTTCTTAATGCACGCGATGCGATGGAGTTCATGTTGCAATCTTGCAGTTTATCATTTTTACTCATAAGGAAATGTCCTATCATTCTTCACGCGATGCGATGTTTCGTAAGGAGTAGAATACGTGAGCCTTAATTGATTTTTTTGAATTTTTTACTAAGGGTCCCCACTTACCTAGTGTTATTGCTAATACCAAAAGAAAGAGGGGGGTTGTTGGTGGCCACAAAAATTGGCGATTCACTTGGAAGAACCAGTTATCTCTATTTTTCTATTGAATTTTCTAAACTTCCAAAATAGAAAATTTTTCAGAAAATTAAGCTTTATTATGGAAAGATAAAGTACATTATGCTCTAACTTCTTAATGATATTTTGTTTCAACCATTTTCCACTTTGATTATTTGCTTCCTTAGGCTAGTCCTTGTATTTACATCAGTCATTACTTGGTCTTGTAACGATAAAACAAAGTCTCCTCTGTAAACCAGTTTTAAATATGCTCATTTGTCGTAGGTAGAGCCTTTGCTGCCAGCAAGTGTTTATAGCCTTGACAGGGTTACCTGTTACCCAGTAATGATCCTATATCCTACTGAAGCCAGCCTACAAATTTCAAAGAAAAATCCATATCCACACTTATTGCTTTGATTTTCTTTTTATTCTTAAAAAACAATGTCTTGGTTTGGTAGCCAAATTATGACACAGTCATTCACTTGATTTATAACTTTGCTGAACAATCTACCTCGTGATGAGACCCCTTGTCTTTTGATTGCAACAATCTTGAGTCATTGCCCTATTGTGGTGTACAGTATCGGCAAAGTCAGCAAGTTATAATATCTGTGATAATAATAAGCCGGCTCGTGATGAGACCTCTTATTCTTCAAGATAAAGTGTATTCTTGGGTTGTTCCTCTGAAAGTTGTGATTTCCTTAGCAGGGAGGAAGTCATTGTTTCCTTAAGATAGCGCTGGTCAACAATAATAGAGTTTTTGGAAACGGTTGTTCTACAGAGAATCTTTATTTTGTTATTGATACCTTTCATTGTACTGAGATAAAAAAATTTCTTCACTAAAGGTTTTTTTTATCAAACTTTTTGAAGTTGCAACTAGTATCATATCTAGGCTAGAGTTTTTAACTGTATCTATCAATAATAAAGATCAATTTTCCAAAAGATTTGCTATTTATACAAGCGAAAAGTTCAAAATTTGAAAGCGAACTGGTGTCTTTTTCATAAAGGCCTAATAAAACTACTCACAACTAGTTTTATTATGAAAAAGAAAAACAATTACTCTACAAAAAATAGAAGAATAATCTTCTATGGAAAATATTTCTTGAGAATTTGTCCATTAACAGGCAAAGGATCCCTCTTGCCTACTAAATCCTATAACACAAACATTGATGGACCTATGACTTTTACAATTTGAAAAGGACCAAGCCACATTCTTTGAAATTTTGTATGTTTGCCCTTTTCTTCATGAGCCTTGTCCCACTTTAAAACTAACTCTCCCATCTGAAAATCTTTTCTGG
Source organism: Pinus tabuliformis (assembly GCA_031772625.1). Classification (NCBI taxonomy): domain Eukaryota; kingdom Viridiplantae; phylum Streptophyta; class Pinopsida; order Pinales; family Pinaceae; genus Pinus; species Pinus tabuliformis. Next base: position 48,250,500 of record CM062813.1, read on the forward strand.
TCATTATGTTCAAATCAAAAAAGGATTTTACTAGTGCATGATGATGAGCATGCATTTTCCTAGCCTGTTCCCGTTGTTCTTCTAATTTAATTATTTCCATTTGTCTCAGCTGTAAGGAGGAAGTGGTACTTCATCAATGTATTGAACTAAAGACAAAGAGGGAATTGCTAAGTGAGTCGGAAGAACCACTTCTTTCCCATAAACTAAACTAAAGGGAGAAGTGTTGATAGAAGCTTTTTGCATTATTCGGTCTACCCATAAAGCATGTATCAAAGCCTTGTGCCAATTCTTATGATTTTGGTCAACTGTTCTTTTAATAATCATGATTAGGTTTTTATTTGTTGAGTCAGCTAACCCATTGCCTTGTGGGTAGTAATTGGTCGAATATTTAAGTTTGAATCTTCTTTTAAGTGCGAATTCAGTCATTGCATTTCCAGAAAAGTATGATGCATTATCAAACATTAAAGCGGATGGCAATCCAAACCTGGTGATTATAAATTGATCTATCAACTCAATGATATTTTCAGAATTAGCCATCTTGAGCGGAACTACTTCTACCCACTTAGTAAAATAATATGTTGTTGTGAGGATGTATCTATGCTACTTAGAAGAGTGAGTAACGATCTCACCTATTATGTCCAAACCACACTGACTGAAAGGTTTCTCGATGTTTACCGGCTGTAGTGGCAAGGATGGATTCTTTTGTCTTCCAGTGGTAGCTTGGCAGACTTGACATCTCCTCACGTAACTGTGCGAGTCTTTAAATAACATGGTCCAGTAATATCCTGTGCGCAATATTTTATTAGGAGTAGCATCTCCAGCATAGTGTCCGCCTACCAGCCCATCGTGGAGTTCCTGCAAAACGTTTTCAGCTTCAGGTTTCTCAAGACACCTAAGAAGAATAGAATCTTAATTTTTCCTAAAAAGAATATCATTTATTAGCTGATATTGTTTCTCTTTCAACCTTAGAGCTCTTTTCTTAGTATGATCAAGGTGTGAAGGAGCATACCCGTTCTTAAGATAATAAATGATATCAGCATATAATGACTCTGCATCGTTTAGGCTTACCTCACACATTTGTACTTCTTTAGATGGAATTTCAGAAATTTTCGATGCTCCAGCCAACATTTTGCAGAATCCTTTGACCTCTTACAATGTTTGTTGGTTTAATCTCAAAGTCATATTCTTGTAAGGTAGTAACCCAATTGGCCCTTTTCTCACCCACATCCTTCTGTACTAGAAGATTCCTTACCACTGGAAACGATACTATGATTTTAGTATGGGTTTTAAGTAAGAAAGGTCTGAAGTATTTGAGTGCTTTGAAAACAGCATAAGCCTGTTTCTCCACGTCTGAATAATTTAATTCAGCACCCTGTAAATTTGAACTGAAAAATGCAATTGGGGCTTTCGCTTTTTCTTGATTTTCTTGAGTTAATATCTCAACATATGAATTATTTGAGGAAAATGTGTATAAAATAAAAGGCTCTGAAAAATTCAGAGTCGCTAAAGATGGAGCATTAATAATAGCTTGTTTGATCAGGTTGAATGCTTCATGTTCATCTTGGACCCATTTAAAATTTGAGTTCTTTTTAATCATGGTTTGCAAAGGGGACACAATTCGTGAAAAATCTGGAATGAATCTCTTTATAAAGTTGATCTAACCAAGGAAAGATTGCGTGGCTTTTTTGTTGTGAGGTAGGGATATTTCATAAATTTCTTTGATTCTGTCGGAATCGATGTGAATACCAGATTTTGACACTATGAATCCTAGAAGTTTCCCTTCACTTAGTGCGAAAAAATATTTCTTTGGGTTAAGTGAAATTCCATACCTTAAACACCGTTGAAATATTTGTTTCAGGTCCTTGAGATGGTCGCTTCGCTTCTTCGAATACACTGCTCTATCATCCAAATAAATTACTACAGATTTATTGACTAAACCTTTGAATGCGATGTCCATGACTCTCTGAAATGTGGCACCAGCATTAAGCAAACCAAATGGCATCTTTCGATATGCGTATGTGCCCCATTTAGTTCTAAATGTGGTTTTCGATTGGTCATCAGGATGTACCAACACTCGATTGTATCCTGAAAATCCATCCAAGAAAGACATTAATTCTCAGCCCACCACTGCCTGCAGTATCTGTTCCATAGGTGGTAAAGGAAAATTATCTTTTTGGTAGGCTTTGTTAAGTTTTCGAAAGTCAATACAAATCCTAATATCTCCGTTTTTCTTTCTAACAGGTACCATATTAGAGACCCATTTAGAATTTCTAACGGGAAAAATTATTTTGGCTTTCAATAACTTATTAAGCTCAGTTTTTATCTGGTTCTCTAAATTGGGGTGGATCTTTCTCAGCTTCTGTTGGACAGGTTTTTCATTATCGATCATGGGAATAGTATGTTGGATGATGGAAGTGTCGTATGTTTTGAGCTCAGGGGTTAGGTTGAGGCCTAGATTAATGTTTTGTGGTTTAGCATCGGTTCCTAGGTTTACTAATTCATAGTTCAAGGTTGAACTTGGGAGTTTTGAATTGGTAGACCTCTTAAACCAATCTTTCAAATCATACAAGTCTTCTAACTTGACGACCGACTTAGGTATTTCATTGTTAGTGCTATCTTGTTGCAATTGTCGATCATGTTGGTCTTCGTCAATTATTTGATTGGAGTAGGATCCTTCAGATGTGAGGAAATTTACAATATCAGGATCATCATTGAATACTCTCAAATTTGTGATGTTATCAGGAATGGATGGTCTCAAGATTAATTCTATTGAGAATCTATCTGGACTAAAATCTTCGAAAGGAATAAGCTTAGAAGCTACGTTAGCCAAAAGGTCTGCACTTGCGTTTTGGAGTCTGGGGATTGAAGAAATATCAAATGCTATGAAATGCTTAGTTAGATCTTGAACCAAGGATTGATAATGTTTTAAATGACCTGATAAGCAATGTATAGTGTTACGTACCTATTTAACCACAATCTTAAAGTCTCTGAAAACTTGAAGATACTTGACGTCTAACCCGATTGCTTTGTACAAGCCTTGGACCAAAGCCTCATATTCTACTGTATTGTTGGTACAATCAAATTCGAGTATGCATGTAAGCATGATTTTATCTCCTTCTGGACTAATCAAAACACATCCTACTCCTGCTCCTTCATTAGATCTAGAACCATCAAAAAATAATTTCCAAAACAAAGATTTATTTACAGGTTTATCTAAAATATTAATACATTTCGAACTATTAGTTCGAGAAAAATTTTCGACTTGGGACAAAACAGAGTGTTCTAAATAGGGTGACACATGAGCATTGAAATTTCCGAGGAAAGAATCTTCCGAGTAATTACCAATAATGCTGTTGTTATACGCTACTAGTTCATTTTCCCCCTCTAGCTCCGTTACTATGTACTTCTGATGTAGCTCTCGTTCAAATTTTATTTGATTCGGTTTACCGTTGTAGGGCATCCACATGTGCGACGAGTCGGTTGCAAAATATCCATGAATTTTTTCTTACCAATCCTTGCTAAGGATTAAGCCATAGAATTCAAGAATGTCAACAACTAAAATGTCAATAACTTGACATACCTTTGGGTTGGATGACAACCTTATGGTTACTTGATTTAGTTCACCAATCACTTCAACTTGAGATCGATCTAGTTTAACTATGTGCACAGCGGATTTCTATGGTTGAACATTTAGCTTGGCACATATGGATTTGGGTAAAATATTCGATGAAGCACCAGAATCTACCAAACAATTGTGCACATTTTTATTGAAGATTTCATAAGTAAGGAGGAACGGGGGAGTGTGAGATCTTGATCTTCCTCCAATTAGAGCGATGTCATTTGGATCAATCTTATTGATCGTGTTAGTTGGAGGTCTTCCCATGTTATGGGAAGCTTGAGAAAGTAAAACGGCGGGCAAAGGTGCAACCGGCATGGCATGTAATTCTTTCATCATTATCTTCTGTTGATGCTTTAACTTGCTCAGTTCGTAAAGGGTGATGTTGGCCCTAGTCTTTTTCATGTCTTCTATGATATTGTACTCCATTTCATCTGAAACTGTCAGTGTTTTAAATTGAGTTGTTTCATCTCTTTGGACTGGGCTGGTTTGAGTTGCTTTAGATGTCATTTTATTTGATGCGACTTTATCCTTTATTGCAGAGCTTGCGCTCTTCGGCTTATGGGTAGTCTGGGGAGGATCAACTTGATTTTTGCTTCGTGTGCTAACTGGGAATACTTATTGATCTTCTTCTTGTGGGAGGATGAAATCCCACATTCCTTCTAATTCCACACCTTCTTCGTCATCAGTCTTCCCTTCAGTGGCGATTTCCTCTTCCTCTTCCTCAGATTCAACATTTGAAATGGCATTGGGTGGCTTTGAATCTGTTGAAGGACCTCTTTTAAAAGCTCTGTAGGGATTTTTTGAAGAAGTTTCTACTACTTGATTTTTGATGTCGACCATTTCATTGGACATGGTCTTTAGAACTTTCTACAATCCTTCCAAATTGAATGGATCTTTTGCTTGTTTCTTCTTGGAGTCTTCCTTGAAGGCGACTTTTTTGGATTTACGTTCCTCTATCATGGACTTCTTTTCAAGAGCTATTATTCATTTCTCTACCACTATTGCTTATTTCATGTTATCGGCTAAGGTTGTTTTATTGGCCCTATCCACAAAGATTGCTATGTTCGATGGTAGAGTGGTGATATACCATTCACATCGTACTTCTTCGCTGGGCTGGGAAGCGGTAGGAATTTTGTTGAAGATTTTGTTGAAATGTAAATTGAAATCCTTGATATGCCCTCTAGATTCGGCTCTAAGGTTGGATAGGTCGTTGATTAATGTTTCCATAGACCTGTCATCACCAAACTTGGTCAGGAATTGCTCCTGGAAGATGTCCCAACTAGTAATGGATCCGGAGGGTAATGAAAAATACCATGACCCGGCTGTTCCTTGCAGAGTATAAGGAAAAAGCCGAACAACAACATCTTCATTAGTAACGCCATTGAGATTAATGGATATCATAAAGTTGTTTATGTGCTCTTCTGCTAGCATCCCTGCCTCGGGGTTAAAATTAGGCAACCATTTCTCAGGATGGGCCGGTATTTGACTCAAGGGTGCAGGCATTAAGACTGTCCCAGGGTTATTCCATGGAGACTGGGCCATTGTTGAACTGCTAACAGAGGAAAGTGCAGAAGATGATCCCTGTGGCTGGGAGGATGAGGATACTACGCTTGTAGATGATTGGAGAGGGGTTGTGGGGGTTCCAGTAGATGGATGGATGATGATCTGGAGTGGTGGAGTGGATGGTTGAATTCGCGGTGAAGAAGTTGAGATGGATGATGTTGACGAAAGAGTCTCACTGTCAGACTCTTTAGTGATTTCCTTGCACTTTCCTAGTGGGAAGAGGTAATTCGGTTTGCTGAATGCCAAACTTTCCACTCTTTAGCCTGGTCAGGGGATGAGCAGGGTTATACTGCGAAGTCACGCTTCCTTGAGATTTATCAGACCTTTGAGGAGAAATGGAAAATCACTGAAGTTTGTGTATCAGAGATTCGACTTCAGGAAGTTCAATGGTAGATTGTTCTTAAATGTCAGGGTGCGTAGCAGTGGTTGATACTCAAGCGACTTCTAACTCTGGATTTAAATGTAATGGAGAAGTCAGGGGAGATGATGAGGGCGATTTACTCTCAGAATGCTATGCAAATTTAGATTTACTTGCCATTCATAGTTTAGGCCCTCCTTCTAGCGCCAAATATGTTGAAGCCCCGAAATTTGGGTAGACAACAAGGGGGATACCCACCCGGTCCAGACCTTGGTTGGCAGCTCCTTATCCATTTGGTATAGCGGGTCCGATTGGGGATAATGGGACCAGTTTCCCAATCTATGAGTGTGTGTGTGTAGAATTTGATGTTGCTGATCTAACAGTTCCTATTTACGATATTCTAATTCTATCTTTAATCTAATTCTATGCTATTGTAATCTAATAAGCAGTAACATCTAAGTCTATACTAACCCGGGATGTAATTCTTCTATTATGCGATCTAAAGAGATTTCTAATAAAAACTGGTAATAAAGATCATTCAGTGATTATAAGAAAGGAAATCAATCAAGATGAACCACTTCGCATAAAAAGTTATACGAAACAGTTTTGAAAAAGATATCGCGTAATGAGTTATTCATACATTAAGCATAAATAAATAGCTATCACCATACAAAAGTGCCAAATGATAACTCACGCATTCATGCAATAATGCATAAACAACTAAAAATTGTATATCACTTTAACATATAAGCAGAAATGGTCAAGAGATAAAAGTACCATTTATGACTAGTCCTACTCATAAGCTTCAAGCGACAATGATTTACCTCTCCTTGCTCTAACATCCACTAAGAGTACAGAAGTGCAACATCAGTAGCAGATATCAAATGCAAACATCAACAAATCTTGATCCATTCATTCACCAAAACCTCCTCTAAGGGTGCAAAAGTGCATGTTCTGAGGACAAGTTTTTGATAAATTTCTGGACCCTTCTCTAAATGCATGAGAAGGGTTTAAATAATACTAACTAAATAACTTAATTACACAGATTCAGGATACGGTTTAAATGACTGCCCTTTTTCTAAGCAAAAATAAAACAAATCTATTTCTAAAAATTAAATCTAATATCTAACTATTTCTGCATTTGCTTCTTAATGTTGCAAGCATTCAATATTTGCCTGGGTAGAGTTGGTTGACTGTCCTCCGCTTTTGGTTGAACTAAGCAAACAAAAATGGTAAGAGCTGGCACCATCTTTTCAGAAAAGACGATGATATACTCGAGAGTCATCCTCTGACTATGTGGATTTACTGCATATGCTCAGTAATAATCCAAGTTCAACTTGGTTAACCCTTGAATTGCTTCTACCTTTTTCTTTAGCTTTCTGTTTCCATTTTGTTCTTTACCATTGCTTTCTTCCATTTCTTGGGCTTACAGGTGACTGAGTAGTTAGACGCTTTCCTTCTCACACAATTTTCTCAGCGATGCGCGATTAGTGTTAGGCGCTAATCGCGCATCGAAAACTGCCTCCGTTCTTTGATCCGAGCCTCTCTGATGCATTTTTTGCCTTTTGCGCCTTTTTCTTTGCTGGGTATAAAGCTTCGAAATTTGCAAAAATAATGATTTCGTTAGCTCTTGACCTTGAGTAATTAAACTTCCTGTTGATATCAGCATCATTCAATACTCATTCAACCATAGCTGTAAATGAAATATCTGTAATGGATGGCTCAGCAACGTTCTATGAATCTGTGGCTCTGTTGCATGCGGTATCTGTTTATGAGGGCATCTTTTCTCTGTCTTTGAACATTGGAGCATAACCTTTTTTCTTCATAGCTTCCTACACATCGTTTGTGTAACTTCTGTTTTTCATTCCTGCAGTTCACAAGTGAGGAAAGAGTAATGACAATAAAAATCGACAGGAAAGCTTTAAACTCTACGAATGTACAAAAAACATGCCACCTGACGTGAACTGACTCTTCGAACAACACAAAACCATATTTCCTAACAACTGGAATATAATTCATTAATTATCATTAAAGCACATATCCAGTTCTTGGTTTATGGAAAACTTTTCTTGAACATTGAGCCAAGAAAATTTGCGATGGAATGTTTCTGCGATTTGTATCGAAGTATCGCATTTCCTTGTTATCTCATTACCACAATTTCATCGTGTTGTGCTATCACAAGGTGGGTTGACCGTGCTATCGCAAGATCGTGGATCGCAGTTTCGCAGTATCGCAAAATCGCAAATCGTTGTAATCGTTAAATCGTTATGTGTTTTTCATGCAATTTTGCGATATGCGATATCGCATAGCACATATTGGAGATTTTTTTTTTAAGGTTTTCCAACGTGAGTGTTTCTTAATGCATGCGATGCGATGGAGTTCGCGTCGCAATCTCGCTATTTATCATTTTTACTCATAAGGAAATGTCCTATCATTCTTCGCGCGAGGCGATGTTTTTTTTTTTTTTTTAACTGAAACGGTTATGAATTTTATTTACGTGGAGAAGATAAGAAGGGACTTTGCCATGGCAGCCCCGATTACAAAGTGAGCAGCCTTCTACTTCAGATTTTGAAATACATCAATTTTGTGGTATCTAGAGGGAGATGTTACCATTTACTATCAGCTGTCCTTTCGGGAGAGAGCATCCTTTGTTCGCCAATTGATCAGCTTCCCCGTTCAAGTTTTTGAGGATGTGGTAGAACTTATAGGTGTTGAAATCTTGCAGCACTCTTTTAATTGCCCAAGATTTTGTTTAAAGCAGCATTACTAAAAGGCTCTTTCGTATTCAATTTCTTA